>CM022672.1:22203127-22678127 GCA_012295275.1 Chrysomallon squamiferum | reverse complement strand
CTTAGAATATGCTCCTACTAATAAACTAAACTAGCCTTAAAACACAGTGTAATATTTTTCTGTGAAGCATAATAATCTGATTACTACTTTGTTTTAATTAGGGGCCTTTTAAATTACCTCTGACAACTTTGTCATGGAGCATGAGCTGGAATGGGAAAACGCTCTTTAATCACTCATACCTAAGACCAGTATTCTTCAACTAATCACAACACAGAATACTACTTTTCAATGAATTACGTCTCAAAAAAGAACTATTCAACTAAAAAAAAAAAAAGATATTCAACCAATCACTTCTGAGAACAGCACTTTTCAGCTGATTATATCCCAGGCCAGGATGATAGGAACAAAACTGTGACCCATGTATGCTTTCAGTCACTAAAAATTAGACAGTTGAGGATTAAATATTGGCTTTAAAATATCCAATGTACTAAATAAACAAAGAGAAAAAGTTTTATTGTGTAAAATAAAATTTCTGTATCAATGGTGAGGAATAAAACTAATTAACACTTCAAACTCCTAGACAAATTTTGTAAAATTACTACAAAACTATCACGTTATTTATTAATTCTTAGATTTCTTTATGGTGCCTAATTGTCACATTAGTTTTATTATTAATTTATGCTTTCTTTTTAGATTTCTTTACAATGTCTCACTGTCATTTCTTTTATACCTTTATTACAAATGTATATGAAAGATGAATAAACAAAATAAATAAGTAAATAAAACATACTCATATATATATTGTTTTATCAGAAACCTTTATTTATAAACTCATCATACATTGATAATTTAAAAGCATTAAATACATAGTTATATTTAGTTTATAGATGCTCTGCATACAAATGAAAAATAATTAAGACAATGTAAGTGAAAATACAAATAAGATAAAAAACCCAACTAAAAACAATAAATAAAATTACAATAAACAAACACTATTAGTACAAATTTAGTATATTTCAAACATATTTACATATATAAAGATGCATTTAATTTGTATCATAACATTTATTATTATTATTATTATTATTTAAAATAAATAAAATAAGAAAAATGAAGGAAATTATTTTTACTCAGTATTTCTTTATCATTACAAAATTCAATAAACTTCCTTTAAATTCTGATGAATTATAATGTTAATAACCAAAGCTAAAACTAACCACTCCCAAAGAAAATGTATCCTGTTTGATATTAAGATTAAACACTAACACGGCACATTAATGATATATAAGTGTGAGAAATACCAAGTACAATATTTTCAATGAATTAGCAAAATAAACAAAGGAATCCTTGTCTGAGAAAACAGCTAAGAATAACAGTTCATAGATGATTTGCATACGAATGAAAGATGCTTAAGATAATGATAGAGAAAATACAAATGAGATTAAAAAATCAAAAAACAAATAAGATTACAATAAACAAACACTAATACCACAAATCTATCACAATATATTTCAAACATATTTACATATTTAAAGATGCATTTACTGTTATTATTATTATTATTATTATTATTATTATTATTATTATTTAAAATAAATAATATAAAATAAATGAAGGAAATTATATATAATATTTACTCAATATTTCTTTCCCAATACAAAAATCAATTTATTTCCTTTACATTTTGATGAATTAAAATGTTAATAACCAAAGATAAAACTGACCATTCCCCAAAAAATTGCACCCTGTTTGATATTAATTTATTCAAATACTAACAGGCTACATTAGGGATATAATTATATATATATATATATATAAAAAAGTGAGATAAATGCCAAGTATAATATTTTCAATGAATTAGGAAAATAAACAAATGAATCCTTCTCTGAGATAACTAAAAATAACAACTGAAATGATTTGATGACTAATAAACAATCCCACTGCATTACCTGATTAACAACAACATATTTACATTGAATATTACAAATTAATGGTTATATATGCTTCTAAATGAAGGTATCCTTTGTCCAGCAATATTTATTTTTAAAATGTCATCAGAATTAAATAAATGTGTCATTCCTCTGATGTTCTTTTTCTTGAAGAATCAATCTAAATTAAATTGAGATATACAGTTTATAATTTGACTTGAACATTTATCACGTGTTACATATCAATCGTTAGGATCACAGCATTTAGAACGCTACAACTTAAATTATACCATATTTACTCAGTACTCTTACTAATTATATTTGTATTGTCATTTTTCAAATAATCAAAAATAACTAAATCAAAAGAAAATCTTTATATTATCAATGAGTCTGTCTCCCAAATCTGTTATTGTCACTTTTGTAGCTAATTATTTTGTTGCAAAGATATCAATTGTGATTGGATCAGTTGATGAAATAGAAATTTTTAAGAAAAAAACCCCTAGTGATTTAGTATCGAAATATTCATGTTTAATGGTGTGTATTTTAATGAGTGGATGGGTAGGTGGGTGTGTATACATACATATAGGCACATACCCGTAATTGTGTTATATATCTATATATATTCATTGTTGTCATTGGTGGTTATTTTAATAAATGTATACTAGTAAGTAGCTGTAAACAGTAATGCATGTAGATATATGTATGGATTGTTTGTTTTAACATGATAAACACACACACACACACCAGTAATAATATACACATACAAAAAATTCCCCTTAAATAAATTAAACCAGTGGTTTAAAAAATAAATAAATAAATAAATAAATAATAATAATAATAATAATAATAATAATAATAATAATAATAATAATAATAATAATAAAAATAATAATAATAATAATAAAATTATAATAAATAAATAAATACAAACAACAACAAAAACAAAAAACAATTAATTATATCGATATTCGTAATCAAGAAGTTAGCTGGGACATGATACATCACATTATCAGTCATATCCAACAGATTCCTGGACTATTTTACATAAAAGTCAGTTTGAAAAATGTATATAAAATTTAAATACAACTTTATCTAGGTAGATTTCTTGTAGCAATTATTTACGCCAATATGGATTAAAAAATTAATCATAGATTTAATATAACAGATACAAAGAAACACACACACATACACACAAGCATTTAACACATGCATACCTATATAAATACACACATACACATACATACACATATACACACACATTATACATTTACATACTTATATCTATTTATATACAAAAATAGATACATACTACTACTAATTGTTATTATTATTATCATTATTAAAGAAGACGGGGGGGGAAAAAAGAAGAAAGAAACCAATAAAATCTAAATTTTATAAAAGTTATATATAAAATTGAGAAAATAAACATAAACCTGGCTTCTTTTTAATTTTATTTATTCATTATTATAATTCTTTTTCTTACTGTTCTCAACATGAATGTAATAGTAAATGTAAAACAGAAATAAAAGTATTTTACAAAAATCAATATACCATTAAAAAAAATGTAAATAAAGAAACTAACAAAAATAAATAAATAAATAATAATAATAATAATAATAACAATAACAATAACAATAACAATAACAATAACAATAATAATAATAATAATAATAATAATAATAATAATGGAACAACAAAATAAAACCTAAATAAAATAATAATAAAAAAAGAAATAAAACAAAACAAAATAACAACAACAAGAGCACACACACACAAACAAATCACTTCAGCCAATGATCCTGGCTCATTTGTATAACACTACTTCCAACTTCAACCTACCTCTCTCTCTCTCTTCTTCTCCTTTCCCTGGCAGAGTCTGAGACTGGGTCCGAGACAGGCATGCCTGAACCTATATTTGGTGGACGTGAGCATGTTAATAGAGTTCACATACACATTGCAGGAACTTAAACAATTGTTAGTGAAGATAGGCTTTTTTTATAGTTGGTTAACAGTGGTTTCACATATGTGCTACAGATTAGCTAAGATCAGCAATTAATTCAGGTTTATTGCTTTCATTTTAATTTGTCTACCTAAAAAAGGATAATTAAGATATTATATATTTAAAATGAGACAATAATTATATTTTACTTGTGGATTTTTATTTATTTTGAATATGCTAGTGCATAACTTTAAGTAACAGTAGTTACAGTTTATAATAATTAATGCAATCTGTATTAGTCTTTACAAAATATATTTAAAAATAAACATGATTGATACACAGAGTATTTTTCAAGCTGATACATATTCATTATTTCTATTCAGGTGGCAACACTGGTTGTGTGGGTTAAGTACTACTGACATCATACTTACAGTATTGCATGTTTTATATTTATCTGTAATTGGCAGTTTACATGGCTGGTAATTGTATCTTTATGATAACTGTTATTCTTTTTTCTTTTTTTTTAAAGTACTGAGTGATATTACATTTATGTTTTTCAATGTAATCAAAATATGAATAATAATTACAGTAAGTTTATGTATATATTTATTAAAAAAATGTTAAGGCATATGTATCATATTAGTATTATTATGCCAAGTGTCCAACTTCTGTTACATAAACAGTGGGCTTAAAATTCCAAACTGAAGTTAACTGCTTTTGTTAAAGATTACTTTTAATGTAATAATATGGATCAGGAATGTTGAAATGTAGCAGTTTTACTCATATAGATAACTCCTCATGAAAGTGGTGACTAATGAACTTTAACAGTGGATATTAGTATTTAGAATCTTTATTGTTTGTATTAATTAAATACAGTTTTATGAATCTGGTCAGTTTGTCCTTTTTGAAGACACCAGAGTTATAATGTTGTATATGTTAACATTTCTGTATCAGAGATTACCTAGTATTAAAGCTTTTTGATTTGAAACCCTGACTCTGTTGTTTATTCCTTGAACAGTGATTTTATGAGTATCTTGTATAGTAACTAGCGAGTTATGTATGTGTATATATATATATATATATATTTATATAACTACCAAATTACCAATATCACATGATCCACCCCTTTCCTCTGCTTACACAAAGAAAATATTGCACCTAACTGTATGTTAGTATGTTACTCCTAAACAATATATTACTGAAATATTACTACATTTTAGAACTTTCACATTAATCCTTGTCTTTTCGGATCATGTGGAATCTGCTGGAAGACTGTCCCTGTCACAGAGATACTCTTGAATATTATTATTCCTGTAGCAAATGAGATATCAGTGCTTGTTCAGCAATAGCATTTCATAGCGGTTGAATTTAAGTAACAAACCATATGTTGTCTCTCAACAGTAACATCGTCTGTTTAAAAAAACATTCTACGATGTTGAAAACAATGTAATTAAAATTGAGAAAGAACCATAATGTTAGGTGTCAAAGGGAAGGAAGCCACTAGAAAGCAGAGTTAGAAAAATATTCAGTCATGAAACTGAAACCATTAACCATTGTACACAAATGTATTTTGCTGCCAATCAAGATTGGTTGCTCACAGAAACAAAATGTACTAAAAAAACAAAAAACCTTTGTTGCTTCATGATGGATCAAAAACAACAAACAAGAACATCAGACTGACTGATACAACTGTTCAAGTTTCAAGTTCACAGGTCAAGATGGAAGGTCAGTTCACAGACAAGAGTGCTTTTCCTTTGCTACTTTCATCAAGAAAAAGAACTCTTGATGTTGAATAAAAAAATTGAAATTTGAAAAAGAAGTGCAGACTGTGATGAAAGAAAGAATAAAACTGCCAGGATGTCACTTAAAAGAACAAGGCACAGAGTTAACTGATTTAAATAATAAATGAAAACACCTGTCAGCAAAATTGAAAAATCAAAATAAAGACAATATCAAATTTAAATGATCATCATGATGAAATGATTATAAATTTCCTTCATCCAACAATATATATAGGTTCTTTGCAGTACAGTGTTTTTTCACTGGTCATCAAAATGGGACATTTGTCTATTGATTGACAATGTTGTGCTGCCTCTGCAAGGAAATTCAAGGAAAATGTGGACTTTTTCTGAATCCTATCTGAAGTTATCAGATAAGAAATACTCTAAATAAATTACTTAGTTTAGATTAGAAAATATGTGACATTGATTGGAATGACTCTGGAGCAGGATACCATTTGAATATCAGATAATCTGTATATCAGTTAGTAAAACACAGTTATTTGGTTTACAAGAATGTGTTGTTAGATATTACTTTAGAGGTTAATGAATTAGATAATCTGACAATACCCACGGCTGTGTATATAAAGAGTACAAATTATATACTACAATGTCATTGCTCTGACTGATTTTCACTTCAATATTCATAACATCTGCTGTGACAGAATTTTTATATTTATCTGCCTTCAGACATGTGTATTTTGTTTGCACTCTTCTAAACATTTCTGAAATTAAAGTAAAAAAAAAAAGAAAAAGAAATGAAGAAACTGTTATTAAAAAAATGTACTGATTATGTTCCTCCATCCAAATATTTATCAGTTTGTCAATATGTTTTGTGAAATTAAATGTTTTGAATGGGTTTTTGTTTTTTTTTTGGGGGTGGGGTGTGTTAATAATTTCTTTTTGCTTTTTATTAACAAGTGGTTTATCTACAGAAATATTGCAGAAACATTATATGTTAAAATAAACTTTATTTTCCAAGGCCACAGTCAGGTAAGTGTTATTCAGAAAAACATCACACTCTGGGAACATGTCCTCTGCCACAAGGTCTACAATACTGTAAAGTCAGAGCTATGTACTAGCTACAAATCATGGAACATTTAGCCGAATATCCTTGCCGATGTTCACATAACACATAAATTTTATATATACACACATTATTTTTTCCCGCGGCCTCGCAGGTGGTAGCAGGAGTGTTCTGTTTTCGATCACTTTCATCGCAGTTTGGAAGTCGTTTTCCTGAAGTCGGGTGCTCTGTCTAAAATCGTCCTCATCCTCATCTGTCTAATCCTGCATAAAACAGAGAAAATGTGCATGATCATATTTATGAACATTTAACATTACCTTTTTATTTATTATTTTTTATCGAGGTGAATTGCATCTAGGAAAGAGGCGATGCGCATGCGTTTATTTATAGGTTTATTAAACGACCTATCACTGAACCAATGAGAACAGCTTGGGGATCACATTGTCATTGCTACCACGTGATTAAAAATTGTTTACACTGGTCAACTTTACATGGGGTTTGTTCCACGCACTAATCACAGAAGGTGTAAACGCTAAGGTATCAATATATTGATGGCCATATATGACGTTTCAAGTATCTGGGAATGCTGGGGAAATAATAAAAACAAATCTATAGATTTGCCCGCAAAGCCTAAATCAGCACAAAATTACCATCTTTTTCTAGGTATGTTACAAAATGTTCAAAATTATTATATTCCTAAAACATTAAACATCATTAGAAAGAGAAAGAGAAAAAAAAAATTAATAATAATCATATTCAAGTGACACCAAGATCTCTGATAGCACTGATACGAAAAAAGTCACGAATTTTTATCGGTACAATTTGCGGGTATTTTTTCCTTCGTAATCTGAGAAACTGTGATACGTTTCTGTCATTTTGAAGCATAAACACTGAATATCTCATATAGCTTAAATCCACTATATATGCATTATATTAAAATGAAGCTTTTTATGAGTTCTAAACATGTACTGTATTTTTAAGCAAGTTGCTAATACTCTTGAATTTTGATTAATTAATTAATCGAACTAATTAGCTGAAATTTACCGTATGTCAATGTTTGTCAACACGGGTCTGATCCAATCAGAAAGCGGGCTGATAAAACGTGTTGAAATTGAGTACGGCAGTAGCTAGTAGTACATCTATATGGGAAACATATTTTGATTGCTGAACTAACCCAAGATTTTACAGTGATCGATGACTTTGTTTAGGTTTTCAGAAAGCTTTTTTCATCAAAACGTTGGTAAGCTTCTCCGAGATCAATATTCAACAATCGAAAGCGAGGTTGTAGCAACATGTGTAAACTATGTCATCAAACTTAATTTCTTTAAAAAGATTTTTCAAATGGACCGACAGAAACACTTTTGTTCAAGTAGCATGTTGTGTAATAAAAAGCAAATGTTCGTCTTTTCAAAGCAATGTTTGTTGTCATAAAAGATTTTCTTCTAATTAAACAAAACAAAAAACAAAAACTTAAAAAGAAGAGAAAAAAATCATACCCCTTCACTCAACAGTAACATGATACTAACCTTATTTTCTTCAAGTTCCAAAACAGCTTCGAAAAGCGCTTCTGCATTTGGAAAATCAGAACCATGTTTGCTTTTCCGATTATCAATGGCCTTTTTTATAAATTCAATAGAGTATCCCATTTCCAAAACTACCTGCATTGCTGGGCTGTAGGCGTAATTACTGCTTGAACTGTCGGTGGTTGTCGTTGAGTGAGCCACAACGTTGTTCGCAGGTTTTACAAAACAGCTGTTGTCGGATTCATCGCATCTCTTTTCAACAACATTCGTTTCATTTTCAGTCATTTTCTTTATTTCGTCCATATCCAGTTTGGTTAGTAAATTCAGAGTTCGATAGCCCTATTTCTTTCTGGACTACTGGCGGAAAATCATCATCTACTTTAACATAGAAATAATAGTGAACAGAAGATTTCCGATCCACGTTCGCCGGTTTACCCTGATAATATCAGTGTTTGTTCAGTCGGTTTAATTATACTTTTTATAGTAACATAATTCGGAATTCCCACTGTCTATTTTTATCACCGGAAAGAAATTCTGACGAATGGGATCTACGGATCTTTACTATCTGTATTCTGCAAAAGTGTAGCGGACGCCATTAACACTCGCTAACAACACGAAGAAAATAGTTTCTCGAAATTAACAAAATGTCTTCTTTAATCACATCTGATATTGAAACTGATTCAGTAGCAGTGAATTCAGACCCAAGTGTACTTTTTAACAACAACAGTAATTCTGGGAATCG
The DNA here is from genome assembly GCA_012295275.1 of Chrysomallon squamiferum. Classification (NCBI taxonomy): domain Eukaryota; kingdom Metazoa; phylum Mollusca; class Gastropoda; order Neomphalida; family Peltospiridae; genus Chrysomallon; species Chrysomallon squamiferum. The sequence continues at coordinate 22,669,250 of CM022672.1, read as the reverse complement.
TCTCCAAGAAGCTGAAATGTTAAGTAAAAGATTACTGACTTTCAAAAATTACAAAGGCAAGAAAAGTCCTCTGCAACTGGCAATGGCTGGATTTGTGTACACAGGTACCTCTGATAAGGTTGTTTGCGAATCCTGTGGTATCAGGTTGTTCAACTGGACTGGTAACGAGGACCCTTTGCAAGAACACAGAAAACATACATCTGGTTGTAGTTTCATTAGAGCAAAATTTTCGACAACCGGAGACTCAGAATATAATAAATCGGATTCTACTTCTAGTAGTACTCCAAAATACAGGGAATACGAGAGCTATGATAAAAGGTTGGAAAGCTTCATTGGATGGCCGCTCTTATCGCCCTTGCAGAAGCCCAGTATTTTGGCTCGTTCTGGATTTTTCTGCATAGGATCGGCGGATCGCGCAAGATGTTTTCACTGTGGACTAACTTTGCGCGATTGGGACGATGATGATTTTCCGCCAGTTGTTCACAAAGAATGGGCTACGAACTGTGAATTTGCTGACAAACTGGACATTGATGAAATAAGGAAAATTGTTGAAGTTGAGAAATCGAACATGGACTCGAAAAATAAAACGAATGTTGTTGAAAAGAGTTGTGATAAATTCGACACCAGTTGTTTTGTAAAACCTGTGAACAGCGTTGTGGCTCAAGCAACAACAACCTCCGACAGCTCGAGCAGTAATTACCCCCATAGCACAGCGATCCAGGCAGTTTTGGAAATGGGATACTGTATTGAACTCATTGAAAAGGCTATTGATGATCGGAAAAGAAAAGTTGGTTCTGATTTTCCAGATGTAGTTTCACTTTTCGAAGCAGTTTTGGAATTTGAAGAAAACTGAGCTGGCTGGCACGTAGGACCCTGTTAGTATTAGATTAGTGTCACGTGACATTATCTCTTAGCTAGTAAAATCTAATTTCTGATACAAAGACGATGCTAAGGATGATTAATGATATGAAAAAGTTCCATGTTTTTAAAAAGAAAAAAGAAAAAGAAAAGAAAGGATTAACTTATATAAAATGCTAATTTAAAATATTTAATATTTAGTAATTAAATTCTAGTAATGCTTTAATTGTTGTTGAATTTTGTTCTTTATTTATTTACTTTATATATGTTATAGAATATGTATAATTCCTGAAATTTTCAAATAATATGTGAAATCAGTGAACTGAAAGTTATACGGCCAAAATTCGTGATGGTGCATGGAAAAACTAGGCATCCTAAAGAAAGAGCAAACAGTGACATTAAGGACATTCTTATTTGATGGTTAGATGGTAACACATTTTGTCAGTTCGAGAATGTTGAAAACAGAGAAATTAAGTGTTCTGCATGTGCAGCACTGATGCTTGGACTGGCTTTTTATCATCTAACCTCCCTCAGGACATTCTCCAACGATTGCTGTCAGAGAATGATCTACTTTCAGCATTTGAAATCAGAATTTATACATATTCTCTAAATTATCAGGAATTTTAAATATTTCCTGTAAGATATATAAAAGTAAATGTATAAAAGAAAGAAAAAAAAAATAAATGTTTGGTATATATGTGAAATAGAAGAATTAGATAAACAAAATCAATAACCATTTATAATTTGATTTTCGTTTTCAGATGACAGTTTCAGGAGGATGAGCTGTTCCTGATATGGCTTCTGTCCATGAAAGTGCATCTTACCAGGAAGAAAAAAAACTAAAGGACGACATCCTAAAAGTTTTGTAGGAGAGAAGAAAAGATACTTTTAATGGACACCTGTTCAATTCTGAAAGGTTTTGTTTCACAGTTACGGATGTTTCTTAAACTGAAAAATGACAATACAAATATAATTAGTAAGAGTACTGAGTAAATAAGATATAATTTAAATTGTAGCATTCTAAATGCTGTGATCCTAAAAATTAATATGTAACACGTGATAAATTTTCAAGTCAAGTTAGAAACTATATATCTCAATTTAATTTAGATTGATTGTTGAAGAAAAACAACATCAAAGGAATGACACATTTATTTAATTCTGATGACATTTTAAAAATTAATATTCCAGAACAAAGGATACCTTCATTTAGAAAAATATATTAGCCATTAATTTGTAATATTCAATGTAAATATGTTGTTGTTAATCAGGTAATGCAGTGGGATTGTTTATTAGTCATCAAATCATTTCAGTTGTTATTTTTAGTTATCTCAGAGAAGGATTGATTTGTTAATTTTGCTAATTCATTGAAAATATTATACTTGGCATTTCTCTCACTTTTTATATATATATACATATATATCCCTAATGTAGCCTGTTAGTATTTAAATAAATAAATATCAAACAGGATGCACTTTTTTGGGGAGTGGTCAATTTAGTCTTTGGTTATTAACATTTTAATCTAAAAAATTTAAAGGAAGTAAATTGATGTTTGTAATGGTAAAGAAATATTGAGTAAATATTATACATAATTTCCTTCATTTATTTTATATTATTTATTTTAAATAATAATAACAATAAATGCCTTTTTAAATATGTAAATATGTTTGAAATCTATTGTGATAGATTTGTGGTATTAGTGTTTGTTTATTGTAATCTTATTTGTTTTTTGATTGTTTAATCTCATTTGTATTTTCACTATCATTATCTTAAGCATCTTTCATTCGTATGCAAATCATCTGTGAACTGTTATTCTTAGCTGTTTTCTCAGACAAGGATTCCTTTGTTTATTTTGCTAATTCATTGAAAATATTATACTTGGTATTTCTCTCACTTTATCTCATATATATATATATATATAATCATATCATTAATGTGCCGTGTTAGTGTTTAATCTTAATATCAAATAGGACACATTTTCTTTGGAAGTGGTTAGTATTAGCTTTGGTTATTAACATTATAATTCATAATTTAAAGGAAATATATTGATTTTTGTAATGATAAAGAAATACTGAGTAAAAATAATTTCCTTCATTTTTCTTATTTTATTTATTTTAAATAATAATAATAATAATAATAATAATAATAAATGTTATGATACAAATTAAATGTATCTTTATATATGTAAATATGTTTGAAATATAATAAATTTTTACTAATAGTGTTTGTTTATTATAATTTTATTTATTGTTTTTAGTTGGTTTTTTTATCTTATTTGTATTTTCACTAACATTGTCTTAATTATCTTTCATTTGTATGCAGAACATCTATAAACTAAATATAACTATGTATTTAATGCTTTTAAATTATCAATGTATGATGAGTTTATAAATAAAGGTTTCTGATAATACAATATATATATGAGTATGTTTTATTTACTTATTTATTTTGTTTATTCATCCTTCATATACATTTGTAATAAAGGTATCAAAGAAATGACAGTGAGACATTGTAAAGAAATCTAAAAAAAGCAAGAATTAATAATAAAACTAATGTGACAGTTAGGCACCATAAAGAAATCTAAGAATTAATAAATAACGTGGTAGTTTTGTAGTAATTTTACAAAATTTGTCTTGGAGTTTGAAGTGTTAATTAGTTTTATTCCTCAGCATTGATACAGAAATTTTATTTTACACAATAAAACTTTTTCTCTTTGTTTATTTAGTACATTGGATATTTTAAAGCTAATATTTAATCCTCAACTGTCTAATTTTTAGTGACTGAAAGCATACCTGGGTTATAGTTTTGTTCCTATCATCCTGGCCTGGGATATAATCAGCTGAAAAGTGCTGTTCTCAGAAGTGATTGGTTGAATAGTTGTTTTTTTTTTTGTTGAATAGTTCTTTTTTGAGAAGTGATTCATTGAAAAGTAGTATTCTGTGTTGTGATTAGTTGAAGAATACTGGTCTCAGGTATGACTGATTAAAGAGCGTTTTCCCATTCCAGCTCATGCTCCATGACAAAGTTGTCAGAGGTCATTTAAAAGGCCCCTAATTAAAACAAAGTAGTAATCAGATTATTATGCTTCACAGAAAAATATTACACTGTGTTTTAAGACTAATTTAGTTTATCAGTAGGAGAACATTCTAAATCATTTCTAAGTCTTGTTCCACGTTCTGCAAACTATTTTGTTGTAACTGTAAACAAATGAGGAGAGAAAAACACTTCATTAAGATCCATCTGAAGGATTTGTGCTGTGAGTTTTTTATGTTGACAAAAACAGTCAAAAGGTAAGATAGGTGATACTGGTAGATTTGTGGCCAATGACAAAACTGAAAATATAGAATAAGTCTGCTGTTTAACTATGCAGATATGTGTCTCTGTGTTTGTTACTCTTATAAACAGTTTTAAAACAAAATAGTATAAAAATATAGATTATAAAGGAATTTGTCAATGCATAGTATTATGAATAAAATATAAACACTTATTTTGATTTGTTTTCTTATAGTAAAATGATCTTTAGCTACTCATTAAATATCTATTAATTCATTTTTTTTAATTTAGTTTTCAGCTATCCACCATACCCTGAATGAAAGATCAACCCAGACTTGATACCATCTGTAGATAATTGGTAAATCAGTATTTAAGATTTATGACATGAACATACCATTATCACTTAATTTATTTTATCTCAAGATCTTAATTCATTGATTTAAACACAATACTCCATGGTTTAGACAAATATGTCTGTAGATTTCTATCAATTATGGACTTAGAAGCTACAATGAAGAGTCCTAGGGGTATGAAATATATTTTAGGTTTTGAACTGCTGTATCCCAAAATTATTTAAAATATATTTGTCAATAGTTACATCTTATATATTTATTTCATTTATGATTTTTAGTTTATAAAGCAAGTCTGTAGATTTTATTACCATGATAGATTCAAATATATACATATCTATGGATATAGATATTTACACACACACACACACACACACACACACACTTACCACTGAGACTGTATTATGTGACTAGCTGCCATGTTTTTTTAACTGAATTTTGGTATATTTTTAAGATTGAAACATTTATTTTTAGCATGACCAATGTTAAATGTAAATATTTAAATAAGAAACAAAACAAAAAACAACACTTTTTTATGTGTATTTTTTTAAAGTTTTAATCATTGAAATGAAAAAAAACCTTGTGTAAAATATAATGTATTCTAAATCTTTTTTTCATTTTTTTATACTTATTTTGTTGAATATTTTTATGCTTTGATTTTGTCTTTCTAGGCAAACAAAAGAGCGGATGTATTGGAAATTGTCTGCAACTTGTAAATAACAACAATTTTCCAAAGTATTTGCCACTACATACATAGTATCGAGTATGAATGTCAAGACATCGGATTACTCTTCTACAGAAACTGCTGAAGACAGCTATAATGGTGATGCATTCATTTTTCAAATTATTATTGTCAAGTAAGAACGTTTTTTATATCGGTCAATAGATTTAGTCGCAGATAAAAAATATAAGAAAAAAATGTTCAGAAGATACCAAAATAAACTGACAAATATATTGCATTTCAAAACTGTCAACTCTCCACTTTAAACTTTTAAAGAAAAGCCAACATTATGAGATATTTCAAGAGATATCGTTATCAAATTTGCACAATCTATTTAGTAAAGTGTTCATTTTATAAAGACTGTAATAAAGGTACACGTAATGAAGTAAGCATTATGTTTTTGGCCTGTGTCAACTGATACATGAACGTAAGAGTTGTCGGTTTTGAATGAATAACGGTTTTATTCCCCACCCCACCCCACCCCACTATAATTTTGATATTATTCTGCAGGTGAACTTATGGAATTCGTGCACTGCAGCTTTCGTCAAATGGCTGTTACACAATAAATACGGAATTTATTTTCCATTTAAATATCTATTAAGCATAACCGATCTATTTTGTTTTTCAACATTTTATGGTCAATTTTACCTCTTTCCCTGTTTCGGATTTTCAATTCTTTGTTTATGCGAAATGCCCCAAACATAATAGACTGATATATAAACATTATCACTGACCAGACATAATGGTAAGTGTGTTGGATTCAGATAATCATCGCAAAGCATCGTATGAAATTTATCATACTTGGAGAGCTTAGCCTCGGACGTCCATACGTTTACACAATGAAGTTTTTCAAGCAGTCTATAGAACATAGAAAAATGTGTGTCGCAGATTGCTGTGCTGATTTCAAATACCAGTATACAATTCTAAAACATATCGCTTTATTTCGCTATCAATATTTTAAAACGTGATAAGTTTATAAGATGGTCCTTAATAATTAGGATAATATTTCTTAATGGTTTTCTTTCTTGTCGAGTTTCTCCTTTGATTAGTTGTACCGCTTTCAGTTGACATTTAGTTGTTCAGATATCCTCTATGAATTAGTTGAACTGATGGTATGAAATACAATACCCGTAATTAACAATGACAACGATAATTACGTTCTTGTCATAAACTGCAGGTTTACAGTACAGAGAAGAATGTATTACACCTATATAATAACTAAATTAAAAAGCACAAGCGTGGAAGTTTACGTTGAGGTTATAGTCTCTCACATATAGTTCTAATTTCCCAAACATAGCTTTTTCAATAAAAATATATTTTTACTGTTAAACAAATTATTATATGAAATTATATTTGGATGTCTCATATATATGTCTGGTATACCTTTTCTCGCATTTAATAAAATAGGATCATTACATTAAAATATATAGACTGTAACAGACTGTATATGTTCATAATCCATTTATAATTCAATTCTGCACATTACCTGATTTTTAAAGCCAATTTCTTCATTCTTTGAAAGCACAACAACAGAAATATATCGAGTAATTAAACAATATTTTTAGAAATTTAGGTTATTAATTACCTACACATAACCAAGAATGTGTAAAATCAAGTAACAGTAAATAAATAAATATTCCTTTTGACGACATGCTTCGACATTTTATGTATTAATAATTCTGATAAGCATGTATATCAAGAATAACTACATGAAGCAGTTTATAATAAATAAGCTACATAGTGTGTGTGTGTGTGTGTGTGTGTGTGTGTGAACCGATTTATCACATTTTAATCATATATAGCTGTTCTTTATTACTTAAACTTTCTACTATCTTGACTAATGAACACATCCGAGAAATGAGAAATAAATTGAAATACCAAGCGCTAGAAAATAATAGTACTGCAACATTATTATATAACCTTTATATTCATCAACTATTATTAAAATACTTATCAAAAAGTTTAGTTAATTTCCGTATTAAACGTTGGATGTATTAAAGCCTACGTTTACAAAATTTAGAACCGACAAAATACCATCAGGCTCACTTGATTTTCTGAAGAGTCGTAATGAAAAAGTTTGTACAAGTGATTTAAAACAGATGCTTCAAAATTAAATTTTCTTTGGTAACTTTCTTGATATGTCCTGATTTATGTTTCTTCTTGTATGTGTCTTGATTTAGTCTGCTTTGCCTTTGTAGTGAATGCGAATACAGTCATGCAGTAGTAAAATTCGTTACAATATTACGTATACACCGATATCTAATAATTAAATACAATAAAAGCACACTAATTTGGCATTATTTCATTAACTTAATTCACTTACACTTAATAACATCTTGAAATAAATAAATAAATAAATAAGTAAAAGTAAATAATGTATATAACCTATCATGATTATATCATTAGATAAGTAGACAAAGAAAATACTTATTTATCATTGTCGAAATAGTTTTCGATTCATAATAATATATCTCATGTTGTTCATGCAATGGGTAAAAATTGCCAGGATACAGTTATCTGTCTTTGTAAATAAAATAAAAATAAATAAAAAATAAAATAATAAAATAATAAAATAATAAAATGAAATGAAATAAATAAATTAATTAATTAATTAATTAATAACATAATAATAAATACAAATTAACGGTAATATTTACAAAAAGTTCTTGCATATTATCAATAACAATATAATCGATGTTTCTCTAATCACAAAGTAAACTACTGTATTCTGGTTACATACGTTCTTTGTACTAAAACAAGAAATGAGCTGGTTAAACTGTCGTCATATCTATTTTTATTATGCGACGAATGACTGTCGAGGATGTAAACTGACTCAAGTGGGGTGGAAAAAAAAAATCAGTTATATATCTTCATTATGTATATATATATATATATATATATATATATATATATATATATATAGATAGATAGATAGATAGATAGATAGATAGATAGATAGATAGATAGATAGATATAAGCATATAAAGACAATGGAATTAATGTTTACACAAATATTTGCGAAATAGTTATCTGTATTAAAACATTATTTCTAGAAACGCAAATAAAAACAAATTCTTAAACGTATAATAAGAATGATGTTTGTAGAATTATACCATATGAATATTTTTGGCGTTTTCTTCAATCCACTTTTAACAATTAAAAAGGGAACAAATTTTAAAAACATTAAATAACTGTCAGTATATAAAAATATAATAAGTATACAATTTCTAAATGCATAACATAAACGAAAGAAAAAAGAAGAAGAAATTATAAAAGCATAAAACAAGAACACTACTGCTTTCGAGCAACTAAAAAAAAATTTATTAGCATTATTTACATGTTTTATAATCTTTTATGCAAAACATTAAAACATTAAATAATTACTTCAAGCATTACACATATATATATATAAAATAACAAAATATTATATAATAATGTTTACAGATCAAATAAAATGGAGGAAAAGGTGCTGAAAGTTATTAATAAAATTTTCATCACAATAATTTATAAAATAACGAGTGGAAAGAAAAAAAAAAAAAAAAAAAAGATGAAGAAGAAGTTTTCCATGATTTGCTAATTGTATTTCTCAAACATGATGGCAGAGAGAGAGCTCGGTTCATCAGTGTTTATCGTTTCTAGTTCCTCATTATTTAGCGCCTAATATATATAAACTGTGACGGGTGCAGTAAAGGCGATCTAACCAAAGTAACTGTAATATTACAAACATTATTACAGGCAATATGCGATTTACATTAACGAGATAAAAACTTGGAAAACCAAACATTTATGCCAGTAATCGTAGAGAAACAAAATAACAAACAAAGCAGCCAACACTGGTAGAATTATGGCACTGCAAAAATTGTGACAGTGTTTTGAACACAAAAGTACTAACGTGCTTACTATGCAAATAATTAAAAACGAAAATGAAATGCTAACAGAAAGACCAAGGCATGGATGCATAATAATTATGAAGACGTCGTTAAAAAAAAAATTTCAAAATATTTTGTTTTCGTTAGGTAGATCGATTCGAATCATTTGACAAACGAAAAAGCAACAAAGTAAATACTGGATATATTCAAAGAAAAATAAATTTGAACTACTTATTTATAATAATAATAATAATAATAATAATAATAATAATAATAATAATAAAAAAAGAAGAAAAACCAAAAATTAACGTACAAATTACAAAGTTTAAAAAAAAAAATTCAAATTATTTTAATTATTTTTTCTTTTTTTTCAATATTTTTAAATTTTTATTTTATTCTATTATTATTTTTTTTATTTCATTTACCCAAAACAAATAAGAAAAGAAGCAAATACTTTTATAGGTTAAGGGAAAAAGTAAGTATTATTGTTAGTATTATATTAACAATCGAAAATAATTATTATATTGATCCCGAAAGTTATTTCGTTATTTACTCAGTTGTCAAAGGCTGCTTGCACAACACTTTGGTCTTCGCAGAAAAAAAAATCCACATTTTAAAGGACCGAAAGATGAAGTAATTTGACAGCCATGATTCCGTGAAAATGTTCAAAACGGAGTCGCAACACATCAAGATATTTTTGCAAATCGTTATATGACGTCATGAAATAGTAACTCTTCGTTCTGCAACCCTAAAATCAAACTGAAACAAAAGGGAGACATTTAAAATGTTTACTTGTAATAAACACAATACTGGTTTTTAAATACATATAACTGTTTTTGTTCTTGTGTTAAAATCACAATAACAATTGTCCTGACATTTACTACTACTACTACTACTACTACTACAACTAGTAGTAGTAGTAATAGTATCGTCGAAATCATCATTTCCATTATCATCATCATCATCATTATTATTTTTACCGTCGTTTCATTAATACCATAGTATCATTATTACCTATGATATTGTTGTTACGCTTTTATTTTATTTCGTGTTTTAAATGTTAAAAGTAAATTAAAGAAAACGTAGTAAATTTTTGTAGGGTCCGATTCGCTTCTGAAATAAACATAAATTTATAATCGTGGCCTTGTTGTTTTTATATAAAATTATTAGTTAGTAAATTAAACTCACCCGTTGCTTAATATATTTTATGTTTGTCATTTTATTTTAACATTTTGCCAATTAACTGTTTTTCTGCTGATGTCATAATTACTCAACTTCGTGAGATTACGCAAAATACCGAAGCGTGAAAATAAATATTTATCTAAAATAAATAAATAAGTAAATAAATAACAATAAGAACAAGAAGAGCATTAATAATAAAAAGAATAATAAATAGAATAATAAATAGAATAGAAATAAGTAAACGTGAAATAAAGGGAAATAATTAACCTGTGAACAGTAACATTTGAGTTATCGCCCATCGTATAGGTTCCTTTAGCCCGCTTAGCTATACAAATTATGCTCATTAATTAAACAATAAGATCAAATAACATACATTTATTGATTTAGTTAGTTTTAAAATAATTGATTTACCCCCAAAAATATTCATGAATGTCATCTTTGGGTGTCCTGAATTCACTATCTTACAATCAACTTCTTCTAAATATACCTAAATATACGTTTAACATTACTTGAACTAAACACTGCATCTGCATCGTTTGAATACAACTTTTCCTATTAATTATTACTGTTAATGATATAATAATAATAATAATAATAATAATAATAATAATAATAATAACGTTAATGATGGTGATAATGATGGCTACGATAATGACAATGATGATGATATTGTACGTTCAACATTACTTAAACTAAACACTGCATCTGGATCGTTTAAATATGAACAATTTCCATTATTACTGTTATTGTTATAATAATGATAATAATAATAATAATAATAATAATAATAATAATAATAAATAATAATATAATAATAACAACAGAAAATAACAATAAGGCAATAATAATTATTATATTAACGATGATGATTATGATGATGATGATAACTACGATAATGACAATGATGATGATATTGATGTGATAATAATAATAATAATAATAATAATAATAATATAAACAGCAAATGTAGATAATAACAATAATAATGCCGACGATGATTATTGTGATGATTATGCTGATGATTGATTAAATCATAGACCATTAAAATATTATTAAAATGGTGTGCAGTTATTCGAGAAAACTGCTCAGATATGCACTGACTGCTTCAATCCATAAACCTGTTTACTTCCGACCAAGCAGTAATTGTTGTGCTTTATTTACATGAAATATGAATACGTTTTTGTACGAAACAACGGGCATACTAGAAACACACGTAAAAGCAGTTCGCTCCCTTGGTGACCTGCGTTCGATAACCAGATACGAACAGACAAGACCAATGAAAACAGGCTAACGGTTGGTCCTTTACCGCTTCTCTTGACCTATTTACTTGTCTGTCCAATGGGTATCGCCGGGTGTAAAAATATAGCCAATCGAAACGGTGGATTCCCCAACAGCGGAAGGGAAATCTGTTTACTGTTGTGTTATATACATAGCGTCGGTTTGTGTTGCGCGCACAACTCAGGGCTTGGAACGCTTGTAGAACGGAACGTAACAAAGGGTGAGTACGATACATGTCATAAAAATAATAATAATAATAAATAAAAAATAATGATAATAATGAAAAAAATTAAAAAAAGAAGAAGCAGAAGAAGAAAGGGGGAAATAATTGGAAATGTAGTCACATGTGCATGCAGCATCGAATCCGAGCTGTTTACAACAGGCGCAGTTAGCGTCACTATTTTTTATACGTACATTTTTATTATCGAGTTTTGCAAGCACAGTTTCAGTATAATCGCGCAGTAATAACAACCGCCATTTTCCTTTCTCGCAAAACAGAAGTATATGAGAAAACATAGATGTCATAAACATAAGAAACAAAATAATTGTTAATAGAAATCCGCATTTGGAGTAAACCTTTCATAGTCATTTTGTCATTTCGGATAACGAAATGAAGAGAGGCGCGAAATCAGAAATGTCAAAATATTAGTCAGCTGTTGCGAGTTACGTCTGGTTATTTCGTCTGTTCGAAACTGAAGTACCGAATTGTGATTCACCGTATGGACAGTAATTACTGATTATTTAAATTAGTATAAGTTCACTGTTAAAAAATTGTTTTAATAATAATAATAATAATAACAACAACAACATATTAGTAAGTAATAACATTAATTAAATGAGAAACGGCAAAATATAATTATCATATTATGTATATATTTTTCTCTGCAGTCAGCAGTGATTGTAGTTAATATTAAACACACATACACACAGTCACAGAATCACACACATATATGTACATTAATTAAGAGCTTCATACCTACATGAAAAATGTGTAAAGATGGTAGCTAATATGACACACACACACACACACACACACACACACACACGTTAATGAACCTGTATTTCAGATTTACAATTCTATATTAATCTTTTTTGTCTTTGCATTCTGTAAAGATGTAGCTAATAACTTTCATATCCACACACAACTTAAGAATATAATAAATTTGTATTTTAGATTTTTATAATTCTTGGGGTTTTTTTGGTCTATGCAGTCACTAAAGAAGTTGGCTAAAATTACACACAGATACATATTAGTTAATAAACTTGTATTTGAGATATTATAATCCTGTGTATATATTTTATCTAAGCAGCCTGTGGCTAACATACACACTTACACATACTACTTTATTAGTTAATAAACTTGTATTTGAGATTATTATAATCCTTTGTGTGTGTGTGTGTGTGTGTGTGTGTATATATATATACACACACACACACATATATACTTTTTTTTTGTCTCTACATTCTGTACACTTGGTGCCTAAAATATACACACTACATTATAGTTAATAACCTTGTATTTTAGATTATTATTTATATGCCTTTGTGCGTGTGTGTGTGTATTATTATTATTTATTTTTTGTCTCTGCAGTCTGTAAAGATGGTGGCTAAGAAAGGAGGTAAAAAAGCTGCAGCAGCTCCAGCAGCTCCAGGAGATTCAGGTGCTGCAAAAGCAGGTAAAATAAAATTTAGTTTTACACAGCAGACTATTCTTTTTCAGTTGACAGCAAGGGATCTTTTATGTGCACCTTACCATTAACACCAAAAAAAAAAAAAAAATTGTCATGGAGCATTGTTTAGAACACGATATGAAGAGTTAAAACACACGCACACACATATACAAACAGTTTTCAAATCATTATTTTTCGATGGAAATATACAGTTGCGGGCATTTTTAAATTATGGACATTAAAAAATTTACTGTCATAAAGATGCTGACAGTTAAAGATGAACACAAAAAGTATTTTTCAGAATATATGAGATTAATGATGAATTTTTGTGACATAAGACTGTCATTAACATTGTTTAATTTTCTGTTTAGTAGAAGTAGTATTAGTAGTTTTATTTATAAATATGTTGGTTGGTGTTCAAAATAATGACAGAAATTAACCTTAATATTCCTGATCGTTTTTATTTGTTACAGATGTTCAAATTACATAAATGCCAATTCGTGTATCCCAGAAATGTCTTTATATTTCTGGAATATACGAATATAAAGACATTTCAGTAATATTTTTATTAATACTTGTTATGTGAAGGATTAAGCAGCCCTCATGAATTAGTGATGACCACATGAACAGTTAACACTTCTTAGTCTAAATGATGTAACAGGCATCTGGCTGTAGGCCGTTCCTGTTGAATCATTCCTTATTGCTGCCCAGATTATTTCTGACACCAGGCAATACCATTTAACAGGTTTTTAGAAAAAATAATGTGAATATAAATATAACAGATACTTTCTGGCAGCAGAATGGTAGAAATGGGCTTCCTTTTACATATTCTTCAGTATGCAAACAACCTTTGTTAATAATAAAGTATTGTTGTATAGTGAAATACCCATCTGCTTATTAGCTGAGGTAATAAGAAATACTTTATTTAATGATACAGAATATTTCCAATCTCTGGTTATTTGCTATCATAAACATTATTCAGAATCATTCAGATAATGAGTGAATAAACCTGCTGTCACACAGTAGACTTCTTTTTCAATTGACAGCAAGGCATCCTTTATACACGCACCTTATCATTAACACCAACAGGAATAAACATTTGAAAAAAAAAAAAATACAGTCATGGAGCATTGTTTGGAACAGGATATGACTTAGCAGGTGGACTGAGAAGAACTGAGTACTCTTGATTACTGAGTCATAGTCAATGTACATCATTAAACTAAATAATAACAGAATCATTGAGGCAGTGATCTTTTGTTTAAAAATAATACAAAGGCAAAAGTGTTCATGCTGAAATTAACAAAGGTTGCATTTTTTTTTTTTTTTTAAAGTTTTATTCTTAACTATGTAGAAAACAGTGACTGTTGGTTCACAGTACTTAAATGTTTGTTTTAAATGTGTTGCTTTACATTTCTATATAATGAACATAACAGTGATGTTTCTGTATACAATGACAGTGACTGTGTAGCAGAGCAGAACAGAGCAGCTAATCAGAACATTGCTATTCAGAATATCTGTAACAGAAACTCATCAGTACTCTGACACAGTCACTGTGACAGATGTAATAGGTCATAATCCACAATAGCTGGTTGGTCTTAATTCTGAGGCCAGATTTTTTTTATCTAATGATAACGTTTTTAAAAAATTAAAAATTAATAATAATAATAATAATAATATAATAATTAATAAATAGTTAAATTAATGAATGAATAACTGTTCTAAAACTGGTGTGGTGGTTATGTGATTTTGTTGTTGTTATTATTATCATTATTGATATTCATATTGTTGTCGTTATTGTGATGATGAAAGTAATATGGAATTAAAGAGGAGAACAACACTCAAAGAGTTATTTTAATCTGTCATGTTAATTTATTTTACTTGTTATTTTTATTATTATTATTATTATTATTATTATTAAATGTATTTCAAAGTCTGGAAAGTTTCAACTGAAGCAAATTATCTTTAAAGGAAATTGTTAACTGGCAGTTTAAGATGAATTGTACTGCTAGAGATTCAGGGTTTTTTTCACATATTTTAAATTTATCTTTTCAGCAAAGGCAAAAACAACCAAAAAGGTAGCAAAAAAGGGACCAAAGAAGGGTAGGTACTTTGTGCTGGTTTCCATGCAACAAATGTTTTATCTAGTTGCTGGTATTTTTATTAAAATCAAAAAAATGTTAATTAATTAATAATGCCACTCTTTAACATCATTGGTGTTCATCATTTTTTTTTTTTTATTTTTATTTTTATTAATACGATGCAAACTATTCACTATGTTTTCACATTATGTAGATATTGTTCTAAGATTTCTGTTTATTCCACTATTGAATGATGTGGCTAATAGCTGGATTATATTTTATAGTAAGACTTTATTATAATTTTATCACAACCCTTCTGAAAACATTTTAAACTGATAATAAAAGAATATTCAGATGATATATTCTTTTTTATCAGTATGTTAAGGACCACTGACAGCTTCTGAATTCAAAGGTGGTCCCAACAGTATGATTTGCTTTAGATGCAGTGTCTAACAACAAATCAAAATTTGATTACTCTATAGTTGCATCTTTCTCATTTCCCTTTACTCTGAACATAAATCCACCATTTTTGCTTATTCTCTTTGATGGACAGGCTGAATGCAAATATATCCCTTCTTCTGTAGAACATTCTGCAATAGACATCTTGTTACCAAATGATTCTATGTTAGAAGTCCATTTTATGACTAAACATTTTGTCACAAGCTTGTTAAGTAACAATGAATGTTAGCATTTATACATGATATATTTAATAAGAAGTTACTCTTACAGGAATCAATTTACTGATAGTTTAATATGCTGTGACTGTTATGACCAGTACTCCATGATTTTCTCCCCCTTCTGCTATTATGTATTCAAATCACTGCAATATTTAGATCTATATTATTTTTTTTTTTATAGAACATTGTATTCTGAAACAAATATTGTAATTGGTCAAGCGATGAATTGGTGATTGTCATTTAATTCACATGTTACAAAACTGACTTTTAACAAAATTGACTTGCACCGAAAAGTTGGTGTGAAAGGATGCAGAATGAAAATGTCCCATGATCAGACATGGTTAAAAAGTTTATGCTGAACTGCAGATTATAAACTTTATTTACAAATACAGCTTTAGTACCTAAAATGGACACAGGGAATTGCAAACAGATGACATGAAACAAGCAATTTATAAAACTCCATTTTCCAGCCTTCTGCCGAAACTGGCAAAAATTGTGATAAGCAGTTTTTAATATAATATTTGGCTGTCTTTTCAACTTAAAAAACAAAAATATGCATATATAGATATATATAAAGCAACATTCTGGCTGTTTTTTGTAGGTGGTGTTAAAAAGAAAACAGGAAGGAAAGCCAAGAAGACTGCAAAGAAGTAATTTATTTATTAATCTCCACAAGCAATATGGCAGGAGGCACACATCTTGACATGGTATACTGATTTGACCAGAATCCACAAATGTCCATCATCATCATCGGCAGCAGCAACATACAGACAGCAGCACTTAGATATTAGCAATACTTTCTATCAATGTTTCAGTATATTTTTGAAAGCAATATTTTTTTTTACACAGTTTTCTTTTTTTACTAAGTAGTTCTGTAATTTATATGTCTTTAAGATGTTAATTTTTAAAATTATGAATTGACTGATTCTTTCTAGAAGTTAGGAATTAAGTAACACTTTCATAAGTGTTTATTTTTTATTCTTTCTCTACAGACTGAATTGCTATATTTTTTTAATGTTTTGACTGTACTTTATTAAAATATATTCATGTATGTTGAAAAATTCTGTAGGTGATCTTCAATCTGTATTTTTGAAATATACTCATAATTTATATTTTTTATTTTAAATCTTTTTTTTTTTTTAAATATATATTTATAAATCTGTTTTGTAGGTTCATATCTCTAGTTTTTATCTTACAAGATATTATTTTTAAAAAACTAGAAAAAACATATTACTACTTATTTGATTCTAAAGGAATTCTGACTGTTTTACTGCATCTTTTTGTCATTGTGTTTATAACTTTATAGTCATTATACAAAAATAAAATAAAAACATGCAATAGCTGTAAGTATTCGTTGAAATTATCAATGATATGCACTTTCTTTTTTCATTACTTTTTGTGCAGCCTGTTGTTTGCAGCATTTTCCAAAATTTAAAAAAAAAAATGAGTTTTTTTTAATCAAAGTCAATTTCTTAAATGCATATCTCACACAGACACCTGCTGAAGTAAAATGTGGACATATAATCAATTTTGTTTCCACAATATTTCTGATTTTTTTTTTTTTTTTTTTTTTTTTTTTTTTGGAGACATGGTCCTTTTTCTTAATTCCATAGGCTGTCATGACTTGTAAGAAAAATGAAGTTATGATTTAAAAATAAAATCAAAAAGTGTTGCACAAAATTTAAATACTTTTCATTGGACTCCATCTTTCTTCAGCTTCCTTGTATGTTGGGCAGAACACAGCATACAGTATGAACCATGTTAGATCCATGTCACCAGTGTTGTAAGCCCACACCCCATATTCTGTTTGTGTTCATTCAAATCATGTTACTTTGTCTCGTGTTTCATTTGTAAAATAAACATTTTTAACATTAGCTTTCTTGTGTGTACTTATTCATTTACGTATCATTAAACCATATACTGTTGCTAAGAAGAAATCGTCAAAATATATTCTTCGTATTACCCAGTAATACTGGATTTTGTACGGGAAGTTGATTTTAATTTTTTTTTTTTTTTTTTTTTAATATATATCGAAGTATAACAAAAACAAGCGTGTAATTTAAAAATATTTTGGGGCGCCTGTTTATTATTTCATGTTTTATTTTTGAATTGATGTCGTGACATACAGATTTTGCTCTAGTTCCTTGTAATGTCAGAAAAAATAAAATAATAATAAATAAAATACGATATATGCGATAACGTCAGACTACAAACGTAAACCAGTATTGAATTTATTTTTTGTTTTACCATATAGATTCCCCAAAATAATCTCCGCAACTACACTGAGACAAATGCCTCATACTAAAATTGACAATATTTATTTTATTTCATTATATATATAAAACAAAGATTTTATTTTAAAAATAAAAAATATAAATCTCTATTCCGATAGAAACGATATCCACTTCATATCTTCGGTTACCGTTTGAAGTCTACCAACATCGTTGCGATTCAAAGACAACTGACATCAAACAGGTTTATCGATCACGTGATGATTTGAGGCACACAGCAGCTTTTTCACCCGTATCAGTCTTAGCCCGGTTCTTGCCCTTATGCACTGTTACGTTGTCATTTAGCCCCCAGACCCCTCGACCGAAATGGTTTGCCTTTTCCGCTGAAGTGTTTTTGCCTCATTTCAAAACGTCTATTTACGGCCATGAAAACAGCTAAAATAACTTGATGGGAGGTCTAAATGTAAAATAATAATAATAATAATAATAATAATAAATAAATAAATAAATACATATCAAAGGTTTAAAGTTATTTTTAATTACACAGACGAAAGGCCTTTCACAGTGACAAAGCAAACTCTGCCTCGTGATGTTACACATTCAATGAACGCACATGATGATCGTAGACAAGATGAGGCTGGTGACTGTTTACTGGGTACTTTTACTATGTATTTGTATCAGTGAGATAGTCATATCCTATAACGATTTTTTTTTTTTTTTGGATCACTGTAATTTATCTTATTTTTTTGTTATTAATGTTGTTGTTATGCTGCTTTTGCTGTTATTATTATTATTATTATTATTATTATTACTGTGTATGAGAGAGAGAGAGAGAGAGAGAGAGAGAGAGAGAGAGAGAGAGAGAGAGAGAGAGAGAGAGAGACTATCTGGACAATTTTCTTTACTATAGATTCATTAAAGTTTTTACTTCCCCCCCCCCTTTTTACAAACAAGATGGTGTAAATATCTGTACCATTAGCAAGAATTTATGTCATAAGCTAACTAAAACTGTTAGCCGTTACCTTAAAGGAAAAAAAAAAAAAAAAAAAAAAAAAAAGAAAATTAAGTTATATATAGCAAGCGGGCGTCGTTTCATACTATATATGTGCGTCATATTGAAATTAACAATCAGTTATGACAAAAAATAACAAGGAAAAATGTATGGCCGCCCTGGGCTTTATCTGTTATTAAGCCCAAAGTACATTCCTTTGACACAGTTTAACTTTAGAATGTATCAGATAGCAAACTGAAACGTTGTTAAGGATGTAGTGGAAAGACTTGGTCGTTTTATTAACCCGTTTACACTTTCATCTATCAAAAAATAGACTGTTAGTTATAACTTGTTACAGATCAAACCTGGCTGTTAGCTGTCATCATCGATGTAAGACGTTCAGATCAAAACCGCGTACAGCGACTGTCATCGTCTATATGTGATGCACAGTTAAAACACTGGCTATCGATTACCATCATCGATACATGACGTACAGATCAAAACTGACTATTTATTGTGGATCCTAGGTATATGACGTACAAATAAAAACTGACTATAAATATGACGTATAAATGGAAACTGGCTATTAACTGTGATCCTAGGTATATGATGTAGAAATCGAAACTGGGCTATTAACTGTGATCCTAGGTATATGATGTAGAAATCAAAACTGGCATGTTAACTGTCCGTTCCCGGCATCTGTTAAAAAAAACCCACATTATTAACGTTTAAGTAAGAATTTATTATCGCACAAACTCGAGTACTGATGTCACGGAGACCACTTATCTCATCATGAAAAACTGCCAGGTGAAAGGCAGGTCAGTTCACAGAGAAATGGAGAAGAGCTAGTAACAGAAGTTGAATAGCTGTGTGTTTTTAATCGGCTCATAACACATGTCTGAAATAAAGTAATTTATATTATTAATATTACTAGCTGCTACTGCAAGAAAGCTGCAACAGTATGTATGGTGTAAGGAAAAAACGAAAGTTTACTAAATGGGAACATGGTTTAAGAACAGAGGTAAATATTTTTTGTATTTTCAAGTATATAATTATAAGTATTCTGCTCGACATAGGTAGATCCAAATGAAAGTTTACACTTCTAAACCTGGCACGTTTGTTTTGTTTTGTTTTGTTTCGTATCGTTTCGTTTTGTTATCGTTATATCGTTGGTCTGATTAACTACGTTATTAATGAAAAAAAAAAAAAAAAAAAAAAAAAAAAAAGAAAAAGAAAAAACCTAAAGGGCAGACAAAAATATTTAAGTAAATTAATAAACTGATTAATTAATGACTAAACTTGATTCAGAGAGATTATAAAATGACTAAATTCAACAATTTTCTTCAAAAAATTACGAAGAGATTATCATTCGATTATTCCATTTCCGTGGCCATATTTTTACACTAACGTAGTTTAATAATAAGATATTCTGTTTAGAGATCTAGTTCAATTTTAATTAAGAAAGATTGTTTCAAATAACTAATTTATGTTTAACTAATAATAAATATCGCCATTTCACCATTTATTATAAAGCCCCACTAAATACAGCGGACACAGCCTTACAACAAACGAATAAAAGTTGATGATGCACATCTGTTTACAAAATGCATGGTTATCGATTTCCCGTTATCACGTGTTACTTTAGTGATGAAAATACTCCTTGTTAAATCAATAACATTCGAAATAAGTAATCCAGTAATCACGAATAAGAACAACAGTTAACTATAGTTTTCTAACTCCGAGGATTGTTAACATAGTTAAATAATATTATTTTTCATGTGTAAAATGATCATGGCCCAGTTTGGTACACTAGGTTAGGAAGTCATACCTCAGACTGAACCCGTAAGTATATAATTCGTCTGTTCAAAAGGTAATTATCGGTGGTAATAATAATAATAATAATAATAATATTATTATTATTATTAGTAGTAGTAGTAGTAGTAGTAGTAGCAGTAGTAGCAGCAGCAATAATAATAATAATAATAATAATAATAATAATAATAATAATAATAATAATAATAATAATAATAATAATGTGTTTAAATCGATACTTCAGTATATAAAAATTCTACCTAGATTTTCTCCGTGTCAGTATAAAATATTTGACGAAATAGACCTGCACAAGACCTATAAAACTATTCACGTATCCAAGCAGGCACGCGTGGGCATGCACACACACACACACACACGCGCGCACACGCACACGCACAAACGCATTGATGCACACTAAACAGGAACTGAAAATGTATTTCAATCATTGATTTTTGATGATCCAGCATTTGTTTCACCTTTGATATTTCAAGATGAAAATAACAAGTCACTGTATTATTTCATATACATTGTAGATATATATTTATTAACAGTAAAAAAAAAAATCGGTTGTACTATGTTATTACAGTATTTTACTTTATCTATGAATCACAAAAAATGTCCCCTGTAACATAAAAATTATCACAATAAATTTCCCCTGTAACATACAAATTAACAAAGGTAATAACTGTAATGTCTAATAAACCTTTTTTTTTAAATCATCTAAATGAATCCATAATTATTCTGTTTATTCATCTGTCCAGAATAAGTCCATAATCATTTTGTTAATATATCCCAGCTGAATACGTTATTTTGTTTGATCACTGAAATTGAGTACATATCATTTTGTTTAATCCTCCAGATTAAGTCCATATCTACTGTACAAGTCTTTTGTTGTCACTCCTTCAACATCAGCTGAAATCGGAGAATAATAATGATGATGATGATGATAAATAAAAGATAATAAATAAATTACTGTTAGTAATGATAATAAAGATTAAGAAACAAAAATTGGGAGAGGATTGGTAAAACGGAATATCCGAATTATTTTGTTTGTTTTAATAATTTAGTAATTTATCAAGGTGTATCTTAATTTAGTAACATTTTTTTTTTTTTTTTTTTTTTTAAATTAAGTAAGAAAGAGATTATTATGTCGATTTTTTTTTTTTTTTTTTTTTTTTTTTAAGGAAAAAAAGAAGAACATTGTACCTATTCTGCCTAATACCATCTGTCCGACATCTTTAATTTCATTGTATTCGTGTAACTTCGTAATGTGTTCCTGTAGTTCGTCTTCGTGAAAACCTCTGAGAGAAAAAATATTTAATTAATTAATTAATTAATAAATAATAATAATAATAATAATAATAATAATAATAATAATAATAATAATAATAACTAAGACAAACAACAACAATTATTATTATTATTATTATTATTATAAGCATAACAACAACTAAAAAATAAAAGATTTAGAAGTAGTAGTAATGTAGTAATGGCATTAAGAATATGATTTATTCTGAGAAAGATGTTAAGATACATGAAAAGGAAATAACTATTACTCGTTTTGAAGCTTGGTTATTTCCTCATCTAACAGTTTTAATTTTTCTTTCAGCTGGTCCAATTCATTTGTCTGTTTGGAGACTTCGTCATTCACTCGTTCATCCGACATCTGAAAAATTAAAAACATGTCCTCAGAAAACGGTAAAATTATCAAACTACGTATATTTAATCAGATATTATGTATTTGTGTACTTATTTACGATTTGATAATGATAAAATACTCATTGAAATAGTTTTAACAGCGATTTCATACTAAACACTGACTGCACGTGGGAAAATAAAATATTGCATTAATTTAAAATTTAGGGGGTTGAAAGGAAGCGAGAAAAAAAGCATAAATGTGAGTATATTTATTTTAATTTTATATGATAATAATAAAGTAATTTTAAAACAATAATAAAACCAAAACATTTAAAAACAACAAAAATTTCAGTTCTTAAAAATAATAAACAAAAAATATTTTAAAAAAAATAATAATAATAATAAATAAATAAATAAAAAGTAAAAAGTAAGCTCATATGCCGTGACCAGGATTCGAACCTGGGTTGTCGCGGCCACAACGCGAAGTACTAACCACTATACGATCACGGCTACCAACGAACGCTGAACGAAAACGCTTTTTATAGTGTAGTCTAGATACTGGTGACCGGTGATAGGCCTCCTAAAAGTACAAATTAAACCAAAGCAAATTGAAAGAAATGTTTTTATTTTACCACCTTGCGCAGTTTCGCTATGCCAGACTGATTAATAATTTGTGTTTAAGACCTTTCCTGTAGAATTGTATTGTCTGTTACTTCAATCCTAAGCCGAAATTCTGCCTGGCCAACTCGGTTATTCGCAGCGTTTGTTATCTGACGTAAAATGGCGGGAGAGGCGATTTGAGGTTTTGTGTCGCTTGGCTGAACATTCGCAGGTTTTTTTCGACGATTTCATCGCCCATTTGATAGCTTATCATGAGCATGTCTTCAACCATCTAAATATTAATGATTCAATGAATGTTTCAGTTTCATTACTAAACCAGAAAATCTCCCATTTCGAGCTATGTATACTATACAATCAGAGAAAGGCAGAATGTATTTTGTTGAGGTTTGTTTTAATAAATTTATCCGTCAGGCGTTTTTATTAAATATATTCTGATCCAGAAAATTTTGCAACTGTCTTTCAAAAGTTCATCTATTTGCTATCCTATACTACTACTACTACTACTACTACTACTACTACTTTACTACTACTACTACTACTAATTATTATTATTATTATTATTATTATTATTATTATTATTATTATTATTATTATTATTATTTTATTTATTTGATTTATTTATTTTTCTATCTTTTTTGCAATTATCGTTGTTGTTGATGTTGTAGTGTGATAAGCTCTAATGATGATGACCGTAAATCATGATGAAACTGACGATATAACCGCACGAAATGAAATTTTTAATTCATTTTTCGTAATTTATTCAATTTTATTTATTTAGTGTGAACATTTTCAGCTAATATTTCTCTCCCGTTATGAAATATTGTGACATATTCGGATAATACACTTTCATTCCCCTCCCCTCGTTTACTTTTTAACATTATAGGGCGGGGTGTAGTAGAGCGAGAACAATAATAATAAAATAAAATAAATAACAGAGACATTCCACCAGCAGACTCTGCGACAATAACCAACAAAGAGACCACTGAAATTTTTTTTTTAAATAAAAAATAATTAGGATTGCCGTGACCAGGACTCGAACCTGGGTTGTCGCGGCCACAACGCGAAGTACTAACCACTATACGATCACGGCTACATATCCTACACTAACAAAATGATTAACGATGTCCTGGTTTAGAGATCTACAGATGAACTTTATGAATTATTACTATTACAGACTATTGCATCAAGCCAAATAATTATTGTTTTAATTTGCGAGCGCCAATTGTTTCTAAAAGAAAGGAAAAATTCAAAACTGTATTAGTAAACATTCGTATAACAATTATGATGATGATGACGATGATAATAATAATAATTATTATTACTTAACCGTTTGCATTATTTTTAACCAAGCCTACATGCAGTCTTTTAAATTCTAATGATATCAACCAAAACAGTCAGCATGTTGGTTCAACAAACTTAATAATGTTCATTTTTTTCTCCTAAAGATGAATGATTTGTTCAGTATTTTGGCAACTATGTAAACTAGAAGAAGAAGAAAAAAAAAAGGTTAACTTTAAATAAATGTTATTATTTGTTGTTACTTCTTAAATCTGGGTGGGAATTAGAGCCGTATGTTCATCGTGCTAGATGATCGCTGCATCCGTCCCAAGATGGTAAATTCATCATAGTTCTTCTGTCCCTTCTTACGAAATATTGTAACAGCTATTCTTAGAAAACAATTTCACCCATAGTTACTTTGAGACATGATACGGCGCCTGACGGTGAACGAGACAGCAACACAAATAAGAGCGACGTTTCATCAGCATAATGATGAAGAAAAGAAAAGTAAAATAAGAACGAAAAGTATCAGGATTGCCGTGACCAGGATTCGAACCTGGGTTGTCGCGGCCACAACGCGAAGTACTAACCACTATACGATCACGGCCAAATATCCCATGTTAACAAATCATTTACGTTGGCCTGGTCTAGAGATGAACTAGATAAATTATTGACATTTCGCTGCATAAAGACAAACAAGCTGCAGAAGAATGACCTACCAGAACATTCTGATAATAATGATGATAAAATGATAAAGAAAAATAATAACTGAGTCCATTGCATCATTTTTTATTACAAACATATTGAAAGTTTGTGTAACGACAAGTTCTAATGCTGATGACCATAAATCGTGTTAAAACTGAAATGACAGCAGACTCTGCGACGATCACCTACAACAAGTCAATGGAAAGTATTTATATAAATACCTGTGCTAGGTGAGTGCTGCAACACTCAAAGGATGATAAATTCATCATAAATATTAAGCCCACTCTGTAATGTAGTCATGGATCATAATTTCTCTCCCCTGTTATGAAATATTGTGACGGTTATTCTGAGGTAACACTCACCACACAGCTACTTTGTAACATGATAAAGCACGATGCAGTGGGCGGGAGAACGATAAAAAAGACATTCAACAAGCAGACCCTGCAACAATAACCTACAACATACCAAAGGAAAATATATATATATATATAAAAAAATAATAACTAGGACTGCCGTGACCAGGATTCGAACCTGGGTTGTCGCGGCCACAACGCGAAGTACTAACCACTATACGATCACGGCTACATATCCTACACTAACAAAATGATTAACGATGTCCTGGTCTAGAGATGAACAAGATAAATTATTACTACTACAAACCACTGCATTAAGCCAAACAATTTGTCTGGATTTTCGTTATTTTTAATTCAGTTTTCGGGTTGTTTGTTTGAGTTTTTTATTGGGTATTTTATTTATTTATTATTTTTAATGTTTCCAAAACGCGATGTTAATCTGAATCATCGTCAATCAATCTACGCATATCGAAACAGCCGAGTATATTTTAATTAATTATTTATTTTTTCCTCAAAATCAAAGAAGGTAAGAAAAAATATGTGTGTCTGCCGTGACCAGGATTCGAACCTGGGTTGTTTAGGCCACAACGCGAAGTACTAACCACTATACGATCATTTATTTATTATTTTTAATGCCAATTTTCCAATCGGTGGCTGACTAAAAAATTTATTTTACGATGTCTTGGTCTAGAACTAACGATAAAATACTGATATTCCAGGCTAATCCACAAAGTCAAATAATCATTGTTTGAATGTGTGGGCTAAATGTTTTTAAAAGAATAGTGTCAACCTATCGAGGAACGATGTGCCAGAACGTTCTGATGAAGATGAAGACAGTGTAATAATAATAATAATCAAACTCTCTGGATATTTTTAAAACCAGCCTACACTGAAAGCTTAGGTAATGATGAGCTCTAATAATGGTGCCCATAAATCATGTTAAAACTGACAATGTAAGCGCAGGAAACGAAATCTTTAATTTTGTTTTCGTAATTTGTTCGTGATTTTTTTTTATTCTTAACCTTCTGAACTTTGTTCAATATTTTGGAAACGACGTAATTGAAAAAAGTAAAGTGTTAACTTTAAATAAAATGTGACTAGTACTATTAATATTATTATTATTATTATTGTTCTTATTATTTGTTGTTGTTTCTATCACTTTAAATGGGGGATGGGCAATAAGAGGCATACCTGTGCTAGGTGAGTGCTGCATCACTCAAAGGATGGTAAATTCATCATAAATATTAAGCCCACTCTGTAATGTAGTCATGGGTCATAATTTCTCTGCCCTGTTATGAAATATTCTGACGGTTATTCTGAGGTAACACTCACCCCAAAGCTACTTTGTAACATGATAAAGCACGATGCAGGAGAGCGATAACAATAAAAGCGACTTTCAACGAGCAGATCCTGCAACAATACCGCACAACATACCAACGGAAAAAAAAATATATATATATATATATAAAAATAAATAAAAATAATAACTAGGACTGCCTAGACCAGGATTCGAACCTGGGTTGTCGCGGCCACAACGCGAAGTACTAACCACTATACGATCACGGCTACATATCCTACACTAACAAAATGATTAACGATGTCCTGGTCTAGAGATGAACAAGATAAATTATTACTACTACAAACCACTGCATTAAGCCAAACAATTTGTCTGGATTTTCGTTATCCAACTGTTTCAAAAAGTATAAACATTTGTTGTAATTCTGATCAACCTCTGTTATGTTTATTTAGTTAAACTTACTTAAGTTTAACTAAACGCCATGCAGTCTCATAAGCTCCAATGATGATAAGCAACGTTCCCTCCAAGCTGCGCAGTCGCTATACTGGTTCTACGCACTTCGGAAAACAGCCGAGCACATCAGAATGTTGCCACTTAATTACAAAATACTGTTGTTTGGGCCACTTACATGTCCGCTTTTCCTCAAAACATCAAAAGTTCATCTCAGTGATTTGGAAACATTACACTACGCACTTCAGAATTAAAATACGAGTACAATAGAATGCTGCGACTTAATTTACAAAACGCGATTGTTTAGGCCACTGTATACGTAAGCAAAAGAAAAGGAAATCTTTAATTCAGTTTTCGGGTTGTTTGTTTGGGTTTTTTATTGGGTATTTTATTTATTTATTATTTTTAATGTTTGCAAAACGCGATGTTAATCTGAATCATCGTCAATCGGTGGCTGAGTATATTTTAATTATTTATTTATTTTTAAAATCAAAGAAGGTAAGAAAAAAAATATATGTGTCTGCCGTGACCAGGATTCGAACCTGGGTTGTCGCGGCCACAACGCGAAGTACTAACCACTATACGATCACGGCCAATTTTCCACACTAACAAAATCATTTACGATGTCTCCATAAATCATTGTTTGAATATGTGGGCTAACGGTTTTAAAATAATGGTGTCAACCTACCGAAGAAGGATGTGCCAGAACATTCTGATAGTAATGATGAAGATGAAGACAGTGTAATAATAATAATAATAATAATAATCATAATAATAATCGAACTCTGCCTATTTTTTAAACTAAACTACATTGAAAGCTTAGGTAATGATAAGCTCTAATGATGGTGACCGTAAATCATGTTAAAACTGACAATGTAAGCGTAGGAAACGAAATCTTTAATTTTGTTTTCCTAATTTGTTCATGACTGTTTATTTATTCTTAATATTTTGACCTATTTGTTCAGTAGTTTGGAAACGACGTAATTGAAAAAAATAAAGTATTAACTTTAAATATGACTATTACTTTTATTATTATTATTATTTGTTGTTGTTTCTATCACCTTAAACGGGGGATGGGCAATTAGAGGCATACCTGTGCTAGGTGAGTGCTGCATCACTCAAAGGATGATAAATTCATCATAAATATTAAGCCCACTCTGTAATGTAGTCTTGGATCATAATTTCTCTGCCCTGTTATGAAATATTGTGACGGTTATTCTGAGGTAACACTCACCCCAAAGCTACTTTGTAACATGATAAAGCACGATGCAGGAGAGTGATAAAAATAAAAGCGACATTCAACCAGCAGACCCTGAGAAATTCACCAATAAATTCACCAATGTATAAAATATATGAAAATAAATAAAAATAAATAAAAATAATAAACAGGACTGCCGAGACCAGGATTCGAACCTGGGTTGTCGCGGCCACAACGCGAAGTACTAACCACTATACGATCACGGCTACACATCCTACACTAACAGCATGTCCTGGTTTAGAGATGAACTAGATAAATTATTACTACTACAGACTACTGCATAAAGCCGAACTATTTGTTTGGATTTTCGTTAGCCAACTGTTTCAAAAACTATAAATGTTTCAGAACTCTATTAATAATCATTATAATTATGATCAACCTCTGTTATTATTATTTAACCGTCTTAGTTATGTTTAACTAAGCCAAAGTAAAAAAAAAAAAAAAAAATGTCATGCAGTCTGATAAGCTGTAAGTGTAATGATGATAAGCAACATTCCCTCCAAGCTGCGCAGTCGCTATACTGGTTCTACGCATATCGAAACAGCCGTGCACTTAAGAATGTTGCCACTTAATTTACAAAATACTGTTGTTTAGGCAACTGTACATGTCCGTTTTTCCTCAAAACATCAAAAGTTCATCTCAATGATTTAGAAACATTACACAGAACGTTGACGGTGACTAGAAGACATTTAACACTGACAATGTAAGCGAATGAAGAAGAAATCTTTAATTCAGTTTTCGAGTTGTTTAGGTGTTGTTGTTATTATTATTAGTTTTGTTTTGTTTATTTTTTATTTTTTGTTTAAAGTATTTTTAAGTTATTTATTTATTTATTTACTTATTTATTATTTTAAAATATATCCCCGCCCCTTTTTTTTTTTTTTTTTTTTTTTTGCATATTTACAAAGGCGTTGTAAACAAAACAAAAAAAAAATGTATGTGTCTGCCGTGACCAGGATTCGAACCTGGGTTGTCGCGGCCACAACGCGAAGTACTAACCACTATACGATCACGGCCAATTTCCCACACTAACAAAATCATTTACGATGTCTTGGTCTAGAACTAACGATAAAATACTGATATTCCAGACTACTCCACAAAGTCAAATAATCATTGTTTGAATGTGTGGGCTAAATGTTTTTAAAAGAATAGTGTCAACCTATCGATAGAACGATGTGCCAGAACGTTCTGATGAAGATGAAGACAGTGTAATAATAATAATAATAATCAAACTCTCTGGATATTTTTAAAACCAGCCTACACCGAAAGCTTAGGTAATGATGAGCTCTAATAATGGTGCCCATAAATAATGTTTAAACTGACAATGTAAGCGCAGGAAACGAAATCTTTAATTTTGTTTTCGTAATTTGTTCGTGACTTTCTTAACATTCTGAACTTTGTTCAGTATTTTGGAAACGACGTAATTGAAAAAAGTAAAGTGTTAACTTTAAATAAAATGTGACTACTATTATTATTATTATTATTATTATTATTATTATTATTATTGTTGTTTATTACTATTATTTGTGTTGTTTCTATCACTTTAAATGGGGGATGGGCAATTAGAGGCATACCTGTGCTAGGTCAGTGCTGCATCACTCAAAGGATGATAAATTCATCATAAATATTAAGCCCACTCTGTAATGTAGTTTTGGATCATAATTTCTCTGCCCTGTTATGAAATATTGTGACGGTTATTCTGAGGTAACACTCACCCCAAAGCTACTTTGTAACATGATAAAGCACGATGCAGTGGGAGAGCGATAAAAATAAAAGCGACATTCAACCAGCAAATCCTGCAACAATAACGCACAACAAACCAAAGGGGAAAAAAAAAAATATATATATATATAAATAAATAAAAATAAATAAAAATAATAACTAGGACTGCCGTGACCAGGATTCGAACCTGGGTTGTCGCGGCCACAACGCGAAGTACTAACCACTATACGATCACGGCTACAGATCCTACACTAAAAACATGATTAACGATGTCCTGGTCTAGAGATGAACAAGACAAATCATTACGACCAGAGACTACTGCATTAAGCAAAACTATTTGTCTGGATTTTCGTTTGCCAACTGTTTCAAAAAGTATAAATATTTCAGAAATCTATTAATATACACTCATGATCAGCCTCTGTTATTATTATTTAACCATCTTAGTTACGCTAAACGTCATACAGTCTGATAAGCTCTAATGATGATAAGCGACGTTTACTCGAAGCTGCGTACTTCAGAATGTAGCCGCGCACATCAGAATGTTACAAAATACGATTGTTTAGTAGGCCACTGAACATGTCCGTTTTTTCTGAAAATACCAAAAGTTCGTCTCAGTGGTTTGGAAACATTAGACGACACGTTGAAGGTGACTGTAAAAGTTTAAAAACTGACAATGTGAGCGAAAGAAGAGGAAATCTTTAATTCAGTTTTCGAGGTGTTAAAGTTGTTTGTTTGTTTGTTTTTATTTATTTATTTATTTATTATTTTTAAATATATTCTCCCTCGTTTTTGCATAATTGCAAAGTCGATGAAAATTTAAATTGCTGTAAATGAAAACTGACAATGTAATCGAAAGAAGAGGAAATCTTTAATTCAGTTTTCGGGATGTTAAAGTTGTTTGTTTGTTTTTATTTATTTATATATTTATTTATTTATATATTTATTTATTTATTTATTGATTTATTTATTATTTTAAAATATATTCTCCCTCGTTTATGCATAATTGCAACGGCGTTGAAAATTTAAATTGTTGTAAATGAACCCTCGTGGCTGAATATATTTTAATTATTATTATTTTTTAAAAATCATACATGATAGAAAAAAAAATGTATGTGTTTGCCGTGACCAGGATTCGAACCTGGGTTGTCGCGGCCACAACGCGAAGTACTAACCACTATACGATCACGGCCAATTACCCACACTAACGAAACCATTTAACATGACCTTATCTAGAACTGAAGATAAACTACTGAGACTGTTTAAAGCCAAATAATTATTGGTTGAAATTGGGTGTTTCTAAAAGAATGCAGTCAACCTACTGAAAAATGATGTTCCAGAGCATCCTGATAATATTGATGAAGATGGTGATGAAGAAGATAATAATAATAATAATAATAATAATAATAATAATAATAATAGTAATAATCGACATCTCTGCCGATTTTTTAAACTAGGCTACATCATAAGCTCTAATGATGGTGACATAAATTATGTTAAAACTGAAAATGAAAGCTTAGGAAACGAAATCTTTAAATCAGTTTTCCTAATTTGTTCGTGTCTTTCTTTTTTTTTTTTTTTAAATTTTTTTTAATTCTTGAAATTTTCAACTAAAGAATGATTTGTTCATTATTTTGGAAACCATGTAACTGAAAAAAATAAAATAATAAAAAGGTTAATTTGCAACAAAATGTTACTGTTTTTGTTATTATTATTTGTTGTTGTTTCAGTCACTTTGAATCGGGGCTGGGCAATTAGAGGTACATATTCTACCTGTGCTAGGTGAGTGCCGCACCTCTCCAACTTCATCATAAATATTTAGCCACTCTGTAATGTAGTCATGAATCATAATTTCTCTCCCTTGTTATGAAATACTGTGACGGTTATTCCGAGGTAACACTCACCACACAGCTATTATTTGTAACATAAGGTACGGTGCAGCGGGCGGGAGAACGATAAAAAAGACATTCAACCAGCGGACCCTGCGACAATAACCAACAAACAAGCCACTGAAAAAATAAAAAAATAAATAATAGAACTGTCGTGACCAGGAGTGGAACCTGGGTTGTCGCGGCCACAACGCGAAGTACTAACCACTATACGATCACGGCTAACATCCTACACTAATAAAATGATTAACGATGTCCTGGTCTAGAGATCTAGAGTTGAACTAGATGAACTAGATGAATTATTATTATTACAGACTATTGCATAAAGCCAAATAATTATGGTTTTAATTTACGAGCCGCCAACTGTTTCTAGAATAAAATATTTTCAAATATCTATTAGTAAACATTCGTTGTAATTATGATCAGCACCTAGAAGACCATTCTAATAACAAGTATGATGATGATGACGATAATAATAATAATTATTATTATTACTGAATCGTGTGCATTATTTATAACTAAGCCTACACAAAACGTCGTGCAGCCTTTTAAGTTCTAATGATGATAACCCATGTTATCACAATCAGTATATTGGTTATAGGCACTTCAGAATATAGTCGCGCACGTTAGAATGTTGCGACTTAATTTACAAAATACGATTGTTTGGGCCACTGAACATGTCCGTTTTTTCTCAAAACATCAAAAGATCATCTCAGTGGTTTGGAAACATTAGACGGAACGTTGACGGTGACTAGAAACAATTTAAAACTGAAAGAAGAGGAAATATTTAATTCAGGTTTTTAGGTGTTTTTATTTATTTATTTATTTATTTTATTTATATATATTAGTATATTTTAAGTTATTTATTTATTTATTTATTTTAGTTCTAATGATGAAAACCATGCTATAACAATCAGTATATTGGTTCAACACACTTCAGAATCTGGCCGCGCACATTAGAACATGTTTTTTTTACTATTCTTAGTTGTTTATTTATTTATTTATCTATTTATTTATTAATATATTTGTTATCTCTTTTGCATAATTGCAAAGGCGGTGGAAATCTGAATCATTGTAAATGAACCCGCGTAAATTGCTGGCTAAGTGTATTTTATTTATTTTTTATTTTTTTAATCAAAAAGAAAAAAAAATGTATGTGTTTGCCGTGACCAGGATTCGAACCTGGGTTGTCGCGGCCACAACGCGAAGTACTAACCACTATACGATCACGGCCAATTACCCACACTAAAGAAACCATTTAACATGTCCTAGTCTAGAACTGAAGATAAATTACTGAGACTGTTTAAAGCCAAATAATTATTGTTTGAATTTGGGTGTTTCTAAAAGAATGCAGTCAACCTACTGAAAAAGATGTTCCAGAACATTCAAATAATTATGATGATGATGATAATAATAATTGAATCCTCTGCATAACTTTTAACTAAGCCATACTGAAAGCTTGTGAAGTGAAAAGTTGTAAATTGTTAATATTTTCAACTAAAGATAAATCATTTGTTCTTTATTTTGGAAACCAAGTTATGAAAAAAAACAAAGTTTTTTTAATTTTTATTTTTTTTAATTAAATCGGGGGTGGGAAATTATTAGGCATACCAGTGTTAGGTGAATGCTGCACCCCTCCAAGATTGATAAATTCATCATAAATATAATGTAATATAATCGTCGATCACAATTTTATCCCGTAAAATAAAAACATTAGGACTGCCGTGACCAGGATTCGAACCTGGGTTGTCGCGGCCACAACGCGAAGTACTAACCACTATACGATCACGGCCAAACATCCTACACTAACAAATCATTTACGATGGCCTGGTCTAGAGATGAACTAGATAAATTATTGCTATATCATTACAAACTACTCCATAAAGCCAAACAGTTATTGTCAGGGTTTGCATTAACCAACTGTAGTTTTTATCAATCCGCTGAAAACGATGTTCCAGAAATTTTGATAATAATCATTCAAAAATCAAGATTTTTATCAATCCGCTGAAGAACGATTAGAACCAGAAATTTTTTTTAATAATCATACAAAAATCAAGATGATAATAACAATAATAATTATTATTTTGAACCGTTTAAATTATTTTTAACAAACCGAAAGGTATACATAAAATATTATTATTATTATTAACTATTATTATTTGGGATTATTATTCCAAAACTATTAATATTTTTAATTTTGATCCAAAAAATAAATAATGATCTGAAGAACCCGGAACTTACATTCCCTTAATTTTATCAACCTGACATAACTGACCGAAAGAAAACATTTAATAACAATATCGTCGGTTAACGAGATAATTATGGTCTTTATCTCCATAAAAAAAAAAAAATATAATTGATTTGGGATTGTATTATTATGCTAAAAGAACTTTTAATTCTAAAATTTGATCTTTTGAATAACCCTAACTATAGTATATTATATATTTAATTTTATTTGTTTTAACCTGACGAACTGTTACACGTTAGAAAACATCCTAAAATTAACAAATATCGTCGTTTTAATCAAATTATTTATGATGATTAAAGTTTTATCAGAATTGCTTCTGTCCATGAAATCAGCGTAAAACGATAGAATTAAATAAAGTTAACGTTTCTTTCATCCAAAAGTATTTGTTAAGTCATGAATTGTCGGAAACTACTGAATGTATTTAGTTGCTTATTTATTTTTAAATCAAATAAAAAGGAAAAAAAAAAAAATAATAATAATAAAAAAAAAAAATATGGAGTGCCGTGACCAGGATTCGAACCTGGGTTGTCGCGGCCACAACGCGAAGTACTAACCACTATACGATCACGGCTAATTTCCCACTCTAAACGAACAGTTCACGAAGTCCTGGTCTTGAGATGGAATAAACACATTACTGCCATTACAGTTTATTCCGTAAAACCAAACAGTTAAAAGTAAGTATTTTCAGTAAATTATTCAATGTAATTATGATCAGTTTACTGAAGGAATTTGAGCCAGAACCTGGTGTTACTGGGTTTGGGGTTTTGAGGGATTTTTAAAACTAGGCTACACTTATTTTATGGTTTTTAACTAAAGATGAATGTTTTGTTCAGTATATTCGAAAATTTATAATTGAAATAAATATGCAACGGCAAATTAAAACTAAAAAACAAAATAAATAAAAAAAAATTAAAAAAATGCTATGAGACTGCCGTGACCAGGATTCGAACCTGGGTTGTCGCGGCCACAACGCGAAGTACTAACCACTATACGATCACAGCCAATTTCCCACACAAATGAACTCATTTGTAACGGCTATAGACAAATTTAATTGTTGCCATTACAGATTATCCAAAAAGTTCTTCTTCTTCAACTACTACTACTGCTGCTGCTACTGCTACTACTACTACTACTACTACTACTACTACTACTACTACTACTATTACTATTATTATTACTTAACCATCGGCCTCACTGAAAGTTATGCTTGTGATAAGCTCTAATGATGATGACCATGAATCACGTTAAAAAGTAAGCTGACAAAAAACAAATCTTTAATTTATTTATCGAAATTTTTAAATCCAAGAAGAAAAAGAAACTGTAATATGGTATTGCCGTGTGAAGGATTCGAACCTAAGTACTAACCAGTATAAAATCATGGTCAACAACCAGTACTGACGGAATAATTTACGATGCCCTGGTCTAGAAGTGGATTACATAATTATTACTGTTGTTTCCTAAAGCGAAACAATAAATAATATCGTTATTTCTATCTTACTTTTTTTTTTTTTTTTTTTTCCTGAACCAATACATATTCACTGAAATTATGATCAGCTCAACTGAAGAAAAAGAACGTTTCCAATTACTGTAATAATAGTCAAATTTGTTTTTGTTGTTTTTCAAATTAATCTATGTGCATTGTACTTTTCGAGTGCATTAAAGTGTAACACCTTACGTTTGGGTTGCGTATTAGTGCCTGGTCTACTAAAGATATTTGTTTAACTCAGTGATTCTCAACCGCCTCAGGTGTGTCGCGAAACTTTGTGACGAACACCTGAAAACACCTGTGCATAAATCTCGGTTTCATGTTCTACTAATATGCCTTGGAGGAAGGAACTTCCTTTCTCCAATGAATATGCACTCATTCAAAGTCCACCGATCAATGGCGGCCACCAACCTTTGCACCTTTCGCTCAAGGTCGACCAGTTGCCCATGAGACGTCAGTGTGATAGGTTGTGTGTGTGGTGTTGTTCCGCACTGGTCGTGTGTGCGCGTGCGTAATGCCGATTGCCGAATTAACTTCGCTGTGTTTTAAATTATTGTCATTCTTAAACACTTATTAGTAAAGAGATTTAGCTAACTAGGTGTATTTAGTTAAGAAATTATGTTAGTTAGAACAGACTTTGCAAATGCAAATCTGTCGTCACGGCAAATCTGTTCAGTTTACAGTGTTTACTATTTGCTTACATCGAACTCAGTCGTACTGCACACTCAATTTTGACCTCTAAATTACAGTGGAATTTAAAGTAAATTAGCATGTGACTAATCATAACTAGTTTAATGCTGCCTGTTATTTACTGTTGTTGGTTAGAGCAGGGTTTTCAAACTGTGGTCCGCAAACCAGACAGGGGGTCCGTGGACAGCGAATACTTTTTATGGGCAGTTTGATTTTATATATGTTTTTTAAGCAAATATTTATTATAAATTTCATAAGCGTTTATAAGGGGGTCCCTAAGGTAAAGCCTGAAATATAAAGGGGTCCGCAAGTCAAAAAGTTTGAAAACCCCTGGGTTAGAGAACGCGCGTGTTAATTGCTTATGAATACCCCTTCACAATGGATAAATTTGTTAAAAGGAAGGATGTTAGTGACGGGTGTGAGGTTGAAACAGAACATACAATGAAGCCCACAAAAATCCAGCACAAAAAAGGCAAAAGTTCACCATAATAGACAGTATTGTGATGATTATTTGAAGTTTGGATTTCCTTGGTCAGGAGATGTTGCTCAACCATGTCCATTATGTATAGTTTGTGGTGAAAAAATGGCCAATGAATCCATGGTACCAAATAAATTACTAAGACATTTCACGACTAAACATTCCTACCTACAAGATAAAGATCTTAATTATTTTCAAAGACTGTTACAACAGCAATCAAAGCAACGCAATGTTTTTCAGAAAACAATGATCGGGCTCAACTCGCATCAATTGAGGTAGCTGAAATAATAGCAATGAAATCCAAATCCCACACTCTTGCTGAGTCAGTTATCGTTCCCGCTTGTAAAAAGATGGTGAAATCCATGTTAGGTGAAACAGCTGAAAAAGAAATTAGTAAAATTCCGCTTTCAAATGATACAATACACAGGAGAATTGTAGATTTATCAGAAAACATTGAAACTAATGTTCAGAAAAAACTTGAAGGATCTAAATTTGCTTTAATAGTTGATGAATCGAACGATATCAGTAACAGTGCTCAATTGCTTGTATTTGTTCGTTTCATTAATGATGATGAAATAATCAGTCAGTTTTTGTGTTGTAAAGAAATGCCAACAACTACTAGAGGTCAAGATATTTTTGATATGATAACCGGCTATCTTAAAAAAATGAATTTGACGTGGAAGTTTTGTGTTGGTAGGCTGCATTAAAGGTTTTGCATCACTAGCACAGAAAGAAAATCCAAATCTTGTTCGTACTCATTGCTTTTTACATAGAGAAGTTTTAGTTTCAAAAGTATCACAAGAAGATTTGAAGCAAATGTTACATCAAGTAGTTGAAATTGTCAATTACATTAAAAGCAGGCCAATAAAGTCGAGATTATTCGAAGAAGTATGCAAATCAATGGATTCTCAACATGTTCGCTTTCTTATGCATACGGACGTTCGATGGCTGTCAAAAGGTAAAGTGTTAACTCGCATTCATGAATTACAGAAGGAATTAATAGTATTTTTTGATAAAGAAAAGCACGAAAGATTTTGTAAATATCTTCGATGTGAATTTTGGATGGCCAAAATGGAATATTTAACGGAAATATTTGGTCAACTTAATATTGTGAACAGTAGTATGCAAGGTCGAAACGACAATATTCTAACTTCGACAGATAAGTTGGTTGCCATTAAAAAGAAAATTGTTATTTGGAA
The DNA here is from genome assembly GCA_012295275.1 of Chrysomallon squamiferum. Taxonomy (NCBI): domain Eukaryota; kingdom Metazoa; phylum Mollusca; class Gastropoda; order Neomphalida; family Peltospiridae; genus Chrysomallon; species Chrysomallon squamiferum. The sequence continues at coordinate 22,630,954 of CM022672.1, read as the reverse complement.
AAACAGAGCAAAGTTGGGTGAGTTTGATATGTTTCCTACAATGCGTACTAACTGCACTAAAGAAATGATCCCTATCGTGGTTGAGCATCTGACAGCGCTCGAAGAAAACATCGACCACTACTTTCCGTCGCTGAACATTGAAAAGTACGACTGGGTTCGTAATCCTTTTGTAGATGTTCCTTCTAATATTGGGTTTAAATTATGCGAAGAAGAAGAATTGGCTACCATTTCAAGTGACCGCAGTCTTAAAATAAAGCATTCTGAGGTAGATATCGACACATTTTGGATTTCAATACAAAAGGAATTTCCCGCATTAGCTGAAAAAGCCCTATTAGTTCTTTTACAATTCTCTACTTCTTATTTGTGTGAATTGGGCTTTTCAACCTTAAATAATATAAAAAATAAGAAGAGAGAAAGACTACGTTCCACTGAAGAAGAAATGAGAGTTTGCTTATCGCACATACGACCAAATATTCAAGAAGTCATAAGACAACACCAGGCACAAGTTTCACACTAGGTTAGTGGCAGTTCTGGGATACTAACATAATAAACTGTATCAGACAAGTCCATATATGTATTTTTTCATTTATTTTACGATTTCATCATATAATATTTAAAATTATTACTGTGTCGCGACAGTTTCATGCGCTCGTAGATATGTCGAGAGTAAAAAAAGGTCGAGAAACACTGGTTTAACTATATGTTCCGTGAGATTTGCCGATCTCTGCTGTCTTAAGATTGTTTACTAAACAAACTCAGTCTATTCAGCAATATCACTCTCGACCACATTCTTATCATGTTGTTCTTCATCATCGTCATCATGTTTATGTCGCTGACGTTGCATTTGGAAAGGGAAATGCTCGGTTTTAGATACAGGGGATGCCAGCCCCATCGAGTTTTCCATGTAGAGAAAATAACTGCCTCGACTAAGATATTAAATTACTTGAAAATTATTATTTTAATTAGTTTATTATATCGGATTAACAGATAGGCAATGGCAATGCGCAAAAAATAAATATTAAGACAATAAAATAATATTATAGAATTAAAAATTTACATAATAATAATGTTTATACAGTCCATTGAGTGGACCACCCATCATACTCCACTTTGGTTACATAACAGAGTAAAAAGAGGTCAGTAGGGTGAGTAAGTAAAAAAACTGTCCTACAAAAAAGAAATCGTACACCAATAGAAATTTGAATGAAGAAAACACATGCATTATTAGATAGCTTGCAAGTTAAAACATGATCCCATGTGATAAAATTACAAGGGGTGACATTTTTTTTTTTTTATCCACACCACACCTACAAGTAATTTCTTGTACGCTGTGATGATGAGGACAGAGTCCTGACTGATAACTTACTATTTGTTTCACTTTCTGGACAGTTCTCGGATATATATATATATATACATTGTTTAATGGATCCGATTTCAGGAGTTAATTAGACCCTTTGATTCGCTGATAATATCATATAACTAAATAAAAAGACGAAATGAATTTACATAAAATAAATATTTTAAAACATTAAATTTAATACTGATTAATACAAATTTGACACTGTTCTAGATGCTTTCAAACCGGGAGCGAAGTGATATTTACAGCTGTTCCCACAGTTTCTTTTAAGGCGTAGGTCTAGTGTTGTAAGTCCGCATCACAAAATTGCGCAGGACTGATTAAACTTGCCTTGCACCACCTTGACATATACAAACACTGGATCGTAAGAATGAGCAGCGCAGTCTTAAGATAGCGTAAATGTCCAAACCGCGTGGACCCAAAGCACACAATCGATCTTTTAAATAGTTGCCGATTTGTGTGTTCTTATTATTATTTTTTTTTTTTTTTATCTTAAATATATATTTCAACTCTATTATTACAATTATGTCAGATTTCATTCATTTGTTATTTAAAATAAGGTGCAAAAAGTAGCTGGTAATGCCGTGACCAGGATTCGAACCTGGGTTGTCGCGGCCACAACGCGAAGTACTAACCACTATACGATCACGGCCGTCATCTGAAGCTGAAAGAAACAAATTTAACAGCGTTGTCCTCAAAACCAGTTAGTTCTGAGTAAAGAAATCTTCCATCTTATTTAAAGAGGCTGGGCTACTTGCATAGAAATATCGTTCTTCGTTTATAAAAATAATGAATGAGAGGTCTGTCACTTGTGCTTCACGTTTTCGTTTATATTTTAGTCCCACATATTCTGTTATATTCAAATACTGACGAAATTAAATATAATTAAAATGAACTGCTAAATGTTAAGATTCACACTCTCACGTTAACACCTTCAGCTCTGAACGCATCGTCGAGGTATTTTTAAAATTTTTAAATTTATTTTACCATTATTAATTGTAATGTTCTCTTTAATTCTTCTTTCATATTATAAATAATAGTATTAAATGTTTGTATGACACCTGAAAAGTCCATGATTATGTGAAACAAAACACTGCATAAAATTTTCACGTCAATTTGACCTTTTTAACAAAAAAATTTTATAGAAACATAATGCAAAACATATTACTAAATAATAATAATAATAATAAATAAATAAATAAATAATATCTAAAAAAAAAAAAAAAAAAAAAAAAATATATATATATATATATTTAATAAAATAAATAAATATATATAAATATAAAAATTGAAAAAGAAAGCCGTATGCCGTGACCAGGATTCGAACCTGGGTTGTCGCGGCCACAACGCGAAGTACTAACCACTATACGATCACGGCCAACCCGAATGGCTGAAAATCATATTCAATAATAGTGTAGTCTACAGTGTCGATGTCTAATAATTAATTTTTATAATCCGCCTCGCTTTTTTCTTTCTTTCTTTTTTTTATAATTTTGATAACATGTATAATAAATAATGATTACATCAAAAAACATTAACGTATTTCGTCATTAAATTACCGTGTAAAAATGTATTTCTTTTCGCTTTCATTAAAACACACTTCCGGTTAGATGGACTGTAAGCGCCAAATTTAAAACTGAGTTTATAATTATTTGTTTTTCTTTTCTTCCTATTTCTGGCATTCAACAACAACTAAAAAAATACTCGAATGCATAAGAATTCAAAACTTAATTGATTTCATATTATATATACTATGCGAAAATGAACATTCTTGCCTAAATAATAAAATAACATTTCACTTACCTTAGAAGTTAGACTGACAAGAGGAAGTAACTCACTGATAACTCCCCTATAAACGTATGGGAACCAAACCATTTGTTTGGCAAGCTTCGGATTTCCCGAACTCAGTACATATTTTTGATATGAAATAAACAGTGAAATCTACGTAATAAAATTTTTATATAATAGATGCACGTTAATATACTTCTAAAATCGATTTTCTGGAAGTCTGATAATTACTTGCTTAAGATATTTTTTTTTTCATCATCAAAATGTATATATTAATTTTTTTTATTTTTTTTTTTTTTAGAAATCTTACGAATCTGAAGTACATAAATAAATAATAATAATAATAATAATAATAATAATAATAATAATAATATGATACTGTTAAACACATAATGACAACACATTATTTTCTGTAAAATGAATATTTTATTTATTTATTTATTTATTTATTTGACATTAATTATCCATACCTTTTGGATTAAAGGTTCACTCTATCGCAAAGCGTTTTTAAAGGTAAAACTACACCATAAAAATTAGTCAAAAGATATGCACCGTACCAATAAATTCCATTATATTCGAACGTATTGCTTAATATTGCTGCTATCACAGGTTGTCCAAAACAACTTGGACGTTCACAAAAAGCTTTGTTCATAACAACAAGTTAAAATTCAGTATTAATAAATCTGGTATTCCAATATTCAAGGGAATCGGTACACAAAGAATGGCTTATAAACTATTTTGTTTTATTTATTTTTTTTTTGTTTTGTTTGTTTGTTTATTTAAATATTATTATTATTATTTTATTATTATTATTATTATTATTATTATTATTAATAGGTTGTAGGAGGGACAGTTTCGAGGAAGGTGGAATAAGTGGGTAATAAAATAATTATCATGTCCTAAAACAAACACATAAAACGGGTTTCAAATCAAAGATTTTAAGTAACCACTGATAATAGAAAGATTCAAAGTATATATATATATATAACAATAACATCGTAACACTGGCGTTTCCAAAAAGGACAAACTCACCCAGGTAAAAACAATACTTAATTAATAGGAAGCATTATTAAAAATTCTACATTTGTAAATCAGAAGAAAAAAAACGAAAAAAAAAAACAAAAAACAGGCCAACAACAACAAAAAAAAAAAAAACAGAAAAGAAAAAAAAAACCTACACGACCAGTGTCGCCAATTTCACTAACATTTAACCAAGATCTTGTCATGTCTAGGGCCAGAATGCAATGCCTTGCTATCTGAGACGGTCCCCTTAGAATGTAGGCATATATGGTAGTGTCCCAGGACCATGCTAACAAAACTCGCAATAGGGGGCAGTAACCTTAATTTATCTTGCTAGCAATACTCACCTCAGATTATTTTTTAAACTAATAAATGTTAAATGTTAAATAAATGTTAAATTCGTAGAACAGAAAATCATGATGATTATTTCTCTTTCAACAATTATTATTATTATTATTATTATTATTATTATTATTATTATTATTTATATTTGTGGGATATATCTGAAGTATGATGGATATAATAAAATTTTGATCTGTTTCTTTTTTTCTTTTTTTTAATAAATAATATGTAAAGCATTTAAACAGTTTGCTCCATTATGATTATTCAGACATCTTTTATTACTATTATTATTATTATTATTATTATTATTATTATTATTAACTATTTTAATATTTAAAAATAAGTCCGGTAATATGTTTTCCACACCAAGAACCGCTCATGAATTCACATCAAAATAATGTTATCATCTTTAACTATTAATTTTTGACGAAATGACATGAAATAATATTATTGTTCTGAACTTTTTTCTCACGATGTTTTACGAATATGAAATGCGATATACGAAAATAGGCGAATTATCCCTAATAAAGAATTGTCTAACTGAACGTCATTGCTTTGTTTTCTTACTGACGTCACATGGTCGGTCTGTGGTCGATCCAACAATTAACAATGAAACCGTCACAACAGTCCGAAAGTGGGAGCAAAAAAACAATAACTGTGAGAATTTACCAAAGTCATTTACATAATATAATGTTAATATTCAGACAAGCTATGTGAAGGATTATTCATTTCATCTGTATAATATTTCAATATGTCCACGATGAACTACATCTGAAACAAAATCATCATCCAGTGACTGCTTTATTTTAAATTTGCAATTAATTATATACATTTATTTCGCATTATTATTATTATTATTATTATTATTATTATTATTATTATTATTATTATTTAATGATTTTCAAATTTTTAAAATTTAATCATAGAATGAATTGCGAATAGCAAAATTAGTTTCGTAAAGAATACTTTTTCTTATTGTTTTAACCAATCCTTTCAGATACAATGCTTAATTCAAATCTCTCTCTCTCTCTCTCTCTCTCTCTCTCTCTCTCTCTCTCTCTCTCTCTCTCTCTCTCTCTCTGCATCTGGCCATATTGGTTAATGGGGTCAGCAGCACTAACTTGCCAGAAATACTACACACATAAAAAAGCCTACCAATGTTTCTTTGCTTTGCCTTAATGTTTCCCACTATTTTAACACAATTTTGGTGGTTAGTTGCCCTTGTATCCCCACATTTATTTGTCCATGTGTGTTTGCACAAACACAATTTTAGTATATGTTCTGTATACTTCTCAGTGATTCTTTTATTGTTAAATTACCTTTGCATACAATAAAGAAATATAAAAGCATGGAAGCTGCCATTTAATCTGTCATAAAATCATGATAACACATCCAGTGTAGATGTTGTAATATATTGTCTTAAATTAATAGTAACATGAATGAAATACAGTCAGCTTCCACTGTAGTTGGTGAAGCAGAATTTGATATTTGATTTTTGTTTTATTGTTGTTGTTGTTTTTATCTGTTTTTTTATTTTTTTATTTATTATTATTATTTTTTTTTTTTTGGAGGGTGCCATTGCATCCTCCAGAAACCATGCCAGAAAGCTTTCTTCCAGCAGATGAAAAACTGGAAGAGATGCGAGGGAAAATCCATCTGAAAGGTAAAAATTAATAATAATAATAATAATAACAATAACAATAGTAATAGTAATAGTAATAGTAATAATAATCATTACTATAATCATAAATATTTAAATACTCTCTCTCTCTCTCTCATTATTATTAAAATGATTATTATTGTTATCTATTTGTTAATTATATTTGTGCAGAACGAGATGGAGAGATATTTGTTGAAGAGACAAAAAATGCCCTCACTAGAAATGAAAAGATAATTCTGACTTTGAGAGATCAGAACAAAAAAAAGAGAAAAATTCTCTCCCAAGGGATGCATGTGAGAAATTTTTTTTCAATTTTATTTTATTTTATTTTATTTATTTTATTTTTTTTACTTGTTATGTTGTGATGAAATGATGACTGCTATTGTTCTAATTTTTATTTTAACATTATTATCATTATTATCATCCTCATCTTCATCATTATTATTATTAGATAAACATGCTTCATATTTATATAAAATACAATTAAACATGAAAATTATTTATTAATGTAATAATTATTTTTTTTATTATTATTATTATATTTTTAATATTATTACTTTTATTGTTTTCACTACTGTTATTATTAATACTGTTATTGTTGTTGTTGTTGGGGTTTTTTTTGTTACTATTAATACTATTGTTTCTTTTTCCATTGTTATTATTATTTTTATTATTACTTTTATTATTATTATTATTACTGTATACATTTTTAGTGCTTTCTTTCAGAGTGATGCTCATGTTATTCGCAGAGCTTTGCAAGACAAGCCAGTTGAGAAAATGTCAAATCAATACAGCACTTTAGATGTGAGTATCATGATTTTCTTACAATTCGACTATAGTAACATTTAATACAAAGTACTGGAGTCTTGGCTAACATGGTGTAAAGCTGTGTAATGTTGTACTATGTGGTTGTTGTTTATCACAGACAGAGAGTATTTGATTAATCAGTCATGGGAAAATGGATGGGACGGATGGGAAGTGACTGTAGGATCTGTTTCTGTGAAACTGTCTTGCCTTAATGTGTAGTATAACTTACAGAGAGAAGTGTTGTATTAACTGTACTAAGAGAAGTATTTTATTAATTTGTACATTATTATTGTATATATTGTGTGTATCTTTGGATTGTGTTAAATACAGCGAGTCATCTACACCATGGAACAGAAGGTGGGGGAGGCCAACAAGAAGTTCAATCTGATGCTGTATGAGCTGAATCGCCGAGAGAGAAACAGCTGCAGCAGCTGGAGGAGACGCTGGTCAGGCTCCTCACACTGGAGTACAAAGATCTGGAAACAGAGCAGAAGAGAGTGAGTAGAGGGGATTAAATACATTGACCTTGAACGTGAATCTGTGTTTGGACTAAAAAAAAAGAATGATTTATAGATCCCTGGTTATTATTTTGATGTTTTTTGAATGTCCTTTCAATGTTACAAAACATTTGGATGTCCTGTCATACTTACTATCAGTTTGTGACAGTAAAATAATACTGTTGTAAAAAATTTGGATGTCCTGTCATACTTAGTATCAGTTTGTTTTGTAAAATAATACTGTTCAAAATCATCATGGCCCAATAATGATACAGATAATTTTATATGGTTAAAAAAAATTATTTTATTATTTTGGATGACTCATTATTACTAGAAAAAAATATTAGAAAAACATTTGGGTATTATCATTGGTTCTTTTTTTTAGAGAGTCTTCACATACATGAGCTGTACAAGCTTTAGAGCAATGTGGTCAGTTCTGTATGCATTAAAACATTAAAAAATGATGATGGTCAAATATTTTTAAATTTGATCCTCTTACTGTTAAGCTTCATTTCAAACATTCTTGACTGAACACAGTTAACAGATACTTATTTACTTTTTCAGGCTTTCCGAAGGCTTGAAAATGAACTGGATAAATCTAAGGTAAAGAATGATGCTGCCACCAATATAAAAGAGAGATATGAAGCGATCCTGCATCAGCTGAAAGTGGTAAGTTTTTGGTGTGAAAAACAAAATGTGATTCTCACAAATGTTTACAAAGACAAGGTTACATGTACAGCCAAACCTGACTGTGATGGCCACTGAGAGGGAAGAGGGTAAAGTGGTTATTATAATGAGTGTAAATATGTAATAAAATGGAGTGGTGGCTAAAAGCGTAAAGGGGACCATCATAAAGAGGTGTCCATCATTCAGAGGTTACAGAAAAACAGGTTTGGCTGTACATTTGATCAATGTGCTGACATATCATAAGGATCAAAAAATGTATAAAGTAATAACATTTAATTAAAAAAAAAAGCAGTCAATAATACAGATTCAGAAATGTTTAGTGAAAAACAAAAGCAAAGATGAAATACAAAAATCTGTCATTGCAAATTCATTTTATTATTATGTGTAATGTTCTATTATATGGTGAAATGCAGCCTAGTGTAATATATATAGAAGATAAACATTTCTAAAACAACTGTATCAGTTCACAAATTTTGTGGATCTGGAATATGGTTAACTTATTTCAGACTGAGGAAAGAAGCACATTGTAATTTCAGGAGTGCCATGCATATCCAACCAAGTTGGGTAAAATGGAACAAGAACTAAAAGAATCAGAGAAATCATTGTTGGAGGCAACAGAGATGAAGAACAAAGCTTTGAATAGTTACCAGAAAATTACTGTAATATCAGTTTTTGAGTTTATTTTATCTACTTGTTTTGTTTATAAAAAACCAAATGGGAGATAGATAGCTAGAATAGCAAACATTTAATGTAGGCTTTATTCCTAAAAAATATATTAAAAACATTTTTTTTTTTTTTTTTTTTTTTTATTTGATGAAAGATTATTATTATTATTATTATTTTGTAATTTTAATATATATATCCATTGTTTCTCATTTTCTGTTAATCTTGGAAACATGGAAACATCAACTGAAGGGGTATTTGTTGAAATTAATTAACATCAGTTCAAGATAAACTATAGTATTTCTTTTATCTCAGTAACTAACAATGTCAAAAATAATTTCTACATTTACCTTCCTCAGCCAATTTTTTTTTCTTCCCTGACAGTTCCTAAATATATAATTCTGTCATTTAAAAGTCCTCTGTTTTATTTTTTCAATACATTCTTTTTCCCCTCTCTTTCTTTCCAGCCCTTTTTCTCTTTTTCTCTATCTATCTATCTATATAAATATATATATATATATATTTCTCTCTCTGACTTTCCTTCTCAACCTTGCTCTCCAATTGCACAATTTTGTTGTCACAGAAAGGTTTATATGAAAAAGAACGGCAAATCATCCAAGCAAAGAAAATCCGTGAGAAGCAGCTATTCATGGCAAAAAGAGAAGCTGAAAAACAGATGGACACATTAGATAACATTACAAGGAGAGTTAATGCATATGAGGTCAGTTTCGTGTCAGTCATTGGTTCACAGGTTATCCTAGAAAGTCAGAGACACTAAGAATGTTGTTATACCAGTGTTATTGATTATACATAGATATGTATTCATTTTAGTATTAGGAGATAAACATTCTTAAAATAAATATTAATAGTCACAACTGTGTGAAATATGGAAACAGTGAGCAGTTATACACTTTCTTGTTCTAATTTGGAAATTAAATTTCATGCATCTGAATGCAGATAAAAATGCTGTTATCTTCAATATTACGCCCCCCCCCCATCATGACCCATGACAATGCTCTAACTACTGAGCTAAACTCAACTGTTCATATGTCTATAATTAAACATCTAAATGCTCCACTACTGAACTGTGCAACAAACACTTACACACACACATACACACAAACACAGATACAAACACACACTAACACAGACACACATATAAATAATGCATATTTAATCCTAGCTAACATAATTAAATTTCTTTTTACAATATTTCATATATTTAATGAAAATAAACTGACTTCTCAATATTATAATTAAATAATATAATTTCTTTTTACTTTATCCTCTTTCTTCTTTTTTCAACAGGCAACACGATTGAAAAAAGAAATTGAAGACAGTAACAGTGAGTTTGAAATTTTAGACTTGTAAAATGCCAGTACATGTTTGGCTATCACTACTGACCAGGCCAAAGGATCTTCAGATACATAAAAATCAGTGGACACCCATTTGTCCCTATTATTCCATTGAATTAACTATCTACAGTATTTACAATATACACAGCAAAAATCTTCATGAACCTAGCTATTTTGTTTGTGAAAATGCCCATGTTTATTGAAACTGAGCTAAATGAACAGAGTAAAATATAAAAAATGCAAAATGCAAGATCTCTATTAATACTTGACTAAGTTTGTCTTTTGGTGGTGGTGGGGGTTTTGAAGGGGATTTTGCTGGAGTGGATTTTTTTTTTTTTTTTTTTTTTTTACCTTATTACAAAGTAATATAATAATAAAGGAGAATATGTTCACTGTCAAGCAGTTTCATTTTCTCATATGACATTCCACCAAAGATCCTGTGTATTTTTAACGCATCTGTTTTTTAGGCCTGTCCAACAAACATTTGGTTTTTTTTTTTTTATGATGACCATATCCATACAATATTTATAAATCTATGGTAACCTGTAAATCACAAAATCATTATTTGATTGTAATCTATAAATGGGTCAGCAGAAATGAACACTTTTATTTGAGGGCTGCTGAACAATGTTCAGTGTGAAGTTTGAAAATATTACCATTCTAATCAACAATTCATTTCATGTTATTTGCAAACTGTTGTCAGTTCATAAACCATGTTAATCTGAGAACCATACAATTTGAATAAGCATTCTGCTGTTCAAAATTATTTACTGAAGGTAAAAAAAAAAACATCTCAGTGTATAGGTTTAAATTATATATTTTGGTAATTCTCCATATTGTATTTACACTATTGCAATTGTAAGTCATAGTTTAGAAGAATATTGTTATTATATACATAGGCCTAAAATTACCTTTTACTGTACTGAGCATATTGTCTGTGAATGTTTTGAGATCTGCCTAGGATAATTTTTTAAACTGATTATTCTAGGTGAAAATTCTTCAGACTCCTATTTTAGCCTGAAGGAGAAAATGATTTTTCTGGAAGATGACTTTGACTTCATGAAAACCTTCATTGATGTGTCAGATGTTAAGGTAGTTATATCATTGATTTTAAACATTCACACACACACAAAAATATATATATATTTTACACACATGCATACTTATATATATAATATATATGTATTTGTTCTTGTGTGTGTGTGTATGTGAGTAAACATACATATAAACTTTTATTTTTAATTTTTAATTTTATTATTAATTTTTTTAAATTTTTTTAATTTTTTTTTTTTTTTTTTTTTTTTTTTTTAAAAAAAATTTCAGGATTTAGTATCTCATGTGGTAAAGCAGGAGTTGATCAGAAACAGATTACTGGCAGTGAAAGATGACATCATTTTGAGAATTGCAGAACTGCACGGCGAGCTTGACAAGGAAATCAGCAAGGTCGAGCATCTCAAGTTCACCTCTGATTATGCCCAAAGCCAGTGAGTTTGTAAATAATGTAAAATATACAAAGGAATAGTCTAAATCAGTGGGTTCTTCTTGGTCATTAACGGGTTCCGAAAAATTTGTTGTTCATGCATCCTATGGAAACTGTGACCCCTATATTTTTCCAGAGTGTGCATCCCATTGCACACTGGTCTAAGCATAATCTATTTACAGAGAGTTCCTTACTTATTACCAGCTTATGTCCCAACTGACTGGACTAGTATAATCAACCCAAGTTATGTTTTATTTGTTTGTTTATTTTGTCTGTTGAACCTTAATTATTAATGAAGTACAACGAATAAAGTTTAAAAAATCCAGACACCATTTTTCTTTAGTTGTAAGGTTATCACATAAATGGGTCAATGAATTTGTGACACATCATATCTGAAACCACAAGTCTAACCACTGAGCCATTAAAAAATAAACATCAGCATGACTTAAAATTTAATATTGTTATTCTGACATTTTTTACTTTTAAATACTTAACCATAAATATGATTACATGTGTATTCTGTTGAGCCTACACAGTTTCTTGTAAATTTTAAGTACTTACTAAAAAAAAGTACCGTATATACTTGTGTACAAGGCGACCTTATGTATAAGTCGATGTGAATTTTAAGACCAAAAATTGCATCATTTTAGGTATTATTTGTGTATAAGTCGACTGTAGATTCCAGGCACCATCACTATTTTTAGACCAGTGTGACAGTGCCATGAAGACCTACATTGTACGCCTACTGTAACATAACTTGCATGAGCTGTAACTTGCACAAACATGCCATAATAACGTAAATGCATGTATTACATGAGCTATAGCCTAAATCATTGCAAGACGCCATAGGGCATAACACCTGTACTGACGGTTTTCTCACTTTAAAATGTATTTTTATGCCATTAAACGGAAGAATATCATGTTTTACATTCATATTTGGTTTTGTTATTTAATTTTTCAAAAAATTTTATACGATAAAATTATATTTTTGAAAAGCTGAAAGACCATGATTATTTTAGATGCATCCCATAGCAAAAAATAGTCAAAATGGCAACTCTTCAGCAACAGCTACAAAAGCATTACCTATTTATAAGTCAACCCCCAAAATATTACCTTAATATAGTCTCCCAAAAATTCAACTTATACACAAGTATATACGGTATATATTTTTATTCTCATTTAAAATGTAATAAAAAATAAATTTGGTTATGACTCTGTCCAGTGTTATCTGTGTGAGGCTTCTTGGCCTTTCGGTGATGTTATCTCTAAACTCAGCTTTGCCCATTTTTTATTTGATAGAGCTCATAAAATGGTGGAGGAGATGGAGGAGTTTGTCAAGGGTGAACAGGAGCGGAAGATGGCAGCTGAGACATTGCTCAAACAAAAGTCCAAACTGAAAACTGAATTAACTAATGGAATTGATGGACTCTGTGATAAGCTGAAGGACATCAAGATAAGTCAGGTAAGTCGAGATTTCTTAGTTTTCTTTTTTATTTGATAGATTCAAATAATAATGATATTAGTAATAATAACACCATCAGTATTGGTCAAACCAAAAAAGTCAAACCAGAAAACTGAATTAACTAATGGAAATGGTAGACTTGTGATAAACTGGAGGAATTCAAGATGAGTAAGGTAGGATTTTGGAGTTTTCTTTTTTCTTATAATCAGATAATAATGATATAAACAGCAGCATCACTGAAGATGAAACTTTGAATTAACAAATGAAACTGATGGACATCTATGATAATGTGAAGATACTGAGATAAATTTTCTTTCTATTCTAGTATTCACTATTGCATATTATTCGTACCATTAATACTGGCAAAGTAAATCAATTGTTATAAAAGTGATAAACAAAAGGTTATCAAAATAAATTATGTTAATTAAAGTTTTTGGCATTTACACTTTAAGCACACAGGCTCTCAGTGATATTTATAAAAAAAAATAATAATAATAAGAAGAAGAAGAAGAAGAAGAAAAAACATTAATATTTATCATTTCAGCCCTTGTTCTTCAAAAAGGATAACCTGGTAGAAAATCTTTCAATCTGTGAGAAGAAAATAGATGCTCTGTTGCATACGATGGATGCAGAAAAAGCAAAACAAGCAGCTCTGAAACGGTTTGACAGTAAAACAGTAAATATCTGTTTAGACACATAACATTTTTTTCTTTTAATTTTTTTTCATGAGAGTGTCTGTTGATTCATAATTGTCTATAAGATTGTTCTTAAACTGGTGAATGGATCACTGAAGGGTGAATGAAATCATTTTGCAAGTCAGTAAATACTCTGTCAAAAAAGAAATATATGTACACACACACACACACACACACACACATGTCCTTTTATTCATTTTGTCTTAATAACTACAATTCCTAAATAATTGTTGAATAGTTCACCCAAGGGTGGATGAAAGTATTTTACAAGTCAGTGAAATTTTGTCTCAAGGGTGAATAACACTGATATTGTTTAGGAAGAACTGGTCCAAAAAATAATAATTGTATTTTTTTGTTCCTCATTTTGTTTTTTTTTTTCCTTTTATTGTGTTTATATTTGTTAGTAAATTTTATGTTCTGAAGTGTTTATGTTTATCTTAATTCTTCTTATATATGGTTAATATTATCTAGCTGTCAGTTATTATTATTATTATTATTATTATTATTATTATTATTATTATTAGTTGTAGTAATAATAACAGAAATAATATTAGTAAAAGTAGTAGTAACAGTAAAATACCAAATAGACAATGAAACTTAAAGAATGAAACTGTTTAAAACACACACACACACACACACACACACACATACATACACACACAGATATAAATGATAATAATTTTGTGTATAAAACTATATATAGATACACACACACACATACACATACAAACCCCCTTCTGAAGCCAGTTTTCTGGAAGTGGAATAAATGATTGGATTACTGTGCTGACAACAATGAATGTCACTAATATATTGTTCTTATCTTACTCTGTAATTTCATTTCATCTTAATATTCATTCCAGCTTATTCGAAATTACATTGATCAAATACTGCCCTATGATAATGTAAGGATCAGTTTTCAAGATGAGGAGCAGGAAGATGAGTATATGTTTGACCATGATATGGACAATGAGGGTGTGTTGACCAGAGAAATAATCAAACGTAGAGCGTGGGAATTTCTGAAACCAAAGAAGAAGAAAGGCAGCAAATCCAATAAATAAAAATTAACAAATTCCTTGCAAAATGTAAAAAGAAAAAAAAGTGTGTGTGTGTGTGTGTGTGTGTGTGTGTGTGTGTTATATAGCTTTTATATCTGCACAGGCCAAATAATTGTAATAAAATTTGGTAATTTCAAATAAAAAGAATGGGTAAAAAAAAAATATTTGTTTCACATAATGTATAGCTCTAACTTTTTAATAGCAAATTCTGTCATTTTAGTTCAGTGCTGGATAGATGATGGAAAGTGTTAATGAGAAAATAAATTCAGTTAATATAGATTTTATTTATTTCACTGCGGTGTGATTTTAAATTCTCTTTCAATTTATATTTTGATTTTGATATATTTTGTTCAGTTATGCTCCATTTTCTGTGATTATAGCCTATGTAAAAGTGTACATTCAGTTGTCATGTAAGTATAATTATGTGTGGCTATAATAACACATGAACGCTATTCGTTTCATAATTATTATTCAAATCTGAATGGAACAAAACAGCTTTAATAACAGTGTGATTTCAATTTAATTTAAAAATGCATAAACAAAAATTAAAAAAAGAATTGTATTTTACAGCTTTTAATATCAGTGTAAATGTGTATATTTAATGCCTTTTATTATGACGTAACTGTTGTTATCTATACATATATATCTACATGTATATATATGTTTGTGTGTAAGCATATATGATTCTAAATCATTATTATTACACAATTATAACTTGGTGATCATTGTTAAAGTTAATGATAGGGTGAATGTCCTTAAATCGTGCAAATCATTTCCTGAAAACTGTTTATTATTTGATACAGCTTCTTGAGTAAAGAATAAAATTATGATCAGCATTTATTTTGTGGTTTATTATTTATTACACTGCTGTGTCTGTTATTTAATATATTATTATATTATACTGTATCACATGATATCATTCATGTTTTAAAATCACTGCAGTAGATAGAGAGTAAACCTGCTATGCAGTGATTACTCCTTTTTTTTTTTTTTTTAACAGCAGTGGTCTTGCTTATTATATATTACAGTATCTGATATTTACAAATTATATGGTGTCCTTCATATGTTTAAAAACAATAGAGGAAAACTCCTGGTTGTATGCACTGATTATTCCTTTTTCATTAGCAGGAATGGACTGCTGCTTATTATATATTATAGTATCTGATATTTAGAAATATATGTGTCCTTCATACAGTTAAGAACCACAGAGACAGGAAATTAGTTAGTACTGTCCAATCAGTTAATCTTCTTTTTTTTTATTAGCACAAGGGATTTGTTATATGTTCCTTCCCATGGAAACGGGGGGAAAAGATTCCTATACCATGGTCTTAGACTAGGTAATTGAATGGCACTTTGCTTGAAAAGAAAATAGTGCAAGGAGATACCAAGATGGATTGATCCTGCAGCCATTCTATGCTTCAGCTTTGTGCTCTAACCTCTTAGCAATATCCCATCCATGAAAGAAGAAATTCTGTGAGATACTGTTGTTGATTTCCAGCTAGAAAGTTTATAAGCACTTTTGTAGATACAAATACATATATATAATACATACACACACACACACACACACACACACACACACACACACACATGCACACAAACACACACACATACACACACACACATGCACACAAACACACACACATACAAGATCTTTGCAAAAGAAGACATTGGTGTATTCATTTCTTTAATATGCAATATCAAATGCATTAATTAAATTTTATTTAAATATACAGCAAAAAATTAAAAATAAATAAAAAGTAAGTAAAAATGATGAAAATCTTTTATTTGTTTATGTTAATGTAGAACATCAAATGTATGAAACAAATGTTTAAATGTTACAAACCTAAAATACCTTGAACTATTTTATTTAAATTAAACTGAAAAATTAGAAAATTTAATCTGCTTTGAAATTGTTATCAAATATCTCCCCTCCATAAAATAAAAGAAAGACATCCGTAACTAAAACCTAATAGAGGAATCAGAAATGTGAGTATTTTGAAAAGACAACATCAAAAGGACAAAACATACACACTAAGTGTCTGGACTGAACAGGAATGCTAACAATTACAATGTGTACATAATCATCACAATATTTAGTGTTGCTACTCAACCATTACAATAGGTCCATTGTGATACTTCACTGTTCAATCACAACCATTTGTTCTGCAATATTCTTTTGAATCAATTTGTAACATCTGCAATAAAACAATAATAAATATTTTGAATATGCAGAAACAGTCCAAATATATTCTGCATGCAAGAAGTTTTGTCCAGCCTTAATTAATGAAGTAAATAACAAAAAATTACAGTTTAAAAATATCTGGGCATCATCTTGATTATGTGGTTGTGTGATGATACAGGGCAGATTAATTTGCTTCAACGTTTCTTTTACTATTAAAAAAAAAAAAAAAAAAAATGCCATTCTTGATATGTCACATTCACAGTTACATCGCAACATCAGCTGCAAAGAGATAAAATGGCAACATTCTGATGATCTGTTGTCATTCTTAGCCATCAGTGATCAAATGTCACTCAAAAACAATACAAAAACAACAAAGAAGCATAAAGAATTTTATTAAACTATTTATTTGTAGGATCACAGATACACATTAAAGTTCTTTTTGTTCATAAATGGCAATAGAAAGTAACTGTATGAATCTGACCCATAAAACTGTTAATAATTTAGTCCAGTCATTCCTTACTTAAACTTTACTCTATTGTTATGCTAGAGCTGGTATTTCTGCAACAGGTAACTAAATCAAATTTACAATAGCCTTTCCATCTATACTGCTGAACATAAGATTAAATAAAGTATTAAATCTGCCAAAATTGCCAAAAATAATTAAATATCACATATGCTTTATCACAGATATATTTTTACTATTATGCTGGCTGAAACTTTCTTTTATATATATTTTTAGCATCTTTCGTTATGCAAAATACTAATTTCTTTATGAAATATTTTATAAGCTCAGAAGATTAAAATTTATAACTTGATATAAAATTTCCTTAACTATATGATTCTAAAATCTTTTAGTTAATAGCAAGCTGCCTCAAAAATATATACAGATCTACTAAATTTGTAAAAAAAGAAAAAAAGAATGAGTCTGGAATTATTTATGTGCTGAATATTATGTACAAAATTACATATTTTTCAATAATATTTAATTCAACAATGAATAAAGCTTAAAAGAAAAATTCCACAAGAACATTTTGAGTCTAGGAACATGAATTCAGGTACATCACATTCAGGCACTTCGGTAAAACTCTTCTCATATGAAGGCATTTTATTTTAGTAAATAAATAAACGAATAAAATCACTGTTAAGTGAAAGCTGTATAGATAAGGAATGATAAAAAAGAACAAAGTTTTTGACAAATGGAGAAAAGGCTATATTTATGTAACAAGGGAACCAAGGCCTCTTCATACTGACAGACTCCAATGGTCAAATGGAATATATAAAAAAATATATATACATAAAATAAAATATAAAGTTTGTGTATCAAAAGCTTGGTTTAGACATGATGAGACCCCAAACTGTGAGGTCCTGTTTAAGAATGTATTTATGTAAAGAGGTAGCCAAGGCCTGTCACAATGAAAGGCTTGCAGCTACTATATTAACTTGTGTCAATAATCAAGCTCCATAATAATTATGTGCTTGAGGCTTTATGATAAGGGCAACTATAGAGGCACTATTTGCTTAACAGTAATTATTTGCTAATAGTAATTTTTTTTTGTTATTGTTACCTGTTTTTTCCTTTATTATGTTTACATTTGTAAAATTAAAATTTAGCTAATGACAATAGCATACCAGACCAACAGACACCCAGACTGCATAATTGTTACAATCTACTTGTTAATTTGCACAAGTAACAATAAAACTTAAAAAAGATTTATAATAATTCTTTCATAAGTGAATAATAATGAATAATTCATAATAATGTAAATATTTATAAAAATTTCTTCTGCTTAATACAACATGCATGGTTATTATTAAAGAATATTACATAAAACAAAACAAAAATATATAATAATAAGACTAGTTATTGTCACAGATTCTATATACACATGGAAAGAAATGTCCAAAATATGAAAAAATAAAACAGATGTAACAACATAATCACAAGGTTAACACAAACAGATAAAATGCAAAAGATAATTTAAAAAAAACAACAACATAAGACTAGGTACAACAATAAAACTTCTAAATTAAGCTAATTAAATTATGGAAACATGAATTTTGCATTTTATTTTTATTTTTTAACATTTATCTTTAGCACTACCAAACAAAACTCAGCCTATATACAATATAATTTATGCAATTACTTAAATTGCTACTAGCAATCAATCTTTGCTAATAATAATAAGATGATCGTATTGCATGTGTGTTTGTGTGTTATTATTGATATGTTTTGAGAGTGGTCACAATAACAAGAATATTATGCTGAACAAGAATGATAAATCTGTTGTTCTTAGAAAAAGTTTATTCTGAAATACTAATTACAGTTAAATGATTTATTTTTAGCAGGAAGTTTGTTACATCATTAAAAAATCCAGTGGAACAAAATACATTTGGCAGGGTTATGTATTATAATATTTTTCTTAAAAACAGAAATTAATTTTAAATTTGAATACAGTAAATTTAATTTATTAATAGGTTTAATTCATTGACTACATTATGAACAATTTACCTCTTCCAAATAAATTAAAAATTAAAAATTAAAAACGACAACTAAAATTAATCAAAGTACAGAAAAAAACTACTATAACCATTTTTTAAATACATTCTACATTCCAGCAATACTAATACGAATTCAAATACACATACTATTTCCTTTTGTCTGTTTCCTAGAATAACTAACAATCTAGTAACTACAGAAAATAAAAATAAAAATAATAAATGAAATACATTCAATGCCTTCAGTTCTGAAAAACATGTCATTAAATGGAGGTTAATAAGAACAGTTTTTAATACACAATCTCTAACAATAAAAGTGCATCAATGTAAAGATATTAACATATGAAGTACAAAAAATGAGATCGTAGCAAAATGTCTAATAATTGTGTCTAGAAGAATGTAAGAGTCAATATAAAAATCAATAAAATCAGCTAAACCCGATGAAAATTAAAACAAAAATTATAAAATGTTTGGACATATGCAGCTCCTATGAAGGCACTTTCAAAACAGTTCCAATACCCGTCAGTTTTGAAATGAAATATTTTCTACCACTCTCAAGTCATACATTTATTTCAAATGTATTTTATTTTTAATAATAAACTGCTATAATTTGTTCAGGCAAAATTATATATCTATATATATATCTATAATCTATATCTATCTATCTACATATAGATACCAATTCCATATAGCTAGATAGACAGGGAGATAAATAGATATATAGATAGATAGATAGATAGATAGATAGATAGATAGATAGATAGATAGATAGATAGATAGATAGATAGATAGATAGATAGATAGATAAATAGATATAGATATATATAAAATTAAATGTTTTGTAAAATAATGTGTAGAAGATAACATTTAAAAATATATCTAGCATATTTAATATCCTTTATATAAAAATAATTTAAAATTATTCAAAAAGGTTATAATTCTCAACACTTAACAACTTGAATCTCTAGACAGGATAAGTTCAGTTGATATTTTACTGCTATTTCACATTTAACATGTGACATTTTATTGATCACAAATAAATTAAATAATTTTCTGGTTAAATAAACAGTTTTAATAACTAAAGTTTTAATAATGTAAGATAATATGAAACTCTTTCAAAATGGAATGGTAACATGAAAAGGTTTTGTAAATGGGTTGTTGTAAAAAAAATTAATTAAAAAAAGCTTTAAAAATATGGATGGCTTTATAAAAAACAAATTGATGGTAATGCTGACAAAGCAATGATAATACCAAAGATAAAAATTATAACAATATCATATCATTAGTATCATAATGTCAAAGATTTTAGAGATAGATTGTCAAAATGCAATGGTGTTAAACATAGAAAGATGTAAAAGCCACAAAAGCATTATCAATTTCATAGTTAAAACTATTTTTCTAGTGAATCTCTGACAGTTTCACATGATCTAATTGGTGTAGAGAAATTCTGATACTATAATGCCTATGATTGGCCAAATTTTAAAGATTGTTGCTGTCTCAGATGATCTGACTTGGAGAAATCCAAATTCTACAATACTGAGGATCAGCCAAGAATAATAAAAAAAAAGCTCTCTTCAAAGATCTCAGATGTGGAAAATATTTCTTTCTTATAATCTACTTGGTTGAAACATGCAAATGCTGAAATGCCTTTTTTTTTTCTTTTTGTATCAAGAATATAAATCTGGTTCTCTCCAATGATGTGATACATGGAGAAGAAAAAAACCCTCATCTCAGTTGTTACAATGCCAATGATTGGCCAAAATGACATATATTTGGTTCTGTCTCAGATGACCTGGTGGAGTATGCTAAATGCTATGATGCCCATGACTGGCCAAGAATAGCTGAATCTGGCTCTCTAAGATGAGCGGAATAGTTGATTCGTCGATGTGAACTGCCCCGTGATCGGACATATCTGAAACAAATGATTGCTGGATGAGTGGCTTGACTATTAGTTCTCTCTCTCTCTCTCTCTTTCTACACATCTACTTGCCTCTACATCTATGTCTTTCCCAGCCTGATCAAAAAGACAACACAGTTCAGTTAAAAACCAAGTTTGCATGATGAAATGACATCAAATAATTTAATATTTAGTGCAGGACCAATTTCTGATGAAGAAATAATGCCAGATAATTTAATACTTAATACCGGATTATGAAATAATGTCAAATAAAATTTAATACTTAATACTAGACCAGTTTCTGATTATGAAATAATAATACATATTTAATACTGGACCAATTTCTGTTGATAAAATAAGACAAACTATTAAATATTTAAATATAAAATAATACAGGATGGTGCAAATTTAACTAAAATTGTATATAATGTCTAAGTGACTATTCTTTAATTATTTATAAAATTAACTGCAACTAAGTGGTGTAATTAAATGAGTTAATACATTTAAAGCAAATCTCTTTTTGCTGATAATTAAGTTATTAAATTTAAAAATAATTTATATGTCATTTATATTATCAGGGTTGGTAACTAATTAAATTTTATTTAAAATATAATAATAACAGTAACAAAAACAAAAAACAACAAGTAACTTAACAAAATATTTAATAATACATACATTTTATGCAGTATTATCGTGGAATTTCACTTACCTAAAGTTAATGCTAAGCACAAGAATTAAAAAAAACACCAAATGTTATTTCATATCAGATTAAAACAAAAGAATTGAAAAAAAAAGTACAAAGGTAATTAATTTAAAGAAAAGTATTAATAAAATTTCAGGTTTAAAAAACAACAAATAACACATCCATTTGTTGACTTACTTCTCTTTCCCAAGAAGACGCTGATTTGCAGTAGCTAGACCTATCAAGTCTACTTCAGAATGTTGTTGTAGGCGTTTGTTGGACTGCTGCTGTTGTCGTGCATCCATGGCAACCTGAGTATGACTTCGACTCAGTGACTCCAGTCTCCTTGCCGGAAATCCTGGGAGAAAAAATGTATTTTGTTTGATAATTATTTAGTTGTTTTTTTGAGAAAGAACTTTTTGATGATGTCAAAGGTTTTGTATATGACAGGCTTGGCTGAACAGTCAGCTCTCTGATGTAAGTATGTCAGGATTTTAAAAATTTCCCACATATTACTGTCTTGTTTTAATCAATGAAGACAGTTCTTGTAAAACAAATTAAAATACAAATTCTTTTTTTAATATTACCTCTTGGTTCCAGCAGTGAAGTATTCACTCTCTGAAGATGAGTGGTCAGATTGCCTGGTTGGGTTCGAAGCTGCATTGGAATAAACTTGTTGTGTGTTTTGGCAGATCTGTTTTCTGGGATTTCAGGAACCATTGCTGTGTGGTTGGTATTTCCAGAGAAATTCATCTTCATTGGCATGGATTTTTTTAAACTTGGTCTGCATCATACAAATAAATGGAAAACAAAATTTTGTGAAAATTACTAATTAATAATATTATTGTGGTATTTAAAAGGTTGTATCAAAACGATTTGTAAAACAGAGCATTAATGTTAAAAAATCTGATTTATGTTAATTTAATAAATAAAAAAATCACTGGGTAATGTTGAAATTACAAATTATTTGAAAACTTATTGTTTATTTCATAATGTTAATTCATTATTTCACTAATAATTCATTATTTAGCTAGAAAGCTAAATTTGGAGGAATCAGTTAAAAACTGTTAAATTTGTAAAATTTGTGTGTTCCATTTTAAATCCAAATATATTAATCCTTCACCTTTAAACTGCCTTTGTCAGTCATGGTTATTCTTGCCAGATTATGGGTCACATATTATCTTGGTAAAATGTGGTATGAGCACACTAGCCATTACACAGAAGCAAATACACTGTACTAAAAATCTCACATTTGCATTTTTGGGACATAAAAGATTGTGCTCTAAACATCTGATGTTTTCTCTAGTTTATAAAATACATGTATAAAACATACATGTCAACAATTATTGAAAAATTCATGCATATAAATATAATACAACATAACAGTACATTACACAGTATTTTATTAGTTACAGGAACTGGATTAGTACAGGAATACATGCAAACAGTGCACACTGAAAACCAATATACTTGTGTTAACAACTGCAAGCTTACAGTTACCATGGTTATATGTAATAATATATGCATTAATAATGAGAAACAGGGAAGGAAAACATTAGAAGTTTATTTCCCTCATGAGTTGCATTATTTTCAAAATGCCAGTGACTGCACTACAAAAACAGTATGTAAATCAATAAAGATATTTTGGCCCAGAAACACAGCATGAATGTAGTTAAATTTAGATTTGTAATCTCTTTATATTTCCCTTCTGAAAATACCATATTTTTCTTCATTTTATTTTCAGTGAAAATGATGATACAAAAATTGTTTTTACAAAATAAAATCCTATATATATATTTATTTTTTTATTTTTCAGGAAAAGAGTCCTGAAGAGGGCCTTATAACATACTCTTTGTGCAAATATCTGGAAACCAATTTGATCAATGATAGGAACTATTACTATTTATTTTTTTCTTCACTTAATTTTCAATGAAAACAAAAAACAAAATTTGTTCTTAAAAAATTTAAAATCCTATTCTGAGCCTCACATATGTATTTTTTTATTTCATTTTTCAATCCTAAAGAGGGCCTTATAACATACACTTTGTGAAAATATCTGAAAACCAGTTTGATCAATGATAGGAACTGTATTATAGATCTAGCCTGATTAACTCAATCCAGTTTCATGTCATTCATGATTAAGCTCCTATTTCCTTAATACTCTTGGTAACAAACAATAATTTTTCAGGCTGGACTGTACAGAGTTATGCTATACTGAACACAGCAGAGGAAAAGATGTGTTTGGCAGCTGCAAAAAGATTGAAAGAACCAAAGCTAAATTTAGCCATAATTATTATTTCTATAAACCAGTAATACCAAACAGTTTATTAAGTACTACTGAATAAATTAACAGAATACAAATACATATGTAAAAGGAAAAATTATTTTCATAGTCTGATGTAGAAAGAACAATAATGTTACACCTATAATCTACAGATTTATTTATCACAATGGTTTTTACTGAATTTAATATTTCAGATGTGTTATAAAAATTTCTTTTTATTTTCACACCATGACAAAAATATTTTTTGATACTATGTTTTTTTGTTGTTTTTTTATTGCATGCACATTATTCAGTTAATTTAACAGGAAACAACTATTATATTTCACTCAGTAACAGATACATATAATCATAATGTATCATAATGCTCTACATGTAAAATAGGTTAAATATTTTTATATCAGAAATGAAAATAAATAAATATATTTTATTACTATAACATAACATATATATATATATATTTATATGCTAGCTTCATGGTTTACTTTATTTTTTATTTTTTTTATGACTGGTTACTTATAGAATTTAGATTGTCAGTGAATGTTAATATTAATATTTTTCAAACATTTGTATAAATGTATTTCATCCATATTCCAATATCTTTTAAGAAATGTATATATTAGCCTTGGCAACATGTAAATCATGTTTATCTGTCAAATAATAAATGGTATATTTTACAAACACATTTGACTTTTCACCTCTCTATTTTTTATTATATTGGTTTAGCTGTTTAAAAATTTAGACTCAGAAGTTAAAAACTATTTTTCATGCCATATAAAAACATTCTAATTTCCCTACATTAAACATTACAATATCTTTTAATGAATTTTATTACCTTAAATTAACTTTAATAAACACAATTATTTTGCACAATATTATAATCAGATCCTATATTTTGGCAACGCAACTCTGTTTCTAAAACAACAGTAGTTACTTCATGAATACAAATTAACAAATTAATGTTAACAGATATTTTTCACACACACACACACACATTCATTATATGCCCCATTTTTTGTTCTTCTAACAATTGTTTATTTTTGTGTTACTCATCATGCTTGTTCATCAGTATAATTTCCTGAGCAGTTAAGTATGTCTTAGATGAAATATCATAAACACACACAAACAAACACACACACTCACAGACACACAAACACACACACTCATAGACACACACACACACACACACACACACACACACACACTGGCACATGTATACACAACACACATTCACACGTTTGTTATGTTTAGTCAGACAAATCTAATTGTTTTCTTTATAAAAAAAATAACACACATACACACATACATTAAAAATGACAGAAGTTTAATGAATGATTTTATTTTATGTCAGTTTTGTTTTTAAATATTAATAACAAAGAGTTCATTTCAATAAGTTGATCAAGCATTAAAAATATAATTATTTGAAAAAGAAATCATTTAAAATGAAAGATAACAGCAATCTGAAAAAGTAACATTAATTTTAATCTGGCATCTATTCTGTATTTATAAATATTCACAGTTAATCCATTATTTAATAAAATTTTGTGAAATTGCCAACAATACATTTTAAGTAACTGCATTAGACTAATATTAAGAAAAATAAGTATCCCAAATTATGTATAAGAAAACAAGTACATGTGTATTTAAAGCACATTTGACTTTATTACATTTTCTGGCTGTGGGGAAAAAGAATGTGGCTAAACATGTTTAAATCTGATTTACCAAATTGCTAATAATATAAATGTAAATTTCTGATAAAATGACAATACTGAAAGAAATATTCTTCTACATCCAAAAAGTAACAGAAATTATCCATTCACATGTGTTATTAAAAGGTTAGATTACCAAAGCTAAAATACAGATATGTTTAACCAAATAACCAATATACAGTTAATATTTTTAATTCCATTACTTTTAAAAATGTCAGGTCAATTACATAATAATAGTTTCTGACTCTGTTATTGTCTAGTAACTGTAAATAATTTCTTTTATTTCTTTTAATTTCTTTTTTACAATTCTTTTATTTATTTATTTATTTATTTATTATTATTATTATTATTATTATTATTATTATTATTATTATTATTATTATTATTATTATTATTATTATTATTATTATTATTATTATTATTCTTAATGTTTATTATTGTGTTTATTTATTTATATAGTTATATATTTTTATTATTTATTTTTGTTTTATTTTGAGTTTTCAGGATACCCCATGGAAAAGGATAATTAAAATGGAAAAATAAAAGCAGGAAGAGAAAAGAAATAATATATGGATTAAAACAATGAAAAACTAATCTACTGCAAATAATTAAGAATGATGCAAATGCAAGTAGAAATAAAACAATGGAAAAAGAATTAAATGTAGCAAAGAGAAAAGTATTAATGAAGTTTCACAGCAAAAAGGTATATAATAAACTTCAAAGAAAGTTAATTATAATTATATAACCAAATTTAAAAGATTATTTATTCATTAGACTGAAATGCATTTTCAGTTTATTATAAAAACAATTTTCATTTGTTTTATATTTATTCCATATAATTTGTAAATACTGTTATATTTTAATATTCTTGTTAATTTTTACCTCTTTTAATTTTTATTCTTAACTTATATTATAGATAAATTGTTTATCCAAACAACCAATAGACATTTAACTTTATTTTTTATTCCATTACTATTAAAAATTTCAGGTAAGTCACATAATAATACCAATTTAATATACCAGCTGTGCAAAACAAAATCTCTCTTAAATTTGGTTTTTGTTCTCTGGCCTTTGCAATTTTACTAAAACTAAACTAAAATATAAATTCTAAAGATGTTCACTATAACTGAGGGGTCTCTCTACCTGTGGTAACTGACAAAGTTGTTAGTTCTCTGCATAAATTCCTGTTGATCTAAGAAATAGTCACTTGAACCACGGTGAGAAAAAGTTAGATAGGCAGTAGCTGAACAAGCACCTTTAATAAATCTGCAATATCAATGTGTGTTCAGTCTCACAAACTGGTTAGCCATCTAAATACAATTTAATGTTGCTGGTTCTTTTTTGTATTGTTTTTTAAAAAAATTATTTTTTTTTTTGGTGCTGATAGAAATAGATTTTACACATTTTAAACTACTATTCTACAGTTCTCAGAATATCATTGGTTATTTCAGTGTGTGTTTTGTTGTTATCATAATTAGTTTTAAGATATCTTTAAACTTATTAAATTTTTCTCAATTCCTTTTAATATCAATATTACTTCACAATTAGAACAAATCTGTAAAATTATGATCAGTGCAGGGTTATGCCTTTCTTTACTTAACCCATAATGGTAAATAAAAAGAAAATTAAAATAATAAATAAATATATAAATAAATAAATAATAAGAGGTATGTTCTGGGGTTTTTTTTCTTATCATTTCAGAAATAAAACAAGTAATTAAGATGGAATAATAAGGATTCAACACATCAAAAGAAAAAAAAAAAAGGAATTTGGCCTATCAAATTATCTCCCCTTGACTGGGAAAACAACAAATTATGCAACTGGAACTGAATTCTGTTTTGAACACTATAAATTAAAAACTCTATGCAGATTTACATTTTGGTTTATTTTTAATGAAACTTTATGTTTTTGTAACTTTATGTAAGCAACATAAAACTGTAACTGAAATAATTATGCAGTCCTTGACAAAAGAATGCAAAAAGTAATGCTAAAAACATCTTCAATATGTATTTAAAATTTTGAAAAATAAGAAATATGCACACAGATAGTATTAATAATAAATACTTGTCCATGCCTATCACTTGAAAAAAACAAAAACAAACCAAAAGCAAAAAAAAAAAAAAAAAAAAAATCAACTATAACTGCTTTCTTGAGTTGGTGTTTTAAAGATATCGTTGGGGTTTTTTTTTGGGGGGAGGGATTTTTGTTTACAAAGAACTATAATTTTTCTGACAGAAATTGTATGGATTAGTACAATCAAAATAAAAAAACAAAAACAAAGCAACATATTATTTTAAACATGATATGAATAACACATTATAACTCAGTTATGAATAATTTTGTTTTATTAACTTTTATAAACATTATAATAAAAATTCTGAATTTCCATTTTATAAAAATGAATTATTAAATTTTAATAATGCTTGTTTCCAAAAAAAGAAAAGAAAATTATTATTACTTGCTAAAACTACATTAAATTAAATAATTTAATAATAATTTATTAATATCTAATTTGAAAATGATTTTCATAGATTCTATCTAATAATGCTTCTAAACTTAACCTAAAAGCTATCTTGACTGTCAATTTTCTAATTTATTATTTATAAATATTAGCCTTGGCAACATGTAAATCATGTTTATCTATCAAATACTAAATGGTATCTATATCAAATTGTCTTTTGTCTATCCATAAAAATTAAGCATCTTGGAAAGGTACTTACAAAATTGGAAATCTATTGAATAAACTACAAGTGAAATCCAGTAAATTTTAGAAAACAAAAATATGAATATTAAAATACAGTGAAAAGAAAAATATGTAAGGAAAAATGTTCTCCTCTTTTATATTAATTTATATAAATTTTGTTCCTTCTTTTTTTTTTTTTTTTTATAAGACTTTTACAGAAAATGTTTTCTTTACAATTGTTAATTTAATTTTAATTTAAATTTAAAAAAAAAATTTATATAAAATATTTGAAAACTAAAATCTGTTACATGGTTAAAAACAAACAAAATATCACTACAAAGTGTTAATACACACAAATTACATTGATAAAACAATTAAACATAGTGAAGGTGTGTAAAATATAAAGGTAAAAGGTCAGATCCAGGTATAACAAAAAAGTAACATATTTTTCACTATCTACTAATATATATTTGAATGTAATAACCAAACTAAAATAATTAGAGAATACAATAAGTAGTTTAAATGGATACAACATATTATACAATGATAAAATTACTGAAAATGTCTAAGATAATCACCAGAATAATCATGTTAAATCTAATCTAAAACTTACTTTTTTGATTTATATGGAGAATCCAAATCAAAGCACTCAGCATCGAGATAGTTTATTATTTCTCTTGCCATCTGTGGACTTGGCAATGACCTTGACATCACTGCCACCTCTGGACTGTGACCTGCGGCGCCTCCTCCTCCCTCGAGGTAGTGCTGACTTGGGACAGCAGGTTTAGGCAGTGAATGAGATATATTTACCAGCTTCTCGGGAGAATCAGCCCTTGAACTGTTTCCACCAGATAATTCTGATGTGTGATCACTCTCGCCGTCTGCCTGACTCGTCTTGCTCTTCCCTGAATGCTTGACTCCAATGTACGAAGTTTTACATTTCTCCAGCTTCAAGCCATTTGTTGAAGCAGAAGAGTCGTACAGGGACGCAGACTTGCCTAGAGACTTTTTGAGTTCGAAATTTGTCTTACCAGAGTCAGTGTCCCCTGGCATGTCCTCACCACCGTGAATAGAAACATAGCTGACTGGAACAGGGTGTAAGATTTTGGAAGCACTTGTTACTTTCTCGGTCCTCACTGTTATTTTCTCCTTCGATGATGACAGTGTGCGCAGAGAGTCTTTTAAAGGCTTGGCGTGAACATAAGCATTTTCCTTCTTAATGTCAGATTGCACGTTTAGTTTTGTAAGTGTTGTTTTTGACTTGTGAACACCGTTTGGTAAAGAGCTGCTGGGATGCCATTTCTGAAAAGAAGCGTTACAGAAATAATAATAATCTTTACTGATGTAGTGAATCAATCAAGACAGTAAGTTTATTATGTGTGGAGATACACTGACTAGATTCTCAGGAAAATCAGTCATGGATGATTTATTAATAATATATTAAAATATCACAGTAAGGAGAAATATCTACATTAATATCTTGTTGGATTGTTATTACAATTATTATTTTGATTAATACACTTTCTGCTGCTCTTTCTACTCTTTATACTAAAAACTACTATACTACCACAATCAGCTCCCTTACTATCATACTACTGCTTCTACTATTACTATTTTATTTATTATTTTGTCTTTGATTTTGTTATTCTTATTGATTTTGGCTTTTTCATTAATATGAGTTGAAATGACATTATTCTTTAAGCAATTTTGACTACTGTAAATATCTCAAAAATACATATTGTTAAAACTCATGTTTTAAAAGTATTATTGCCTTCATATTACTTATAAACTGAACAATTACTGAAAACTTTCTCACCTGGGTATCTTTGATTATGCTGGGATTTTCAACAGCTACAGCAGCTGCTGCAAGGACACTTTCAGCTAAAAATAATAAAATTTGATGAAGCATTTTTATTATTTTAATAAGCAGAATCTGATATATTAGAAGAATGTGATAAAGTAATAATAATAATAATAATAATAATAATAATAACAACAACAATAATAATAATAAACTAATAAACATACACAAAGATGTAAAATATTAAAATTTACTAAATATTAGATTAAAATTGATTATATTTTTCTGATTTAGCAATAATACTTTTAGTGTAACTACCAAATTAGGATTTATTTTTCAAACTATAAATCAAAACATATAAATAATGAAAAACAAACCAGAACTGGGTCTTGCTGAATTATCATGTCCTGTAGGTTTGGGTCCTGTCTGAAAAATAATAATATACCTCATGAATAATATACACAATCTTATCTTTTTATTATTCCTTTTTTAATTTTTTATTTGCTTTAAAGATTTCTATAGTCAATAAAGAATATAGAAAAATCAATGTTATTTAAAACATATGTGCAGTCTAAAGATACAAAATTAATGTTTAAAAACAATGATCGCTGATTAAGTGCTTGAAAGAAAAAGCAAGCTTTTTTTCTTGCTAAATTGTGAAATAATGAAAACAGCACAGAAATATTTTCATTTTAATACAAAAAGTATTCTTACTTTAATGACTAAAAACACAGGAATATTTTTTCACCTTGATCTTTTTGTCTAGCATTTGAGTTATATTTAGAACACCCTAACATTATATATTTTGGTTAATTTTCTTTTGAGAAAAGTGGTGTTTTACATTAATGATAAGGTTATTTTTATCTTGATCTTTTTTCTAGCATTTTAATTATACTTAGAACATTAGATGCTTTATTTAACTTTACTTTTAATAAACAGTGTTGTGACACAAACACAATTTAATACTTTCTCCTTAATGACTGTCTAGTATAATGAATATTTACAATCACCTTTGCACTAGGTGTTCTTGTTAACTTTGATTCTGACTTCTTCTTCTTCAGCTGTCCAGTTTTAGCTGACCCTTCTTCCCCCACTGACTCCTTCCTGACAGAAGGGGGCTGGTACAGTGGTGGTCTGTTTGTATCATCTGAAGAGAAAAGTTAACTGATTATTTTTATTTCTAGGAATTTTTGTAGAATCATTTTATTATTTCTACAAAACTACAGTTAACTGATTAATTATTTTTATTTCTAGAACTTAAACATAAAAAATAAATGACCTTTTTTAAATGGTAAGATATCAAGGTATAAAATGGTAATAACAAGTTATCTTAATTCGGAATATTATGTTGACAATAAATTTAAATAACAACTAACATTCATCTTTGGATGTCCTCTTCTTTGTTGATTTGCTCTCAAACTTGCCTTCACTAGTTAAAGCTACTATCTGAAATTGGTTTAAATATTAATAATGCAAATCTATACTAATTATGATTGAAGAAAGAAAACCCAGAAATAATAAAAATAAAAAGAATCATTTAGAATAGTTAGTTATTGTTCAGTCAACATAAATATGCATATGCTCCTGCACACAAAAAACCCTCCAAACAGGCAGGCACACATGCGCACACACACACTAAGAAAAACACACCAACATATTTGGTTAACCGTGCATTAGTCACATACAGAACAGCACACATGCACAACATTCACAGCCCTTTCCATGTAAAATTTTCCTTTTCTGTATCTGTGAACATTAACCTCACGTAACTATCTCACGTGGACTACCTGACAACCACTGTGGACTACTTACTGTAAAGGTGTAGTCAGTATCTGGGGTGAGTCTTCTTGCAGTGAAACTTAAATCTGTTCCTGAGTAGACTACTTTGCCATTCATAATGACGTCGTAGCGAGTGATGCGACCTAAAGGCACTTCGGGTGGTTCCCATGTTGTATGAATCTCGTTACGTCCTAGCACATGAACCTGTGGCCGAGAAGGGGCGTGAGCACCTGCAATTATAATGATTATTTTTATAATAGGTATAACTGTTACTGGTTTTGTAACTTTAAAAAGTGAAAAATAGCAGCCTTATCCATGTAAAGACCAAATGACAAAAATCAGTATTCGTTTCATTAGTCTAAAGAGTTATGTTTTTTTTGTTTGAATAAAAATAAGTCTCTCACGTGATCTGACAGATTTAAATAAGAAAAATAAGTTCTAAGCACTAAGAAAAAGCTTCCTGCCCCCAAAAATCTTTCTTTAAATTATTAGTATACATTTACTACTAATAAAGTCATACCAAGTTCTGCAGTAGTTCCATAAACAGTAGCTTTGTCACCTTTGCCTTTTGATGTTGCTGCACAAACCTGAAAATTGAAAACATCAAAACATTACACTGTGTCTAATAATTCACACATTTAGAAGTAACTGTTAATTCTTGGTTAATATTACCCAAAACATTAATTTTGTTGTGAAAAAAGATCTACCCAGATCTTCAATAATTTATATTTATATAACTGTTATACTGATGTCACCTGCTATTTATGAATAAAATTGATTTATATTCTACTTTTACTATATCCATTTATATCTAGTTTAAAATAGAATGTGTTTTCTAAGAGAAAAAATTAAATAGGCTAGCTCTGACTAAAATATGTTTTAGTAGAGCATGTGCAGATCCATATGATCTGTACATATTTCATTTTGCCTTGTGTCATTTAATCTTTATAAATAAAATCATCATAAGATATGTAATTACAGTGGGACAGGCTCTTTGACTGCAGTGACCACTATGACTGAATATGGTAATATTTGGTTTCATATTTACAGTACCTGAATTTCATACTGAGTATTGGCAGAGAGTCCTGTAATGATAAATGAGGTATCGGCAGTGTGATCCATAATATTGCGACCTGAAACAACAAAAATTAGAAGTGATTAGACAAAATTTTAATACAAAATGTAAAATATAAAATGTGATGGATACAGTCAGTACCATCATTTTGCAGACAAACATGTACACACACACACACACACACACACTCACACACTCACACACACAAATTCACGATAATATTTTTCATAATCCTATTGTTTTATAAATATAAAAAAACTATAAAAAATGTGTGAAGGGAAAATAAAACAAAACAGTATATTAATGCATTTTGATCCTGCAAGCTATCATGATTCATCTATAAGCTTAACATAAAAATGGGAATTATTAAGTCTAACCACAATCTGTAAACATTTTTAGGGACATTTTTCTTTAAATATTTTTTTGTATTCAAAAATATAATTACAAACAATAAAATACCAGAGAATTTAATATAAGATTAACTGTTCTGAAAAAGTAATATTAAATGCATGCTTACCGTAGTATATGTAATATCCTTTCAAAATGCCATTGCTTTCTTCAGGAGGATCCCAACCAACTTTTAACTGTGTTACTGTTGAGCCTAAGATTTTCAAATTTGTTGGAGCACTAGGTTCTGAAAAAAAAAGATAATTAGTGTGAAATGTATTTTTACAATTCAATTAATATTATGGCCTATATTTATATAGGTATTCCGAAATATATTTATTTGTATATGTATGTTGTGGAATACATTTATTTGTGTGTGTGTATTGCAGAATATATTTACATATGTATTGTGAAATATATTTCTATGTGTGTGTGTATGTGTGTGTATTGTTGGATATATTTACATGTGCATTGTGAATTATATTTATATATAATGTATAGATTGCAGAATCTATTTACATGCATATTACAAAATATTTTTATAGGTACATGCTGTGAAAAGTGTTTTTAAATTTCAAATAATTATTCTTAATGTATATATATGTTATATTTATATAGGTATTCCGAAATATATTTATTTGTATATGTATGTTGTGGAATACATTTATTTGTGTGTGTGTATTGCAGAATATATTTACATATGTATTGTGAAATATATTTCTATGTGTGTGTGTGTATATTGTTGGATATATTTACATATGTATTGTGAAATATATTTCTATGTGTGTGTGTGTATTGTTGGATATATTTACATGTGCATTGTGAATTATATTTATATATAATGTATAGATTGCAGAATCTATTTACAAAATATATTTATAGGTACATGCTGCGAAAAGTGTTTTTTAAATGTGTACTGTGAAATGCATTCAAATAATTATTGGTATAGTGGAATGAATTTACATAATATGTGTACTGTCAAACATTTTGATTCTTGCTAAAAGATGAATAAGTCACCTGCTTCATCTGTGGTGACTTGAACACAGTCACTAAATGGACTCTCATCACCCTCAGTGAACGCACGGAACTTGAAACTGTACTGAGTGAATGGACTGAGGTCATCAACCTCACAGAAACAATCTTTACCTGTGTAGACACACCTTGTACCTGAAATAATTTACCTTTTATTTTAGAACAGTACTTCATTTAATTAACAAAGTTGAAATATGTAATAATATCCTTGTTAGACTTTCAAACCTGTTAAGATTAAGATGATATTTAAAATAAATAAATTCAAACTGTTGCTGAGTATTTTATGAAATATTGTAAAATTTGTAAAAAAGTTAAAATGTTTTAATAAGTGAATAAAATGGAAAATAAATATCCATTATTAAATATTAAATAAATATTTAAAACAATATATATATATATATTTATATTTTTTTTTTTTATTATTATTATTATTATTATTTGATAAATGCCATGTCATTAAAGTTAAGCTTTGATAATACAAACTCAATATTTCAATGTAAATATTTAACTATATTTGAAAACAAAACAAAAGCAGTAAAATATATTTAGGCTATTTTTTTTTACCACTTCATACCATCATTTAATGTAAAGTATAAACAATAACAGTTGAAAATTGGCCTATTCTGTTACATAAAACAATAAAAATATGACAAACCTTCAAAGAGCTGGTACTTAACCGTGAAGCCACTCTTTGTCGTTACCTCTTCCCATTTGGCTTTAACTGAATAAGGTCCATTTACTGTAACAAACAACATCAACATAGAAATAAATACTTACATAGTTTTTCTATGTACTGCTTAACAACATAACAACATGTTGATACTGTAGTTATCTGAAGTAGTTAAATGTAAACAGGGATTAACTAGCTATGTTTTACTATTGTTATTCTCTCTCTCTCTCTCTCTCTCTCTCTCTCTCTCTCTCTCTTTCTGTCTGTGTGTATCTCTCATGCTTTATGTCTATCTTCAGTTAAAAATAAAGTATTTCAAAATAAATCAGTAATGGTTGACAAATGTATTAATTCAGATGTAGCCCTACATACTAAAACATTAAATCCCTAAAAAAAAAAAATTCAAAAGATTTTTAACTGATCCTTTACTCCTTTTCTGAATTCCTATTATATTCTGGATAATAATAATTACTGTATAGCATGACTACCTTCAACAAATAATGGTGGAGGTTTCTCCAGTTTCTTAAGAATTTCCAGTGTAATTGATACTTCATCTTTCAGGTCTGAGTTCACATCTGATTTCATGTCAATAGCCTGAAATATTTTTATAAAACACTGTTTACTTTGTTTTCATTAAAATATTTTTTGTTTGTTCCCAGAACAGAAGAAGAATGACTTCCTTATAAAACATGCTGCTGACTATATCTATAATGTATATTTGAAATTTTTTTTTTTTTTTTTGCATTACTTAAACATATCATAGCTCTGAATAGAATTATGCATGCATAAAATAAATAGAAGAAAATGTAGAGTATTTTGTAAATCCATCAGGACTTTCAAATAACGTCTCTATCCCTGATATGAGTTAAATAAATGTTTATTTGTGTGATTTACCTTCAGGGCTAGGTAGATGTTGTGACTGTCCCTGAGCTTGAGGCAACCTTTAGGCTGACTAGCCAGTGTGCGTAATGTCCTGAAAGTAAATAACCACTAAACTGTATTTGTTTGAAGTGCAAGCTGTATGAAACAGCTGTAATTCAAATAACAGTTATATGACTGTTTATTTTAAACATAAACTGCAAGAAAAGGGTTGTAATTCAGATAACAGTTATATTAGTATTTAGTTGATGTATAAACTGTATTAAACTGCTGTAATTTAAATAATAGTTATATGAGTATTTATTTTAAATATAAACTCTGTGAAACTGTTGTAATTAAGATAACAGTTAAATCAGTATTTATTTTTAATGAAAACTGTACGAAACAGCTGTAATACAAATAACAGTTATATCAGTATTTATCTGAAGTGCAAAATGTATGAAACAGCTGTAATTCAAATAAGTCACATCAGTATTAATTTGAAAAACAAACAGTATGGAAACAGGTGTAATTCAAATAGCACTTATATCAGTATTTATTTGAAGTGCAAACTGTATGAAACAGCTGTAATTCAAATAACAGTTAAATCAATACTTATTTGAAATACATCTGTAGCCATAAGATAAGCCTTACTAAATTTGGCATACTTCAATTTGATTTAATTGTTTTTAATAATTTTCCAAAGTAAAGATTTATGAAACTAGAAACTATATTCAAATAAGGTTATATTTTCTGACAGAACATCAAACTGAAGAGTTATAAAAACAATTTTTTGTTTACTTGATAATGAAGAATATATTTTTGGTACAGTTTTTTTCTTCTCATAAATTATTTATGTTTTACCATAATTATTGAACTTACACAAATTCACACAAAAAAATTCATATTTACACATAAATTATATCCCATTCAACGTGGTTTAAACCAAGTATCATCCCATAATTTATTCTGATTAAGAAAAAAGTAGCTATATCTTATCAGTTCTCAAAATACAATTTGTTATGTAATGAGACTGTCTCATATTTGTAAAAACATTTTCAAGATACCAGATCTGAAACTGTGGCAAAGCATACAAAAAGTGAATAAAAATAAATTAATAAATATTTAGCAACACCTCAGTAATCTGGATGATTACCAGGTGTTATTAACTAAGCCGTGTTAGAAAATATAGAGATGATAAATAATTAGTCTATAGAATTTAGAGGTAAAAACATCATAAAAAATAATAATAATAATAATAATAATAATAATAATAAAACAAATAAAAAAATAAAAGATTATATAGAATCTAAAAATATTGACATTATCATATATGTTAGAGTTTATGTAAAAAGTTGTAGATTTTTGATGGTTTAGGTGAATAAACTACATTCAAAGATTACAGATTTTGTATCATTCAATACTAGGACTACAGTGAATGTATAATTATTTTTTTTTGTAAGGAAACCACAAAATAAAACTTGTAAAACACACAAAATAAATTACATATAACTTACCTATATATAATTATACAAATCATGGTTCATGCCAATTTTTTTTTTAATTATACAGCTCATGCTTTATGCCCCTCTCCCCAAAAGATAAACAAAAACAAAAACAAATAAACAAACAAACAAATGAATAAATAATATTATATATATAGTTAATCAGTGTAAATTTATATCCACATACATTGCAGCAAACCAGCCTGTTTCACTGTCCTCAGCACTCAGTAGCTCTGCCAGTCTTTTCATTACATCATTAGCATAGATATTATTTAAAAGTCTCGTATGGCCTTCTTTGCTTGTAGCAAGGCAACTCAGAGCAAAACACGAGTTTTTGCCAGCACCAGTGTCCTCACAACTCAACATTTTAGCAAGAGAAGTTATCTAAAGTGAAAAATAAAGTTTAATAATTAATTCAATAATTGATGTGTGTGTTTCTCTGTGTGTGTGCACATGTATGTAAAAGAAACAAAAAGAGTTAATATTTCAAGAATCAAAGATATTAAAAAGAATAATGTGGAATAATGAAAGATTTATTAACATTCCTTAACAGATTATGATTTGTAATTATATTTTCATATAAAAAAATATAAATCAGCAATTGTATTAAATGTTTAATCCTATATTTTAAATTTCCACTTGCATTAAATTTATTTATCAAATTAATTCAAAGATTATGTATTATATTTAAAAAAATCAGATCTATCCAATATAAAAATATTCAGTGTTATACAAACTACTTCAATTTTTTTATGACAAAGAATTTATATTTTGACACTTCAGAATTAAAATTAAATATTAAATTTTAATTAGTAAGTAAAATTAATGAAGACAATTAAATAAAATAACTGTGTGTGTGTGTGTGCCTAGCATTACCTTTTTCTATCTTTTTTTGTTGTTGCAATAAGTAAATGTAAAGCAAACAAACCATTTTTTCTGACTCTGACAGAGATAACAGTCTCTTTCTTCCAACATCCATGTCACAGAGTCGGCCTATAGCAAAAGCAGCATTCATACCTCTTCCTAAAAAAAAAAAAAAAAATAATAATAATAATAATACAATATTTTCCTTCATGACTAACATTTGGTAATTAATTATCTGTTGGCACCAATTGCAACATGGAATCACTGTCATATTGTCAGTTGTTTAACTGAGGGAAAACAATAGTGACTGACATTCTGACTGTAAAAGAACATCAAATTTTAGTAACTATAAACTTTGTTCATATTTGTATTTTAATTTATATTACCATCACTGATTTGTCTTCTTTTCTTTCATTATTGATAAATATATATATATACACACACACACACACACACACACACACACACACACACACA
This sequence comes from Chrysomallon squamiferum, assembly GCA_012295275.1. Lineage (NCBI taxonomy): Eukaryota > Metazoa > Mollusca > Gastropoda > Neomphalida > Peltospiridae > Chrysomallon > Chrysomallon squamiferum. The sequence continues at coordinate 22,591,705 of CM022672.1, read as the reverse complement.
TGAACAGACAAAAATATATAAACTAAACTTTAAAACAGATGAAAAAATTACCAGTGAATCTGAAAATAAAAATAATCTAAGCTTTCTAACACTATCCTACATTCTAACAACAAAGCTACAAAATGTTCTGGAAAAAAAAAGAAGATAATAAATAAAATAAAATAAAATAATAATAAGTAAATAAGCAAAACAAGAAAAAAAAAAAAAAAAAAAAAAAAAATGTACAGCATAAATATGTTTACTTATTGTATGTGTTTGTGTAATAGATATCATTGTTGCTCTGATGGTGAAATGTAATCTTCATATAGCTGCAAGTAGACGACTGATTTTTTTTTTTTTTTTTTTATTATTATTATCTTTATTGTTGGGTTTTTTCTTCTTTTTTTATTATATTATTATGCTGTTCTGAAGATAACAATGGTTGTTTTATAAAAGGAAAATAAATTTCTTATTCTGATTTGATAGTAAAATGAACTCTAGGTTTTTCCCTGGAAATGCCTGATAAATTTCTAGTCTTTAGCAGAAAAAAAAAAAAAAAATAAAAAATTAACAGTATTTAATAGTTTTTCTGAATATAACAAAAGTAGTTTTATGAATTAAATGGTTCTTATAAAAACTGATCACAGTCTGATAATCTAAACTTTGAATGTTAACAAACAGATTGTCAAACTGACAATGTAAACTTCAGATCTTTACATATTGGTACTCAGCTGACTATGTAAACATTGGATCTTTACAAGTAGATACTGAACTGATAAACTTTGGGTCTTTACAAACAGATATTAACTATCTTTGATAATGTAAACATTGGATCTTTACAAGTAGATACTCAACTGATAAACGTGTCTTTACATACAGATATTAACTGATAATGTAAACACTGGAGCTTTACAAGTAGATACTGAACTGATAATATAAACATTGGATCTTTATAAGTAGATGCTCAACTGATAAACTTTGGTTTTTACAAACAGATAATTCAACTGATAATGTAAATTTTGGGTCTTTACAAATAGATACTCAACTGATAATGTAAACTTTGGATCATTACAAATAGATACACATCTGATAATGTAAAATTTTTGATCTTTATAAATAGATACTCAAACCATAATATAAACTTTGGGTCTTTACAAACATATATTCAATTGATAATGTACACTTTGAATCTTTACAAATAGATACTCTACTGATAATGTAAACTGTAGATCTTTACAAACAGATACCCTGCAGATAATGCAAACTTTGGGTCTTTTCAAATAGATATGCAGTCGATAATGTAGACTTTGAATCTTTACAGATGTTTCTCTGTTAACCAACATTTATCAACAAATTTTTTTTTTAAATAATCTTTTTCTCTAAAAATCACAAAGGTTCTATTGTGAATATAAAATGGTTGTGTACTGCATTAGTTTCCATAAAATCTGTTGTCTGTACAAAAGTACTTCTGAAAAAAAAAATTAATGGATTCATACATAATAAACATTATTTTTCTGATTGTTGCACAGAAGAATATAACAATCCTTTTTTCCCTTATTTATTATTTAAGGATAATTTTTTTTTTTTTTAATTTAATTTTTTTGTAATTATGAATCATGACTTTTTAATTTTTAATTTTAGTTTTTTTGGTTTGTTTTCCTTTGTGTTTTTTTTTTGTGTGTGTGGGTTTGTGTCTGGTATTTAAGAAAAAAAAAAATAATAATAATAAAAGCAAAATAATTATCTGCGTGAAATGATTTTTCAGAAATTCCATTACTTTTCTATTATCACTGTAAGAAATGTTGTTTATGGAACTTCACATTAACAATTTTCAATTTCTATTCAAAATGATAAAACATAATGGAAATCTGCTACAGTTTCCAAATAAATGTTTTAAAAATACTGGATGTGCAAAAAGCATTAATAACTCTTTTTGTACCCATTGATATAATTCATTTTTCTTTTATAATGAAAATTCATTTCATCCTTACAAATATATTAATAACTTTTTTTCAAACCCTGGATCTTCTCAATAAGCATAGGAACAATAATATAATAATAAAAAAAACAAAGATCAAACACACAAACAAACAAAAACACTCTAAGCAAGGTAACACACACTATAAATATATGTACTTATATATGTATGTATGTATGTATGTATGTATGTATGTATGTATGTATGTATGTATGTATGTATGTATTTATGTATGTATGTATGTATGCATGTGCAGGATTAATGCAGAATGACCAGACAATTAATACCTGCTCAAATAAAAGTCAACTTATCACTTATAAAACTACCATCTTATTGTAAAACTAAAAGATAGTTAAAATATAATGAATATCCTGTTTCTATGAATATTTAATTATTGGAGTTTTATTGTATAATGATATATGAAAAATAAAACTTCACTGACATTTTTTTTTTCTCACTTTAGCAGCAAGGATCTTTGATGGGCACCTTCCCAGAGTCAGAAAATAAATGAATCAAATAATGTGGACATTTGATAAACCTATTATTAAGCACTGGCAATAATTGTAAGCATGCTGTTTATCACATTCTGGATAATTTTTTCTTACTAAACAATACAAACCAATTCCCTATATTTGGGTTTTAAATGTTACTGTAATAACAAAATTAACAAAGTATAAGAAGAAAAGTCTCACAATATATATTCATAACAATTTCTTTCCATTAAAGTATATCTTGTCAGTATACATGAATGGACTGATAAAATTCTTTACATATCCATGATATTAATCTGCTGTTTTCAGCCATTTATTATTATTAACAGCAAAAGTATGATATGAAATAATTTAACAGAAGATTCAAATGCTGCCTTTTCATAGCTGCACTTATGAACCTTTAGGGCAAAATGGTCCATCCTGTATGATATTTCATGATTACAGAAAAATGGTATTGTCCAGGTTTTTTTTTATATAAAATATTTTTTGAAACCTTTCTTTTGTTGTTAAACTTCAAACTAAGCATATCAAAATAAGAACCCAAATAAACATAAGTTGGAAATATGTAGAATATATTTTAAACTATTTCTTTTCACCAACAAAGGTACACTTTATGTTTTAAGGACTGCATGTGCTAGTATGGTTCAGGAAAATTAATAGGTCTCATGATTTGGTCTTATCTTTTTCTACATTTACAATATTTAATTTTTAACATTCATGTTTTAGTACATATATTGCTCTGCTCTAATACTGTTTGGGTGCCATTCAAAAATACAAATACCTTCTTTTTAATGGGATCATTTTCAATCAAACAGATTTTTTTAAAATTCATTTACATAATGAAAGGGGAAAAAAAAAAAAGACTTTTTTAGGGGCAATTCTTCTTTTCAACAAGTTATTGCAATCCTTCTTTTTATAATTTTGTATCATTAACAAATATATAAAAATAAAAAAAATATAAGATTTTTGTATAAACAACCCATTATAAAATTAACTACCTTTTTTTCATAAAAATGAAAATACCTGAATACTGGTATCATTTTCAGCTGACACAATTAAACATATTTTTGCACTTTATTTTTATTCTACAGAAAATAATATTATTTACAATGTTGGCCACCATTATATTGCACTGAACAAACATAAGTGAGTTCATGAAAAGAGATACCAGTACATAAGCAGTTAAATAATTGTAAAAAATAAAGCAAACATAACATGAGGTTTATGAGACTTGGATCTTATTTAATAGACCCTTCAACTAAAATGAGTCAGAGAGGTACCAGTTTAAGAAAAACAAATAGTTTTATATGTAAATAAATAAATAAACAACTGGTTGCTGTTAAGATATCAGTTAGAAGGTTAGAATGGTTCATCTGCGGTTTGTCCTGAGCAGGAAGAAGCTGATATCTTAAAATAGTAACCAGTTTATTCTATATTTATATATTTCTTTTTATTTATAAAAAAAATCATTGAAATTAACTGTTTTATTTTTCAACTCACCACTCTCATGAGTAACACATCTTTGATTCTGTTTTTGCCTACTAAAACTACACATCGAAAGAAAATAATTCTGTTTATTTTTAAATGAAAAATTTTGAAAATGGTCTTTTAAGATTTAAATCAGTTACTGAACACTAAAGAATAATATATGTTTACATATATATATATACATAAAACAAAAATACTTCTGTTCCTAAAATCTTAATTTTTTAGTGTATAACATGTCAGTAACTTAAAATATAGAATGATAAAATGATGGATATATAGACACATGGATGTTTATTCTAGCTCATAAAAGCTTTCTAGCAAACACCAGCTTACTCTGTTTGGGAAAAACTGTTGATCTTTGGATCAGTTCAGTGAGGAAATATGACTGACCAGAAACTGAACAGAAAACATTTTAATTTAATAATGAACTCATGTTTAATCTCTTCAGCATACACACAAACATATATATCAATACCTGTATCTATCTGTCTGTATATCATCTATCTATCTGCACACACACACACACACACACACACACACACACACACACACACACAAACAGACATATATGATAAAGGTTTACAAGTCAGTTAGAGAGAAAAACATACTAAATCAAATGCATAGCATCAAGAGATCTTATATGTGCACCTTCTCATAGATCGGAAACATAAATATTGCATTCTGAAGCATTGCATGAAGCAAAATGTATCCAGAAACACAAAACAAACAAATGGCCTAAGTATGACAATAACATTAAAATTATTGTGATACAATCCTGACATTTACAGGGGGAAGTCTTAAATAATTTTCTACATATTAAATACAGAAGATATTGCTGACAGATTGAGCAATCCATTATAAAATGGCCAATTGTTTAATCAAGATTCTTTTTTTAATGCCAAGGTTTAAATGTCAATATGATAAAATGAAAATAGAAAAGGCTCAGTGACAATGCATAAACTTTTTATTTTATTATCGTACTTTATTAATAGTAAAGACTGTTTACAAATTCTAAATAAACTATCACAATAAAGTATATATATGCAGACTAACAATTATAAACATAAGTTATAAAATGTTAATTACACAGCTCTCTATGGGGCATGCTTTGTAAAAGCAAGTTATGTTATTTTTATGAGGTTTCTGTTTCTTTTTCTCTTGACTTTTTACTTATTTATTTTCTAATTTTGTTGTTGCTGTTGTTCTTTTTTTATTTTTGTGGTTTCTTATTTCTGTTTATAACATTTATTTTTGTTAGGTTTCTTTCCTTTCTCTCATTCTTTTTATCACTTATTTATCTCTTTCTTTATATTTTATTCACACACACACATATATATATTCTTTTGTTTTTCCTAACTCTTTTTTGTGGTTTCTAATTGATATTTTAAATTTACATCTGTTCATCAAATCCAAGATTTAAATGAAATATAAAATATATTACATCACCTAAAATATACTCGGTTACAAAGAATAAACAAATTATATTAATACTACTATGCACAGGAAATAAAGAAAAACAAAGTTACAATTAAAAGATGAATAAATCATCAGACAGTATTTTTCTATCAACAGTTGCCTTTTGACAAATATATTGTATTTTATATAATAATAAAACATATTCTTCCATTCACTATTCAAATGTTATCAATTAGCTACAAAGGTTTACAAAGACACACACATACACACACAAACAAAAAAAATACTGGAATATATATATATATATGTGTATATATATATAGTGAGAGAGAAAGAGAGATATACATAAATATATACATACACATACACACATCTTCTCATAAACAGAAACATACATACTGTTGTGAAATACTAATCACTGAGCATTGCAAGAGATCTCATCTTGATAATTAACATTAAGTTATCAAGGAACTTAAGAATTATGGGGCTATCCTGGTAACAAAAGATTACAAAAAAGACACAAAAGAAATGAAAGTAACTACCTGCTTCATCTGATCCAAGTGCATGAACAAGCTTAGAGAGAATGTGGCTGGAATTTTCATGTCTTAATACTTTGTTACACCCTTCTTCAGATATGCACAATCTAAGAAAAAAATCAGCAGAAAATGAAGCATTAGTTTTAAAAAATAGTGACATATTATCATTATTCAAACTATACATTTTCAAAAATTACTACAAAAAACAAAAAACAAAAAGATATATATGGAATAAAAATCTATAAATGTACAAAAATTACTGTAGAAATAAAATATAGTATTGAATAAAGCATTCCGGATGATAAAAAATATTGAAGAACAAAATTAAGTATATTTGTCTGAGAAAATCATAAATTCTGTGACTACCATAATAAACAATGCACTTTTCACTAGATTTAATTATATACACAATTTCTGACTGATATTAATACTCTATCATAATTAAAAGAAAACCAGTAATTAAAAATAAAGAAAGAAATAATATAATCATATATTTAAAAAAACAAAAAAAAACCCAATAAATGAATAGAAAAATGGAAAAGTAAAAATGTATTGAGTTACTTTCTTTATCCCTTTTGCTAACTGGAAGAATATAATTATGTTCCTAAGTAATATCTTTTTAGCTTACATAAATGACTGTATTCAAGTATCCTATCCTAGACAAATGCTAACACTGTTGAAATAATTAGTATAGATATCATTAATTTGTCTACTTAGATATGATTAAGAACTATACATATATATATATTTCAGCATGCAATTAAAATATCTATCCCACAAATTATATATTTAAAAAAATGTTTTATATATATATATATATCCAAACACACACACACACACACACACACACACATATATACACACACACACACACACTCATATACACAAACATATAGAGAGAGAGAGGTTCTGTACGATTAATACATCTCTCTCCTGAAAACTATTTATTGAAATGAGTGAATTTTTCATTCTTTTTACAATTCTTATAATACTATTGTAATAATTGTAATGATCATCATCATCAATCCAATGCAGTACCTGGCAAGAACTAATGCAGCATTGCTGGCAGTCCACATGTTTTCTGCATGCAACAATGCAGTCACATGATCCAGTGTCTTATCAAGACACTTCTCCGATAAAATCCACTCTCGGCCCTCATTACTCTCAGCCTGTACAAAAAGTCAACACAGATCATGTTTCTCAGTTTATGTATACCAAATAACAATACAGTAAGATAATATTTACACAGTATACTCAAACACTTTAAGTTTACATAATAGAAAGGTAGATCTGAATAATATATAATCCTTAAATCATAGATGATCTGGAGTATGCTATTTTAATAGAATGTTAAATAGACACATACGTCCAATGAATTATTAATTTGTTGTTGGTTTTTCTTAAATCCACAGTGAGTATTTTTGTTTTTAAATGTCATACAAGTTATCAAACAGGCGAGAAGAGTGTGTGTTTCTTTATGTCACACTTTTTGTTACCAAAATACCCTATTGTTAACAGTCACTGGTTGCAAGTATATATTTTTAATGTTCCTCTCATATGACTTAGTGAAGCAATGACATTATTTATGGTGTCAACGTTTTGATTTAAGAAACTGATTTTTTATTTTTTTTGTACTTTGAAACAATCAGTTATCCAGTTCTGTTCTAAAGAATATAAAATAAATAAATAAACATTACTGGATTTTCTGAGTATGGAATAAAACATAATGATGATTAATGAAAATAATTATCTAAATTAAAATTTTGTTTTTAAAAAAACAATCTTATACAGCATTTCTATTCACTAAACTGAATCAGTGTGTATCTTTTCAAATATTAAATAAAGTCCTATATTTATTAAATAAAGTCCTATATTTATTGTTCAGATTACTTCAAAAACTTACCAATGTGCCCATGGTCCCTGCAGCATTCATTACACTTTCAGAATCATCAAACATCAACATTCTTGTCAAGTCTTCCAAAATGCTGTGATTTCCATGCTTTTGACTCCTTGCTAAAGCCAGTATTCTGAAACATCCCAGATCAGACTCTGCCACTGTTCCTATGATATATGCTGCATTGCCAGCCATTCTATTAATGTTTAAAAAATATTATTAACATTTAAAAGTAATAACTATATTAAAATTTTAATAATTTCAAGCAGCATTTTATTACTTTTTATTTTTTACGCAGAACAATAAAGGTAATAATTACAATGAAATGGTATAAGTATGCAGATGTCTGTATATTATGGCAGGTGTGTGTATGTGTGTGTGTGTGTGTGTGTGTGTGTGTGTGTGTGTGTGTGCATATGTGTGTGTTTGTGTGGGTATGATAGGTGGATGAATATCAATCAAGACTGTGATTTTTTTTGTTTTTGTAAAAGTCTTAGCATTTATGCACATAAATTCTTTAGTGCAAAAAGGTCTTTTACACCAATTTTATTTTTTATTGCCTTGTGGTACAAAAGCAAAAAATAAAATAAAATAAAAATAAATAAATATATGAATCTTTTAATATACATATCTATGAATAAAGTTTATCTGACAGTATCTATAACAACCTCTGAATTGAAAAAAATAATAATAACATTAAAAAATTAAAAATTAAAAAATAATGAAAGAAAAAGTCAAATACAACTATACATAACAATTACAACTTTACTTGTTAAATTATACATGATCTTAGTTCTTTTTTGTGAATTTGTATGTTTTATTAATTACTTTTCTTAGACTGTATGGACTATATATATATATATATATATATAATATGTAGTCTGAGCTATATATTTCTATTTAGGGATAGTTAACCTGTGTTTGTAATAAAACAAAGGCTGACAGGTCTGTGACACCAAAATGTGTAATAAACAGGTCATTAACAGATCTATTGGAATACAACTCTTTGTAACATTATGACTTATTATATGGGCTTTATTTGTATATCACATCTTAATAAAGAAATCAGATTATATCACTAAGAATATGATTAAACCTAAGTTCATGGTGAGGTGAATCATACAGCTGTAATACCAGCCCAGTAATATATTCACCCACACTGTATTATGCAACTGTATCCAAAGGTCATGGTTTCTGCAAATCTGAATGATACTATCAGTTAAAATTCAGATAAATGTATGAATTATAAAACCTCATGTAGGAAACAAAAAAAAAAAAAAAACACACACACACACACACACACACACACACACACACACACACACTCAAACACATTAAAAACACAGTAATATACAACTCCTGTAAACAAAAGTTACTATCAAAATACTAAATACATATTGCTTGGTTACATATATATTTACTGATTATTAGTCATAATTATATCAAAAAGAAATATTAGTTAAAATAAATAAATAAATAAATAAATAAATAAATTTAAATTAATATAATAATCTTTTTAATAATATCCCTTTCTTAGTACACCCACAGGGCCATTTCACCTCCCAGTATGTTAGATTACGACTGTCTGTGATCTGTGTTTTCCTTTCTAAATAAAAGGTTTTCAAAAAATAAAAAGTAAAAGGTATACCTTGCAGCTAATAAAGAAGAATAGCTTTCAGTTTATTACATAAATCTTTTGTGTTAATACATGCAAAAATTTAACTTAATTTAACTTGTCCTAAGCAAAACCTGGGTAACTAATAACAATATAAAGAATTCTCTAGAAAATAGAAACATAAAACATGCCAAATTTCAGAACAGTTTTCATTGATCTTCTATTCATTAACAGTATATTACTTGACCTTTATGAACTCACTTTTATAATGGTTTGATTTATATATGTACATATATGTATTTTTGTTTGTGTCACCAATACATATGAAAATAAGCCATTTACAGATATACAAAGAGTTTACACTCAAAATAGAATATGTGTATGTATCTATATGTGAAGTATGCATAAAAAGACATGCTTGTTTTGACCTTTTCAATTCTTATTTACCATTTATCTGCATGGAAACAATATATACCAATTTAATTTTTTTATTTAATCAGCCTCTTCTTCTTCATTTTGTTATGCAACTATATCTGTGATGCATTTATAGTAGTTTTACTTAATTATTATTATTATTATTTTATTATCTTTAATAATCACTGTGTACCAACAGCCAAATTATATATACACACACTCAGATTGTTCACCTTTTATTTCTTTTCAGATATTGCATTTTATGTTTTACTATTATTTTTTTATCTTGAAAGAATAACCTTAAAATAATATTTAATGTTTTAGATCATAAACCGTTTTTAGAAAACACAAAAAATCTGAAAAATTAAACTCACCATGAAGTAGAATAATTGCCAAGAGAATTGCAAAGTATGTTTATGCTGGATGTTTTATTCCTCACACTGAAATTTTTATTTATTTATTTTCTTTTTTTTAAACATAATTCTCATAATGTACCTGCAGATATGTTTATGCTTAGTCTTAATGAACAGATAAAGCAATTTATATACATAGGAAAGTTGTTTTTTAATTCATAACTTAAAATCACATCTCCTAAAATGTAATGTAAGAATCAGCAGTGGAACCATAAAATTAGTTTATGTAAATGAGTTTACATCACAAACCTTCAATTCATATTTCTGTGAAAAATTACATAATTAATCCATTTTATTATTTTTAAAATAAAGTATCAGTTAAAGTTATCTTGATTAGACAAATACTGGTAAATAAGATATTTAAGGTGTATTATTATAATTATTAATTAAATATGTTCCTAAATAATGAAATTTCACAATGAAATCAAAAATTCAATATTTATAATAATATAAAATGATTATAATAGTTAAAATACAGTAATTTTAATTAACACAATAAAGTGAATAATAATATTATGAATATTTTTGCAAACATTATTACTGATATTTAATATTATCTAAAATCATTCAAGCTATTTTTATTCAAATATAATAATTTAAAAATAACATATTACCTTGGTATATCACTGCCAAGAAGCTTGATCAAACCCCACAGAAAATCTTCAGATCCAGAATGACACAAAAATTGGGTAATTGTTCTTTCTTTATCACTATGAAGATCATCCACAAGCATTTCTAGAGCCGCGTGTGAGCGTTTGTCGCCGCACATCAACTCCGAAAAATAATCCCTATTCACCCAGTTACAGGACATTTTGAAGATAGTTTTATTTTATTACCGTCAAGTCATAATGTTTATACAACACTGACATAATGTGTGAATCACTGCATAACGCACCTTGTAGCAGACGCCATGTTGTTGACATCGTATCCAATGTTGGCTGACACTCTCGTTAATTCTCGCGAATTCCCTTTACATTCATTGATATTATAAAACAAACTGGTAACTTTCGTAACTGTTCGGGCCAATCCGCTACACTCGGAATACCTCGCAATGTTTCGCTGTTTTTTTTTTTTTTATTACTTTTAGGTTTTTTGGCGGTAATATACCAAAATTAATCTAAATCTTGAAAAACATTATATTATATTATATGTTACTAAATTTATATTTTCAGATTATCATAATCATGGAACGAATTGAAATTCATATAAAACTATTATAACGCATAAGTAGTGCGTACGTGAATGCGTGCGTGCGTGTTTATATACATATATATATATATATATATAAACAGTTAAAGAAATTATAAAAATAATCAAGAATAATAAGAAACACAAAGGAAAGTATACAGATTAAAAATAAATAAATAGATATTAAAAATAGATATATTTAATTAAAAATATCTAATAAATAAAAGAAAAATTAAGGATGTGAATCAACAAGAAGATAAAAGAATATCAATAAAGCAGATGACAAAAGAAAAAAATATAGAAAGTAAGAAGAAACAAGAAGACAGAATATTAATATGAAAAATAGCAAAAATGTTTGAAAAACGTATGATAATAATTTAAAAATGGAATGCATGAATGAATGTAAGAAAAAAGATAGGTTGCAGAAAAAAAAAAAAAAAAAAAAAAGATAGAATCATTAAAATAATAATAATAAACAGAAGATAAAACATGACTGAAGGACGAGAAAACACAAGATGAATTGTAAGAAACTTGGGGAAAAAAATAATAAAGAAAAACGTAACTATTAATCATTTAAGTAATAATAATAATCTAAATATAAGATACACCATGAGTATGAGGAAACAGAAGATAAAGAAGCAAAATATCTGAATAATAAGAACAAACAGAAGACAAAAGAGTAAGAAGAAACAAGAAGGTAGAAGAAGAGGACAAAACAAGAATGAATAATAAGAAATTGTTTGTGTGTGTGTGTGTGTGTATGTGTATTTGTATCTATGTGTGTTTATACAGATACACACAAAAAAGTGAAACCTTTATGCTGGAAAAATAAAACAATTGTGACTGTATTTGTATCTTTTACAACTGAAATACTGTTGGAATATTTTCATTGTATTATACTAGTGCATGAATTCTGTTAATTTCATTATATAAGACTGGTAAAAAAAAAAAAAATTTATTGAAATTTATTTTATTGTTATTTGTTGTTTGTTGGGTGGGGTTTATTATTATTTTTTTTAATTATTATTATTATTTTTTTCTTCTAAAATGAATCTCTAAGAAGTGGGGAGATTAGAAAAATATTTTACAGAAATAGTTTGTGATATGATTAAAATGTGAACTTGTTGTCAGACTCCTTACATTTTTCTGGGTTTGAAAGGTGAATGAACCAAGATTAAAAAAAAGAAGAGCAGAATTAAACATCCTGATGTGATAATCAGTGTCACTTAATTCATCATTCTTATTCACTTCACAATGAAGGTGAAAACTGGATTGATGAAAGATACCCTAAATGTTAAGGAACAACATGTTGATAATATTAAATATGTCTCATAGTAAATTAACGTTAGATATAAGGAAGAAGTTGGATTTTTCAAATAATAAATCAAAAGAAAATATACTGGAAAAATTTGACAAAGCATGTGAAATGAATAGATAAGTTATAGATGGGATAACTGGCATAAAGATAATAAAAGAATGGATTAAATGAATTGGTTCAGGATTATTATCAACATTCTCCTTCATTGGATATGGTTAAAACAATATTAAAATAATACAAATGCTGTTTAATTTAAATATCATTTAGGTTTTTTTTAACCATTTTTCAAAATATGAATACTTTTCTGTAATGAACTGTTAAACTACTGAAGGAGGCCTATTAAATTTTAAACATTAGCAGAAGCAAAGGAAGTTTGTGTAAAAATTTTGTACTAATAAACCATATTTGAAAGATTATAAACTAATCTGGATTGTTATTGGGGATTTTTTGTTTTGTTTTTTTCATTTACACAATACCTCATGAATAATTATACTTCAGGCATGTGGGTGGGTGTATTCACCATAAACATAAATGGAAAAATGTGCTTGTCTAAATATGAATAATAGATGAGAGCAAGATATTTTGTAAGTGTAATAGTAGGTCTAATAATCAGTAACAGAAAATTTAAACACAAATAATATCTAAAAACATTGTTTTAAGAAAATTATGGATAACAATTGTAAATGTTAGGGAATTATATTGTTTGTATTTTTGATTAAATTTAAATATATATTTAACATTGTGTGAACAAAAAGCAATTCTCATAGTATCAACAGCCAGTCAAATAGCATTTGTATTGTAAAAACAATCGATTACTTAAGTACAACATTGAAGATAATTTTACTATTATATTTTAGACATATAAATAATTGTACTAATGTTTTTAGATATACAGATAATTTTACTAATATATTTTTTTAAATATAGTGTCCATATATATTTTCATTCCAGTGTTGCTTATTAATTAAAATTCAGGTTATCTGATAAACATAAAATTGTTCAGTGAAATTTGTTCAATTTCTAATGCTAATAGTTAAAACAACATTGTTATATTAATGATACAACTACATTACTGTTGTTTTTTAGTTATTTATGTTTTTATTTTAATTTATTTTATTTTATTTTATTTTTTGTTGAAGATTAGTTTGTAAAATCGGTCTAAGACTTAGGAACTGATTATCTATTTAAAGATGAATATCTTCACAGCCTGACAAGGTGTAAAATTTTAATATAATGCTCAAAATTAAACTATATCAAAGATAACAGAAGAAGATTTCTTTTTATTTTCATTATCAATGGTTGTGTCATGGTTTGTATAGCGCACTGATAATATACTAATATGGTTTAAAGAAAACAAAATCTCAAAAGCAGTCAAGTTGTAAATTTTATGTTTTTATAAACAGAAGTACAAAATGAAATTATACCTAATGACTAAAGATGATTTCTGTTATCAGTGGTTGTTCGTCATTTTGACAACAGAGTACTGATATGTTTTAAAGATTTCAACATTTTCATGTCTTTTAAAATACAATAGAATATTTCTTTTCAGTTTGTCATTAACAGTTACTCAGCATTCTCTGACATTTTATACACTGTCTGATAACACCCACAAAAAATCATCACTGAACACAAATCTGTTGAGTGAAAATCTTTCATGTAGATGCTCGTTATAGCAGATTTTTCACTTAGTATTAGCATCTCCTGAAATCACAAAACAGTTATGTTAAACTTTTAAGTAATAAAATATTTATATCTGATTTGTTAAATCTGTTATGCAATGCTATCATAATTACATACACAAAAATAATTTATAATTTTGTTAATTTCTTTTTTTTTTTTTTTGTTATTAATCTCTTGTCCAAATTATTCAGAACATCATAAAGTTAATTTTACAATTTCTTTTTTTAATGTTTTGGAACAGCTATTGTTTCTATGTTTTTATTATCCCTCCTTTTATTTATTTATCATTATTAATTTTGTTTTTGTTTCTTTCTGTTTTTGTTATTAACAGATTCAAAAAATAAAATAAAATTAAAATTAATTAAATCTATAGATCTACATCTAGTTGTAATTGAGGAGCTAATAAAAATTTACAAAATATTTTCTTTCACAAAATAAATAACATTTAACTTCAACACACTATGTGTGTGTATGTTTGTGTGCAGTACATTTTTTTGTTTATGTGTGTGTGTGTATTTAAGTTTCTAATTTAAAAAAAAAAAAAAAAATTTTAATAACATTTTACAAACCTTTTCCATCACAGGCAACAATTTTAACTTTTTGAACTCTGGCAATCTCTTGCACTGGCTGTTCACGAAACTCTACGTCATTTAAAACAAATGTCCAAACATTGTCACAGAATCTGTATGTGTTCAGTCTACCCTAAAAATATCATTATTAAAAATACTTTTAAATTCAGAATTCCAGTTACTAATATTTACAAAACAAGATGGAGAATCTGAACAAAAGAAATGTATGCTTAAGATGGCTATGATCAGTTAAATAGTCTTCAAAGATCTAATATGAACACGCTTAATATAATATAGTCACCAATTTCTAATAAAAAGTATGTAGTTTGGTCACCTATTTTGGTATTAACATTAACTATTATAAAGCAAACATTATTATTTAACAAATAAACTACACAGAAATTGGCATACAGAAATATGCATAATTACAAGTAATTAATAATTTGTTAAAGAAAAACAATATATTGTTATAAAATACATATTTACAAAATAAAATAATTTATGGTTTACTTGAACATAGTTACTGAATTTAATATAATACAGGACAAATAAATATAATCAATTATGACCATAGGCATAGGCCTAAAATACTTGATTCAAACCATATCTATGACAATTACAAAAAATAAAATATTGTTTGTTACTTTGAAAGAGATCTTTGACTTCACTCTGCTGGCTAGAGCTGTGTTGATAGCTTTATCAAACTGAAGTAACACTTTCAATGCCAATTGTGGAGATATCTGACTGCACTGAAAAATATAATGTATTTCACCATCTTATTAATAGAAATAAAAAGTCTCTAGATTCGAATTTACTGTTAATTCAGCCTCTCAAATCACAGTATTTGACGCTTAGACACTTTAATTTGGGGCTGTTATGGGAATACTAATCATTCTCATTCACAGTCCCAGTTTGATGATCACATTGACAGTCACTGCACTGTTATAACGTATGTGTTATTGTTAATGTTAGAACTAGCAGATTTTACATCTGGACATATCCCTAATTCAATCTAATCCCTCTAAATTAGTAAATACCTTAATATTCCTGATAGTGATAGAATTGTATAATTTTAGATTATTATAATTATGTGTATAAAACACGCATTAAAATTACAATTATGTAACATATTCCATTTTAAATTTTATAAAAATTCTATGTCAATATTATTATCATTATGTGTATAAAACGATTTCCGAAGTCGCTATAAAAATATTTTATAATTATATGCTTATAATACCTGAATTAATTCATCTAAACTCTCCTGTAGCGTGTGACCTAAAGTTGTATTTCTATATAACTGGTAACTCATTTCTGCATCGAATAAATTAAATGATTGATGAAAATACTTTATTATTGTTTTTGATATATTTTTCTTGGATGTACTAACTGGTACTCAGCGCATTGATCACAAAACCTCAAGAGCGTACTAATTTGTTAAGTAACTGTTTCCTTTGACAATTTTCTATTGGAATAATTCAGTTGAAACGACGAAGACTATAGAGACTACACTTTGGATTATTTTCGGTTAATTCCGTAAATAGACTGAAAACAAAATACTTACGCTGCTCTGAAGTACCAGCCTACCAATATGTCGGCGCCCATATCTCTTTTGGAAGCTGACAAGAGGTAGTGAAATATCGTTTTTATAAAATTTAATACACTTTTTTTTTGAAATATTCGATATGGTTTTGTTAATGATTTTGAATGAAATTATGAATAAAGTATGGTATAGATACTATAAGTATAAATAATTATTCAACCTAATGGAACGTATGATTATCATAATCATTATGAACATAAACTCTAAAAACTGATAAACTGAATTGTCAAACTCCAAAGTTAGAATATTTGGCTGATTATCTAATCCAGCAATTTACAAATATTTTTTATAGTGAATATTGGGTAGTAATAATATTTTTTTTTAACTTTTTTAGGTTGGACAGAATCTGATAGTGTATCTTCCACCGGGTCTAAAGCAGAATTCATCATGAAATACAGCTATATATAATATAATCATAATGTAAGGGATAGAAAGCAAATTAAATAGAAGACTGGAGGTTTCCAGTATGGGCAACTATAAATCAAGACCCACAATTTCATGTTCAGGTGCGTAAAAGTGTAAATACATTATTCATTTTATTTGTTTATATATTTTTAATTTTTATCTATTTTTAATTCTTCACTTCTGATCTTTGTCACTGAAGTGCTGGGTTACACATATATTGATATAATAATAATATACATACTTATTGCAAACCGCTGATGTAGACAAATATTTCATCAACATATATATATATATATATTTTTTTTTTTCACAAATATTTTACAGTTATCACTATATAAGTATATTCATTATTTTACAGTTGTCACTATATTAATGTTTCAGAACATTTCCAATCAGGGAAATAAAATGTTTTGTAAATAAAAAAATTTCAAGCAACATTTTGAATTTGTGTAAAACATTTAATTTAATGAATCAAACCTCGTGATGGGGAGTTGTTAAAAATTCATTCATTTTTTAAAATATTTTTTTATTTATTAATAGTCTCATTTTGAATAATTGATTTTTGCTTTTTCTAAAATATTCAGTTAATTTTCAAATGAACTAAAAAGAAAATCATTTATGAATAAAGCCAAATCTGCGTCCCAAAGAGTAATGGTCAGATTTCATTGCAGGAAATAAACAGTAATTTTAATGCAATGAAAGTTTGGATCATTTGATAAAAAGATTCAGTTTAATAACTCAAGTGATTCTCAACCTGATGAACTGGTGCTGTGAAAAAAGAAAAATCTTCATTTTTAAAATGCTTATGACTTCCCTTCATAAATCATTGACATGAATATTCCAACACCAGTATAAAAATTTAACCATTAGGATGCCAAATTATTTGAAAAGCCCTGAAAAAGAAAAAGAAGATAAAGAATGGTCTGATATTCAGTCTTATTTAACAGTAACAATGAACAGTGTAAACTTTTAATTGTTTTGCAGTTCTGTTCTTTTTATTAAATGTTTATATACATAAACATATGTAAAAACAAAATCTTATGAGATATGGATTCTGATGATATGATATCTAGCCATAAAGTACTAATACTAGATATTTTTTTATCATAAAAATGTATTAAAATTAAGTTTGATTTTATAAATTTTATAACAGTTTTAAGTATTCTGGTAATTGTATTTCAGTCATGGAGACATTGCTCTGGTTCAGGAATTGTTGACAGAAAATAACATTCATGATAAAACAGACACTGGTTTGACTCTACTTCACATTTGTTGTATATCTGGAGGTGAGTGTTTTTTAGTCTTTGATTTGATGAATATTACTAAATTATTATATTTGAAAAGATCTTTAAAGAAAAGTTAAACATCTTGTTTCTGACCTGTTAACAATAATATACTTGAAAACAGAAATAATAAATAAACAGAATACATATTATTAATAAGCATGTTTTGCAGTGTGTGTTTTTTTTTTTTATTAAAATATTGTGTTTCTGATTGTTAACAAAACATTTTAATTTTAATTTTTTAATTTTTTAATTTTTTGAAAAGTTCTTTAAAGTAAGTTTCTGATTGTTAACAAAAGATAATTCCATTTGCTTTAAAACAGAAATAATAAATGAAAAAGAATATCTGGAAACTATAAATGTATAAAGAAATATTTTTTGTTTTGTTAATATAAGTCACATTTGTAAATTGCCCATTTTTAAAACAGATGCATATATTTTCAGCTGGCCCAGTTCTGGTAAAATTGTTGCTGGAAAAAGGAGCTAAGACAACAGTTCTTTCAAAGAACCAGTTTTCTCCTTTACACCTAGCAACTTACAAAGTAAAAACATAAATATTTCGTAGAGAAAATAGAATATTTCATTTCAAATGATCTCACACACATTTATTCTTCACATAAAGATCATCGGTAATTAATAAAATGTAAAATTCAGACATAAATTATAAATAAATCTATTACCTGCATTAAAAAAAAGATAATGATAAATTAATAATAGAAACATAAAAGAAAATATATATATATATTTTATTAATTTTATTTATTTATTATTATTTTTTATTTTATTAATTTTATTTGTGATTTAAAGCAATTAATAAAAATATTAGTTATCTATCATGAGTGCAAAAAAGGTATAAAATTAAACATATATTTGGATTGTAGTTGTGATTTTAAATTCTGTGGCTGTATATTCAGGGAGATATTGAAATTGCTGAATCATTGGTAGAAGGTCATGCAGATATAAATCAGACTGGAAACAGCGATGTTACTCCTCTCCATATTGCTGCCATGTGTGGACATCATGAGGTAATGGCTTTATTTAATTTTTACTTTATATTTTTACTTTATAATTTATTCTGTTTTTTTTTTTTGTATTTTTATTTTTTGTTCCTTTATTATTATTTTTTTGCTTTTGCTTCCTATAATGTTACATCAGGTTAGTTTATATAAATACAAATCCACAAATGTGAACATATATATTTTTTTCTTTCATTTCAGCTACATTTAAACCTTTAAATTAATTTTAAAAAAATAATAAAATGTAAATCCAAATAGAAGGTCATTGAAATGAATACAAAAAATGAAATACAAATCCTAAGATGATGTTTTTTAAATTCATATCATTAAGAAAATTATTGTGCTTTGAATTTTGTAATGATTTACATATTTTATTTCATTTTTTTTATCAAATTATTTCCAGATAGGTAAAATATTGCTGGATCATGGTGCTTTTGTTGAACTGGAGGATGCTGTTAGATTTAGTCCACTACATATTGCCTGTTACTTTGGACATGAAAAGGTAGTGATCTCCTGAATTTATTAAATTGTTTATTTAATAAGAAATAAATAGGCTTACTATGAAAATTTTACCTTTCTTTAGAAATGTAAAAACAAGTCACTGATACCAGTATATCTGGCAAACAAATTTATTAATGTATATTTATTTATTATTTTTCCAAATTCAATTGTCATATTATTGATTTAATTAAAAGATAATGAAAAAGATAAAATATCTTGTGCACACAGTTATTAATTTAAAAAATAAAATTCAGCATACTGTTAAAAATAAAGGAAGTGTAGATACTACTCAAACAGTAAACTGAATTTTTAACTCATTTAATCAATCTTTATATGTGTCTGTCTGTGTTATAGAATGTTTTTAATTTAATATATTATTTTATCTTTCTTTTTTTTTAAGATATTTATTTCTTGTTTTTTCTTTTTTTGAAGATATTTATTAATTTTATTTTATTTTTTATTTTATTTTTGACAAAGCCACAGTTTAACATTAAACTGCCAGTTTATTATTGTCTTATTTGAAACAAAATTTAAAATTTCAGATGGTTGAGTTGCTGATATCTCATGGAGCTGATATAAGTGTCAGTGGCGGCGTGGGGGACAGACCCATACACCTGGCATGTTCTAAAGGCTACCTCAAGATCACACAGTTGTTAGTGGAAGGCACTTCACAGCAGAAGGCTGATGGTACAGAAATAAACAACAGTTTTTACATCTTCTGTTTCATACAAAGCCAAACTGATATGTTTGTTGTTAATGAAACTCCACTGATTATAAGATAATGAACAGAAGCAATTAAAGAACTGTAAATTTATTTTGGAATCTATCAGTTTCTTTGTAGAATGTTGTTTTTTGGGTGATTTTTAATGTGATCAAAAATGTATGTTGTTCCTATCTTCTTTTTTTAATAATTAACTTTAAAAAAAAAAAAAATATAATGATAAAGACAAATTTTCTTGTTTGCGTCATATTTCTTTCTAATGTTGGTTATAATTAATTGCTTTTATTTTAACTCAGAATTATGAAAATCTTTTCTGTTTTATTATGCAAAAGAATCATTAAATTAATTATAGAAATTTTATTTTATGCTGATCTGCCCACTTTACATGAAAAGAACCAGATCCAACAGCAGTATAGTTAACCTTAAATATTTAACGCTTGTTGGTTATAAGAATTAATTAAAATATTTTTGCATGACTGGTGAAGTAATTACTACTCATTAAAATATTTTCTTGCTTATTTACTTATTTATTCTTGTTTGTTTTCAAGTGAACATCAAAGATGATGAAGAACATTACCCAATTCACTTCTGCTGCAAATCAGGTCATCTCTCAGTTTTACACTTACCTCCTGGAAAACAAAGCTGACCCCATGTTACTAACATATATGGTGACACACCTCTTCATCTGTAAGTTCAAATCTGAAAATATTTTCCTCTAAAAATTTATTTTTAATCATTCATATAATAAAGTTAATTTTATCAAATCTTTTAACATTGATCTAAAAGTCAGAAATATATGAATTGCATTAAGTGTTTGCTAGATGTGCAGTTGCAAAATAATTTTCCATAATGTGTTAAATGTTATTTTGATTTATTATATTTCTTAGTCTTGTAATATTTCTATTTAACTAGTTTTATGTAATGATAAAAAAAATTAAAGAGTTACACCTATTTTGGGTTGGAACAACCAATAGATGGCTTTCAAGTGCTTGATTTCATTTCATATGTGAATGAAATGTGTGACTTGTATACATATTCTGACAGGAGAACAAAATGGTACACACATGGTTGAATAAAATATACATATGTTATACAAAATGCTCTGAACTTTTGATCTAATCCAGTACATTAAATTGTAAATACATTCACAGCATGGTTATTTTATAAATTTTATCAGCTGAATAAGATTTTTGTGTGATCAGAAACTGATATCTTAACAGTTTCTTGTTCTAGCAGATAGTTTGCAGTCAGGCATTATAAATTCTATATTATTTGTATTTCACTTTATCCTTTATCGTATTAAAATGCACTGGTCATGGTGGTTGATTATCCATGTGTCTTGTATTCTAGAGCCTGTTACCATGCCAAATTTGAGGTTGCTAAGCAACTTGTTTCAGCTTGTGGACCCGACAGTTTGTCAAAAGAAAACATTTTCAGTGAAACTCCATTACACAGGTTGGTTAAGTTATTTATTTTGATACATTAGCTTATAATTAACTCTTTTATACACATGATCAATCTTCTCGTGTCACAAATAGCTTTAAAACAAAGGTTACAGTAGTCTTAGCCTATATGTCTATGTATTAGAAAATAATGCTTGCTCACTGCACCAAGACATAATGATTGTTTAATCAGAAGCCTTGATAATCTTTTATAACTTTTATATTTTATGGGTAGGTTTTTGATATTTACTGCCTTAAAGAAGTTAGTAATTAAGTTTTAATAATGATCATTTGTATATAACACTGCATCCTAAACATTACTGAATTAATATAAACTGGAAAACATTGTTCACCTGAAATATTTATCAGAAAGTTGCAAGTTACACAATTAAAAACATTATCTTGTGTACCTTCTAATAATTTTATGGCATAGGTCTAAAGATTTATATTCGCTCAAGTGTATTTTATTTATTTGTTTTACAAATACATTATTATCATTATTATTATTGTTGTTGTTCTGGTTGTTGTTGTTATTATTGTTATTATTCACCAGTAGTTAAGGTAAATATGACATATTTTGCAGTGCTTGTACAAATGGCCGAAGTTTAGAATTAGTTAAATATCTTCTAGATCAGCCGAGTGTAAATATTAACTACCAGGGAAATGATGGGCACACAGGCAAGTATAAACCTGAACTTACTCTAAAACACAGACAGATAATAGTAACTTTGAATAACAGTTCTAAATGTCTGTTTTCTGATCATTTCAGCTAACATAGCTTTGATGGTTTTTGTTTTTGTTTTTATTTTATTTATTCATTTTTTATTTTTTATTTTTTATTTTATTTTATTTTATTTTTTTTTTTTTAGTTATGTGTTGTTTGGGTTTGATTTTGATGCGTGTGTATTTTTGGGATGTGATTAAATAGCCATTGATTTGGAGGTTGTTGGGTTGTTGTTTTGGACAAAATATTTAAATTATGAAAAGAAAACTGTATATCTTTCTAATATCTAAGATCATTAGGTCTATATTAAATTCTCTGAAATAAAGTTTGGTTTCTCTCTAGTTTCGTCCTTCCACTGGTTATGAAGACTGTTATTGTTCCAGTGTCTATCAATATATTGTGATTTAACTATTTCACTTTTCAGCTCTTCATAGTGCTTGTTACCATGGTCACATCAGAGTTGTTCAGTTCCTGCTGGAAAGTGGTGCTGATATGAATCTTGTGGCTTCTGTCAGTGATCAAAATGGCGGCAGTGAAAAGAAAGAGGAGCAGACTGCATTGATGTGGGCTTATGAAAGAGGTTTAATTTGTTGTTGTTATTGTTTTACTTTATTTTAAATATTATTTATTTACTCATGAATTTAAAGAAAGCAAATAGCCTATTAAAAATTATAATCTTCATATTTTTGTTTTCATCTTTATTTAGTTTCAGTTCTATTATAGTTGTCAAAATTAAATTATATTGTTAATAATAGTAGTTCATATTATCTAACATTTGTTTTGAAGAAAGTTATGCAGTGTTTTTATTATTTTACTGTATTCTGTTTCATGTTTATACCTAAAGTTGTTTTTAAAAATAAAATTAATATATTATGGCATGCAGCTTGAACATAATTATTACAGATCTTCAAATTATTTATAATTAACAAATAAAGAAAATTCAGTTATAAGTTATATATGTGTAATTGTCTTTTTTTATTATTATTATTATTAAATTAAAAATTAATGTACTTCGCTATTTGCTAGGGTTTTCCTCACAGACCTAAAAAAATAGAAGTATTTATAATTAAAAAATACAGAAATTAATTAATCTGCATCACTATTGTAGGCCATGACTCTATAGTGATTTTACTCAAACATCACAAGAGGCCACAGGATGAGTCAGCCTGTGGGGACTACTCTCAGCCTGGCAGTGAGGGTTCATATGTTTCTGTTCCTTCTCCTCTAGGGAAACTCAGAAGTATGACAAAGGGTGAGTTGATCAAGGGGAGATAATTAAAAATAGTACAAGTAGAACCCATAATACTGAGTAAATTAATATATGTATAAATAAAGGTTTGATGAAAAGGAGAAAAATGGTTATGAGGAAATTATTTGGGAAAATTTTTTATATTTTTTTTTTTTTTTTTTTTTAACAAATAATCCAAAAGATAAATTGATTAAACAGATAAAATAAATAAAAATCTTGGTAGATTTGGGAGAAAAGATAATGTTGAATAGTTGATTTCACATATAATCTGTCTTCTCCTCTGTTTCGCCGCATGATCTATCACTGAATTAATTGTTTGGTTTTTAATTTATGAATCTCAAAGAGTTCAAAGATAAGCATGTTCTTTTTTGTTTAAAATAAAATATAAATAACAATTAATAAAATAATTTTTGTTCAATGTGGGAGTTTTTATTACATGAAGTTTTGAATTTATAAACATAGTCAGAGCATCACTATAAATTACAAAAAGTTTTTTTTTTAAAATAAATTATAAAATAATAATAATATTTTCTGTTGATTTCTTTATATTTATTTTTAAAATTTTAATGTTTTCAGAGAAAATTGATGTACTACAACTGAGGGCAAATCTGTCCCATCATTTTCAGCTTCAGATCACAGACATTGAGTTACAGGACACTATAGGCAGTGGGTCGTTTGGGAAAGTCTACAAGGGAAAGTGCAAAGGCAAAACAGTGGCAGTGAAAAGGTAACTTTCAAAGAACATTCAGTTTAGCAGTAATAACATCATATTTAGATAATAATATACATAGATAGAATTTATTTTGTAACTGAAATATATATATGATTAATATACACACAAACACGTGTGTGAGTGTATAAAGGTAAATTACAAAGAATGTTCAATTTAGCTTTTAAAATGTCTTAATTACATACATAGGTTCAAATATAGCCAATTAATATGCATGGTTACTATAGTTACAACTGATATATAATTAATATTAAATTTAGCAATTATTATTTCATAATTAGTTGATGATGTATAGGTTCAGTATAGTAATTAATGAACATAGTACATAGTTAATTTATTTATAACTGATATATTAATTAATGTTCAATTTAATGTTATAATTATTTAATAACATACACAGAAGTTATTTATAACTGAAATTTACATAATTAATACATTCTGAATGTGTCATTAAAATGTCTAGAATATTGCTCTGATTTTTTAATTATTATTTTTTTTTTTTTTTTGTTTTTTTTAATATAATTTATTTGAAATACTTGTAATGATTGTTAGCTATATGAAGTTCAGTTACATTCATGAACTGTATAAACATGTATGTTGTGTGTGGTCATGCTTTTATGTCAAAGTTCACCCTACCTACTTATCTACCTACCTACCTACATACATACATACATACCTACTACCTACATACCTACATACCTACTATATACCTATATATATGTTGTTTATTTTTTGTTTTCAGATATCGTGCTACTTCATTTGGTGCAAAGTCAGATGTGGACATGTTTTGTCGAGAAGTTGCTATTCTTGCTCAGCTGAAGAATAATTATGTAATCAGCTTTATTGGTGCATGTATAGATGAACCTAGTGTAAGTAATATGTCATTTTCTCTTATTTCTAAATATTTATGAATTAATATAGTAAAGTGTGTGTGTGTCTGTGTGTACATTATAAATACAACTGCACACAATCTATCACCCACACACCCACTTCATTTTGGACATTCTATTGATTTCATTTGTATGGGAGAATATCATGAACTATCATAGAAAATACTGTGCACCTCATTTGAGTTCAATTTAGTAATTAACATCATAACTCTTAATTTAAAGAAAGTAATTTGACCATCAAAAGTTAAAATTTTTCTTGAAATAGTAAAACTTACATCAGTTTTATATGAAATATTTTATGTTATTTTATTTACATATATTGTGATTTTGGAATTAATTACTTATGTTTTAGGTAATTCTGAATTTTATTTTAACTTTTAAATATTTATATTATAAATAACTGAATTAATTTTAAAAATATATTTGATATGATGCCTGATGTCACTGAAATATGGCTGTTAAATATTTCTATTTCTATTTATTATTTGTTTGTTTTTTAATTTTATTTTTATTTTTATTTTTTTTTTTTATTTTTATTTTTTTTAATTTTTATTTTTTATTATATTTTTATTCCAGCAATTTGCTATTGTTACTCAATATGTGTGTGGTGGATCACTGTTTGGATTACTTCATGAACAGAAAAGGTAAAAAATAATGTTTACAAATATCTTAAATTTAATAAAACTCATCTGTATGTTCACACCTTTAGAAGCTTTTTAAAAAAAAAAAATTAAATTTTTGTGATTATACAGCTTTTATTCTGCTTAAAGATTGTATTACTTACAATACCTGAATGCATTTTTCTGTCACAAAATCAAATGTATTTAGATTATAAAATCATAAAAATTTAATTGATAATCAGTTATTATTTAATTCATTGTGTGTGTGTGAGTGTGTGTTTGTATGTGTACAATATGAAGAATTTATTAATGCTTAATCAGAGGAAAATATTCAGAATATGTAAAAATTTACATCCGGAAAGCTTCATTGTCATAAAAATTTTAATACATCTTTATATGAAAGAAATGTTATAATTTTTTTTAGAAGAAAAATTATAAATACATTAAACAAGACATCTGTTCAAATCATATAACATTACACCATGACATAAAATAGTTTGTTAAAGCTACATGTACTAGCTACAGATAACTTTTATTTTCAGATTGCTGGATATTCAGTCAAAGTTAACAATCATCACTGACGTCGCTAAAGGTATGGATTATCTTCACAACCTGCCTCAGCCAATCATACATCGAGATCTTAACAGTCACAACATCTTACTGGATGAAAATGCCCATGCTGTTGTCGCAGATTTTGGAGGTTTTTAATTTTTTTATTTTTTTTTAATTTTTTTATTTTAAATTAGTTTTATTTTTATTTTGGAATTTTATTCTTGTTCATTTATTTATTTTGTTTTTAATATATACTTAGGTATAAAACTTTTCTCTTGCTTTTTAAACTGTAGAATTATTTTATTTTTGTTTTTAAAACTTTAATTTAAATGTGATTCTTATACCTAAATAAATTAATTTTAAAATTATTTATTAAATTAGTTAATTTTTCTACCCTGAGAACGATGATTTGGAAAAGATGACAAAAATTTAAAAAAAAAAGAATATATAAAATTGCTGGTGATATTAATAGAAATTGAAATAATTTTGGGTATTTTTAATACTATTTGTGTGTATGTGTGTGTTATACATGTCATTTTACTTTGCTATTTCAGAATCCAGGTTTTTAAGATCTGAAGAAGATAACATGACAAAACAACCAGGGGTAGAAAACTTCATTACTGTTTTATTATAATTAAAGATGAAAGTTTAATTTTAATATCTGAAATTAAAAAAAACAATAAAATATATCTTTTAATGAAACCAATGGTTGTTAACATGTGTGTGTTTTTGTGTTTATATTTATATATGTATATATTTATATGTGTAATGTATGTATGTGTGTGTGTGTGTTAATGTATGTACGAGTGTATGTCTCTGTATGCAACTGCCCAATATCATAAAACAAAACTTGAAAGTATGTAAATATATCACTTATTTAATTGTTAAAAAACAACATATTTCAGAATTTGCGCTGGATGGCTCCAGAGATATTTACACAGTGCACTAAGTACAGTATAAAGGCTGATGTGTTCAGTTACTCACTCGTGTTGTGGGAGCTGTTGTCTGGTGAGCTGCCATTTGCTCACCTTAAACCAGGTAAGTGTCGTAATATTTATATTCAGTGACACATACAAAGGCGCTTGCAAATATATTAGAAAGTTGTTGGTCTTTTTCATTTGCTAATAATAAAGTTTGGTAATTGTTTTAACTATAGAACTCATGGGGATTGCATTTTTAATTTTTTTTTTAATTTTTAGTTTTTTTGTGTGATGTTGTTTCATATAGAAAACATAAAAAGAAAATCTAGACCGAATGAGTAAATTTGCTAAACAATGGAAAATCGATACCATAAACATCAGTGAAGATCAAGGAGAGGTTAAAAAATGTATTTCTGAGATTTTTTCTGTTCTATAAACAGCCTTAATAAATCGTTTTTTTTTTTTTTTTCAAAAACTTTGAATAAAACAAAATAAATTTTAGAAAATTTTCTGACAGTAACCAGTGTTACAAACAGTTTATTAATGAGTTAAATTTGTTGTGTGTTTTGTTTTAGCTGCAGCAGCAGCAGAGATGGCCTACCATAACACACGACCTCCGATTGCAATAACGTTTCCAAAACCCATTGTGGCCGTGCTGCAGAAGTGCTGGCACAATAATGCAGAGGTGACAATATCATCTTATTTACTGATCAATATATTTCTTATTTCAGCATTTCATATTCTTTTTTTACATAAAAAGTCTCATGTGTTTAAGGCTTTACAATTATTGACTAGAAACAAAAATTATTCAGGGTGTTGTTAAACAGATACTCAATTTATAAAATCTTTTTTTTTTTAAAAAACTGATAATTATTTTTTTTTTCTCTTTTGCCTTTTTCTCTTCTTTTAACAAAATGTAACTTGAAACTTGTGTTTAAGCTACAGAAAAATATCTTTTTAACAGTCATTTAATGAAAAATAATTATACAGAATAGGTTACTGAAAACAGGATCAACAATTACATAGATTAAAAAAACGTTTTAAAATATTTTCTTCAGGAAAGGCCTGACTTCCGAGAAATTCTTCCCACACTAGAGGAATGTAAAGCCTCGCAGACTGTTGCCATGCTCAGTAATGTTGACTCGGGACCCACAGTGTCATTTCCTAACATGTTGCCAATGGTAACAGATCAAGATTCAGATGTCGAGGGAAGATCCACGCCACCATTGGCTGGTCATGTGTCAGCTTTACGTAACCACTGGGAACAAGAAGCATCGCGTAACAGGTAATGTTCCTCGTTGTTGTTGTTTATTTTGTCGAAATCTGGTTTTTGTAATAGTGTAGATAAAATTTACTGATTGGATGATATTTGTTATTGTTTTATATGTTTGTATACATCAACTTAAATTTATATAACATGGACCTGCCAGAGTTGTATTCGTTTATATTTATATATATATATATATATATATAATTTAGAATTATTAATATATGTTGACAATACATTTAAATTTTTTAATAATGATTTTATTTTCAAAACGTTTGCAATTAAATAAAAGAAAGAACTTTACATTTTATGAAATACTGCCCCAAAACATTTTTATTTTTATTTTTTTTTTGCTAATAACATCGAATGTATCTATTTTTCTGAATGTTATCATTACACTACATTTATTTTTGAAGAATTAATACTGGTTTATTTACCTATTTGACCAAACGTAATTATGTTTTTATGATTTTGACATTTAGTCATGCATCTGGTGATGAAATAAGAAGAAGACTTCCTTTTCCACATCTAGACAAAAATGGTAAGAAATATTTATTTTTAAAATAATAGTAATATTTATTTTTAATAATGATAATATTTATTTTAAATAGTAGTAATATTTATTTCAAATAATAGTAATATTTATTTTAAGTAACTAATATTTATTTTAAGTAATAGTAATATTTATTTTAAATAATAATAATATTTATCTCATATAACAGTAAGCAGGAACAGTAATTTTATACACCCATTTATCAGAAATAGTTTGTCAAAATTCTACAGTTTTATAATAGAATGAAGTCTGTTATCCATTATTTTATTATAAAACCGTAATATTAATTTATGATTCCTTTCAAATCAAATTTGTCTGCAGTAACTCTTTTGTAAATATGTTTCTAAAACCAGTTATTGTTGAAAAAAATAGCAAAATAATGAAAGCTGTACCTATCAAATACTTCAGTAAGAGAATTATTGTAGAATTACTGAAAAACATTTTAATTTTTAAAATTATAATTTCATTTAATTTAATTTAATTTAATTTATGTGTTATTTTCAGGTTATGTATCTGATCCACTTAGTACATTGCGGATTCCAATCACATTACCAACCGAAATGCCAAGAAACCTCTCAGAAAGTCCACCGAATGTCAATTCCTGACATCAACTTTGTCTACACATTGAGTAGACAAGACTTCAGATAATTAATTATTTATAATATAAAATACATTTAGTCCCCTCCTCACAGCCAGAGTATATCCTCATCAACCAGTCATAACTGTGAATAGACGTAATTTGGAATTTACTTCAGTTTCTCATTGTTTCTGAAATATTACCCACCATAACTCAGAATAGATGTTACTCAGAATTTACTCAAGTTTCTCATTATTTCTGAAATATTATTACCCAGCATACACAAAACTAAAAAAAAATTCTGTTTGGTTATTTCAGAAAATTTCACTTGTATGGTAAAACAAGCACTGCCAGATGCCATATAAGTAAAAAATAATTCCCTCTAATTTTTATTTATCTGTTTTATTTAACAAAACTTTTTGTCATGGATATAAGTCCAGAGAGATGTACAAAGGCTGTCAGTAGGGGGACTAGCTGCAATATGCAGTCTTCTGCATGGAGATTGTAGTGTTTAATAGTTTCTGTGTGTGTGTGTGTGTGATGTTTTCATGTACTTAAAATTTATATTATTACATTTAGGTTACCAAAGTCTTTTAAGAAAAAGGACGATTTTCATTGTTATTTTGTATTATTATTATTATTATTATTATCTTTTTTCTCTTTCTTTCTTTTTAAACCTGAAGCAAGTTAAGATGTGATTATTTTAGTGGAAATTTTTTTATTCATATATATATTTTTTTTTCATTATATCTTGTTTCATGATTAAACTTTTAAATGTTACTTTGCCTTGGTTATATAATATATATAATATTAAAGCATTAAATAGAAAATAATTTTTATAGCAGTTTAAAACCTAAATTTATCATACTTATTATTAACATAGCTTCATTTATAATGAATTATATTTAATCTCTTCACTACTCAAGTGGACATCATTATTTAATTAAAAAAAAATTGTTCTGTGGTAGAATTAAATGATAATTTTGCTTCATGATTGTCTAATATAAGTGGGGAAACTGAGATTTGGTTATAACTTCAGTCAAACTCATGATTTGCTCTAACAGTCATCAAACATAATCAAAATAGTAAAATTATAACACACTTTTGTTTTGTGGAGTTTAGTATATATATATAGAAACATGTTAATGTTACACTGATAACACTAATATTACAACTAACATACTTGTTATTTTCTGTTCTAGTCACATATGGCATATTACTTAACTCAGGTACTAATAAAAGCCGGATGTTTTATGATATTAGAGTAGGAGGAAATGAATTAATAACTTATTTTTAACAGTTTATTTTAGAAAACATTGTGCTCAAATAAATCTTAGCTGCAGGCAGTTAGGTTTATAACTGAAATATTAATAATGATGTTTAATAATAATAATGATGATAGCTTTATATTTAGTTAAAGTGTAATTTTCATTAATGTGTACAATATATTATTATTTTTTTAAATGTTTTGTTTGGTTTTTGTATGTCTAATCTTTACTGCTAATAAAGTCAGATGTTTTATTAAGAAGCTTTTGCAGATTCATGAGTATGACATTTTTTTTTTTTTTTTTGTCATCTATTTTATTCATGAAATGGTGAAAAATCCCTGACAGACTGACTGACCATTCAATGATACATGGATCAAAATTTAGTATACAGACTGAGTAATTAATGGAATGCACAATATGTCAGTTTGAAACTACAAACCAAGGGGTTAGTGTCAGAAGATCTTAAGTGCATAAAAATAAAAATAAATGTATGTAAATCAATAAATAAATTAAAAATAAAATGAAATAAATAATTTTAATAAATAAATAACCACTTTCATATAACCATTGATTTATTGTTTTGAAATGAGCTGCATACTGATCAAATATCTGAAAGATATCAAAATTGAACTGTTCTAAAGTATTTTATCAAAATTTCATTCAGTCAGTATTTTGTATCTGTATGCTCTTATTCCAAAATATTAGTTTAATTTTATAAAAACATTATGCACCAATTCTGTGATGTCCTGTTTTTTTTTTTTTTTTTTTTTTTGTTGTTGTTTTTAACCAGAAATATGTTTAAATGATGAAGAAACTAACTTCAGAACAAATGTTAAAAAAAAAAAAAAAAAAAAAAAAAAAAAAAAAAAAAGCAACATTTGTTTGTGGCATTATCTGAAATGGTTTATCTGACTGGAACTTGTACATAACTTTTATTCTTCTTTTTATATTTCTTATTTTTATTTTTTTAATGAAAAAATAATTTTATATTGTTGTCAAGCAAACATAAAATTTTGTAAATAGGTAAATGATAACACGTAAAAAATAAACAAGAATATTTTTTAAAAGACAAAGGTGCATTATATTATTGTACTCTGCAGTTAATACTAGTCTTTCATTAATATGGCAGATTAAAAATATTTTTAAATCGTATGTATGTTATTTAATTTGTCTGTGTATGCCTAAAAATATCAAAAGAATTACAAAAATTTACATGTAGAAATGTAGTTCTGACAATTATTTTAATATTTATTGATTCATATATATATATTTTTTTATTTATTATTATTATTTTTTTTTAATGAGAATGATTCATGATACGCATCTGATCCTTTTGTGCAATCATTAAAATCTTGGTTTATCTCATGAGTTTGCTGTTACCATACTTTTTATACAAAACAAATCTCAATAAAAGTTCAAATATTCCCCCAACTATTCATATTAAATGAATTAATATTTTAATGAATCTTATCAACCTGAGAGAACATTTGAAACTAGATTGTATAGTGAATTAGTTAACATTTTATCTCTGGTGCTGTTATTTGCCTTAACTGATCAAACAACTTTGTTTTAAAAAAATATTTGTAGCATATTACTTGTTGTTGTGTATGTGTTACATACTTGCAAAAATATATGCAGATTTTGTTAATCTTTGATATTAAACTGTTAATGATCTGTTGAAAAAGATAGATTTAATTAGGCAAACACATGGACAAATGCTTTCACAAACATGCAAATAATGTTGTTGATATTGTTTATAATGGCATACCTGTTTCTTTGTATCTTAATAAAATGAAAATATGTTCGTTCACACATGTAAAAATGACATTGCTGGAGCTTTTTGTGACAGCATTTGTTAAGACTACAAAACAGGACAGACACAGACACACACACACCTTTTTTTAAAACTAATATCTGACGTAATTATTTAGTTTATTTGTTAAAAGTCATTAAAGATATATTTTAAAATGAAAATGATAGATATCCATTGTACACACACACACACACACACACACACACACACACACACACACACTCACTCACTCTCATAACCAAATGTATATACCTGTATTGTTGAAATATTTCCATGGTAATTCTGTAGGTCTCAGTTTAAAGTTAAATAATAAAAGAAAACATTTATATTGAGAAAAATACAGACTACAGATATAATTAAATTTGTTTTATTTAATGATTCTGTGATTTAGTTTTTATCATATTTTTATTGACACTTCACATTTTTATGTACAACTGAAGAACATTCACTTGTTAATTTGTCACATTATTTGATAGTTTCAATTCCACTATATTCAAGAAATATTATCTTTTTTGCTTTTTTGTTTTGCCAATAAAAGATTTTATTATTATTATTTTCTGAACAAACTGATAATATTATTTGAAACAGAAACTGCAATATGGTTTTAAAAGATAATATATTTATGACTACTTGCAATAATACCATGTTCCTTTACTATATTGATCATTTAATATTTTAAAATATAATATAACAATATTTATACAAAAGAAATGAATCATTGATTGAAAAACAAGATTATTTTCTGAAACAAAATTTATTGTTATTTATGAATTTAAAATCTTTTTTATATGTATGGTTAAAAAATCTTGCTGTAAAATGTATTTGTATGTGGATTGTGTTAGGGTTATTTTATTTTATTTTTATTTTTTCTGATCTTTGGAAATCAGGTAATATTTCAGTTATGATCAGTTTTTTTTTAAAGTGTTTTTGAAAATAAAAAGCAAATTTAAAAGAGGTATAAGTTTACTTATTTATTTTATTTTTATTTTTATTCTTTTATTTTTTATTTATTATTATTATTATTATTATTATTGTAAAAAATCTATATTAATTTTGTTAGTGACTAGTCGGTTTGAATGTTTTGAGTTTTGTTTCAGTAACTTAAGTTACTTTTGTAGGTATGTGTATGTACATTCAGATTATAGATGTGTTTATTATTATTATTATTATTATTATTATTTATTATTATTATTATTATTATTATTATTATTATTATTATTCAATGTTTTTGGAAATGTTCAAACTTGTTTATACATTAACAAATAAAAATCTTCATCATTTATTCATTACAGATCTGACTGAATTGATTTTATATATATATAAATTATAAAAATAATAGACAAATAGCTTTTCCAGTGAAATTTGTTCAATTTTGTTTACTAATTATAATGTTTACAATTTACTATTTATTTTTCTGTCTTTATTTCATTTACTAACTTTTGTTACTAAAATTTATATACAAATTGTTTCACTAGTCCAATTTTTTTCAAAGATTTTATTTCTTTTATTTTATTTTATTTTTTATTTTATTTATTTACTTACTTGCTTGCTTGCTTACTCACCTGTATACCTGCTTATTTTTCAAGTGATAGCAGAAGAAAGAATGGTTACAAATTGAGTTCACAATACTAGATGCAGTGCCAGATTAACCTAGTGGCAAAAGTAGCATGTGCCACGGTCCCCATGCTTTCAAAGGCCCAGCATTAAATATTTATTTTGTCATGACGATAAGGGATGCTGTGGCCTTTACGCCTTAGAACATAAAGGATTTAAGGGGACGTGGAAAAAAAAAAAAAAAAATTGTTATTTTTTATATGACAGAACTGAAACTTGATGGAAATAATCCCCTTTTGTTGCCATAAAAAAAAAAAAAAAAAATACTGGTTTACTTTCATTCTTGGCTTTTTTAAAATATATTTTTTTATTTCATGAACATCTCCAAAAAATAGTTAATTTTTTCAAGATTTTATTTCTGTCATTTTGTAGTGTTTGTTTCTAAATATATGTATTCCAAATAGGGAAACCCTAACACAAATAGTTTTTAATACAGAATCTTCCTAAACATGTTAGGACAGAACGAAAAAAGATATGTGATAATTAAAAATAACAAAATGAAGTTTTATAAACCATGTGTCTAAAGAGTTTATGTTATGCATTATTGTTATGTTATCTGTATACATGCACTTCTTTTTGCAGAAAACCTGAAACATTTATCTGAAAAAAATACATTTTTTTAAATTGTTGTGTCAAAAACTAAAAAAATTATTTTGTTTATTCATATTTTGTCATTTTTTCATCTAGCATGTCCTAATAATAAAATTATTCTCAAAATGGTGTTTATTATTCATATTTCTTTGCAATCGTTGTTTGGTTTATGTATTTTTAAATTGATATATCAGTTATCGCTTTTAGGTACAACATAAACAAATTATTTCATGTGTCTTTTTTTTTTTTATTAATTTAATGTCCCTATTATAATTTATGCTGCTGATGATGCATTAATTTAATCCAGCCCTTACAGAAAAACAGAAAGTGAACTGATTGTGTTTATGCTGTTCATTATTACAGAACTTTCATACTGAAAGTGTTATCAGTGGCAATGATGTCTTCCTGTCTCCTCTGAAAAGCTGAATCTTCCACTGCAAATAGTTATCAGATGATTTGTTTTCTTTTTCAGAAAATTTGGGGCTAATCAAAAATACAAGAACATTTATCTAGTAATTTCTATTACAAATATGATAAAAATAAATAAGTTTTAAAAAATGACATAGAAGATAAAATGGTTGGCAACCTTAATAATAATTTATTTTTAATAAAAATTAATAATTTTATCTTTTTTTGGTTTCTTACTTTCTTTTTTTTTTCATTCTTTAATTTCATCTGATTTCTTTTTCATTCCTTTTGCATTCTTCATCCCTTTCTTTGTTTGCTGTTTATTTATTTATTTAATTAATAAGTTATCTGTTTATTTAATTAACTGATTTATTTAACCTTTTATTTATTGATTAATTGAAATTATTTATTTATCTTTAAATTATTAATTTAAGTACATTGTTTATTTTTAATTAATTCTTTATTTACTTTTATTTTTTATTTTTATTTCTTTTATATAAGTTGTAAACCCATTCATTTTTATTTCTTAAAAATTTGTTACATTTGAAGAACACACACACACACACACACACACACACACACAATTCTGAACTTTCAGCAGAATAGAAAATTAATACAACAGCCATCCATGACTGAGGAGTAACTACAGTAAACATTAGTGAAAATACAGTGTTTAGGAAAACAGATAGCTTTACCAGTTCTGTGTAGACATCCTTCTGATTCATGGCAAGTTCAAAACAGCTTGTACTGCTTTTCAAATAAAGAATATTAATAAAGACTGCTGTCATCTTCATTTATCTTTTTCAGATTTAAAATATTAAAAAAAAGAGCCAATAAAGCAGATTATTTTATTTTTTAAAATAAGTAAGTAAAAATGGTTGACAGAAGAACAAGAACAAAAATAAGTTGATTGTTTTAAATTAATGAAATTAATAACAATTGCAGTCATCTTTATTTATCTTATTTATTTTCAAAATAGAAAAGAAAAGCTAATAACACAGATGGTTTTATTATTTAAAATAAGCAATGAAAGACAGCCAACAAGAACAAGAACAACAAAAATTAATTGTTTTCAAATAATAGGATTAATTAAAAGATTTCAGCCTTCTTTTCTCTTCACCTTTTATATTTTCAAGATTTAAAAAAGTAATAATAATGCAGATTAATTTATTACTTAAAATTTATTTACAATAGGCAAGAAAAGCACAATAGAAGAAGAAAAAAAAAAAAGAAAAGATCATTTATAATGCTCATCATTTTATAAGTTAAAAATTATTGTATGAATGAAGCAAGAAAAGGTAGCCAAACTTAAGAACAAAAGTGTTAATTGTTGTTAAATGGGATTATGATAAGAAGGTTATTTTTATTGTTAATTTACAAAACACTAAGTCATGTTCTGTTTAAACATTTAGTGGGTTTTGGGTGGATGGGTTGTTTTAGGTGGTATGTATTTTTTGTTTCTTTGTTTGGTTTTGAGTTTTGTAACAGAAGACAAAATTGTTCAGTTAGAATATTTTGTTACTTCATTATTTTATTTTAATTTTAAAAAAAAAAAAAAATTTGTTGAAGAGTTTATTTTTATTTTTAACAATTGTTTTTCATCTTGGACTATTCTGATATCAACTTATTGTTGGCATTCATTTAAAAAACATGGATATTTTTTTAGTTATTTTAATTTTATTTTGCACTAACAGTTTAAGTTAAGCTCAATTTGTTTTTATTTTTATTCTCATTGAGCATTTAACGATGTGTGTTGTGTGTAAATCTGAAATGATTAAGCAAATGACTGTTATTTTCTCTAGCAATCTAATATGCAACACAACTGCTGTTTTCAGCATCTTGTTTAATTACATGGAATTTGATATATGTGAAAAATGTTTTTAATTTTTCTTAACTGAATTCCTTCTTTCTTTTTTTTTTTGTTGCTTTTATGTTATTTTTGTATTTCTTTTTCTTTCCTCCTTTGCTCTTCTCTTTCTCTTTCCTATTTTTCTTTCTTATTCTCTTGCTCTCTCTCTCTCTCTCTCTCTCTCTCTCTCTTCTCTCTCTCTCTCTCTCTCTCTCTCTCTCTCTCTCTCTCTCTCTCTCTCACACACACACACAGACACTTACACACTCTAGCTCCTTCTTTTTTCTTCAATCCTATTCATAAGAAACTTGTTTTTTTAAATTCTCTTTTTCTGTTGACAAACTGTCGGAAATCTCCAGTGGATTTGACATACGATAAACTAAACATAATTGACTTTAAAAAAAATTCATTGAAGAAAATTTTTTTTTAAGTCATTTATAGTTAACAAATATCACAAACAAATTTTTTTTTTTTAGTTTTTTAAATCGGTTATCAGATTTTGTCTTAATTTCTTTGCACTTAGTTCAAACTGGTTCTCAAAAATTCTATAGCAATTATTTATTTATTTTATTTTAAAAAAATGTGCACTCCTCAAAGTTAAAAGAAAATTCCAGAAATGACATTATTTACATGAAATTACTTTATTAACAATGTCTTCAAATTGTTTCTTGAAAAATTTAAATTTAAAATTTTTATTTTTATGGGTTTTTTTTAAATGTGGACTCCTGAAAGTTAAAAGAAAATTCCAGAAATGACATCACTTATTTGAAATTCCTGGACTAACAATGTCTTTTGAAAATTTTAATTTAATATAAATATTTCACACAGAAGTAAACTAAAACCATGTTTGACCAGCTGTAAGTAAAGGATTCATTGTAAATTTTTCTACAGTTTCAAATATATTTTTTTTCTTTAATTCTAAAAACTTTTTTTTTTTTTTTGTCATTTAAGGGTGTGAACAAACTCCTACTTGGTCTCAGAACCGAGACATGGTCTAATTATTCTAAGAGAGTGGAACCAAAACATCTAGACTGTATTCATGTCCCAATGGCAAATTTGCTTCTGCAGAGAATTTTTATTTGTTTCTCTGCATAGTTTGCGTTGAAGAGAGGGAGAGAGAGAAAAGGGCAAGACTGAGAGAGGGGGGGTGTGTGTGTGTGTGTGTGTGTGTGTGTGTGTGTGTGTGTGTGTGTGTGTGTGTGTGTGTGACTTCATCTTTTAGGTTTTGAAATGTATTATTTTAAAATTAGTTTAAAAAACTGTATAAAACATATAAAAATGTTATTTGACAAATCAGATAAGAAATAAAAATATTTAAGATTAAACCATAAAAATATTTTTAAAATGTTAATTATCAAATGTAATAAGCATTAAAACTATTTAAAATTAATTCAGTATAAAAATATTTTTTAAAAATGTTTCATTATCTTCTTGAAATATTATTGTGAAATGGTTACATCATTATTTAATCTAACTTTTTTTTTTTTTATGTTTAAATAAAAATTCTTTAAACAAAATAAATAAAAAAAATAAAAATAGTCTCAATTAAAATGTAAAATTTTTACAATATTAGTACCTGAATTAACAAGTTTTTAAATTGCTCTTTAAATTTGATGACCACATATGTATAATATAATAAATAAATATCTTCTTCTTTTTTTTGTTTATTTATTTATTTATTTTTTTATTTTTATTTTTATTTTTTTTTTTTTTTTGTTGAGATGTGATAGCTTCAACAAAGGACACAAATTATATTTGTAAAAATAAAGTTGAGACTAAATCATTGGAGTGCTGTACTAGCCACCTGTCACACTCTGCCAGAATGGTGTGCATTTTCAAACCCTGTTTGGCCAAGAGTTGTTTGTTACTTGGAGAATTTTCTTCCAAGTGTAGAATTTCTTGTGGAATCTCTTAAACAGTTTTCTAAGGTCCCTGGTTTTTGTGAGTGGAGTCACATACAACCTTTGTGATGAACTTCAGACCAAGGTCAAAGATCATTGACATCTGTTTTTGTGAAGCTTTAACATGGGATAAAAAAAAAAAAAAAAAGACTTGGCATACTGATGTCTTTTCTAGATTTAAAATTTTTAAAACATTTTTTAGAACATTTATTAAACCTAGTCTTTGAAAACCAAAAAGCAATTTGTGTGTTTTTATATTTAACTATATTTTATAAAAATTACTGAAATTTATCTTTTGTAAAAATGTATTGATATGTTAGGTTACAGTTTGTCATTTTCAA
The DNA here is from genome assembly GCA_012295275.1 of Chrysomallon squamiferum. NCBI lineage: Eukaryota > Metazoa > Mollusca > Gastropoda > Neomphalida > Peltospiridae > Chrysomallon > Chrysomallon squamiferum. Next base: position 22,551,888 of record CM022672.1, on the reverse strand, counting down.
GAATATACTTTAGATTATTATTATTGTTGTTGTTGTTGTTGTTGTTGTTATTTAAGGTAGTTGTAGAACTTTGCATAAGTATTGTCTTTGCAAAGAAGGTACAAAAAAAACCCACATTGTTGTTTATATTAAAATTTCACAAAGAGGTAGATATATAATTTTAATTTAGTTTCCCTCATGTAATTTTTTTTTATTATTATTACTCTGTATTTATTTATTTATTTATTTATTTGTCATTTATTTTAAAAAAAAAATATATATTTCACTGCAAAAATTTTGAATGTTTTATCAAAAATGGAGTAAATAAACTACTACTAAATTTGTTTATTGTTTTTCCTTTTTTTCTTTTTGACTAAAATTCTTTTTAATAACTTTAACAGAACCATTTATGTTTTCTACAACATTGTTTGAGGAGCAGAAACAATTCTGTAAACATTTTGCTTATATATATATATTTACAAGTAAAAAAAAAAAAAAAAAAAACTGCAAAATATTTTTAATATTTAATAATATGTTTGTTTTTGGAATTTTTTTTTGTTTTCTTTCTCAAATGAGTGTCTTTTAACTGGGGTAAACACTTTTTTTTTTTTTTTTTTTTTTTTTTTTTTTTTGGATCCAATAACAATAATTTCCACCTTTCTTTCTTTTTTTTTTTTTTTTTTTTTTTTACCCCCAAAAGAACCCTATGCAAGGCTGTGCCTGCCAGCAGCCAGCCAGTCAACTTTGAAAAGTTTGTTGAGTTGCTAGGCTCCTTTGGCCCTGGTATACCACGTCAGCAGTCTTTTTTAACCATTCCCATCTTCTTTGTGGGAAGTTGGTTCTCACTGTATTGCAGCTCGTGTTCTAGACACGACGCCAGGGCAAAGAGAAATTGTCTGGTAGGAGGACTTTACAGTGTGTATATGTATATTTACAGTATGACCTACCCATAGGAAAGCTGGGGAAAAAAAAAAGAAAGCAAGGTTCCAAAGCCAAATAAAAAAAAAAAATAAAAAAAAGAGGTGTAAAAGCCTGGCTAGGGGAAAGGTGTAGGTTTTAAAAAATTGTGTGTAGCAGGGATGCAGTTTTAAAAAAACTGTCATCATGTTTGGAGAGACCCTTGCTCTGAGATTAAAGGGTGTGCACCAATATCTGGTTATTGTGATACTGTTATCTCTACTGCTAATCCTGTCCACTGCATCTGGCCGTAACAGCAATGTTAAACTTCCAAAAGGTAAGAGTAGTAATAAGGAATGTAGTATATAATCATTTAAAATTGTTATAGTTAATTTTTGGTAATTTATTTTTTATTGTTGTTCTTTTTATTTCTTTTTTCTTTTTTTTTCTTTTTCTTTTTAAGTTTTTGTTTTCTTTTTCTTACTATGAGAGGTAAGATTTGTTAGGAATATCAGTTTAAATGTTTTTTGTCAAAATATATTATTTTTGCAAGGAATAGAGTAAATTATTTATTTAAGGTTGAGAATTTATCTGCTGGAAATAAGACTGGTCATAAGGAATATCATGTCATTTATTTATTCTTTTTGTCATAGGTAACAGTTGTCTTAAGGAATATATTATTTAAGATTTTTTTTTGTTAGATTTATTTATTATTTATTTAAGATTTTTTTGGGGTGAGCAGGACACTGTTTTATATTGTTTTTCTGTTATAAGTAAAGTATGAACTGAGAGGGTGTGGTTAAATGGGACGCAAAACTATCTACAAGACAACAAGAAAATATTTAAATCTGTAAAGGCAAAACACATTAATATTATCTGCAATAATATCTTAGTTCATTTTCACTCATAAACAGATTAGAATATCATAACTGATTAAAGCAAATAATGTAGTATTGATGCATTATTTTCTTAAATGTTAAATCCCATTTCATTAACAAATTTGCAGCTGAATTTGCAATGTTTGAAATATCCTCTACCATATATAAAGTGCATGTATAGCATTGCTAGAATGCATGTCCTTGTAAAATCTATTAATTCAGAAAGATAAAACGTTTGAGATCTGCTAAGATAATACATGTGTTGTTTGTGAGAGCTGAGTAAAATATGTAAATATAATTATAGAAAGAAAAAAAAAGATGTAAATATTAATTGTCTGTTACTACACAATGCTACATAAACTGAGCACATTTCATTTTTCTTACCAGTATATTCTAAGAGTAATACACAAAACAAGCTCCTGGTGTACCTCATAGTTCTATTCTGTCTGTTCAAAATAGCAGAATCAATAGAAATGTTTAATAACGAGAAATATAGCTTATCTTAACATTTGAGGCTACAGATAAATATGCAACTTAGGGCTAAATAGTGCAAATTACCATTAAATGTTATACAGATAGCCTGATCAGCATTCTGCATTCTGTGCAACAGAAAGCAATGAGTTTTAGGCTTTACAAAATATGACTGAAAGTAACAAGCTTTATATGAAACGATTGACTATTTCAGACATAATATATATACCTAAATACCTATATATAATAAATATTATATATATACACATAAAAATAATCACTTTATTATATTGTTTAATATTTTTTACATAATGCACCAAAAAATGTATTCCTATATTTTTTAATACTTTGTAAAACATGTATATGGTGCTGGTAATTATTTGCTTTTACCTTTTTGAAAACCTGAAATCATAATTTTGAATTCACTGAAATAAATCATTTAATTAAAAACAAAAATCTGGACATTACACATTAATGTTAACTATATATTTTGCAAGCAACAAAGAAATTAACACCATTAGATCAGCTGGTTATGAAAAATATGACATTAGTAATTCTTATTTCTGTAGAGAGTAGCAAAATCATATTTGCAATTTCAATAATAACTGTTAAAAATATACATCACCATGAAATTCATGATGCATTAACTTCATTAAATTATTTGAAAAATAAATTTAAATGTTAAATATTTGTATTTTTGTACAATATATTTTATTCCTACATTTGCAGTATATTTTGCAAAAATCTTATATTCGATGTCTCTGCAAATTATTGCCCTAAAATAATTACATTGTCTTAAATTAAAAACAATAAACAATTAAAATACAGCATAAAAGTCTTCTTGTTATATATATCTTAGCTGTTCACTTTAAAAAAACATATTTGTGGTATCACTAATGTTCTTTTGCTAAATTAACTTCAGTATATCATAGGTATAAAAAAAAAAAAAAATATAGAGATGAAGAATAAGAAGACAATAATAATCTTTATTCCTATGTTTGCAATGTGCTCTGCATCAACATATTTGAGGTATACCGCAACAAATTAACTTCATTATATTAAATATTTTTGAAAAAAAAATTTGACATGCAAGCGCAATTTTGCTGTTCCCATGTTTGCTGTACTAAAAATAGGAACTAATGGAAAAACAGCATGAAAAATACATCAAGATGTTTTGTAAACAGCATTCAGTTGAAATGATATGTGTGGTTAAAAGTACAGAAATGTATTATATAAAAAACTAGGAAAAAATAAACTGTTCTTTGGTTTTCAATGGAAAATATAATATAATATATACTACAGTGTAATGCAGGGGTGCCCACATTTTTTTGGCTTGTGAGCTACTTTTTAGATGACCAAGTAAAAATGAGCTACCTACAATAAAAACCCAAAACATTTATTATGGCTGCAGGATGGATGATAGGCTATTTTTTAATGTCATGTGATCTACCCACACTGTCTGTGCAATCAACTGGTTGATTGCAATCGACGTATTGGGCACACCCAAATTAATATACAATACAACATATATAATACAATGTAATGTAACATAATGTAATGTAATGTAATGTTGTTATGTAATGTAATATATAATATAATATATCAGCTGGCAATGTATTTTAAGGGTTTTTAACAAGTCTGTTGTAGATTTGATTTTTATAATAAAAAGGTTATAATCCCCACTTCAAGCACAAGTTGTTACCATTTAACAATAAAGTAACCTATTGACAACAAAGGATATTTTACATGCAGTTTCACATGAAAACACATGCCACGGTATTTGACAGGACTGAGAAGTAGGTAGAATAGCTTGCCAACGATAATAACATCAATGACACATCAACACATTTTGAAACTTAATGATCGGTAGGTGTCTGAAAAGGTTTTTGTTTAATGTTAATAAATGACTGAAGAAAGCATCTATTTCTATTGCCATTTCATATGCCTATTCCAAAGTGAAGAAATCGTATCATGGTTTTTACAGAGTTAATGAATCAGCCTAAGAGCAGTGGCTTGAATGGGAAAGAGATCATTAGTTTATAGCTTGGTATTAATTTTCTCGCCAAAAAACTCAGATTCGTTAGTTTATGATATGGAACTGACCCTGAACTCAGATGCATCACAGAAGGCAATATGTAACTGATAACTGATAAAAATGATGTTATATGTTGATGTTTGTTTCTGCAGCAGAAGACATTGTGTAGTTACTAGGTGCTTCAGCTAATTCAACCTGACATATTGTTAACAATGTCTTTAACATTTCATTTTACCCATTCCAGACTTGAGTTCAGCAAGTGGGTAAACTTCACCCTTTATTTCTGCACAGATGTAATGCTGAATTTGCAATACATGAGAGACTGATAGAGACAAATGAAAGCACTACAATAATGCTATGTTTAAATATGTAATGCCATTTTCATTTATTTAGCCTAAAATAAGAATTTTTTCTGTACTTATTTAAAAAGGTTCATAAAATGATACTTATTTAACTCTATGGATAAAAGAAAAAATACCAAGAATGTTATCTCGTAATTGTACTGATTTCTACATTGATCTGTTTAATTACTCTCTGAACCATAAATGTCTGGCTCCAGAACAGAGACCTGGCTTTCCGTAGACAGTGAAGGGGATTATGTGTTCAACTTCAGTATCAATGTCAACTTCATTAAAGTCTAATTTATCCTGATTCTCTTTAATAGCCATTGTAACATCCAATTTACTCTTGATTTTCTCTGACAGGGTTTGTTAAACCACAGCACAAGGCCATCTGGAATTTGTGTAGTTATTTTTATTGGTATCCACTTTGTCTATTAGCCTCTGTCTGATAATAAATAAGGATGATAGTGATTCGCTGGAAAATTGGAACAAAAATGTAATACTTTGAAAATATTTTTTAGTAGAAAGTTTGGTATTATTGTCATTAGTTATTTTTGTCTTGTTTCTTGTTGTTTTGTTTTTTTAATATTTTATGAAATCCATTTTGAAAATGTTAATGGTAAAATTGCATTGAATATTACTTTTACTTTTTATTATTGTTATTATTCCTTTCTTTTTTAAAAATATTTTTATAGCCCAAGGAAAGAAACATTAATGATAAAATTCCTCAGGACACAGTTTTCCCATGGTATATTTTAATTTATTTTTTGTAGCAGTTTGTTTTTTAACTCATGACACCGACTGGTCCACAGTCATAACCTTACAATCCTCTGACCTCAGTAACATGGACTTGCACTTGTCTGAAATTATCTTATCAGCATTGTTAATTGTACATGGCTCCAAGACCCTTTGTCTGACTTCATTCACAAGACCAATTCAAGCCCTGTTACTGTGAATAATTAAATTCTGCTGACATGTTGTTAGCTAATGTACAGTTTCATTCACACGAATACATCAATCTCTGAGACTGTCACTTTAACAATTAAATCTTTCTGTCTTGTTAGTAATGTCTTAGTTCATTCACAAGCTTTAAGTTTATTCAATCAAGACCAAAAAAAAGGCTTAATGGAAGAAAAACAACTCTGTTATAAACAATAATTGAATCTTGCGGACTTGTTGTTAGTTAATGTACTATTTCATTCTCATGAACACATCAAAGCCTGAGATTACTATAACAGTTACATCTTTCTGTCTTGTTAATAATGTTTTAGTTTATTTGAGCAAGACCAAAATGTTTTGGCAACCATATGTATGCACATGTATTAACTAGTTTTAAAACAATCCTCACATAATCTCTTTTATTTAGCCAAGACTACAGCAGGTTTTAATTTAAAAGAGAAAGAAAAACATTAATGTATCAAGTTTTCAATAACACACATACAGAAGCAACAGTTAATAAAAATCATTATACTTATTGTAATACTTTTAAAACAATCTTTAAGATATTTTATTCAGTTAATATCATAATGTGGTTTAATTTAAAAGGAAACAACAAAAACAAAGCCACTAACTTCTGTGATAAAAGTTTTCAACCATCGAGTGAAGCTAGAGTTAATAACAGTCTTTATATTGCTTGTAACTACTTTTAAAACAATCTTCAAGACAACTTCAGTTAAACCATAACATGGTTTAATTTAAGAAAAAAACAACAACAAAAAACTGTTATCTATAAGGTCATAACTATACACACTTACAGACACAACAGTTAATAACAGTCTTTATGTTCACTGAAACTACTTATAAAACTATCTTCAAAACAAGTTTTATTCAGATAAGACATGGTTTAATATAAAACAGTTAAAAAAATAAAACATGCCCTAATTTCTGTAATAAAAGTCTTTAAGCCACACACATGCAGAAGCAACAGTTAATACAATCTTTATATCGACTGTAACAATCTGTATGATGGTTTTTATTTTCTTGGTTCATCACTTCCTTGACCTTACCACCTAAGAGCATGTAACATATTTCAGCATCAGCTTACTTTTTAATGTTCCAAGTCTGCAGTGGATGCTTGCTGCTGATTCATCAAGACTGCTGAAACATGGAATGAATCTGCAACACACACCTCCCTTGATAAAACAAATGATTGGGGTTTTGTCTTTCGTCTGTGATTTTTTACAAATCTGATTTGTCTTGAAAGGTATCCACAATGGGTTATACTGTATTTTGTAACAACACAAGTAGCAGATATACGCCCCTTTTCTTTCTGAGGTTGATTCATGGATATATTTTGTGATGATTTCTGGATATATTTTTTCTTTTGTTTGTGTTTGTGTGTGTGTGTGTGTGAGTGTTTGTCATATATAGATATACATGTGATGAATTGTTTAAAGTTTCTGATAAAATCACTTGACAGATATACAGACTTCCCAAATATTAACAAAATATCATGTCATGAATACGTTGTTTAAATCCTTCTTTTGCTTGGCGTATATGTATGCATGTATGTATATGAATGATTGTTATTTTGTATGTGAATAGATGTGTGTCTGTGACTGGTGTATCTGACAAGCCATTTAAAAAAGATAAAAAATTAATTAATGATTAATTTATAAACAAGAGTAAATAAAAATTCTTAATTCCAATTCTTTATCAGCCTAGAACAAAAATATTCTTTTCTCCATAATATTCTTTAAGAATATTTTATATAATATTATTCTTGACTATCATACCAGAATAATATTCTTTTTGTTTATAATATTACTGTTAATTGTTATGCCACAATAAGCGTTTTTTCCTACATAATAATAATATCCTTTCTTAACTGTTACACACAAATATTATTCAGATCTATTATACCAGAATAACATTCTTTTTCTCTATAATATTTTTATTATCAAGACATTGAAATAATCGTTTCTTATTCTTACCACAAAGTCCATTCTAGCATTGTTTAAGGTCATACAACAGGATGCAGAATACATTCCAAAATGGATAACCTTGCCACATGTCAGTAGCTTTTGCTTTCATTAGATTTTCTGCCACATAAATAGTCTGAGCTTTATCTTAAAATGTATTTACCAGAAAATCATATAATTGTCTCCTCATGTTTATCTTTAGACTTCTAACTCTTTATCAGAAGGAGGTGGGAAACAATTTCTTGGAAAAAAAAGAAATAAATGATCTAATCTAAAAATAAATGAAATAGAGTTGATATCTTTGACTTTTATTGTTTGTTAGAGTGATATAAAAAAAAGTTTAAAAAAGTACAAAATCAAATAAAATAAAAAAATAAAAATATCAATCAATCAATAAATAAAATAATTACAAATTTATGAATTAATAAAAAAAAATCAAGGAAATATAATTTATATCATTGCTTTTTTATTCTTTATTAGAATAATTTATATATATATAAATAAATTTTTAAGTGAGTTTTTTTATTTCAATTAAGCTAAAAACAGGTTAATTATTTTATCTTTATGAAATATTTGTTATTGTTTATTAGAGGACATATGAAAAATTAAATTCAAAATTAAGTTAAATAAAGTTTATGATGTTCTACTGCTTATTCAACCATATTTAAGAAAAACTTTCTCCAAAAGTGTCTAATTAATCTTTAAAAAAAAGAAAAAAGAAAAAATAATAATTTATCTCAGTCATTTTTGTAGTTTGTCAGATGGACATGATTAAAAAAATTGGTAGGAAAATTCTAGAAAAGAATTAATTAATGTAAAAATAAATATAATAAAAAAGATAAAAATTTCTCAACATAAAAAAGATAAAAATTTCTCAACATAAAAAAGATAAAAATTTCTCAACATAAAAAGGAAAAAATCTTATTCTATAAATAAATACTGTTGAAAAAGATTATCTTCACTCTGACTTTGCTGCTTAACTTACAACACTATGGCTCGTAAACTTGTTAAGTTTTTCAAATTAAAACTGCAAACTGTAAAACAATATATCTTCTCTAATAACAAACAAGGCAGATAAAAAAAGATCTGAAAGATCTTTAAGGGCAGTGTTAGTCAGACATAGGGCGGTGCCTAATCAAAGATGAGCATATGTGTAGACAGGAAAAAACAAAAAAACCCCCCAAAAGTCAAATATGTATATGTGTATATATAATTTGTATTTGTTTTGTTTGTATAGATCTGTGTGTTTGTAAATAATATATAGGTTTATTTATCCCAAACACTTGAAATCAGAAATGTTTTGGATTCTGAAATGTAAGGACTTAGCCTGAGAATAGAATCTAAGTCTAAATAAAAATTGTTTTTATATTTGATATACAGCTTACAGATTGATATATTTGATATACAGCTTGCAGGATTTTTTAAATAACATTTTTAAATCATTTTGAGCATAAAATAAAGTTAGTGTATGCAAAACAGTCTGAAAAAACTGAAAGATATCACTATTTCTGTAGATAAGAAAAAGATTTGGATTTTGTAGTTTTTAGCTTTGAGTAATTTCAGATAAGGGATCCTCAGCCTGTATATTTATATATCTGGTGTCTCAGTATATATATATATATATCTCTCACTATGAGTTAACACATTTTTTTTTTTTAACTTGTCATTCTGTTGTTCACATCTAATACATAGTAATCTCCATTAATGGTTTGAGCCTTTTGTAAAGTCATTCATGAACATTCCCCGATTTTGGGCATCCTGATGGTTGTCACCTTCAGTGCTATCCCTGCTTTGCTTGAAATCAACAACTCACTTCTTTACAGTCCTCATCAAGTGTGTTGACCCTGTCTTTGTGGATTTCCTTGGCAATGGTTGTTTTATGCCAGACGTTTTAATCATGGCTCTGGCTTCTTTCTTGTCCATTTCTGAGTTTCCCTCTCACCTACTGATTTTCAAAGAACTTAATTTGCAAAGGAATAAAGACAGTGATATAAGGCTTTGTGCTTTATTGTACATAGTTATCCCTCAAAATGAGTTACAACCATTGTTTCTGGGAGAGTCTTGAAGTACCTTCATACATACATATATACATAAATGCACACACACACAGAGAGAGACCATCTGCACATATTCATGTGTTTTATATTTCTGCCCCAGAATTGAGATAAATTCAGTTCACCACATGTGTGTCATTGTCGTAGCACTATTATACGAGTCTGTTCCATTGTTCACATTCCTTGTTCTTGTTCTAAGCAAGACACACAGACACATGTTGTATTCATTTGAGTTATATTGTTTTCATTACGTCTTACACACACACAATTTCAGGTAATGGTCCCATTTTAATTCATGAAATTTTCCACGTTTATATATGGCTGCAGTGCAGTTATTGGCCATAATGGTAAAAGAGATGCAACATCTTAAGGGTTAATGAATGCATCATTCATTTTATTTATTTATTTTATTTTATTATTTGTTCTGTTGTTGTTGTTTATATTATTATTATTATTATTATTATTATTATTATTATTATTATTATTTGATTATTCTTTGGTTATTTTCAAATGACATGAAAACAGTTTGCTTCCCTAGAACAAGACAAGACAAATATCAATATTAGATAAAATAAGAAAAATTTGATTAAGCATTATTACGTACACAGGTTTATTAACTGACTAAATATTAATATGATACTTAATTTATGGTTCAATTTCATCTCTTGGAACATGCAGCTCTGTCATTTGTGATGCTAACCACTATGAGCTAGAAAAGCAAAATGGACGTGGAGCATTGCAATCTGGGATTGATAGCACAAGCTGATGATATCAGAGATACATTTGAAAACAAACATTTTGCTATATGAGAATTGCTGGTTTATGCATTTCATCTGGGTGCTGTAGCTTCATTGGGTTTGTTCTTCAGTTTTATTCCTCGTCATGTGATTGATTTTCATATGCCTCTTTGATTTTACCATTATGTTTGTAAGAATCTCTGTGTATTGTCATATCAGTATCTCACAATTCCTGTATTAATTTTTGTATCATCAGAATATTGTTTTATTTCTCTTAACAATTGGATTGTAAGCCTAGATTCTAATGTGAAATTTGAGAGTCCCATTTAAAGGGGATTCTGATCAAACAATGCTTTGGTCTAACTTGACATGTATTTAACTAAAAAGTGAAAATTCATTCACATGCTTTACACATATTTTTGTACCATTATGCTTAAAAGAACTTTAGGACTTTTCAAAAAAAAAAAAAAAAAAAATGAAATCATTTAAAACCAATTAGTTAAGCATATCTTCGATTCCATGTACCTAATTATTAAACCCAAACACCCCGGGTTTCAGGTTTCTCTTTTCCAATAGAATTATATCATTCTCAACATTGTTTCCATATTTGAAATTAATATCCCACATACTTCACAAACCAGCTTGAGTCTAAATTTAACACTTGTCATTCGCCATGTTATTGTAATTATACTTTCACAGAAGCTAGACTTTCTCTTTCTGGAATGTTCTAGCAAGTTTTGTTGTTGTTTTTTTCTTTGAGATAGTGTTTCTGTCTCAGACTGGCCGATTTTTACAACCTGTCAACTCAGCAGTTTTGACAGTTTTTAAGAATTGAATTATTGTAGAAATTTAGCTTCCAAAGTTTAAATATTTCTTTCTTCTATGAGTGTCTGACTGATTGGTAGTTCAAAAGTTTCATTAAAATCTAAATAAGACCTTTTACAAGCAAGCAATATAGCATGAAATTTTTTGATTCAATTTAAAACAAAATAAAAGCATCTGTTAAAAGTTTAATAAAGGTATAGAAAAAATACAAACAGATACAATATTAATTTGAGATAATTGAAACATCATTTCTAAAAAAAAAAAAAAATAATAATACTAATAATAATACTAAATAAAACAATAATAAATTAAAAATAAATAAAACAGATAAATAAATAAAGAATTAAAAGAAATCGTCAAAAAGTGTATGGAATAATGAACTTAAGATATAATTGGGTCAACGACCATTACACTAACATTATTCTGTATCATGTTTTTTCCATTTAAAATTGTTTATGATTGTCAAATAAGCTATAAAATAAGGTGTGGTTTTGCTTTTTCAGCTGTTCTTCTTTACTTTTTTTTTTTTGCTACACAGTATGAAAGATATTTGCTTTCTGTTAATGCAATTATAATAGGACACTGGTTTTGCAAATGCAGTACAAGGGGGGAAAAAAAGAAATTGTTTGTTTTTATATTAAATTTGACATGCTCGTTTCTTTAATTATTTCCTGTTTCCATAATAATAATAACAATAATAATAATAATAATATAATAATAATAACAATAATAATAACAGTAATAATAATAATAATAATAAAAAACATGTTATTACAATAATAAAAACAACAATAACAATAATAATGAATACTGCAAAATGTTTATATCTTACAATCAGAAAGATTTGTTGTATTTTTTATTATTTTTCGTTGTTTGTTTTTGTTTTTTTCCTACCAATAGTCAACAAACTTAAATCACATGTACTTTCACACACTATAAATAACTTTTTTTTTTAGTGATGAGTTTTGTTTTTCTTCTTGTTTATTTTTCTTGACTGTTTAAGTGAAAGAACACCAATATCTGTCAGTTTAAATTAAGTAATATTACCGCAGTGTGCACACTTCACTGTAATCAGGTTTGTGAGCATGTTTTTAATAGAACATGTTAATAGTGTTTTCAGCATGATACATAATTCTTCTGAAGAGTATTTTGTAGATAGTAGTGCTAGTCCATTATTATTATTAGTAGTAGTAGTAGTAGTAGAAATAATAGTAGTAAATGCTACTTTTTAACTTATGTGTTATAGAGTAAATATATATATATGACTGTTTTTAGATTAGTAAAAAATCTATGTTTTAATATAATGCATCTTGTGAAATTTTTTCTACATATATAATAGTTCGAGGGGTTAGATTAGTGAAAAATCTATGTTTTAATATAATACCTCTTGTGAAATGTTTTATACATTTATATAATTCAAGGGGTTAGAACCAGGTCTATATGCACTTAAGACCTTCTGGCTCTAAACCCTTGAGGTATATAAATAATTAAAAATAATTAAGAAGTTAAAAAGAAAAATGAAAACTGTAGGAATGTCCCATCTAATTTCCAATGATGAGCTTAATTATGCTAAAAATAAATATTTGGTTTTTATTTTGTTCTCTCTGAGAAGGAGAATTGTCAAAATTAAATATCTTATCCTTATTCAACCACATTAGTAATTTCTAGAACGTTCTTCAATAATAATAGTAACAACAGCCATAATAATAATGTTTTAAAATTATAGTAAACAAGAACTATAATAATAATATTAATAATAATAGTACCAACAACCATAATAATAATAATAATAATATTAATAATAATAGTACCAACAACCATAATAATAATAATGTTAATAATTTAATAATAACAACAACCAACAACCATAATAATAATAATGTTAATAATTTAATAATAACAACAACAATTACAATAATAATAGTATTAACAAAAATAAAAATAATGTTAACCATTTAATAATAACAATAACGGTAATAAATGATTAACCACGCATTCATAACCACCATAAAGAAAAAGCCCGTCAAAATATTGAAAATCTGCTACATCCCTTTTTCTTGTTGATTTAACCATATTTCCAATGAATGTATTTGATCATATATATATATAACAGCTTGCAGATACAAATCAGTCAAGAAAGTTATCTCCCCAAGACTGCCTCTTTTGTCAGTGAAGTTATTTTGTAACAACAGAGATAAAATAACATAGTTTCCAGATTGAATATCTTTCACTCTGTGCAAATGTAATAATCAGAAAAAATTGTTTAGTCTATTTATTCTTAAATTATATTTGATTATTTATTTATTTATTTATTTATTTATTTATTTTTTTGTTGTTAAAAGTATGAAGTTATGTTCTATGGTCTAAAACAGCAAGCAGCCAAATCCTTTATGTTTAGAAAAAAAAGTACAAACTAAAACTCATTTTAACACAAACTGGATGTTTCTGTGTTGTGGCCTACTGTTTTGAATGAAAAAATAAAAAATAAACCAGGATTATATTCAAGTAGTTGTCTCTGATTTCATTCTTAACACCATAAAAACTTCAAGGTTTTCTAGATAAATTCTTTACCAGGTTTATTTTGTTAAAGTATACTCATTAAGTTATCTCTAGAAATGCCTTGAAAAATGTTCTGCATCTTCATGGAAATTTGCTTAGCTAGGAGTAATCATGCACTGGGTCAAGTGGAACAAGAGCTGGGTGTCAGTCTAGGGCTCAGTGTGTAGCAGACATTTCTGTGTGTGTGTGCCAGTCTATTCCAGTCAGCCATAGTTATCTTATATAGCATCTAGAAATTCTAGAGCTTCTGTAATTGATGTAGTTAGTTTTTATCAAATGATTCTGCATTTGATGTTACTCCAGTGTACTGAACTCTGCAGCCTTAAATAAATAATGAAATATCCAGTAGCATTAAACTTGAATGTTTGATTCAGTGGAAAATGGATGAGTGGATGGATGCATGTTTTCTTCTCTTTTTTGTTGATTTAGGATGTGGTGGAAAATGGTGGTTTATAGATCTTGTCTGTTTTTTTTTTTTTTTTTTTTTTTTTAATTTATTTATTTACTTATTTATTTACATATTTATTTATTTATTTATTTTCAAATGCACAAAACTTAAATTAGATGACTGGTTGTTAAATTAAAATGAATTTTTTTAGTGATACTTTAGTATTTTCTTTATTACATTTTATTAAGTGTGAAACATATGCAATTTATTTGATTAAATTGTATTTTTTTGGACACTATTAGTCAGTTAAAATGGCCCATTGCTGTGTCTATGATAATCTGTAGAACTTTCACATAATAGATATCTGTACAGGACTTTCTTTTTTTCTTTTGCTATTGTAATAGAACATTTCGCATTTGACAAAAATTCTAATGAATTGTTGTTGTTTTTTTGCATTTACTTGATAAACGTAGTTCACATTTTTTTTTTTTTTCTGTTGTAACATTGTCAGAGCATGTTATGAAAATTATTTATAGTCTAGACTGGTTGTATTTATTATGTACACTGAAAATCATTAAAAGTACACATTCTTAAAAAGCTTAATGCTGATAATGTGTCAAAATTCTGAAGTGATAACATCAGTGTACTTCAGAGGTGATGGATGAGGTTGTTTTCTTTCTGCAACTTCATTTTTTTCTGGGTTTTTTCATGCATATATTTTCTAGCCATATCTTCTTGACATGTAATAGGCTAATGACTTCAGTTTGGTTTCGTGTGAACTACTTTCATTTACTTTCATATGCAATTAGGTTAGAATGAAGATTTTGAATGAAAAGATAAAAAAAATCAATACTACTCATAGTACTACTCATAGTACTACTCTTTTGCACTATATCCCATTCTGAATGTGTCCCATTTTTAAAGGCAATGATTTCTTGTATTTTCTTGAGTGCTGGAAGAAGAAAATGATGTTTAGTAACAACATCAACAACAACAACAACAACAATAATAATAATGTTAAGAATAATAATAACAAAAGTAACACTGACAGCAACAAAACAAATAATGAAAAATATAATAAAAATACAGTAACACCAATGATGATGATGATACATTAACAGCAACACTAGTAATAAAAACTAACAATAATATCAAAAACAATAATAACACATAACAATAAAAATAATAAATACAACAACAACAACAATAACGAAATAATAAATAACGCAGCTTTTTTTTGGTTTTCTTTTTATCAGAATTCATAGAATGCCAAAAAATCCCAAACTCAAGTCTTTTCTCTTTCTTGCACTGCTTTTAAAAAATTTCAAAATCTATTTTCAGTGGAAAATTTAAAATATTATTGTGTAAGCAAGTCTGAAGAACATGCAGAGAGAGTGGGTGGTGTATTATTATTTTTTTTTTTTTTTTTTTTTGCTATGCCTGTGTTGACATAACTGCAGGCAGTAGACTGAAATGGGGCTGATTATTTGCAGCAGAAGCAGCGGTGTTGGATAGACAACAGCTGGCCTCGTGCATGTTGCTGCTCAGTGAAAGATAAAATAAGAGAGTGAAACAAAATATTTCTGGATGCTGATAGGTCAGGTGTTCCTAAGTGAAAGTAAAAACAAACAGCGATATGAACACAGCAAACATTTTTTCTTCTTTTTTCTTTTTCTTTTTATTTTTTTTTTAATTTTTTTATCTTTATTATTATTATTATTATTATTATTATTATTATTATTATTATTATGGCTATTATTATGGCTATTATTATTGTTATTATCATTATTTGTGCAGTAATTAAATTTTAATTTATTTCATGAGTTTGCTGCTCCCATAATAGTTTTCAAAAAAGTCCCAGCATTTTACCACCTATCCATATTTATTATTATTTATTTTTTACTTATTTATTAATTAATTTATTTATTTTGTCTTGGCTAGCACATGATATACTTGGTTCAATAGTACACTAGGATCTTTTGTTTAGCAGATAAGTGTGCTGAAAGGTGAGTTTATATGCCTATGCAAGGCATACTTGAGCAGTATGCTGGCATCTTGTCTTGATGTGGTGAAATTAAGTTCTTGGTGTTTTTTTTTTTTTTTTTTTTTATTTCATTCTGTTTAAGTAAAAACGGTAATCATCTCCAATGGAATTTTTACATACTGTAGAGAAATGAAAAAAAAAAACCCAACTAAAAGCCAGGATAAATGTTGTTGGTTGCCTGAAGGTATTGGCTCAGCCATTACAAAGCAGAAGAAACTGGAATGTAAGCATTTCCTGTGAAACAGAATGTGTCACAGATGTATCAGGGGCAGTTCTAGTGTTTCAGAAAGGGGAGGGTTTCGTGACTATTGAAGACAAAACTTTTCATGGTGGATTGTGGTCTCGTCAGTTAATGTTATAATAAGAGGACATATAAAATTCTTATTCCTGATGTAATATAGTCATCTGTCGTTTTTTAATAGAAAAAATGTTATTTAATAATAAGACATTTCCAGTTTGACTGTTTGTTTTACAACATTAAATGTCATAAATACAGTGCTAATTTCCCATGTTTTTAAATTTGCATCTGACCTGGATATATTAGATATATTTTGTTTTGTTGTGCTTGTCACAAACAACAACAACAGAAAACCCTCATTTAAATAAAAAATAAAATTTAAACAAATCTCATTCTCCATGCTTCTTCACAAAAACTGATATTTTCTTTACTATACTTTATTATTAACAAAGACTGCCCAGCAGTTAGGCAGATTTACCATCACTGCTTTAAAAAAAAAAATAATAATGAAGGATAATACCCAGTCAAAAAGATGATCACGTGTGTGTACTGGAAAATGCAGGCAACCAGCCACATGCAGTTTTATTTTTCTCAATAAAATAACATGGAGTTTGACATTTACATCCACTGGTCTACATTAAACACGTACCAATAAAACAACATGCTAACAGAGGCAGGCTATCAGACTGCTGATTTACCACTTCAAACAACATGGCAGGTTGTGATAATATGGCAGCGATTACAAAGAGGAGAGATGTGTTCTGACCTCTCAGCCAGAAGCTTTTCATTTTAGTTTATTTTAGTAGGAGATGTCCATGCTATCAGCAGATCTATGATAACTGAACATTTTCATCATCAGCAGCAACAACAACAACAACAACAACAACAATGACAACAACAACTATATTAACAATAATGATGATGATGATGATAATGATAATGATAATGATGGTGACGAAGATGATGATGATGATATTTAAAAAAAAAAATATAATGAATAAATAATTAATACTAAAAAACATAACTTCTATACGATTATGAAAACAATGCTTTGATTATTGGTATCAAATTAAAATATGTGCAGGTACATGAAGTAATTGATTGTATAACAAATACCAAAATAACTCACAAATATAAAGGTGTGTAAATGTATTATTTTGTTAAAAAAAAAATAATGTTAGAATGGGAGAATGGCAATCACATATATAAACAAACAAAAGATATACAGTTACATTTAAAATGTATTATAAAACTTTGAAATTCAGATGGAATTTGAAATGTAAGATTTTGTTAAATTACTTTCTTTCACTTCAGCAAGCTTTAACTGTATACTAATATAAAGCTATGAACGATGGTGTACATTGATCACACAGATGAAAAAACTCATTTTAAAACACTCAATCATTATGTGTTATATGATGTATGACTAGTCCAATGGGAGGACTGCCACTCTGCTAAGACAGTATGAACACTATGCTGGTTATATTTCATATAAAATTTCAAATATTTTATATATACATTATTTAAAATGGGAAAATGGAGCCAAACTGAAAACAGACTTGGCAGCTGAATTCAAATTTCTGTAATTCTGATATCACCATGAATGATATCAAATAATGTCTCTTTGTCCTGGCAAAATTTACATTTAAGAAAAAAAGACACACATTTTCATATCTCTGCAATAATTAATGGGTTTTCCAGTACAAAGTTATGTACAGAGCTAATGATGAATTTAAATTTATCAGTAAATACTTACGTTATATCTAATGTTGTCATGGAAAATGTGTCTGGTGATAAATGATAGACAACAAAGCCATCAGAAATAAAAGAAAGTTAAAACCACACTGAACTGCTTTAGAGTGTAAAACTATAATCATTATAATGATCACAATCATCATCATTATTTTCATTATTGTTGTTGTTGTTATTATTATTATTATTATTATTATTATTATTATATTCTTCTTATTATTATTATTACTGACATATTATTATATAATAATAATTCATTATTTATTGCAAACAGAATATGTATTTGCTATAATTACACTAACATATATTTCTGTATTTGTAAATTCCACCATATAATCAATATTTAACACTTTTGGTTTTAAGTTCTGTATATACAAAACACTTATTTCTGTATTTGCAAAGTTCACCATACACAACATATCTTAGTGTATTGTTTTCTCAGATGACTAAAGTGGAATTTCCTGATCATATGTTCAGTTTTATCATTACTGGGGGTTTCTCTCTCTCTCTCACTTTGTCTGTCTGTGTTTATCTCTCCGTCTTTTGCATCTCTCTCTCTGTCTTTCTCTTTCTCTTTTTCCAATCCTCTCTCTCTCTCTCTCTCTCTCTCTCTCTCTCTCTCTCTCTCTCTCTCTCTCTCTCTCTCTCTCTCTGTATAGTGTGTAAATAATGAAGTATTGGAAAGCATTGTTTTTCTGATTTCTATTGCTACCACCTGGTTTTCTTTTGAAGAGGTTCAGATTTATTTACTTATGCTAAGAACTGGGTGGTTTTATGAAGGAAATAAGCTGAAAAATATGGCTGTTACCAGGTTAAATTAATATTCTATTCTCTGAATGCTATAGGTTGTGGAATGTTTGGTAACAAGAAGAAATTAATATTAATACATGAAGCTCATTAATCAACACCCTTTTTTAAAACATGTCTGTGTGTGCGTGTGGACACACATACAAACATAAAAATATACATACATGCACACATATATACAAATATGCATACATACATATTTACATATATAGAAACAAATGCAAAATATATTTATTAATATCTAGACATAAAAAATAAATAAAAAAATAAATATATAAAAATATGCAACTACAAATAAACAAATAAATGAATTAAAGTTGTCCATATGTTCCCATATAATGTTATTTGAAATCCTAATTTAATGAGAATCATAATGGGAATACATTTACTAGTATTAGCTGTTCCAAAGAAAACACATACATTCATACACTCCTAACATTCTTTAGAATGCTTTTCTCAGTTGCTTGTGCAAACCTGTAATCAGATTATCTGATATTTGGCCAAGATTACAGACTTGTTTGTATGAAAATAAAACTGATGACTCCATGCAATAACCAAATGATCTTGGATCTCAGATGCTGTAAGGTTAATAATATCAGAGAAAATAAAACAAAAGTAAACATCCTTTCTAGCATCTAGAATCTTCTATTTGCTAAAAGCTATTCGTAAAATATGTTATGTTATACTCAGTAGAAGGACAACGAAAGAATCAATTCCTTTTAGAGCACTTAGAACATTTTTATTCCATGGTTTTATGGATTCATGCTAATTGTTCTCATAACAGTTTGCAGTCAGAGCTGATGTTTCAAATTCATTTGTCTTGATGTATTGTGCTTTGAAACAGACTAGTCTGGGTATAAACATCAAAATTAAATAAATAGATTTCATTGTAAAAAATGTATCTGAAGTTAGAAATCCAGCATTAAGTTATATTATTACATTAATTTAATTATTATTATTATTATTATTATTATTATTATTATTATTTAGATTTTTTATTTTTTATTTTTTTTTTTTTTTTTTTTTGTATATGTTTTGTTTACGCAAGTAGTTAGTTCTCTAGAAATGATTGTCTTGATATTTAAAAGTAAATTCTTTTTTTTTGGATAATTTATATCTGGGTACACATCTATAATGAAAATAATAAGGGAAAGCCTTTTTTTTATCACTTACTATACCACCCATTAAATGACTGAAAAAGGATTTTGGTTTTTGTGAGCAAGTAGGATGAAGACCCTCTTACCGACTCCCATATCTGGTTCTGATCATTTCATGGGATTATCTTCATATTTCTGTTGTTTGTGTTTACAAATAGTTGCTGAGAAATCACTAAGTTATTGTATTACACAGTTTGAATAAAGAATCTTTTTAATGACAGATTGAAAGAAAGTAAAAATCTAAAAAAAAAAAAAGGAATTATAATAATAATTAAATTAATGTAAAACTGTAACTGAAATGCCAGATTTCTAAATTTAGATACATTTTTCCGACACTCTTAATGAAATGTACTTATATAATTTTGATGTTTATAAACAAACCGATCTGTTTTAAAGTAGAATACTTCAAGGCTAACAAAGTTTTTTTATAATCTGAAACATTGTAACTGCTGTGTGAGGATCAGAAATCCTTTTGAAGATTTTTTGAAACTGTTATTCTGTTCCACGAAATAAATGTCAAAAGGCATAAAATATTTTCTTACAGAATCCAAACCAGACATATATACGACATGCTTTAAAGCAATATATTTTAAAATGTAGACACTAAATTGTTTCAAATTTTGAAAAAAAAAGTAGTTTTTGTAGTTTTTTGTCAAATGTCTTCTGTAAAGCCATGTTCTGGGATAGCTCTGAATATTTGCTTGTATGACATTAGAAATTAAAATCACATGCTGACGAGTGTAATATATAATATCTATGAGCTGAGTTGGTGAGAAAGTACAAAAAAAGTGCCCATTGGGTTTTTTTGTGCAGACTTGAAAATACAGTCATTTGCATATTTCATGTTTTAAACTGGAACGGTATTCTAAAACTCCTGTTGATAAGAAGCTAAGTCAATGAACTGTTGTTTAGACATTAGATTGCTGGCCTGAGCCATGACGATCCCAAAATTATAACCATTATTGAAAGGACCAACTTATCATTGAACTCAGTCTTCCTTTAATTTATTGCCTCTTTGGTTGCAGTACATGAGAAGGATTCCTTATCTGAAATTCTAAAATCTGAAAAGCTCTAAATCAAAAAATGTTTCCATGCCACAGAAATAGTGATATGTTAAACTTTTCAGACTGTTTTGTATTTTATTTTAAGCTATTAAAAATGTTATATAAAAATCCTGTAATACTATCAGTATAATCTGTTTATTAAATATATATGAAATTCATATTTATGCTTAGATCCTTTTCTAAGGCTATTTCCTCAAATTCCAAAATCTGAAACATTTGTGGTCCTAAGCATTTTGGATAATTGACTCTCAGCCTGTATCAAACAAACATCCACCTTGCTTTGCCTTTGAATTTTGTCTTTTTCTGTAGTGTACCCATTTGCTGATTTGTCAAAGGCAGTGTTGTATGTCACTGTCTTGTCCTGTGTTTTTCTGATAGCAAAGAAAGATGGCACATTAAATGTAGTATGTACTGAATGAGCTAAATTTCCATTCTTTTAGATAAATTATTAAATCATTTTAAAAATATCTTCTTCTTTATGTGGATAATCAAAGTGTAGATTATATTATAATCTGTTGTTATAAATATTATTAATGTAAAAGGAGAAATATTTTTAACCAGGTTAGTAAATGTATTTAAAAAAAAAAAAAAAATCAAAAACAAAACATAATATTTTTTTAATTTTTTTTATTTATATGTATAGAAAGTTAAATAAAGAAAAAAAGAAAAACAAAAGTGTTCATGAAATTTACAATGGATGATTATTTGCTATTTATTTTAATATCACCTTTTACAGTGTGTTCACACATCTGAATTAAGTGTACATGACATTTCTTAGTCATTTTTCGGTATATCTAACATTCACGTGCATGTGTTTGTAATAGATAGCAATTAGGTGATTAATTCTTTTCCTCTGCATCTGCTTTTCTTTGAAATATGTGCAAGAAGTCACTAATGTTTATTTTACTGCAAATATAAAGTTTAAGTTACACATCAGTGAGTGCTTTAATTAGGCATACTTTTCAACCACATGAGAAATAATGTCTTAAAAACTTTTAGTTTTTTTAGTCATTCATTTTTTTTTTTTTCAAATTGTTAAGACAAGCATAGAAGAGTATCTACAGCAGACATGTTTTAAATTAAAGTATACCTTTGATTTCACAAATAAAACAAAACAGTTCTATGTTATTGCTTCATTTACATCTCTTGATGTCAATCTTTCCTAATGATAAAGTATGCCAAAAGTGATATATATATCTTTGCTAATAATAAAGAATGTTAAAAGATCACATCAATCTTTCCTAATAACAAAGAATGCCAAGATTTGACATATATCTTTGCTAATAATAAAGAAAATCAATACTTGACATAAATCTTTGCTAATAATAAAGTTTGCCAAGATGTGCCGATTATATCTTTGCTAATAATAAAGAACCTCAATATTTGACATCAGACTTTGGTAGTAATAAAGTACACCGGTATGTAACAAACTAGAGATCAACCTTTTCCCTTCTGTTATCACATTCTTATATTTCTATTCATGAAATGATGACACAGTAAATCCATTCTCAAGAGCTTGTTGTTTTACTGTTAAAAAATAAAACAAATCACTACTTGAATAAAATGTACTAAGGTTATTTGTTCCTATCATTAATGGTAAATGCTTAAGACATTAGAATCACCCATGTCGTAATAATAAATCTATCTATCTATCTATTAACTTTTTACTTGATGGCTTTTTCAAAAGTTCAGACAGTTCAACAAGTCTTAAGTGGACTGATTTAAACTATTAAAGAGACAGGAAACATAATGTTCAGGTGCTTGTTTCCATGTCAAGGCATACAAAATTCACATTATGTGGCCATATTGGTTTTGTTATTTACTTACCAGGAATGTTATTTATTTGAATATTTGAATTCATTCAGTAAGAATGATCAAGAACTGAAATGCACATTATTACAATATCTTTGTTAAAACGATTTTAAGTAATAAAACTGACAGAAAATAAGGATCCAGTACTTTATAACAGCCATGTAGTACATTATTTACTGAAAAAAGTCATTTATTTTACCTATCTATGACCTTGTCTTATCAGTTTATTATTAGATTTTTTTTTTTTTTTTTTTAAATTTGGTTTTGAATGGAACATTTTATTTCTTATATCATTTATTATGTTGAGAGAGAGAGAGAGAGAGAGAGAGAGAGAGAGAGAGAGAGAGAGAGAGAGAGAGAGAGAGTTATCATGTATAAAGACGTTTCTAATACTGTTTAACAATTTATTTATCTATTTTTATGATATCTTGAACACTCGAATACATTTTTATTACTTTTAATTTATACCGAATGCTTCAAAATTTTTAAATGATATATCAAATGTTATTTTCTTCTTCTTCTTTTCGTCCCAGTATCAAATTTTCTCATTAATTAATGAAGTCTAACGAAATGTTCAGACGCACCAAGGATAAAAGATTTTCAAACAGAAGCTGCCTTCCTGGTGTCCTGACCTTTTGGCTGTAGGTCAAATTAAATTATTCTGCTGTCTGGGATTGTTTCACAGGTCATTGAGATAAGGTTAAGGTCATCTGATGACGTGTTGTCAGACGTCTTGTTTACTCAGCAGTTTTGCTAATTATACGAAATTCATTGCTGATATATATTTTTTCCTTTGTCTTCTAAAATTCTTTAAATGCAGTTTTATAGGAATAGGAGAAATGCTTTGCCACCGTACTCAAGCCAGGATTTATTGGCTACAAATATTTTCATTTTTGTAAGATGGCTTTAAATTTAATTCAAGCTTTAACATTATATCCATGCAATAAATACACTTGAATATAAATATAAATACAATATATATATATATATATATATATATATATATATATATATATATATATATATATATATATATATAATGGATATTCTTTAAATATGTTGTAAACGTTTTACTAAAAATCTTCTTTTAAAAACATTGATTTTGAAATGTTAATTATATTTTCAGTCCACAAAGTTTTGTATAGTTGAACGTCAGTATTTTTTATTTATTATTACTTAAAAAAAAAAAAAAAAAAATTCTTCCAGAAGATTCTGTAAATTAGCATATCTTGTATTTGTTTATTTTATTTTTAAATTTTTTTTTTTTTTTTTTTACGTTTGACGTTTTACGAGGTCACACTTTTGCCATAGTCTTCTACAAATATTTTGAAACTGCAGCTGTTTCAAGTAGGTGTGGCAATTGTGGTTTTGTTACATGACTGGCTAGTTTTATTAGATATCAAATTTGTAATGGAAAGCAGAAACACACTTTGATTTGGAATTACTGGGTTGGGGGTAAGGGTTGCGGTTCCCATCTGTGCCTCAGTGAACTTATACAAATTTGTTTAACTAGTGCAGCCAGCTTTGTTTTTAACATGTATTTGGCAGTGAACACATGGCTTCAGTATAATTATGATGGATTTAATCCATTTCATGGTGTCATTTATATACCATTTCCCACAGACTTTATAAACACATCATTAGGCTATGGTTAGAATGTGAAATTGGCATATTAAGAAGTTGTATCTGTGATGGATTTCTTGACCTTCTTACTGCTATTATTATTATTATTATTATTATTATTATTATGTTGTTGTTGTTGTTATTGTTTTTTTTATATAATTTTATTATTAGTTATTATTATTATTACAATTATTATTGTTTTCATTATTATTTTTATACTATTATTGTTGTTATTGTTATTATTATTACTGTTATTTTTGTTGTTATTATTATCCTTTCTTTCTTTCTTGATTTCACTTTCTCTGTTAAACCTCTTTTATTTATTTTATAGTCAAGAAATGTTAAATGTAAAGTGTGGAAACATATGGTAAACCACTAACCTAACCAGACACACTTTTAAACACTATATATGGATATGGCTTAATAAATGTCTGAAACTTTTTATTCTTAAAATTTTCCATTTGTTGTCCCCCAAAAATATCTTGTTTCAAAATTTTAAATTTCATCCACTTCAGAAATGAAAAAAGAGAATTCAAAGTAGCATTTGTCTCTGAAAGAGACACCAAAAAAAAAGTTATAAAACATTAAAAACGTATTAAAATATGTTCAGATTTATTTCAAATGACATTTTTGTGAATAAAGTCAAACAAACGTGAAGTGAATTTCTTTGCAGATTAATTTTCCATACACTGCAGAAAGCTGTTTGAAAAATTATAAGTTTTTTCATGTGTGTTTTGTTAAAACATAACGATTTTTGAAGTGAATTTTATCACAAACACATGTCTCTTAAGGAAATAATATTAAAAAGATTACAAGCTTCTCTTGCAAAGGAAGCAACGAAGATATCGGAAAATCTCTGCAGCAAAATAAAAAATAATGAGCTTACTTTTACAATTTTTATTATTTACAAAATATTTTCCAACACCCTGTTTATACATTTGGCCAGCTCTATATGTAGGGTTTTTTTCTTTTTTTGGTTCTTGAAACTCCCAGTCATCACAGGGCTGATGCTGAGGAAACTTTATAGGAAATGACATAATTTTTACGTATATGTGCACATATTTTGAAATCTCACCTACAGAAAAAGCTAAAAAAAAACACCATGTAAATCTTACAAACTACAGCATTCAAGCATTCTGTGTGTCAATATAACAATGTACAGAAATGTTTTAAAATACATTTTGTAACTGCGATGGTCTAAACCGTGGATGCCAAAATCTGATGAAAGATGAAAAACTATATAATTTTTAACTACTGTTGGTCAAACTCATGGATACCAAAAGATTAGACAACATGAATTATATGATCTCTGAGGACAAGTAGATTAATGTGATATACAGTGAAGCCAATATAATCTGAACATCTGAGGACCAGTTTTCAATGATTTTCGTTGAAATTAAAATCTTCAGTGTATAAATACTTATTCTGTTAGCCTTATATGCTATAAGTTCTTTGGAAAATTCTGAAGGAATCCTGTCATAAAATTTGCCTTTTGAATTATCACTGTTAATCATTTATGTATTATTGTAATTATTGTTGTTATTAATTTTTGACCACATTATTACTATATGCTAGTAGTGGTTGTTGATTTTATTATTTATATTGTTATTGTTGATGTAGTAACAGTTTTTTTTAATTACTTAGATGTTATTTCTTTTATATGTAACAAAACACCTACACAAAGAGTCATACAGAAATATATAAACACATTTATACACAAACACTTTCACATACACATGCACACACAGACACAAACACACCTCTACACACACACTTGTACCCACACAGACATCCACACACACACACACACACACACACACTTCTTTAGGACCTCTGAATAATACATATTTTATTTTTGTTTGTTTATTTATTCATTCAGGATCGGTGGACCTGTTACAAGCAGTGAAAATAATTGATCAGACACTTGTTGAAGACTATGATGACATTGGAGTGTTCAATGTCACTGGTATCTGTGACAGGAGGCCAATCCGTTCAGGAAATAAAACTAAATATCTCGATGACTTGGCTTGGCAGATTACTGCCGATGCTGATTTGAATACCAAATTAGAAGATATATTTCCAGGTATGTCAAACATAATTATATTTACTGAATGCCAGAAATGAAGTTATTATTTTTCTCCAGGTAAGTGAAAAATAATTATATTTATGTGGAATAGAAGATATATTTTCAGGTACATCAGAAATAATTATATTTGTTGAATACCAGAGTAGAAGATATATTTACAAGTATGTCAACAATAATTATATTTACTGAATATCAGATTAGAAGATATACTTCCAGGTATGTCAAAAATAATTATATTTACTTAATATCAAATTAGAAGATATATTTCCATGTATTGTCAAAAAATTATAGCATTTAATGCTCAAATTTTAAAAGATCATTATAAAACTGCATGTATGCTCAAATTTTAGTATTTTAAAAACGAAAGCAAGTTATTATTTTAACTTTAGAAATGAAAATATTTCAGACTCCTTTTTTTTTTTTTTTTTTTTTGTATTTTATAATATGTAATGTCTTAGTTTTTGTTGATTTTTATTTACTTCGAAATGAGTGCTTCTCACTGAAACAAATCTTTGATGATAACAAAATATGACTGTAATATCACAGAACTGTTCATACATATTTATATGTTATATCATTTGATCAAATAACTGATTATAAGTGTCTAACTCAGTAAGATATTTTTATTTATATGAAAAATTAATATATATTTTTATTGTTATTATTGTTGTTTTTATTGATGATGATGATTATATTATCATTATCATTATCATTATTAATAATGATAATATTATTGTTACATTTTCATATGATTATCAGCTAGATTAAAAAATGTTCTGAGCTTTTTGGTAGCAGTTTCAAAATTCAATGAAGAATTCAAGTTTAAGAATGTTCTGTGCCTTTCCAAAAGAAGAAAATAATATAATTTGATTAACTAATGTAATTTACATTGCATTTCACAGTACCATCAGCTTTATAGACACAAAAGTCTTAGAGTGTCTGTATGTGCCTAGTTTATTTAATTGGATGCTATTGTTACCATCATTATCATTATTATTATTTTGTTTAGTTTTCTTACATTTACTATGATTTGAGAAAGATACTTGAATGTTTTTTGATTACACTGCCATGGTTCTCAAATCATTTTAACTTCTTGTTACTGTTTTGTTTTCCTGTTTATTTTTTTGAAATTTCTTACAACACCTTGACCTATCTTGTTATTATTGTTGTTGTATAATTATAATTATAATAATAATTATTATTATTAATCTTATATTTTATATTTTTATATTTTTAAATATAAATATGTATTCAGAAGTATAATTTTTCTTTTTAACTGTTACTGTTCTGAAAGTATTTTATCTTCTTCTTAGTATTGTATTATTATTATTATTATTATTATTATTATTATTACTAGTTAATTAATCTATTTGCCTATCTGCCTGACTGTGTATATGTCTGTCATCTCTGTCTTTCTGTCTGCCTCTCTGTTTGTTTATCTGCATGCCTACCCACCTCCGTACACACCTGACTTTTCCATCCGTCTGTCGCCCATGCATACATTTATTTATCATTTATTTGTTTATTTTTGCTTCAGGTGGATTTCCTGATGATTTTTCAATAATACTGACATTTCGCCCTGACGAGGGCACTGAGGGCAATGTATTTACTATCATCAAAGAATCAACAGGGACAGAGCTGATGGCTCTGAAAGTATCTGAAAAGACAGTATTTTTGTACAATGATTTAAAAAACAAACCAGGACCGAAAAAATCTCCAGTTTTAAAAGTACAACTTAATGATGGATAGTAAGTAAAAAGATCATTTTTTTTTTTTTCAAATTCAAGCAAGTTTGGGTATTTATTTTAGAAGCATCTGATAACAAAACACATTTAAGTCAAAATATTTTAAAGTTTTAAGAAACTCAATTTACTGTTTCTCCTTTCATCAAAATTTTATTACAGTTATATACAGTGGCTAGAAAGGAATACAGGTATTCTAAATATGAAGACATTAAGTTAAGGAGATAGTGATACAAAGTTTGTTTTTGGTATCCACTGACAGAGTGTGTATTAATTTTATATTCCAGCTGGCATCGAGTAGCTATTAGTGTAAAGGGAGATTCATTAACACTGATAAATGATTGCAGACAGGAAGGGACGTACAAACTAGCCAGAGCAATACCTCCGAAATTTAGTAACAATGGCATGATCTTTCTTGGAAATCAACCCTTTGATGAATCATACTTTACTGTGAGTTCTACATCAAGATTACAAATTTTCTATTTCATTTGTTATTAATATAAAAAAGAAAAAAAAGAAAGAAAGATCTCAAGTTACTATTACAAATATTTGTGTTTTATATTTCTTTTTTAATTATTAAAACATACACACACAAAAGTTTTGAAATCTGTCAACTTAATGTTACAGTTTTTTTCAGTTTTAAATTAAGATTATGCATTTTGTACATCTTCTGTAATATATGTTTATACTAACATCTACCAAGTTGTTATTCCAAATAGATCAGGTTTTAGACTTATATTTAACATTCAGTTAACTTATACATTGTAACAGCAGAATTTATCACCTAAACAACAGTCAGTGAACAAATAACCTTTAAGTAAATTCTATTCTTAAAATATTTCTTCACACATAACATATTAAATCCAATTTGACTCAGCTTGAACTTAATCCAAAGTAAGGTAAAAACTAAAACCAGAATTTGGTCACAAACTGAGGTAAAATTAATAGCAGTATTTAAAGTAAGAAATAAAACACACACACACACATACACACACACACAACACATGCATAATTATTATTATTATTTTTATTATTATTATTACAACAACTTTAAGATTGCTGTATTATTCTACACTTTAGGAGAGTATAATGCTGTAGTTATCTTTAGAATGGGAACAATTATCGAATACTGATATATTGTTTTTGCATTTACTAATTAAAATATGTTAGTGTGCATATATATGTATGTATGTATGTATAAAATATTTTGTGTGTGAGCATATTTTTACTCTGTTACATTATATTATATTATACATGTATATATATTTTGCAATAAGAACATATTTTTTGTGTTGATTTCAGGGTGACATTCAAGATTTCTTAATAATTCCTGACCCAAATGCAGCCTATGAGCACTGTGAATATTACAGTCCACCATGTACTGAGCCATTCATTGGTGGGGACTGGTACGGCAGAGTCACTAAAAAATCTAAAGGTGGAAAGAAAAGTTCTAGTTCATCATCATCATCATCAGCATCATCATTTAGCACTGATCATGTAAGTCCTGTGTTGCACTGAAGCTTTATCATTTATAATACATTATGGTACTATCTCTTATATATATTTTAAAGATTTTAAACCAACCAAAGTTCATTGTGATAGTGAATGTCTTTAACTGCCTTTGTTGTTGTTATTATTATATTGTTATATTATTTTATTATTGTTGTTGTTGTTTTTATTATTGTTATTATTATTATTATTATTATTATTATTATTATTTTTGTTGTTGTTTTTATTATTAATTGTTGCTTTATTGTTATTATTAATACTATTACTTATATTATTGTTCTTAATTGTGGTGTTGTTGGTATTACTGTTTTTTTAATTAATATTATTATTATTAATATTGTTGTTGCTGTTGTTGTTGTTGTTGTTTTTATTATTATTATTTATCCAATTGTTGATAATATTTTCTGTTCCAGTGAGAGCCACATAACTAGTATATTGTAGGTTATGGTTAAACAACTGTCTGCTGCTCAACAAAAAGGAGTAACACTCTGCATGATCTCAGCAATCTTCATCTCACCATCCTCTGAATTATAAATAATATAAACCACAGATTGTAAAATATTGAGAGCATCTTAAAATTATCTGTTTCTTTCTGTCTTACAATTAAACAAAACAAAATCTCTTACATCCATCTATATTGAGAATTCTTTTTTTCTTTTTTCAGTCTAGTTCATATGATGGTTTTGGCAGAGCAGATTTCACTGAAGATGTGGCTTACAAATTTGTAAGTTATTTATTGTCTAGGAGATAACATTTCAGTAAATCATTCTGTTAAGCTTGTCTTTTGTTTGTTTAATTCATTAATAAATTTTATCAAGCATTAATGTGAAGAATAATTATTTTTGCTGTTTTATGACATAAACTTTGTTAAATATATATGTGTGTGTGTGTGTGTGTGTGTGTTTATATATATATTATTTTGATTTTAATTGTAAAAATTTTGTTTTTATAATAAACTTCAGAAAATTTTAGAATTATTTTAATTTACTCTGAGATTTATGTTATTATTTTTGTAAATATCTTTATTCTATATATATCTGATTTGTATATTTGTTATTTTTAGGGTCCTCCTGGTCCACCAGGACAGAGAGGTCCCCCAGGACCACCAGGTGTTCAAGGAGAACCTGTAAGTAAAAAAATCAATTAAAAAAATCAGCAATTCCTTTTTGCATTTAGAATTTTGAATCTGGGACTAAGAAATCTGAATTTATATGGCAAATGTATCAGTTAATTTCACCTATATTGTTGCCTGAGTAATACTGCTATGAAATACAAGTATGAGTGAATTTGAATATTCAATATTCAAAGGTCTAACATTATTTAAATTTAGTTAAATAACACGAAGTGCTTAGATTAACAGAATGTTTTAATGTTTTACTTTGTTAGGGAGAGTCTCACCCATAATGTAGAACCAGGAAGAGCTAACTTCAATTCTGATATTAATGCAAAATTTTAATATTATTGTGAGACAAACCAGGAATAATTCTATTTATAAAAAAAAAAAATTCAATAAATTCAGTAAAGACTGTTTTAATTACTGGTTTGAATTTTACAAAATCCAAAATAATTATTTTATTTTAAATACTGACTTTAATATTACTATTTAATACTATGCCAGGGAGAACCAGGAAGAGATGGACTTGATGGTATGTCTGGAGCACCAGGACCTGCTGGACACATCTTCCTCATACCTGTAAGTTTTATCTGTACCTTTCCTAATTCACCTGATACTGTGATCTAGTACATTTTGAAAATAAAACTGAATTAAAATAATGGAAATAAAATACTGGAATGAATGAATGAATGAATGAATAAATGAATAAATGAATAAATGAATAAATATAATGTTTTTAAAGTAAATATTTAGTAAAAATGAAGAAAAGAAAAATGGAATATATTTTGTATGGTATGTGTGTGAGTGTAAGTGAAGTAGTAATAATTATAGTTAATGGATGCTCAACTATAATTTATATTTTATGTTTTAACACTTTTTATTTTAGGAAAATATATGAATATGTTAAAACATAATGTTACTTCTTCTTTTTGTTTTTATTTATTATTATTATTATTATTATTATTATTATTATGTAGCTGAACCAGGCTGGAACAAAAGCTGGTGAAAATCAAGCTCAGCAGTTTAGAACAATGTTGGCACAGCACATGGTGAGTTTTTCAAATAACACAGCACAGGGTGAGTTGTGCAAATTACACAGCACATGGTGAGTCATAGACATAACACGGTAAAACCTTTAAATAGTTTTTATA
The DNA here is from genome assembly GCA_012295275.1 of Chrysomallon squamiferum. Lineage (NCBI taxonomy): Eukaryota > Metazoa > Mollusca > Gastropoda > Neomphalida > Peltospiridae > Chrysomallon > Chrysomallon squamiferum. The sequence continues at coordinate 22,519,704 of CM022672.1, read as the reverse complement.
TCAGAATATGACAAGCTTTAAAATTCATGCAATAAAACTCTTAATTCAGCACATTTGAAATGATTAAACTGACACTGTAACTGAAAGCCTTAAACAAATGATATGTTTGCAAATGAAAGCAAACAAATTTTTAAGAATTAAGTTTTGATTAACCAATTACAAATACTATTTGTTTTCTGTTTGTATTTAGTTTCTTATTAATATTAAAAAAATATTTGTTTTCTGTTTCTAGCTTGCAATGAGAGGAGCCCAAGGGCCACAGGGAATGACTGGTTTAACAGGACGCACTGTAAGTAAATCTTTATTGTCCCAGATTAAATTACATATCTTACAAGAGAACTACACTATAATATTACTAATTTAAATATTAAAGTTTACTTTTAATATGCATTTTATATATTTAGCTATTTTTAATTATATATGTGTGTGTATATATAGATACATACATATGTACATACATACATACATACATACATACATACACACATATACACACACATACATACATATATATATATTCTGTGGAATGATTTTTAATTTTTATATTATATTTTAAAATCTCATATTTATATTAAATGGTTCAAATATATATTACTATTAATAGGTCACTGACTAAAAAAGATTTATGTTCATTTTTTTTTAATAGTTCTAAATTATTTATATTTGGCGATTTTATTTAATTATATAAATGTGAGATATGAAATAATTTAATTAATTCTATCAAAACAAGATACAAAATTATATTGAAACATTTTATTTAATTATATCAATAAGAGATATGAAATATTGGTAAGAGGTAGTATTTTTATTTTTAGGGTCCTATGGGTCCTGATGGAGAGAAGGGAGACATTGGAAACCCGGGTGAACAGGTAATAAACAAGTTAATAAGATATATGACTTTTCTTTTTTCTTTTCTTTCTTTTTTCCTTCTTTCCCTATGTTTTTTTTATTGTTTTTTTTCTTCTGTAACTTAACATAGCTAGAAGAAATCAAAATCAAACTTGAATATAATTCAATATAATTTTAATACAAATAACTCAGTTGAAACCAACATGTTGAGTTATTATTAATAAACTTTACTTTGTGTGAAAAATTATTTTCTTACTGAAAAATTCATTTATAACTTATGAGAAAGATTTTAAGAAAATGTTGTACGTGATTATAATTATTTTTAATTTATTTCCTCTTCAGGGACCAACTGGTCCTATGGGAATGCCAGGACCTCCAGGACCTATTGGTAAAAGGGTAAGATATTCTTTTTTATTTTTATTTATTTATTTATTATTTTTCTAATTAGCAACAATTTAACAAATATTAATAGAACAGTTCCCACTGGACATTATGTTTATTGTAAATAATAATATTTTTACTTCAGATTATCATTTTAATAAATAATAATTATGTTTATTTAATTTTGGACCATTTGTTGATGGTGAGAGATAATCACTTAAATCAGCTATAAATTAATATTTGGGCTTATGTAAATTATTTTACTTTTAAAGTTATATTTCCATACAACATAAAAAGAATAGTTTTTAGATTAGTTTAACATTTTCAGTTTTATTAGATAATACAATATTAAGAACCTTCTTCTTTTTGTTTTTAATAATTACTTTTATAATGCTTAAATTTTCAGGGTAAACCAGGTCATGATGGACAACGTGGAATGATGGGTCCACCAGGAGAAAAAGGTATCCCAGGGTTCCCTGGACTTCAAGGACTTCCTGGACCAAAGGGCCACAGGGTAAGAAGATATGTTAAATACAGACGTTTACGTTGGGATATATCAACATTTTATGGAGGTTATGGTGGAGAAAAAGGGCATGTTATTGGAAAATATCTTTATAAATAAAGATAACGAAAGTGTTGTTTATAAATTAGAAATAGTCAGTTGAAATAATCATACTTGTGAACAAAAAACGACATAACAGTATCAACATTTTTTTTTATTAAAACTACTGTATGTTCTTATAAAAAAAAAAAATAAATAAAAAAAATAATTTTTGCATTCTAATTGCTTGTAAATGTGTCTTGAGAAATTGCAGGTAATTAACAATGAAATAGAGTTTGAAAATGTTAATGTTAGTTTTTAATATATTGCAGGGATTAACTGGAAGCCCAGGTCAGATAGGACCGATGGGGCCTGAAGGTGACCAGGTTAGTAATTTTCTTATTGTCATAATTCATGTCTGCTTTCTAAGTGTATAATTAAATTATTTTTGCCTCATATAAATGTAAATAAGTTATCAAAACAAATTTCCATACACACACACACATACACACACACACTCACATATACACGTACAAATACAGATATAGATATATACTGCTATACACATGGATCTTCAGATTTTTTGTAATAAGAATATTATTTATATACTACAACCCTAAAAAAAGTTAAATTTTTATATTGAATTTATCATATCACATAATATTTCCATCCCAGAAAAAGAATATACAATTTCTATGTAACTAAATGGGAAAATTTTTTTAAATCTTTTGGAAAATTGTTTTTAAGTTATCAAATTATGATATTCCAATGCCAACAATCAGAAATTAATAACATTATCGGAACATTGTTATATTTTCTGTTGTCTCTGAGACTACGGTATTTTTCCTTATTAAAAAACCCTGAAAATTCATCAGCTATGTATTTAAACTTTGTTTATTTATTTTATTTTTCAGGGAGATCCAGGAGAACCAGGTCCACCAGGACCCCAAGGTGAACCGGTAAAGTTTTGTTTTCTTTGTTAACTTTAAAGTATATAAATCAATATTCAAGAACTTTAGTATATATTTATTTATTTCTGGACATAGATTTCAAAATTTAGTAGTTTTGGAAAAACAGTTTAAATTTAAATGCATTTACAAAAGTTTCTGTATGTATGTGCATGTGTGTGTGTGTTTGTGTATGTGTCTGTATTTTCTATATATTTGTTTGTCTGTATGTTTTTAGGTGTATGAATGTGTGTAAGGGTGTTTCCTAATGATTATTTTGATTATTCTTTAGTTATTTTCTTATATATTTAAAAATATTTTTGTAATAAACTGATTCACTGTTTTACAGGGAATTCGTGGATTTATGGGACCAAGAGGAAGAGCAGGATCTGTTGGCCCACCTGTAAATATAATAATAATAATAATAATAATATAATAATAACAATAACAATAATAATAATAATGATATAATAATAATAATAATAATAATAATATAATAATCATGATGATGATAGATGATATTAATAATCATGATAACAATAATACTAAATGTGCTCATGTGAATTTTAAAATATCACAAAGATATGATAATAATTAGTCACAAATTATCGAATTAAAAACATTGCAATGGTTATCATAATTTTAAGATTATTTTAATTAAATGTTATTTTTGTGCTTTTAAAATAGAATTTTTTTTCAGATTCTTTCTTAGCACTTAAACTGTTTAATGGAAACCGTATTTAATGTTAATTAGTAATTAATTTTCCATTTGTATTCTTTCAGGGTTTGCCAGGAAATGAAGGTTCTGATGGTCCAAAAGGAAATCCAGTGAGTTTGTTAAAATTTTCTTCAATTGTTTACTTCTTCAATGATAATTGGCCTGGGATTTTGTTGATCACAAAGAACAAACCTCTTTGAGTAATATTCCATTCCAATCAGTGCACATTTCTCATTTATTACAAGCTGATTAATGTTTTTGTTGTTGTTTTGTAAATCAATCAGAACTGTTTAAGGTGTGATGTTGTTATCCTGATGAATAACAATAATAATAATGATAATAATAATAATAATAATAATAATTATTATTATTATTATTATTAATATTATTATTATAAAAATAATGACTGATACCTAATATGTTTAACAATTAATATAAATTTTGGTAAAATTTGCTTTTATTCAGTAATTTTTAATTTTTTTTTTTTTGGTTCTAGATTCTAACACCATCTTATTTTACATTTCTTTCATTTTATTTATTTAATTTATTATTATTATTTTTTAAACTGTTATTTCATCAGTAGTTACTTCTGTTTCATTATTTTTCATTAATCTTTGAAATAATATTTCAGGGACCATCAGGACCACCTGGTCCTCCAGGAAATCCTGGTGCCCCAGGACCACCTGTAAGTATTTATATCTATAGCTGAGATGATAATGAACATATTTAATTAAACATATATTGATTAATATGTGTGTATGTATATGTCTGCCTCTGTGTATATATTCCTTACTATACAAATGTAAAAATTTACACATTTTTAACATAATACATTATTGTCAGTAAGGTAATATATATATATATATATATATATATATATATATATATATATAAATCTTCTTTTAAAATTACATTCAATATTCTAATATATTATTTATAACAAAAATGTTGGCTAATATATTTATTAAAAATCTATGATCAAGTTTAACCTTACCTTATCAAGCCACTCACATATTCATGTTTCCATTTCAGGGGCCTCCTGGACCAGTTGGTAATATTGGACCAGCAGGAATACCAGGATCTGTTGGAAAACCTGGATTACCAGGTGCACCTGGTTCTTTAGGAGCACCTGTAAGTAACATTTCTTCTTGTTTTTGACGTCAGTCAGTCTGTAGAGTGTCTTCTTGCTTTTAGATAATATATATATACCAAATCAGGATCCAAACAACACTGTGAGATCATAGGATAACATGGCAAACAGGGTAGTGAGTGAAATAAATGGCTTACAAGATCTTCATATTTAAATATGGTAGAGTTCTCTTTCATTTGGCTGTCTAATGTATGTATTTATTTGTTATGTGAGATCTAAATGTGTGTTATTTTGTGTGTTTTATGTATAATGATCTGAATGTATATTTTTCTCAGGTAAGTGATCTGTAATTATTATGGTTAAATAGTATGATGGTTGTGGTTAAATGACAATTATTTTGAGATGATAACGGTAGTGGTAAAACAATAATTATTGTTATGGTTAGACAATATTAATGGTTTTGGTTAGATAATGATAATAATTGTTGTTAAATGATAATAAAGACTGATATTAGAGGATAATAATGTTTGACCAAATTGTGATGTGTTTTTTTCCCCCATTTTAGGGACTGCCTGGAGCTGATGGAGCACCTGGTCAGAAAGGAGACACAGTAAGAAATTTAATAATTTTTTTAAATTTTATTTTTAATTTTTCTATTATTTAATTGTTATGTTTCATCTTTGATTTCATTCACTGAGTCTTTCATTTTCTCATTTGATAATTACTCATTCTTTATATTTCTCAATAATGATTATTTTAAATCAAGAAACAAGTTGGTACTTTCATCATCTTCATCACCAAGTAACTTTGATTGAATAAATTAATTTTTCTCATTACTATTTTATTAAACTGTACACTTGTTATTTTTGTTTCCATTAATAATTCTTCAGATTTTATCCTTTGTTATTCAATAATAATAAATTAAACTCCTCATTGTATTTCTAGGGTCCTATGGGTCTTCAAGGTGTAATTGGATACCCAGGTACTCGTGGTATTAAAGTAAGTAAATTATAAAATTATTATTCTGACTTTCTTTAAAATTGAAAATAATGTAATGTACCGTAACACAATGTAATGTAGTGTAATATAATGTCTATCATATAATGTAATAATAATATATTGAAATGTAATATAACAATTCAATGTAATGCAGTATAACATAATAGAATTTCTTATTATCATAGGATTGTTTTTATGCATTAATAAGTATAATTTTATTTAATGTCATAGCATCACTTTGTCATACTGATTTGTTGCATACCAGTGTTTACAATGGTATTGTTTTATAATTGTGATAATTAAAGATTATTTGATGTTTTACACTTACATACACTTTTCTATTCTTTATTTTGTAATTTTTATGAAAAAAATCATATAGCTGCAAAATAAAAGCTCACAATTTATTTATGTTTTGCTGTTTTTTTTACTTATATTTTTTGTGACAATTTACAAAATTGGAGTTCTAACATACATCTCATTAAAATGGACTATAGGATATGTACATTTATCGGTTTGCCAATATTGCAAAAGTTATTTTATGTAAAGAAAATATATAGGTTCCTAATTAACTGTTTAATTAATTTTTATTCTTATATTTTTTAAAGGGTGACAGTGGACCAAGAGGACCGTTTGGTGAAAAAGGAGACAAGGTGAACAAAACTTCCAGTACACTAATATTAATTTGTGTTTATAATAACAACATGATATCATTATTCATATAATACGACAATTTATTTATGTTATAATGTTTTTTTTTTTATTGTTATTGTTTAACGAGATGTATAATGCCTTATATATCAAAAATAAACATTAATCAAATGATTTTTTACATATATCAGTGTAATATAGCTTTCGAAATCCATTTTCATTTGATATCTTGTTTATTATGAATCAAATAATATTTTTCTATGACCTTTTTACTATATTTATCTCCCTTTTTTTCCACATATACCAGTTCTCTTTCTCTCATTCAGACATTTTCTGAATCACAAGCTTTCTCTCTTTCTCTCACTTTCTTTTTCTCTGATTCTCTCTAATTAAAAACAATGAACTGTATTTATATATGCATGTGTGTATATTGTTGATTCACTAATATGTATGTTATATATTAGTGAATCAAAAATACACTATTGTAAACATTATTATTTATTTTCAAGGGAGCACCAGGTGCTGATGGTGCTCCAGGAGCCTATGGAGCCAAAGGAGACAAAGGTTTAAAAGGAGTACAAGGTCCCATGGGTCCTGAGGGTATTGAAGGAGCTAAAGGAGACTATGGTCCTCCTGGTGAAAGTGGAATACCTGGACCACCTGGAGAAAAGGTGAGAAATCATTCATTTAAGCAATGATTAGACTGCGATGATGATGATCAATGAAATGATTATTTTGAATATGCTTGAAATTATTAAGATGATAATGATGATAACTGTAATGAAAGTTGTGACACTAACAAAGATGATAATGATGATGCATTTATAATTGTGAAATGATTATGATGATAATTGTGATAATTATTATTATACTGAAAAGATAATGACAACTATGATACTGAAATGTTTATGATTATAATGATGATAGCAATTACTATATGAAATAATGATGATTATTATGATAATGAAAATGACAGCCATAATATTTAAATGATGATGATCATGATATTCATACTAGGTATTTTATAAATGCTTTAATTCTGACATAAGCATGAAAGATAAAACTAATGAAGTAGATTTTTACAGAAAATAGTGATTGGTTAAATATATAAAGATGAAGTTAATATTCCAGTTGCCTGTAAGAATATATACTAAATTATTATTATTTTTTTTTTCAGGGCAGGATTGGCATTCCTGGTTTCCCAGGATATCCAGGTCCTATAGGAGAGAAGGTAATTACTTATTTACTTTTTATTTATTACTTATTATATTATTATTATTATTAGTAGTAGTAGTAGTAGTAGTAGTAACTGATAAATAAACTTTACCGTGAAGACAAATCTACTTATTTATAGACTTAAAAGGAATAATATAGATCCATGTAATAAATTTATTTGTAAAGTCATAATATATATATGTTTAGGGAAGCAACAGAAATAGTGTAATTTATAGTTCATTAAAAATATAATAAAAAATTAATAATTTTATAATTATATTTTATATATAACTAGATATGTAAAATATATATAATATATTTTTAGAGAAGCAATAGTAAATATAATTTTAAAAATTAATTTAACCTTATATATTATATATAACTAGATATGTAAAGTGTATATAATATATTTTTAGGGTAGCAGAGGTCGCAACGGCAGACGAGGAAGAAGAGGTGGTCGAGGAAAACCTGTATGTTTTACTACACCTTACTACAGGCATTGAAAACTAGCTTTTAAAATCAAAATTTAAATTTTATGTTTTATATCCAGTAAAAATCAAAATTGAGAAAACCAAGTTTTATATCTTTTTATCTTTAAATCCAGTAGATGCTATCTTTTAAAAATCAAAATCAAGATATTCAACATGTATTCATTATATCCACTAGATATTCATTTAAATACAAAATCAAGACATTAAAGATTTATTTCCAGTAAATGCTATCTTTTAAAATCAAAATTAAGAAGTATTTGTTTATGTAATAATTTTCAGTAAACACTATACTTTTAAAACTAAAATTAAAAATTTCAAGTTTTATTATTTTTCTTCCTTTAAATGAAATCTTTTAAAATCAAAGTTAAAAAATTTATATTGTGGATCATTTTTTATCCATAGAGTGTCAGCAATGTTTTATTTTTATTTTATTTTATATCATAATTGCATTCTTTAATAATCATACTATTAATAACTATAATGTGCCATTCTGCAAATTTCTCGTAATTTAGGTGTTTTTAAAAAATAAATTTATTTCATTTAAATTGACTTATTAACAAATCTATAAAATAAATGTATAAATTCTTATAAAATATTTTGGTTATTTATTAAAATCTAATTTCATATATCTTTCATGATTTAAATATATATATATATCAAATCAGATTTTATTAAATAAACTAATTTTTTTAAAAGAGTTAAACATTTTTTTTTAACAATATGTATTTAAATCAGTTTGAAGGAGATAAATTTATAATATATGTATATTATACATAATGTCTCAGATTCTATCTGATCTTTTTTGCTAAGAGTTCTTAGAGTTTACTGATTTTTAGATACTATTCATACAAATTCTATTGTATATAATAAACTGTACTTACTTTAAAAAAATAATTCTTCTTTTCTTTTTAATAACAGGGTTTGCCAGGTCAAATTGGAGAGAGGGGAGAACCAGGAATGAGGGTATATATATATCTTTAATACATAATTCAGATTTTTTTATTATATATAAAAAATTTGTGATTATCTCAGTATCTGAATATCTGTCAATAGAATGAATAATGAGAATTTATGTTTCTTAAATAAATAATAATTTCATTTATTTTATTCCAAACACTTTTAATTATTTCATAGTTTATCTAAATGTTTATCAACTGAATCAATAATGAGTATGTGTATTTCTTTAACATAAAATATTTAATTTATTCTGAATTAAAATAATGTGTATTATTTTGGAACAACTTTCTATTAAATGCTTACTCAGAGGGTGTGTGTATGTATTTGTGCCTATGTTAACAATAACAAAATGTTTTGATATGTTGTTCTTAAACAAATTCTGTTTAATTTTAAATTCAGGGACAAAGAGGAGAGAGAGGTAAACAGGGTATCCCTGGTCCATTTGGACCTAAAGGTGAACCAGGTCAAAGTGGACCACCAGGATTCCAAGGTGAACCAGGTATTCAGGGTCTGCAAGGACCACCAGGAGTTGCAGGACCCCCAGGAGGACCAGTAAGTTTTTTTTATTATTAAAAGAAAATGTTTAGAAGAATATTATTGCAAGTTTCATTGGTTAATTGCTTCTTTAAAACTGATTATTTATAGTAGAATTGCTGACATTAAAATAATATTTTTATGTTCAGTTATTATCAGTAATCCTTGAAGATATTCAAGAAAGATTCGAAATAATCGTATTCAGAAAATTTTCAGAAAATGAATTTCTTTGGTTGTTACTGGTTGGATCTACCTATTATGAACAAATTTATGAATACTGTTATAAATTTTTATTATCTTTTTTAAAAATAAAAATGATAATTATACCTTTAACACTAATATTTCAATTTTTCTTGACAGGGTTTGCCAGGCAAAGACGGATTTCCAGGTTTGAATGGTGATCGTGGTGAACCAGTAAGTAAATGATGTCAATGGCAGCTTAACATAAACATAACAAACATTCTGAACTTATCACATTTAACATAACAGGTATACTGAACTTATCACATTTAACACAGCAGACATACTGGACTGATCACATTTAACACATTTAAAACATCAGACATTCTGAACTTATCACATTTAACAAATCAAAATACCGAATTTATCACATTTAACACATCAGTCTTTCTTAACTTATCACATTTAACACATCAGAAATACTGAACTAACCATATTTAACTGACAAATAAAGTGCATATGCTTGTGTATTTGTATGAGTATGTGTCTGTGTTTGTGTGTCACATTATAGGGATTATTCTTTTTTTTTCAAATTGTATTTTAATGCTTTATTTTTCAGTATCATTAATTATTTTATTCTTCTTTTAGGGTCTCCCAGGACCTCCAGGTCCATCTGGCCCAATTGGTGTTATGGGACCTGCTGTAAGTTTTATATATATATATATATCACATTAGATTATAACTTCATATGAAATTTAAAAAAAATTTAATTGTATAATAGTTTAATTAATTTTCATGCCTTAATCTTAATTAAAATGCACAGTCTTCAAACATGTTTGTTATGGTCACAAAGGAAAAAAGATGAAAAAAAACAACAACTTTGTACATTTTATATGTGTGTTAAAAGAATGAAAAACTGAAACTGGTTATCTTGAAAATATGAATTTTTCATTAAACCATACTTGTTTAATTATACATCTTTCCTTTTACTGCCATAGAGAAGAAAGCCAGAAAACCCCCAGAAAAAAACCCAGAAAAAAATGAAAACGAAATTAACTTAAATATTTAAATTATATTTTTATTAGGGAATAAATGGAGAACCAGGACAACCAGGAGATAGAGGTGTACCAGGAAATCCTGTGAGTATTAAACACTTTATTTATTTATTTATTTATTATTTATTTATTTTATATATAACTATATTTCTATTCTTTGACTCATATACTTAGAATGAATTCCATAAAACACTGAATTTTACATATATGCAACTGTCTAAACATTAGTGACAAAACACACACACACACATAAATAAATAAATAAATAAATAAATGTATATACGTATGTATGTATGTATATATGTATGTATATATGTATATGTATAACAGGCGTTTAAAAGTTACTTTATTCTTAATATGATTATACTTGTATTTGTAATAACTGAAATGGCATGGTTGATGTCAATAGCAGGTTCTATTTTTATATTAGTATTTTATAGGAAAAGAAACTGTATTCAATCTGATTCTTGTTTTAGGGACCACCTGGTGATACTGGACTACCAGGACCAATGGGAAAAACTGGACCTCCAGTGAGTTGTGTTGTGTTTACTTTGATGTGAATTAATAAAATATATCATTTATAGCATATTTGACAGATATCCTCTTAAAGATAAATTATTTCTTTAAATATAATAAAAAAATAATGATGAAAATGATAATCATAAGAAAAAGAAAGAGAAGAATAAAGAAATTTTAAGTAAATACATTTTCTAACCTTTATTTTTTATACAAATAGTTTGGTAAATTTTTATTTCATTTCTTTCTCTTTATCTGCTTAATTATTACTGTACAATTTTGTTTTTGTTGTCATATAAAAGATGAAATTTTGAACAAATATTTAATTTTATAATTACAAATAGTCAAAACTTTTAAAATATATATATATATAAAAAAATCCCACTTCTGATTGACATCTAACATCCTAATAACTATTACTTTTATATACATTTATTTATTTATTTATTTATTGTTTTATCTAGGGTCCAGCTGGTACATCAGGAATCCCAGGGCCACCTGGTCCTCCAGGACATGAAGGATTTCCAGGAGAAAGAGGATTCCCAGGACCAAGAGTATGTTTACACTTTTAATATGTGTGTGTTTGTGTGTGTGTGTGTGTGTGTGTGTGTGTGTGTGTGTGTGTGTGTTTTTTTTTACAGAAAACTGTATTAATGGCATTATTTTTGTCATACAGCTATAACGTTTACTTAAAAAAAATATATATATATTTATTTAATTTTTTTAATCACATTGAACTAAAATAGTTTATCATACCAACACAAAAATTAAAACAATTGTAAAAGAACAAAAATCATATTAAACTGTAGATAAATTGACACAAAAACTGCAAGTGGTCAGATATAGACCGTATCACAATTTCAGTTATAATTTATTTTCAGAGCACTGAGACATTTTTTTTTTTCAGTCTGTTATTATTGAGTGTATAGTTTGCTGATATTTATGTAATATGTATAAGTTATTTGTTGTTTTATGTTGCATACATTTTTATTTCCCAGGGTACGCCAGGCTCTCCAGGGACACCAGGTGGCAAAGGAGAAGTTGGACCACCAGTAAGAATTATTTTTTCACTATCTATCTATCTGTTTGTCTGTCTGACTATCTATCTATCTATATACATAAATATTCATTCTGAGTTTGAAATCATATATATATATATATATTATTTAAAATTAGAATGTTTTCAGAATTCAATATGTTTAGAATATTTATTTTTTAAATCGAATTTTCCAGATTTTGTGTATTGTACAATAGGTTACTTTATTAATTTTCATAATAATTAAAAATACTGATTTAATCTGTAATGATCTTAAAGAGACTGTAATTGCTTAATATTTACTTTAGCATTTGAAATTACATATAAATTTGTATAATAAATTCAATAAATTTTCTTATAATTAATGTTTTTAATTATTATTTTGCATTATATATGTTATATTAATTTAATGATTTAAATGCAATATATTATTTGACTATAGGTAGATAAAGGTGCCCAAGGTGAACAGTGAAATGCTGTATATGTTATGTGTTATATACTTGTATATCTATTTTAATGATTTAAACGTAATATATATTTTATTTGTAGGGAGAAAAAGGTGCCCAAGGTGAACAAGGAAATGCTGGCCCACCAGGAACACAGGTCAGCAATTGATAAACATTTTAATTTTGTTTTTTGTTAAGTTATTTTTGAACATATATAGTTACACTTAGCTTTGGATGTGATGTATATAATGGCAAAAAGATCAATAATGATTGTAAACTGGAAGTAAACAATGAATTTGGATAATGGTCACAATGGAGAGGTCAGTGAGATCCTAAGGGTTAATAATCATTTAAGAGCTCAAGGTTTTAGTATTTTTTGTCATTGGCTCAATCCGACACTATTAATAATCAGATCATTACTGATTAATTTAGATAATTTTGTTAATGATTTAATAATTTATGCAAATCAGTGATCAAGTTAACCATATATATGTATTTATTTATATTTAATTTATTAGTTTTTAATATAAATTATATTTAATTATTAATATTCGTATCCAGTAGTAAAACTGTCAGTACTGCAAGACCGTAGTGAATTGTTCATTAAATATAAAGACAGCAGCAGGTTTTATTCTGATGAAATTCTACCTGATATTATTGCTGAACAATCTGATAAGTAAAGAAAAATCTGTTTGTTATTTCAGGGTATTCCTGGTCTTCCTGGCTCAAGGGGAAAGAGAGGAGAAAAAAGGAGACATGGTGAGTTTCAAACACTTTTTATATGTTTTTATTTTGACTTGAACTTTTATTGCATAGTTTTAGCATAAATTACTGTAATTTACTTTACTGTCACCTAAGTTTTGAGCTTTACAGTTAGCTGAAGTTTAAAAATAAGATCCAGTAAAAATGTTTTTCATAATAATTTTTAACGAATGCAAAAGAAAAGAAAAAAGTATGCTGTAGTAATCTAAACGCTTCATATTATAATGAAGAAGAACATGTAACTATATTTTAATTTTTTTAATTTCTTTTGCCTATGTCAACAGAAATGCTTAATAACTTTTTTTTTTTTTTTTTTAGATATTTTCATTTGACACTGAAAATTAACTCAGTTGACTGTATTAAAATATTAATATTTCTCTTTGTTATCAGGGAATAGAAGGAGTCCCAGGTACCCCAGGACAACCAGGACCAAGGGGAGGACCAGTGAGTAAATTAAAACTTAAATTTTCACTTTTGTTTATTATGTAAAATTTATGCCCATCTTGATGCCTTTTTTGTAGAGCCTGTGTGAGTGTGTGTCTGTGTTTAATCTCTGAGGTTCACACTATATATTTAAAAATCACAAAAACAGGTGTTTGTTTTTTACAAGATCTGCTCTCACATTTTATACTAGATTTGTAAAATTCTTTGAACTTAATAATAATAATAATAATAATAATAATAATGTCAGTTACTTCTGAACACTTTTGAAAACATGTCCTTTCTTAAAGAATATATTTTTTACATTGCTTTATTAAATCTGAATGTGAAATAATAATAATTAAACCATACAAGCCAAACAAATACTTTTTAAGATGTTTTACAAAAAGCATTAATGTTCCTGGATTCCGATGTACATTAATATAAAGGTGTTTTTTTATTGTGTTTTTTTGTTGTTGTAACACTGAAATTTATTTTTCTTTTAGGGATACAGGGGACCTGCTGGACCAGTGGGACCACCAGGATTTGAAGGAGATAAGGTATAAACAAAATAGTTTAGAAATGGTATTATCATGTATGTTACTTTAACTGTAGGTGATAATTGTTTTAATTTTTAAAATCTTAACATTTTGATTCTTAAAAAGATCTTTTCCGAGATAAATAAGGAGATGTTATTTATAAATATCATCAAAAATATATGATACTTAAATATTATTTTATGCTTTTTCAGTTTTTGAAATTCTTTCACAAATTACTGCAATAATTAATTAATCAGTAGAAAAAATAGAGGCTGTTTAGGGAAAGTTTCATAGGTTCCACTCAATTCATTTTAAAACTAATTAATTAATTAATCAAAAATTGGTCTAAGTATGTTTTCTTCAAATATATTTAATTTATTTTGGTGGATAAATAATTAAAAAAATAGATTAAAATGCATTTAAATTCTTACTAGATGTCATTAAAGGTATCATGAAATAGTGTTTGCAACAAAAAAAGATTTTTTTCTTATTTATTTATATTTTTATCTCAGTCATCTTTCCTTAGGGTTTTCTTTAAAATTATTATTCAGTGATAAACTACAATGATGTATCAGTTTTGATTCATTTACTGTTTCTATTTTAGGGTGATCCTGGTCCTCCAGGTCTCAGAGGTTTCAAAGGAGATCATGGAGTCATGGTAAGTTTCTCATTTGATTTGTTTAAAATTGAAATAAATATAATTTAAAATTTATAAACATATATTTAGTGGACAAGACCCAAAACAATATTATTTTCCAGGCTGATTCACCTGACTGCTGTGTCTATACCATTTTATTTTATGCCATTGGTAATTAATGATCATGATTTGGCAAGACCAGTAACTTCTTTCTATTCGAGCACTGTATATAAACTGGCATATTTCTAATCTACTGTATTCATATTTTTATTTATTTTAATATAAAAACACTCTTCATATTGCAAAGGTTGACTTACAAACACTCGTATAAGGTAATAGTTCCACAGACAATTGTTTTTAAAACTGACGAATAACATTATTTTTAGTGTGAATGAAACTAGAGAGTGGGAAAAATAAGATTAAAAATTATCAAAACATAAAGGATATGTAGTCACAGCTAAATTAATTTTTATTTTAAAGACTCTGTGAGGAATGATACTGAAACAACTTTAAAAATAGTGATGTAGATGACTACAATTAAAATTTATATTAATAATGAATGTTTTGTGGACAGATGAAATATGAGTCATTTCATTATAATGTTATAATCACATTATTGTTTAAACACCTCTTTACATCATTCACCTTTTGTTTCAGGGTCCACCAGGACCTCAAGGACCTGTAGGTATCCAAGGACCTTCTGGACCAATTGTAAGTTCTTAACAAAAATTCAGTCTATTTTCTAAATCTCTGCAATCAATTTGTTTTTAATAATTAATTAAATTGCCATTTACCATTATGCTGTTAAAAATTCCATTATTATTCAGCATAATAACTCCTTTTTTTATTTTTTTTTTTTGAACTTTTATTAATTTTTGTTTATTTAGATTTTAAAAAATATCTGTAATTAAATAGAAAGAAAGTAGGCATATACTTGACAGTTATGTTTCACTATAAATTAAAAAAAATAAAATGTTTTATTATTTGTTTTTAGGGACCTCCTGGTGAGATGGGATTAAGAGGACCACGTGGTATTCCTGGTTCAAAGGTAAAACATCACATACAATTATTTACTTACCTCATTAAGGTTGGAATGGGAAATTCTGTCCCTATGTTACACTAGAATTGACAAATGGACCTTGTTTTCTTCCTATAAAAATATTGTTATTACACTTCAGTTAGAAAATTATGAAAAACTGAAAAAAAACACCCTTTACTTGATAATTTATTCATTTCAGCTTAATTTTTATATAGTCTGCAACCAACAGTTAATGTCTGTTTCATTCCATCAGGTTAATTTTTGTATTGAAGTACTATTAAACATTGATGCTTATAACAGGTTCTTAACATTCAAACACTTAACATTAATGATAAGTAAATGAAAATTTTATCATCTAACAGTTTACAAATAATATAATTAAATTCTAGTTTATATAATAATTTTTGTTTTTTATACACAGTATTTCCTAGATTATAGAAGAACTCAGATTTAACATGGATAATAATTTTCTTTCTTTCTTTTTTTGATTAAAGTAAATTAACTTTATATACAAATAATAATATTATTTATTGTTTCCCAGGGATCAGAAGGACCTAGAGGACAACTCGGTCCCACAGGACTTCCAGGAATGCAGGGAATGCCAGGTCCCCCAGGCACTAAAGGAGAAAAGGGTGACAATGGTGTTAAGGTGAATAATTTTAAAATTCAAAGCAGCCGAGTTATTCGTATCGTGTGTGTGTGTGTGTGTTTGTGTGTTTGTGTGTGTGTGTTTGTGTGTGTGTGTGTTTGTGTGTGTTTATATATATATTTCATATTGAAACTTATTTCACCTTAAGAGTTATTTTATCATGCTCACGAGCCTATGCCTCCTTTCTAACTCTTGGATATACCCCTGAAAAGCATGTTAATTAAAACAAGAAGTGATGGTAACATTAAAATTAAAATGAACAAGATCTGAAAATTACTCAGTGAATGGTAGTTTCTAGTATATCTGTTTGTCTGTCTGTCTGTCTGTCTCTGTCTATATATATAAACAAAATAGCAAATTTGGACCTCAGTGTGATCACTAGAATCTTAAATATTTTACATTTTATAATTACTTATATTTAAAAAATGCAAATTCCCATTGGAATGTTGACTGATTATTACTCCTTAATGTCTTACATTTAGTAAACATGATGAACACAAATGAAAAATTAACTCCTTTTATGCCAGATATTAAACTGGTTATTTTTTTTTTTTTTTTTTTTTGATAATGCAAAGAAAACTCTTTATACCTCTGTGGAATTGATTTTTTTTGTTTTGTATTAGTTATGACTTGCTGTTTATTTATTCATAATATTAATTCTTTTCTCAGGGACCACCAGGTCCACCTGGACCAATGGGAAATCCTGGACCCTCTGGAGCAGCTGTGAGTACATTATTACTTTTCTCTTCAATTTAACAGTAAATGATAATTATATTATTTTACATTTAATTAATTATGAAATATATCAGAAATTTATATATAAAAAAAAAGGGAATAACAAAGAGTAGAAGTTATTTGATGTTGAGAATTTCTACTTTGATGATGTTTATATCTTCTCATTTCCAGGGAAACAGTGGACTTCCTGGTGTTCCTGGACCTGAAGGACCAATTGGTCCTAAAGGAGACAAGGGAGATCCTGGACCTCCTGGACCACCAGGTACTGATGGTGGACCGGTAAGTCCTTTGAATCAAATACAAAAACATAATGGTGAGTGTGTGTGTTAGCATATCAATGAGCTGAGGATGTCTTTTGTTCCTCAAAGCAATGACTGCCCAGTATTTGTGAAGGTTCATTATAAAAACAGAACCAGTACAAAAAATAAAATACCTAAACAGATTCAATTGCTTTCTATGCTGTCATTGTATCAGAATATAAACAAATAAAGTAAAGATATTTATAATGTTGTATAGCCATTAGTAAATAATAAAATGTGTGGAATATATATTCATGCAGTCATCCAGCCATCCATCCATCTTTCATTCGTTCATTCAGTTGTGATTTCTATTTCAGGGTCTGCCAGGAGTGGATGGTGCAAAAGGAGATGAAGGTCGACAAGGACTCCAGGGTGAACCAGGTCCCAGGGGACCTAGAGGACCAGAGGGAGAGAAAGGAGACATGGTATAATACAAACTCATAAATATATAATATTTTTAACAAAAATGTTTGATCTTATAGTGTTACATATTTTTTAATATATTTCTTTGATGACTTATATTTTAAATATCATAATTTATTTTTACCTCAGTTATTATACATTATTAATAAATCTATTTTTTCTTGCTCTTCCTTTTCAGCATATATTTTTTGAATTATAATTATAATTAATTAATACTAATTTAATTATAGTCCTGAGAAGAAGACTTAGATATTATTTGAGGTGGGGAATAAATTTCTGATAAAAATGTATAAATTAAGATAAATATATATATATATATTTATTATGTACAATTATTTTTCAGGGTATGCCAGGACTGACTGGTCCTCAAGGAGATCCAGGGGAGCCTGGTCCTAAGGTGAGCTTGTTTTTTTAATTCAGATGATCCATAAATTAGTAATTAAGGTAACATATATGTAATACATTTTTACAAGAAAATAATATTTAAAATTTAAGATTATGGCACAACTATAAATTGGATTAAAATAATTATCTTTAAATTTTTTTATTTTTTATTTGGCATATGTAAGTAATTTTTTTAAATCAAATGAACAAAAATCTGTCTATATGTCTGTCTGATTTTTTTTTTCTATATTTGTTTATAAATGAAATATGATTTAACTTAAAACATATTTCATACTGTTAAACAATGGAAATAAAATCCCATTTTACTGTACAAATTAAACTGACATTTGTATACAGAAATTTTTGAATTATGAATTGTTTAAATAATCTTCATTATATAATCATTATTTTATTTATATAATGAGTCAAATTTCAGTTGATTGTGGTAATATAAAAATGCTCTCCTTTTTTAACAGGGAGAGCCTGGTGTGCCTGGAACAGATGGAGAGCCTGGTGGACCTGGTGCCTTGGTAGGTTTTTTAAATATGTTTTTTCTTCTTAATATGTATCTGTGTGTGTGTGTGTGTATATATATATATATATATATATAATTACAAAATAACTTGATGAGCAGTTTGAATTAAGACCTTGGTCTACTACTGATTTTGTGAGGGCCTTTATATAAGTCTGGTCTTGAGGGTGTATATTGCTCTTTTTTATGTATGTATGTCTGTGTCTGTTTTGGCTATTTTTCTGTACATGTGTATGACTCTGTGTGGTGTGTGTGTGTGTGTATGTGTGTGTGTGTGTGTGTGTTGCAAATATATATATGTGCATTTAGCCTATTTGTATTGTATGTATCTATCTCTGTATTACATATATATAGCTATTTTTTACTTAAAGTACAGATGTACTGACTGTCTGATATTCATGCATGCACTAACAGAAATATAGTTAAATATAGTTAAATTTAATTTTTGCAATATGTTAATTCATGTTTCTGTCAAAGTAATGTTGGTGGGATTTTTGGTGAGGTTGTTTGTTTTATTTTATTATTATTTTTTCTCTATTATTTTCTTTTTCTATAGGGAGAACCAGGACAGCAAGGTGAACCAGGTTTACCAGGCAGGACTGGAAGACAGGTATGTACTCACTACATAACATATACGTTTTACAAAATATAATAATAATATAGTAATTATAAATAATAAATAAAACAACGCATTACAGTTCTTTTTCAAACTACCGTGATATAGTAGAAAGTATGACTCAGCAATCAGTAAAAACCTGTTTTGTTTTTGAATTATTAGTAATAACTATATCAGATGCATATATTTACACAAAACATTTTTTTTCAGGTGCACAGACAAATACAAACAATAATTTTATTTAGCTACGTTATTACACAGATAAATTAAATTAAATATGAATATGATTATACACATACACAAACACAACAGAGATACATATATATAATTTTTAATTTTGTTTTTGCAAATAGGGAGAAATGGGAATACCAGGAATCCAAGGACCAGAAGGACCACCAGGAGAGAAAGGAGATCGAGGTCAACAAGGACCACGAGGACCAAGAGGACTTCCTGGTCCAGTTGTAAGTTTTGTTTAATAATATATCTAAGTCTAAACCTGTCTTTATTTTTGAAATATGTAAATAAATAAAAAAAATAAAAAAAAATAATAATAGTAATGAAAACATTAACAACAACAATAATAACTAATAATAATAATAATAAAAATTAATAATAATAATTATTATTATATTATTGACATAATCTAATCTTTACAAAAATTAAATAATTATTAGTGATATATAAATTTCTGCTTGAAAGAGAAACATATTAACAGCATTTGATTTCATGTTAAAAGTATAATCTTTATGGTATAACTAATTTAAAAAAAATTAATTTTAAATCTGTATATTAGATTATTTTAATTTTCTTTGTTAATATGATTATGCAATTATTGACTAACAAGAATCTTGTTTCATTTTAGGGCCCCATTGGACCACCAGGACCTCCAGGTCCTGCAGGACAACCAGGACCAGTGGTAAGATTTTATTTTAAAACTCAGATTTAATTAAATTATTTTATATTTATATTTTTTTAAATTGAAAATGATTAAAAAAGTAATACTTCTACTTTAATCATAGAAACATTCATCATTTGTAAAATGTAATCTTCATTTATTTAAAAATGTCTTTAAGACAACATTAATGATGTTGATCAGATTCAAAATATGAATGTATAATTTATAAAGTGTCAAGTTTCAAATATTTTTTTTTTTAATTATTGTTTTTCTTGACAATATTTTGAAAACTGCCTTTATTGATTTATATGGCATTGATTTATGTGTCTCTACATAAGTTATATGTATATCAGAATGTATTATTGTGAATGTCTGTATCAGAATTTTTATATTACATGATATGTTTTTAATTTTGTTATGGTCAGTATATAACTAAATTTAATATTTTATTTTTTTACAGGGAGAGCCAGGACCTCCAGGTGGCCCAGGGTTAAGTGGTGATCAGGGCCAGATTGTAAGTCTGTTGGATATTTCTTAGTAATATTCTTGTGAAAAAATTGTAAAAACTGAAATAATTGAAAAAAAAAAAAAAAATAAAATAAATAAAAGAATCTATTGATCAGTGTCTAAGAATGTTGTTATATATTCCCAATGTTGAATTCAAAGAAAAAAAAAAATCATACAGTGAGATATCTTGTAGAGAAACATTAATAGCCATTCATAATAACAGTATCTGAGCTCTTTATTCAAAGGTAAGAATTAAAAGGTATCAACAACAACAACACTAACAATAAAAATGGTAAACAATGATGATTATGATGATGATTCATGATGATAGTAATAATAATGCCAACAACAGCAACTGCTGTAACAACAATTATAATGATGATCACAATAATGGCAACAGTAATTAATAGTGAAGTTTGAAATGAAAATATTTCACAACATATTTAAAGTAAATTCTGGATTACTTTATTGATATTAGTATGAAAATTATTATTTTTATTACTTTTTCTTTTAGGGACCAGCAGGTCCTTCAGGACCAAAAGGAGAAAAAGGACCCAAAGGAATTAAGGTAAGTTTGAGAAAAAAAAATATTACTTATCTTGGATAATAATTGCAGTAATAATAATAATAATAATTATGATGATGATGATGATTATGTTGATGATGGCAAGTAATGATGTTAATGATGTTAATGGGGGTATTGATGATAGTGATCATAATAGAAGCAATGGCATCGATGATGATGATGATAAAGATCATGAGAAAAGCAAAACAATATTCAACACTGGAGATCTTCCAAATAAAATATCATTTGCTTCTACTGATACATAGATGATAAAAATTGACTTACTCCTTAAAAACAATTAAATTCCATTAATAAAAATATTTATTAATTTTTTTTTTTATTACTGTATATTGAAATATGTTAAAACCAAAATGTGTTTTCACAGTTAATAAAAATCCATTTATATCTTGAAGTATATTAAAACCAAAACACGTTTTTCACAATTAATAAGATCTGTTTATATTACATCATGTTGTATGTTAAACCCCAAAATACACAAGTATATTTATAACTTGTGTTCCAGGGCCATCGTGGATCCATGGGATTAATGGGACTCAATGGTGATCCAGGAGAAAAAGGAGAACGTGGTCCTCCAGGACCTGAAGGACCCAAAGGAGACAAGGGTGATGTTGTAAGTTGTTGTTGTCACAAATATTCACTTTAAATATAATTTAAAAAAAAAAAATGTATTAACTGTTTGCAATACATATTACATAATTACATAATAATACATATATATACTATTGGAAAAAGGGATTTCTATATTAATTATGTGTAGTGTGTGTATATATATACTTTAGTTAAATGACATTGAAAATATGTGTTATTGATAGTCATCCTAAGACTGGGATAGCTTCAAGCTGCTTCATAATTAAAAACAGTTTCATCACTTTGGATTCATTACACCAAATCCTTTTTTGTATCATATCAGATTTACTACAGTATATGTTTGCTATTCCATAACTTAGATTTTATGTTCATTTTTTTTTTTTTTAATTCTTGTTAATGGATCATATAATATTTCAGTAATCTTTAATCTTGTTCAGATTTTTGCTTTGTTGATGATGATACTGTGGTAAAATAAGAAGGGGTTAAAATACATTTGCTCTAATGATAATTAAAATTTCATTTTTTTTAGGGAAAGCCTGGACCCAGGGGTCCTCCTGGTATTGAAGGAGCTCCAGGTGCACCAGTGAGTATACATTAAAAAAAAAGTAGAATTAGTTGTATTTGTATGATTTTCTCTGTGTGTGTGTGTGTGTGTATGTGTGAGTGTGTGTGTGAGTGTGTGTGTGTGTGTGTGTGCTTGCTTGAGTGTGTGTGTGTGTGTGTGTTTTTTGTGTGTGTGTGTGTGTGTGTGAGTGTGTGTATGTGTGCGTGTGACTGAGAACTACTAATGGACAAATCAATATTCATTCATAACTGTCAAACTGTTTTATTACAGGGAGCTATTGGTCCAGCTGGTCCTAAAGGAGAACCTGTAAGTTATTTTAATATTTTAAAACACACCTTTTACTTCATCCTGCTACTGTTCGGTTTTTGAGAATAAAATAATAAAATATTTAAAATATATGTTGTCATTCCATATATGTGTCTGTATATTTATATATTATATTTGTTGAAAATATTTTTGTCTTTATCTTTTATCAGGGTGAAACAGGTCCAAAAGGAGATGCAGGTTTACAGGTAAATTATTAACTTGTTTAAATAAGTCTCTATTTCATGCTTTCTTAATGAAAAATGCATATGAAAGATCCACTGATACTAATAAGTAACAGAAACTATTTAAAAGGGTCACTCCTCACTTATGGTTAGTATACAAAATTATAACTTAAATAACTAATAATAATCATTATCATTAAAAAGTGTTCTGTATCTTTAAATATTTACTCAGTCATTTACACTAGTAATTAGTTTAACAACTAATAATAATTATTAATATTAAAAACTTTTCAGGCCTTTTTAAATAAATATTCATCCAGTAATTATTTAAACAACTAATAATAATCATTAATATTAAAAAAAAAAGGTCTGGTTGTCTTTAAATAAATATTCACTCATTCGCTCCAGTAACAAAAAGCCCATAACCTAAAAAAACAAAACAAAATCTCACCTATTTCCATGACAACAGGGTCCCCCAGGAGAACCGGGTCCACCAGGTGACGCATCAGCTGCTGCTGTCCCTGCTGATCTCAATGTCAAGGCTGGAACAAAGAGGAAGAGGAGGCGAAGGCGAAGAAAGCGATCCATCGATGACTATGATGTGCACGATGACATCCAGAGCCAGTTGACCAACATGATGGCAAGAAGCAGGCCGAATGGAGGCGAGATTAAGATGAAGAACGTGATGAAGGAAGTGGTAACCATTCTTTTCAAGCACATCGACGGGCTGCAGGATGAGGTGAACAACATCAAGTATCCGAGAGGCACCAGAGAAAACCCAGCCACGTCCTGCAGAGACATTGCATTCGGTCATTCTGATTTCAAAGACGGTGAGTGTCTGGTTCAGAGATGCAGAAATGATTCATAATTATTGTATCATTTCTTTTTCTCCTTTCAGTCTTGAAGGACATGCTAGTCCCTAAAAAAAAGGAAAAAGAAAAAAAATTGAATTATCTATGAATTTTTATTGATGAGCCTGGTCATAGAATTATTATTGATCTCTATGTTTTTACAGTAATAAAAAGTCAAATTGATGAATATATTACTTCAGAGGTTATTTTTTGTTTAGAAGTGGTTCACTAATTATTAATAAGATGAATATATACTGTTACTTCAATCATACTGTAACTTATTTTTTATTTAATTTAAATAATGTCTGTTTTCCTCTTTTGTTGACATGTTAACTGAATTTTTTATTTTTTATCTAATAGACAGAAAATAGCAAATAGACTAGATTTATATTCACTTTAAGCAGAGAGGCCTGAGTTTTAAAAATTAATCACTAATTGTTCCGATATACACAAAAGACATTTTATGTTTATGATTTTTGTTTTCACTTTCAATTGAGTTTGTCTGAATTTTAACTGAAATAATTTATTCATAAACTGTTGAAATATATAGAGAAGACATTTTATGTTATGATTTTTATTATTTCTTACAGTGGTTTGTCTGATATTTAATAACTGATTTAATAATTGCTGAGATATATAGCAAAGACTTTTTTGTTATTATTTTTGTTTTCACTTTCAGAACAGTAAATCTGAATTTTAAATATCTGATTTAAAACTTGTCAAAATACATAGAGAAGATGTTTTTATGTTTTTTTATTTTGTATTTGTCCAGGATGGTACTGGATTGACCCTAACATGGGGTCCATTGATGATGCACTGCAAGGTCTGGTGTAACCTCACTGCAATGGGTGAAACTTGCATCTTTCCAACATCTCGCACAAAAATGGTGAGTTTTTACAGCAATAAAAGTTCCAAGTAATGCTCTTTTTGTGACAAATACTGTAAATGAGGAATACAATATGATAAATTATATTTTAACCCTTTTTCTGTGTAAATGAAAATAGCTCCTGGCAAAATCAACAAGATTTGTATTCTGTTTGGGAGTCTCTCTGGGTGTGGGTCTGCTTCTCAAAGCATAATGAGAAGTTTTGTTTAAGACTGAGGGGAAAAATCCACTTTGTGGTTAACAGTAATAAAATGTTATTGCAGGGAAAGGGTTTAAGATTTTTTTTTAGATGGAATTTTTTTAATGTCTTATATTATTTATTTTAACAGAATCCTAATGAGTTTTAGTGTTCTATTATTTTATAACTTTAAAAAAAAAACAACTGAATATGGAATTTGTTTAGTGTTGTATTTATCTTAAAGAATGATGATCTGTGTTACAGGCATATATATATATATATTTTTGTGTAGTTTTATATTTATGTATAAATAATAATTTAATATAATATGGTTTGTAATATTTTGACAGAGTCCTGAACAGTACTGGCAGCGTAACAAAGACAATCCTCACCAATGGTTCCATAATCTGAAAAATGGATTTAAGGTAAAGTGCAATTTAAAATATAAATAAACACACACACACACACACACACACGCACACACACACACACACACACACACACAAACACATGTATGTGTGTGTCAGGTGTGTGTGTGTGTTTTTTTGTTATCTTTGTATTTTCTGTGGCATTTGACAGCACAGAGGTAATTACATGTGAAATTTATCAATTTTCACAGCAACTGTTTGTGTGCTTATTATTTTATTTATTTATTTATTTAATTTCTGATGAAATAATTTAAGTTTTATTCAGTGATGAAAAAAATAATTTAAGTTTTATTCAATATCATTTGAAATTCAGAATAACTACAGATAAAAAATATATGAAAACTAATCCATTCATTCAGTCCTACATTGAGACTATCTGGAAAAAAAATTGGTGCAATAAAATATTATTGGTCTAATATATTTTTTCCATTTATATTTCATGCATCATTAAAATATAAAATTTGTCCTGTTTTTACAATACAGTAAGTCACAAATGTTTGGGGAGGGGTGTCTTTCTATTTCAAAAAATAACAAATTTTTTATTTTGGTTTTCTCAGGTCCAATATGGCGGTCCCCAGACTACTGTTCAGATAAGTTTGCTTCGAATGCTGAGTACTGAGGTCAGTCAAAGGTTCACCTACTACTGCTCAGGTTCTGTGGCCTGGTACGATCAGGCTGCCAAGGATCACAAGAATGGAATCACGTTGCTAGGAGACGATGGTACTAAGTTCAATACAGAGAACTTTGACAGGTCACAAGTTCTACATGATGGATGCAGGGTAAGTTTTTATAATTAACTAATTTATTTATTAATTATTATGATTATTATTTATTTTTTGTAAAAATATAATAAGATTTAAATGGTTTGTTTTATTTTATTCAGTTTGTTTATTATTACAGTTGTTGATGTGTCATTATTTTGGTTAATATTTATAAAAAGGAAAAAAAACAAAAAAAACATTAACTTTTATTTTTGTTATAAAAGTTAATTTAATAAATGTACCAGTTATTTGTTTCTCAGATATTTTGTGGGTTTAAGATTAAAAATTAATAAAATCTATATTACTTTTATTAAACATATTAATAATAATTGAACATAATAAGTTATAGTTTAATATAATTTAAATAATGTGTTTGCAATGAAACAAAAATAAGATAAAAAACATAAATGATTACCATAAGGTTTAAATGCAAAAAACATAAATGATTACCATAAGATTTATTATACATAACCTTAGAATATTTTTGGCACTAATTAACAATATATTAATTCTTTATTTGAATTTATTTTATTGTTCAAAATGGTTGATTATTTTTTGTTTTACAGGATCGCAGACAAAATGGATTTACTGTGTTTGAAGTAAGATCAGACAAACTGAGTCGCTTGCCAATTGTTAGTTTTATGCCTGGTGACTATGGCAACCCATGGCAGAAATTTGGCTTTGAGGCAGGCCCAGTGTGTTTTCATTAATTCCTTTTTTTTTTAAAACATAACAAAAAATATAAAACAAAAAAAAAAGACATTTAATTAATTTGGACCGTTAATTCTGTCAAGAGATTGTGATACATGTTTTGATCATTCTCACAAAAATCCGTCCATGTTGTAATAGTCTGTCTGCAGGTATCATCAGCACTGACGTAGAAGAGCACAGATATTTGTAATAATCTAGAAATGTTTAAACTTTTCCATAGTCATAATCAATACTAATTGATTACTTTTTCTTTTTTAATTGTCATTTTTTTACAAAACAACTGGTCTAAAAACTGATTTTCTTTTTTAATTATAATTTTGGTATATAAATAATCCAAATTCCTTATTAAAATACAAAAATGCTTAATTATCATTTTCACATACGAACTCTCTAGAATTATTCCATTTATTTGTCCTTTTCAAATATGGCCAGAAGCATTCTATAAATATGTTATTCAAAATTTCAATTAAGAAAACTGTTTTTCTTTTTATTAATATAAATGAAGAAAATTATTATTTTACTTCTTTAAAATGGTATTTTTTTCTGTTACTTAACTAATCTGAAGCTCTGCCATGCATGCTGTTTATTAAAAAAAAATAAAAAATAAAATGTACTGATTTTAGAAAACATCATTATTTTATATTTTAGCAATTTAATATGTAAAGTATGAAGAAAAAAGAAAGAATTGTTAAAGCATAATCTCATGTTGACAATTGTAATCAAAATCTCATTTTGAGAACAAATAAGAATATTAACGAGTTCAATCAGTAGAAAATTAAGAAAGAAATCAAAACTTGTTGGCTATGACTATGGGACAAATTATACACTAGCAAAAAATACTGCACACTTATGTATTATCATGTACAGGTATTAAAAATAAAATGTATGTTATGCATAGTGGAATCTATATGTGCCAATTGTTTGTATGTACAATTAAAAATGTTTAGTCTATATGAAATTAATAGTCTAATGCTTTCTCTTCTTTGCTAACAATTTTGTTATCATGTATTTCTTGCAATTTTTCATTCATTAGTGCTCAACATGTATACATTTTTATTGCAACTGGAAATTTTGCAGTTCTTTCCAAGAATTCTTGCATGATCCTCAATCATTGGTTGAAATTCAACCAGTGACTGTTAGTTATCTATTGAGTAAATTTTACCAGTGACCACTGATTCTACTTCTAGTAATTATCTGTCAGTGATGGTTTTATATTGACTAAATTCTATAAATTACTGTCAACTTACATTTAGTAGTTTCTACCAATAAACTAATTTTACACTGAGCAAATTCCACCATGACAGTTGATATATATCTACCAATGATGCTTAGTTTTATTCTGAGTAATTCTACCAATGAAAATTTGTTTTACATTTGATACTTGAACAGAACTGCATTTTGACCAGTTGTAAGTATATATATATTTTTTCTCTGGTGCTAGCTTACCAAGATATCAGGCCATAAGAACTGTGATGTCCGGGCTACATTAACCGTCCATTTCAATCACTGCCAAATGTAGAATTTTTTGTTTTAATAAACAAATTTTTTCAAACATATGTTTATTGTTGGTTTTCTTTAGTAAATTACCTTCTCCAACAAGCATAAAAAAGAAGTTTTCAAAAATAATTTTCCTAAAACAACAATAAAACAATAACTCTTTCTTATCGGTATTTTATGTAGCTAAAATTTATCCTGAAAGTGTCATATTCCTTTTATAAAAACTAAAATGTCTCCTAGTGATTATTGCTAAAAGTAAAAAAAAGTAATCTCTGTTTCTTAGGACATTAAAAATGTATTTATTATAAATCCTTATTATAAAAGTGACATATATTATGCTAATCAAGAGCAAACAGAAGCCACTGATCTTTTTGAAAGGACACGCCTGATTTCAAGAGGAAAATTAGGTTTATTAGTAGTGCAACACACCTAATTATGAGCTGTATTTCAGGTGGCCTGCTTCTTGAGAAAGGTTGCCCTTATTGACTTGTGGCTACAAAAACCCTCTGATGAACAGCAAGTTTTCCACAGACCATCAATATGACTGTGTCACATTTTGCAATGATTCACAGCTAGAATTCTTGTTTATAAATGTATACAATAAAAAAGAAACAACAAGATTTTTTAATTACAGTATTTATTTCACCAACACAGCAACAGAAGCAAAAATTTCAACCAACAGTGTTCTTAAATGAAAAATGATAAATGTAAGAATGTTGATGTAACAGATAAAAAAAACCAAATTGCCCAACTCCTGAGAACCATTATCCAGAAAATGCATTAAAAACAGAAAACAATACCATAAATCCTTAAATATCAGACAAGACAGCTTTGAAAATTTCACAATAATGTCTTTTTTCTTCTTGTTTTTAAACAGACTGCAACTACTGAAAACAGGTTTCTATATTTTTCATTCAAAACTTTTTAACATACCGCCACATTGTATGTTCTTTTTCAATTTTTTAAAAAGGTCTTTCACATTTTATTTTTTTCATGAAAATGTAAATGTAATGAAAACTAACAAACATTTTAACAAAACTAGAAAAAATGCAAATAACAAACTTCAAATATAGCTTCTTAAAACTTAATTATTAATTAACTTTTTTCCAATTATCACCATGCCAGGCCTTAAAGATGTTAAGTCTCAATTAGGCATACTTGAATTAAAGGATCTAAAATACAGATGTTTTATTTTACAATCATATTCATTTTCTAAATCCTTTTTTAAATTTGTTTTATTATTATTATACAAACCTCTGTTCAAGGATTTATGATATTTACTTTTGTCTGATTTAACATGAAAATTGGTTTGAAAAAAGTTTTTTGTAAAGAAGAACATTTAACATTAACCATGGAAACAGAAATTGTTGTTTTAAAGTTCTTTGTAAACTGAATCAAGAAGATGTAACACTGAAATTCACAGATCTTTGGTTTTAAATTTTCTTGATGGCATCAGGAAATGCAAAGATCACAGTTCACAGAGAGGTCCACTATCCAGTGTTGGTATAACACTTAGTCGAACATTTAACCTGAAATACATTTTTTTAAATCATTTACTTAATGATGGATTCATAACAATGTAATGCAGAATACAAGAATACAAACAGCAATATTATTAATATAATTGGATTTTTAAAAAAAAAATTGAATCACAATAGACCTGTTATTCAGAGTTAGATTAAAACTTAGTCAAAGATTTAACCTGAAATAAAATTTAAAATATTTAATTAAATTCTGAATTCACACAGTAATGAGATATTGAATAGTAAATGCAATATTATTAATATGTTGTTTTTGTTAGTTTATATTTTGAAATAAGTGAAGGCCTGTTAATCACAGATAGATTAAAACTTAGCTGTAGATTTAACCTGAAATAAAATATTTAAAAATCTGTTACTCAATGCTGGTTTCATCCAAGAGGTGGCCTATTAAAATGTAGTCGATGATTTAACCTGATACATATAATATGAATTTACAAAAGATTTTAGGTCTTTGTATTACAAATCCCAGTTTTCGAGTCCATCCAAAAAGTACACATACTCCATACCCTGTTTATCTCATTCTCTAGTATCTACACACC
This sequence comes from Chrysomallon squamiferum, assembly GCA_012295275.1. Classification (NCBI taxonomy): domain Eukaryota; kingdom Metazoa; phylum Mollusca; class Gastropoda; order Neomphalida; family Peltospiridae; genus Chrysomallon; species Chrysomallon squamiferum. The sequence continues at coordinate 22,489,045 of CM022672.1, read as the reverse complement.
CAGCCTGTGTTGACCAGTTCTTATTAGGTGGTAAGGTTATAGCATAGTTAGTCTAAAACCCCCAGTTACTGAGTTTCTTTTACCCTGAATGTTTGTCATAATTTTAAAATCACTGGATGGTTAATGCTCTCAGTCTACTTACTCTTTGAATTCACTGATAACTTCGTCCACTTTGGATGGATTCACAACAGCAGCACATCGGAGCAGGTTCACATCAAACAGGTGCATAATGTACTGAGATCCAACTCTTTTGAGGTCATTCAGGGTCACCTTGGACACTTCAGAAAGCAGAGTTCTGTAACAGAATGAATGAAATAATTCAAGATGTTAATAATAGAAATTAGCTGTCAAACCCATGCTTACAGGGTACCTCTGGTGATATTGAAGAAAAATTGTTAAAAAATTATTTTGTACACTTCCAAGTTATGTTTGGTGTATTTTCTGCTATCCAGTCCTAATTAACAACCAAATAAAACAATAAAATTTAAAGCCTAAAATAAGCTGACGCCATCAATTTCTTAGCCATAACATTATCACATTATAACATGAAGTGATTTGCAAAAAGTTTCTTCTAGTCTTGTTGCAAATAAAAAATAACAACAACAACAACAATAATAAAATATAATAATAAAAATAAATGAAATGAAAATATCAGTTTGCCATGTCAAATATGTTATGATCTTGGTTGTAAAATCTGTAGCATTTAATAGCAAGTGATCTCTTATTTACACCTTCCAACAGACAGGAAAACCTAGAGTATTTATTCTTCAATCATAATGTATAAAACATTTAAAAAATGACTAAATGTGTGCTTGCTTTTCTTTTGTTTTTTTTTATATATCACTAAATGTATATGTGGGTTTTTATATACATTTGTGAAGGTACACATACAACGTTAACAAAACTCACTTGTTGTATTTGTGATCGACACCTCTCAGGTAAGACAGCAGTGATTCCAGGCAGACATCAGACACAGTTTTCTCTTCTTCAATAATTTCAAAAATCAGACTGCTACGAGCTGACTCCAACTCCATTTCAGTAAACTCAGCTACTCCATTAACATAGCTCATCTAAAATAAAAACAGGAAATAATTGCTGTTTTTATTACTATTAAAAAAAAAAAATAATAATAATAATAATAATATCTGTATGTAAATGGAGAATAGTCTTCTGCAATAGCCATTAACATAGCACATCTGAAATAAAAAGTATAAAACTGCTCTTTTAATTATTACTAAAAAAATAAAGAAAAATGTATGCAAATGGAGAATAGTCTTCAGCAAGAGCAATTAAAAATCTAATATAACTGTCATATCTTAATTTGTATATTACTGGGTGAGCAGTTTGTGTTGCTTTTGCATCTTGTTACACTGGTTTCCGATTAAAATCAGAAAAAGTTTGTGTGTGTCTGTGTGAGTGTTTTTTCTTTGAGGGAAGTAATTATGTGTGTTTAGAGTGCATGTTTGTCCCATTCATGCTTGCAAACTTGCCTGTATGCATATAAATATAAAATTAATGTGAGTCAGTCTTTTAAATTATCCTATTATCATTTATTATTTATCTTAAATTGTTGTTGTCTTCTATTTTATCTCACCACAATATTTCTTCCTTCTTTGTAAGCCTCAACAACATGAGTGGATCTTGCTAGCACGAAATACAACAAGCCTGTCTCTGGTTTCACATACATACTGCCATTAAAAAAGAAAAGAAAGTTTTTATTTCAGTATATAAGGCAGTAATAAAATATAAAAGATATCTAAGAATGATCTCACACTTTATTTTACTATTTCCAGTGCTCATCTAGCCTGAAATATCTAAGTTAAATTCCTAACATGACTTTACTAGAAATATTACATATTACATGCTAGTGAAACTGGACTTCAAAGTATTAACTTTAAAGCACAAAAATGTCAAGATTAGCAAGAAATGAAATTTTGTTTCTATAATTTGAATAAAACCTAGAACTGTCTGTTTGACTATCAATTGTGATGCAATAGCAATTAAACTTTTGTTATAAGAATCTGGGCTGATATGGTTTTGTGTCTTTAAATGTTTCAATATTAAATTTTAAACTATTTTTATTTTGTAAGGGTTTGTAAAATTCTCTAATATTTTTATACATCAATTTACTAATATGAAACACAGCTTATTATATATCTATCTAAAACCTTTTGTATTTTGTAACACACTGCAAAATTTTCTAATATTTTACCCATCTGTTATTAATATGAAGCACCATTTAATATATATCCATCTATTTATCCATATATTTATGTACATCTATATCTACATCTATCTTTTTCAATCTCTCTGTTTATCTATCTATCTATCTATCTATCTATCTATATACAGAAGTAAAAAGCTGTTGTAAATGAAACCTGCAATCACCTGGTCATCATCACTGGCTTGTATTTTAAATATCAATCATTAAATTTAGTCACTTTCTGGGCTACTCACCTGTAGTGATACGAGAGTCCCAGGCCTCTGATCTGTCTCCACATGGGACCCTCCAGCTGAGTGAGGTACTGGATGAACACCATCACTGCAGCCAGGTCAGGGTGGAGGTAGTCAGAAATGCAGGGCACAACCTGGATGAAGTAGGATGACTCGACAGAGCCCACACCAACAATGGCACACTTGTAGAAACTGTCTGTGTACGACAAGACATCGTCACAGGTCTTCTTGCTTGGCAAACTGTACAGTTTGGAAAACAATGAAATGAAAAGAAGAATTAAGAAAAGGATAAAATATATCATAGATATATATAAACATACACACACAGAAACTGTGATGCTTCATACTCAGATTATTTTAATGTCAAATATTCCTTTGTTTTAATTTAAATATATCAGAGAAATTTGATCTGGAGTTCAAATGATGCTTCTAAGTTCACACTGTACACACAGTGAAAAACTGTCATCTGTGTAAAAATCTCCCACAAGAATGTTTTGCATCAATTTAACCATTATAATGCACTATAAAAAAATATATATATATATATATATAAAAAAAATAAAAAAACATACATGTCAACTGATTAATCTGTAAAAGCATTCAGATGATGAACAAATGTGTAACTTGTTTATAATTTGATCTGACTGAATTTTTGGTACTTAGCTGAACCAGATGGATCCTTAAAAAGGTGGTCCACAGGGTCCCTGGGCTTCTGATTAAACAATTATATGATCAAAACTGAAGTAAAATAATTTATGTCTTGTGTCTTCAGGCAGACATTTATGCAACAATCTTTCTGTAAGTAAATTCATTTGGCATGGAGTTGCTATATGAGTCAAAAGGGGGTGTATTTTACCTTTGCTTATAATCACCAGCACCAGACTGTGTGAACTGTTTCCATGGCAACTCCGGCTGAGTGTGTTCAGACAGCGTGTGTACATTGGCAGACATGTGGATCCTGATGTTGTCGTCAGAGGACAGCATCCTGCGTAGTGATTCGAGTTCTTCAATAACCTTATTTTAAAAATAAAAACAGAATTTTTTTATAATTTTTTTGGCTGATTTTTTATAAATTAAAATCCAGCATTAAATTAATTTAATAACAAGATAATAAAAATAATACATAAGAAGTAAGAAAGAAAAGTAATCTAATACCAAAGAAATAGATAATGACATTTGGACCAGGTAGTAATGACTGAAGTTGATAAGATCTATTAGGGTCTGTATGGTCTAACCAAAGTCAACCAAAATAAACAGTAGAAGTGAAAAATATTTTAGTATTACTTTTAATTTTGCTGCATAATGTAATAACTCAAACATTAAATTTCACAAAATTTGTCTGCTGTGGATTAGACCAAATTCGTGCTAGGTCCTTCATATGGATCTGCTGTTTTATTTCTAAGATTTAAGATTGAATGCAAAATGTGTGACTTACTTTGCCTGGCTCATTTTCCAGCCTGTTTGTGAGATCAGTGAGAAACTTGTGTTGGCGGAGCATGCTAACCACACAATGGTTACTGTCTGTACAACAAAAAATATTCATTTAAATTTTACTTTTAATCTTTATAATGATAAAACTGTAAGTGTGGGTATAAATTTTTTCTGTTTTTAAAAGTAGTTTAATGAATAGTGCGTAACCCAAGTTACAAATATTTTTATTTTTTAATATGATGATATTTTATACGTAAGAAACATAAATTACAAAAACATGGACAAACTTCATTATTAGCGTAGGTTAAATTTCTGAACAAATACAATAACAAAAATATATTCACACTAGATACTTACAGCATCAAAGAAAAAAAGAAAAAAACAAAATAAACAGTAACCTTTGGAAAATACTACATCTCTCATAACTGTCCTGGTAACCATCTGCCCATTGCGTTTGAAAGCAGCGATGTCATTGGTCATTCTATTTGTGATGATTTTGATTCTCTCTGCAGTGAACTGTGTATTGAAAATCAGTTCTTTGAGCCAGCTGACACCAGTCGAATACTTCTCCTCCTCTACCTTGTAAACAACAACTTGATTATATAAACATTTTTATCTTGTATACAGTAGATTGACCGTAACAAACATTAATTCACATGTTTTACTCGTATAAACTTTTTATAGTTTTATTATATTTTCAAAAATATAGCAATTTGGTCCTAATAATTAATAGAAATAGTTGTGTTTTTTAGTCAAATTTAATAGAAGTGAAACAGATGTCAAAATACATATACATTTTAACTTTATTAATATGTGTGTCTATGTGTGTTTGTGTATGTATGTATATGTTTCTCAACATATGTTGGTTTACATATTTATGTGCATAAATGAAATATTCATTAATGTACTATAAAAGTTCCTAATTCAGAGAGTTTTACTGTTAATAATGTAGCTGTAACAAACATTAACACATTTTAATTGTATATCAAATATGTAAATTTTTTAATACAACTGATGGATTTCTTGCAGTCAGTGATGCCTAAAAATGCTGTGCTATTATTGTTTATGTTTCAACCTTGCTCACACATTTATCTTGGTGGTCAAAATGATTTTCTGGTAATTTTGTGAAAATATACTGTTATTTATGATAATATAACATGCCTATAAATAAATATTAATTCAAACACCATTATTTTTATTAAAAGATATTTAATATGGGCGGCCATATGAAATTTTAATTAACCTACTTTGACAGACATGATAACAAAGTGAGGAAACTGTCCACAGGAAAACTTGTTGCCGTTAATTCCAACTGCACAATGTATGGACAGTGTGTCGGCTTCCAGCTGCGATATCACTTTTTCATGGGGTACAATCACTGCAAAAAAGGAATAATAAAAATTATATATACATTAAAAATTGACAAATTTAACCAAAAAAATGTAAAAAATTAAAATACAAAATAATTTTAAAAATAAATTAAGTAAAAAAATAAATAAATACAATTTTTTTTTTTTTAAATAAGAGAAAAGACAAAGGGTAAGAATCTGACGTGGCATAGATTTTTACTGTTTTATAAATTTAAAAATTTGTTTGTATTATTTTACTATTTGAATTTTATACAAATAATTTTCATACCTGACTGACACCCAATAGCTAACCTGGATTTCATGTTGTTAAACATTCATTTATTCATTTAGAATCTAAAGTTAATATATATCACCTATATCATGATGTACTAGAGGCAATGCTATATAAAGAAAAACAAGCTTGTAAGTAATAAGACTTAATTGTGGATACATACTGAATGGAAAGAAGTATTCTTTGCATATGGATGAAGTATTATAAAAGGATGAATTGTATTATATATAAAAGAGAAAGAATTTTAAAAACATTTAAGTTTGTTAACCAGTCAACATTTTTTAATCCATATTTACATGCTATTATTCATATAATTAAGGACCACAGAGAAAACTGAGAGATAAAATTTGCTGCTTCCAAGGAATGAATTATTCCTTTTCTTTTAACAAGAGATCTTTTGTAATCGCCTTCCCACAGACCGGAAAATACACAGTATCTTTGAAGGGCTAGACCTGTAATACTGTCAGGAGAACAAGACAAAAACAACAAATGAAATATGTTCTGTTGTTAAACACATAACCAACCTCCATCTCTAAGTACAGGACTTTCCAAAATAAGTTCACAAAATAGTGGAAGATAATATCTGAGCTGACGTGAAATGGACGATGAGTCCAACAATGCAAATATCTGAAAACAAAAATCATTTAAATTTAAAAAACAAGAATAAGTTAGTATTAACATAATATGTTTTGATTTCAGATATCTAAAGTAGTGATGCATTAAAAAGAATAACAACAACAGTTTCAATGTGATGCACATCCGATCATGTAAATAATATATTCTCTTTCTTTACAATAAGATCCTGCTATCAAAATTTCATTTGGAATGTGAGAGAATGTTTTTTAGAAAATTATTTATCATAATGCCTCAACTTTCATCTTATCAGGGTTTTTATAAATTAATGATCTTAAACTTTGTTTCCCGAAGATAAATAAAAAAAATTTAACACTGAAATAAATTTTAATTTCCAATATTTCTTATTTTAGCATTTTAGAACTAAAATTTAAAAAAATGGAAGCAGGACTGAATTTAAAAAAAAAAAAAAAATACGGATGTAATCATCTTTCAAGCTGAATTAATTTCAATACAGAGAAGAAAAAACAAACAGAAAAAAGGTTAACTTACTGGGCAACACATATCAGGTGCACCAACTACTGGATGTAATAGATACATTACTCTATTATAAAATCTTGTTTTAAGATAATTTACATAAGCTATTCTCACCTTCACAAAATTTGTGTGTACATCATCAAGCTCAAATTTAAATGGAATGTCAGTCAAGCAGAACTTCTCATTGGATGCAGCTGTTGCACTGTTGAAGTTAGCTGCTGGTTTAATGGGATGAAAGCTAATTCTGGAAACATCAGGTACAGTAATTCCCTTTATGAGATCTTCAGGTGGCTCTAACTGTGTAAAACAAGACATGACAATACTACTTTAATTTATTGAATTACTTTTTTGTTTGGGTTTTTCTATCAGAAAATTCACAGTATGTATGCAAATGCATATACACATATAAAGATTTCTACCAATTCTTTTAATTTAAACCTTGTTAAATTAACATTAAAAGGAGAAAAACCAATACATATGGGTTTTTTTTAAAATAACTTTTAATATAACTGTTTTAGCCTATGATTAAAAATTAAAGAGTCTGAGAAAAAACCCAAATTAAATTAAAAACAATAATTTTCTTTTACTATGACAACATATTTCATTGTTAATAAAAATATTATCTAATATTAAAGACAACAGGGTTAAATCTCTCCCACACTAACTACCTCGTTTTCCTCTATGGCTTTCTCTAAAGCTTCTGCCTTCTGTTTTAGCCCGGCTTCTCCCAGAAACTTGCACTGTAAAGCAATTCTGTCTTTTTCTGCTTTAGCCAATGACTCCATCAGCTCTTTGCTAGGCTCACCAATCATCTGCAAAAAAACAACAAAATAATAATAAAAAAATTAAAGACTAAAAATTACTAGTGTTGTCATGACTTGTATGACACATTAAAAAAATCATTAGTTGAATGTTTTAAGTTAGACCAATATTGCTTGGAGTAAACAGCATTACCATAGAGTTTATCTTTGAACATATCTTTATGGGGTGAGAATGAAGAAATGGGGGATGGGAGAGAAAATGTGTGCAAGTGAGAGAATGGATGTAATAAAATAAAATAAAATGTTTGCTAGAATAAATACATGTTGAAATATAAAAAACACACATATTTGAACATAATAAAACTTAAAATAGAAAACAACATTCAAACAAGTCATAGTATTCTACACAAAGTACTTCATCTTTTCAAAAATTGCTTAATTAATGAACATACCACAACCACAGGCTTGTCCACAAAGTAATGTTTAAGAATTTCTTGCCAGTATGTCTCTGTCTCATTTTTCATTTTCTTGTAGTTAGCAATGGAATTGACTCTTACTTCCAGCTGAAGGAAGAAAAAAATTAATTAAAGAAGTACTGGTGAACACTTTTTTTTTTTTATTTGTATCTGTTCAAACATGCACGATAAAGAACAACAACAAAAAAGAAAATCCCAACATGTTATCCCGTTCTACTCCATATTAAATTAATAATAAAAATAAAATATTACTTAATCTGCTTCTGATATATGTCTAGTGTGATAGCTGCAGATATCCATGCAGTGTTTTTTTTAAACATGTTCTATGTTAGACATATGTATAGAAAAATTTATACATTAAAAAAAACTTTGAAAAAGATATAGTTTAGTAAATCATGTGCTTAAACTGATATGCTTAACTTTAAAAATAAAAATTAGATGTATGATAACAATGAGTTGTTTTAATAAAATCAAAATAGTATGTTGATGACAAGCTCTACAACAACAATACCTCAACAGATCTACTGCAACAACAATTGATGTCAAACATTCTAATCTAACCATATCTCCAACCTCAAACCTAACACTAGCTATTTTCATTCCACAGCAGTGCTGTCTTGATATTATTATTTTTTTTTTTTTTTTTATTATATTTTATCAGTGATGTTTTATATAATAAATAATAAATAAATAAATAAATAAAAAGATCAATATAAATTATTGATGGCTCACATCATCCCTGGTGTCTCCATATAGAAAATCACTAAGAAGAATGAAAGCCATGGCATCATGTGGGGAATCTTCCACCTACAAGTTAGTATAAGAAGATAAAAATCAACACATAGATGAGCACTACAAAAAGTAATATTAAAAAACTATGGAAAAAGTAATAATCACAATTTTAAAAAATAAAAAATAAAAAATAAAAAAATAAAAAATAAAATAAAATAAAATTTCCAGAAATGAAAAATCTAAAACCTTTTATAGTTTCAGTTAAAAATTACAATTGTAAAATTAATCATTTTGTTCCAGTTTTATTTAAAAGAAATAAAATAAACCAAACAACAAGATGAATACTAAATTACAATAAAATGCAATTTTACAAGTCACTATAAATTGTATTTAAGTTTTAAAAAAGTTCATTACACTGTTCAGTGTTTCTAGCAAGCTGCGGTGAATCAGATTGTTCATTCTCTCCATATCAAAGGCTTCCTTCCCAGTAGCCAAGTTAAAAAGACAGTCAGATACTCTGAAAAACAGGTTTGCAGCACAAACATATTAAAATCTTAAATTATTAAACACAGTTTATTAAGACTATTTGCTGTCAAGTGAATATGAATAAATTTGTCTGGACCTGAAAACAAACACAAAGATTTAGCAGTGTTCCAATACACCACAGAATCATTTGTTTTTAAATTCATTTATTTAGCAGATTTTCTTTTTAGTTCTTTTTGCCATCTATAATGATGTCATAACCAATGATGAAATAATAAGAAGATTTAAACAACAACACAAACTATTCAGAAAGAGAAAAAACATAAATTACAAGAATTTGCATAAGTGAATCCAATAACTAAACATCTGAATAAATTCCTTTAAGAAACCTGTATGTTTAGTAATTAAAATTAACAAAAAAGGAGAAGACACACTGCAATGGTCAATCAAAATATCAAAAAATTCACAAAGTTCTTACTTAGGATGAATCATCCTCAGTTTGTCAAAAGGCACATTTTGGAACTGGAAATAGATACAACTTTCTGAGTTTTCTATCACCGAGTCTCGAATCTGAAATTAATAAAAACAATGATAAACTTTAGAGCTAAATGTTTATTAGAATTTAAACCAGTGCAGTGAAGCAAAACAAATGTCTTAAATGGTTATTAAATTGTAAAGGTGACCTTCTTATGAGCAATCATCATTTTTTCTAACTTTTTTTTTAATCAGTGGGTCAAAGAGAGAGAGAAAAATATAATAATAATAAATTAAAATAATAATAAAAGATTAACAGTGTCTTAACTAGTTATTATAGAATGGTTATTAACTTTTTTTAAAGATTTAAAGAATTATTAGGGTACCTTGCTACAGTATGGGTCAGCTATCTCCACTAACTCTCTCTGTAATGGTGAGATGGCAGAATCTGACAGGTACTGCATCAGAACTCCTACACTCAGCAACCTATACTGCTCCTGTATACAACAAGAAAGTTTTTGTTACCATATACGAATACCTGCTGGTGTTTTGTTCTCAACATTATAATTTAATAATACATTTTAATAGAATAATACAACCATAAATACAACCACTGTTTGTAAACGGAAATTTAATATACAAACATGCTGTCTATTTATCAGAGACCATGGTTTACTGATATATGCACTGCTGTTTTTAGGAAAGTGCTGTATAAAGGAATTACTCAGTGAAGTATCTCTGTCTGAGAAACAATTATAATATAGTGTCTAAATAGTTATTGAATAAATATGCATTGCTTCAAATTAAAAGCATTGTCCATTTTGAAAATAAAGAAATATTTTATTACAATGAAAATACAAAATAATTCTGTACAGTTTTCACCTTAGCTTTTGGTCCTCTCCAGGCCATGTAGACCATGCCATACTTCTCTTCATCAGATGGATAGGCAATTGCCTGTTCCACACTCTTTTCAAGAGGGGGCACCTCAAGCTGCCATGGACGAGTAAAAGGGGGAAGCTCACCCTTAAAAATTGAAAAAAAAATTTTACACATTTACTTCATACTTGTCACAGTATATAAATACTGACTGGGTGACAAATAGTGGTGCATGAAAAATGAAAGCATATAAGAAATTATATTTTGACTTCAAAGAAAATCAGAAAAAAATTACCTTTTCTTGAGTACAAATATTCCTTTACAAGGCTGATATTTGGAGTCTTAATCCCAAATAAAATAAATTAATCATGCTTTTAATGAAATCGATTGTAATTATATCAAGTAAAGAATGGGAATCAAGACCATCAAAAGTACCTAATTATCTGTTACAGATTTCCTTCCAGATACATTTTTTTTTAATTATCATAATTACTTAAAATTGTAAATATAGTGGTACCTTGACTTATGATTTTAATTCGTTCCGTGACCAAGATCGTAACTCAATTTGCTTGTATATCAAATCAATTTTCCCAAATGAAATTAATTGAAATACCTTTAATCTGTTCCAGACCCCCAAAAACATGTTTTTAAATAAGAAAAATGTATGTATAAATGAAAAATATTGTGTAAAAACAAAATAAAAGAGTATGTAAAGAAATAAATTGGTTTTGTAAAGTGTACAGGGTTAGGGTTTCTCCATCTTTTCATGGGCAGAGGTCTGCAGCTTAGAACTTATTTTAATGCCTTTGGCTGGAGTTATAGCCTTTATTGACTCCTTATGCTTCAGTGTGGTATATATCATAAAAGTATTACGCTCATACTGCTAGCCATATTGACTACAAGCACACCTTGCTCATGTTTTTCTATGACTTCATGCTTTAATTCAATGGACACCATATGCTTCTTCTTTTCTAGCAGTCCTTTGCACTCACATCCTTAGAATCCTTGGATATTTGGCAAAATACTGCACAAAACACAAGCACAACACAAGAAATGCTTCCACAGTGAGTTAACCACATGAGGCAAATGTAGAGACATGGGATGCTGGGTGGATGTTGTGTTGTTTGTTATGCCAACTAGCGGCAGCTTATCTGAAGGTCATTCAAAACTCAGATTTTGGTTTGCAAGTCAAAGAAAAAAATCGACTTGGTGACTGTTCAAGATATCCCTGCATGTGTATATAATAAACTTGCAGTACATGGTCTAACCTGTTACCATCAGCTGTTTTATCGGTGTAATTTCAGACCAACAAGTGCCCATACAGAAGCTGTACTTAATAACAACTCATCAGAAAATATACAGCAACTAGGCCAAGAAATGAGATATAAAAAAAAAAATGACATTTTTTAAAATTCAAAATATAATTTAAAATTATTCTGAGTAAGATAAATATAGTTTGTTTTACCTTTGATCTGATCATTTCTTCCACTGGTTCCAGAGCTTCAAACACTTCCTCTGGCTTCACCTGACCTGTGATCACTAGACACAGATTGTCTGGACGGTAGAAGTCATGATGGTACTTACAAACCTGTAATAAAATAACTGACCTTCTTTTTTTTTTCGAATTATAAGGAGATGTGCATTTAGTAACATTTAACTAAGGATGAAAAACTTTGTTACTGTAATAAGAGCATGCTTTTACTGAATAATAAACATAAAGATAAATCACCATTACATCAGCATGGTATAATTATTTATCAATTGCTTATAAAATATAAACACTGACTATACATATATCTACGTATGTTCATTTAGAACAAAATATTTTTTATTCATTTGAATTAAAAATATTAGCAATACAAACACAGCATATTAGATTATTGTAGAGAACTTAAAACATTTTTTGGTATTACTATTAAAATTAAAATTAAAAACTAAGTTTTTTTTATTATTAAAAAGTATTTATCTTGTCCAACAAACCATCTTTTAAATTCAAAATGATCCAAATTTTATATTCATCTAAACTTTACCATGTAAAGTACCATCTACTTGTTAAAAAAAAGTATTTTATATATCTGGGGTTTTTTTTTAAACCTTTTCATGCGATGTACTGCCTCGCAAATTAGCCATTATTCCCCCAGTCTCTGACTTGTATCCACAGGTGCCCGGGTACATTGCTCGCAGCATGTTGAGGTGACACAGACTTTCACCAGTGTTCTCACGAGCCTGCATTTCACAGTAAACAACACCAGCATCTTCACCCTCGCTGTTTACATGGTGAACTTCAGTGATGTAGGCACTATTCTGCAATACAGAGTGTTTTTTATATATATATATATATATATATATATATATATATATATATATTACACACACGCACACACGTACGTACGTATGTATGTATGTATGTATGTATGTATGTATGTATGTATGTATGTATGTATGTATGTATGTATGTATGTATGTATGTATGTATGTATGTATGTGTATGAATGTGTACACAAACACACACACATCAAATAATTTGTTAAGACATTTTCATCAATTTTATTATTATACTTTTTTCTCCTCAACCACTAAAAGTAAAATAAATTAAATTGTGTTTATCATGATAATTTACTTACCTTCAAAGTGGGATACAATATATGCTCAATGTAGAGAGGTAATAGTTTAAGAAAACCTTCAGATCCTGCATTGGTCATTGTGTAGCATGTATGGTCAGTGTCTGTCCAAGCATTTGTTCCTGATGCCAGGCACCGATTAGCAAGAACATCAAGAACACCCTGGATGAAGAAATATTATTTAACAAATAACTAAAACTGAATTTTGGTTTTCCACCTAACACTCAACAGATGTGTTAAAGGTTTTAACAAATTTTGGAAATATGGAAAGTTAAAAAAAAAAAAAAAAGTGTTTGACACTAACTAATAAATACAGTGTGTCAAATTTTCTTTACTGATAACTTTACAAGTGTCAGTGTAAAAACAAAAGTCTAAATGAGCAAATATAGATATATGTATTGCTGGTAAACAATACATAGTGTTTATGTTGCTAAACAAACTTTTCTTTTAAACTGTGATTAAAAAAAATTTAAAACCCGTAATTTAAAACAAAAAGCTTTTATTAAAATAAATTTTAAAAATCTATTCAAATTATTATCTTGTTTTAAAATGATAAATGTACCTTGTATGGGTGTTGCTCACTCCCCATGAATACCATATGTTCCAGTGTATGTGGCAGTCCATCATCATCATGTGCTTCTGTTGCTGTGGACAGAAATTAACAGTTAAATACTTAAATATATTTAAATAGCTCATTTATAGATACTTATTTCTTTTCCATTTTATTACAAATTAACCAGTCTCTGACACTGCGCTACATCTTTTTTTTTTTTTCCCCTTTTGTTATTTGAATATATTATATTTTAAAATTATTGAACAAATTTCTTTTTTATTTTATTACAGTTTGTAAACATTAATGTGTTAAGTCATTGAGACTGTTGTCTAACTATATATTATAAGTCATTCACCAACTTATTCAAGTTACTGATTTAAGTGATTAAATCATAAATGAAGCTTTATTTTTAATTTAGTAACAGACGACACCTGTAATAATTAAGTTGTGAAATACATAAAACATACCCAAGCAAAAATAGCCATTAACTAAAGGCCCTTCGACTTGTCCTATAAAGACACAAATGCCAGTGTCCTTTGAACGGTACTTTGATACTGGAATGCTCCCATTTGCCACCACAGAAAACAGAAATTCGAAACTGCTGGAAGGAGCCATTGCTTCCTTTACTTTATTTATTCTTCCTCGATTGCGCACCGTCTGAAAATTATTATAACTTACACTTAACTAGTTCTTCTTAACCAGGCTAAAGTAAAACAGATGGGGTAATTTAATTTTATGCCAATTCTCAAAGTGCTGCATCAACGTAACTAAGAAGTTGGTTTATTACATTTACAAATAATCATTAGTTGCAATCTTAATTAAATAAAATTAATATTAACGTGTTTAACATGACAGTTTATATTATCATCATTATCATGATTATGGAGTTTGAAAAATCTCAAAATTCGATATTATCAAATTCAAAATGAGTACGTAATTTCTCATATGTCGAAATAAAGTTCTTCTGATACATTCGAACATTATTTAAACATAAATGCGTGCATTCTAAATAGTGTCTTGTGTAATTGAAGATCGTGTGAAGAAATATTATTTTTTAAAAAGCTATTGCAAAGTACGTTTTAATCCAATAAACGTGAACAGATTTAGCTAACATGAGGGGAATTTTGATATAAAATTTGATCTTGCTAATTTGATACTCAGCATCACACTGTTAGTGTTATGGTTCCTGTTACTTAATATTTACACGAGCTACATTTAAAGTTGTCACCGGTAGAAAAGGATTCTGGGATTATAAGTGCTGCCATATTAATTTTTCTCGCGTGTTCTTCCTAGAAAATTCGATTGTTTACAATTTAAACCTCTATTCTAGAATGACACTAGATTTTGTGTCAGAAGTGGACCGTCGATTTTTTGCTAATAATCTGCTTACAAATGAAGACTGGGGTGCGTAAAAATTATTGCTTACTGGTATAAAAGTGCTTATAATTTTATGTTTTAGGCAAATTGCTTTTTAGTTATCTTACTTCCGGCAGCGTGACTGCCTTGAAATCATCTGTGAATTGACAGAGTATAATTGTTTTACTATTTAATATTGTCAGATATGAAACTGAAATGTTAGGTTGCTTCACTGGTGCATTAACGTATTGATCTGGCCAGAGTTTTGACGAAAAAATACAAAACATGAATCCATATGGTTTCCCGACAGTGTTTAGATTAACATCATGATTATGATTATCATTAAGACTATGAGTCGTATGAATATCACTATCAGTTAAGAACTGATCTACTGCCCGAATAACACAGTAACATGAGTACCGTGTTGGAGTGATATAATATAAATATGATTATTCAAACTTGGATAAAGTTACATGTTATGAGCCAGTTGGCGAGTTGAAGATGTGTGTTGATTATTAGTAATGTTTAATGTAATTGTTCAGTGGGTGTTACCGAGCTTAAATGTTTATCCTGTTATAAATAAATAATAACTGAAATTTTAAAAATTAAAAATTTTTTACGCAGTTATCTCTCTCTCTCTCTCTCTCTCTCTCTCTCTCTCTCTCTCTCTCTCTCTCTCTCTCTCTCTCTCTCTCTCTCTCTCTCTCTCTCTCTCTCTCATAGTCCTACACAACACAACTGGTCCTTCCCATAAGTTTGATATATTTTGTTGACACTGATATAACGATAATTAACTTGGTCAGTTATTTACATGATTTATGCCTCACCCAACTTACCTTGCAGTTTGTCCTGTTAAATATAATTTTATTAATGCTTTAAATGTTCATACCATTTCTGTTTATCACATAAGTTGTATCTGATTGCTTTATGTTGTATCTGACTGCTAATTAAATATTTAAGTAGATTATGCATTTGCTTTTGATACTTTTTCTAGTATGCTTTAGGATTTTTATTTTTTTTTGGGGGTAGGATTTTGACTGAAAATTCTAACTGTTGATGTAGGCAGTAGTTACTTGACTTGAAAATTTGAGAAATGAAATATTACATGAAAGCAGTAAGAAAAATTTAAGATTGATAAAGAAAATTCATGAATATTTTATTTTTATATTTTGCTATTTAGATAAAAAAAAAAAAAAAACTAAATTTATATATAACAACTTCTCAAAGCAGTTGTTTTGCATTGATTATTTAACATGTTTTGTTGCTGAATGTGAACCAACAGCATAAGAGAAAATTGTTGTTCTTGTTAGTTACTTATCTGACTATCTTTATATAATTACTATTGAAAGCAGTTTTGATGCCCTCATAATTTTAGGTATGTTTTGTTTTTTGAATAAAAAAAAATCAGTATAAATTCACAGACATTAACATGTGTATTCATGTTATTGATAATTATTTGTTCATATTTAATTAAAAGAAGTATCAAGGCATATTATTGGTGTCATTTGAGCACAACTGGTGATCTGTGTTCTGTACTGCACATTGATCAATTTTAATTGACATGAAACAAGTTAAGTAATTCTACTTGTTTTGTTAATAAATGTCTTTTACTTTATTTTAAAGATATGACCGAACTGGAAGTGCCACAGGAGGAATTTCCAGATATTTCTGATCTACTGGATTTGGACGGAACAGGACCGCAGAACTTCCTGGAATTTCCAGATGAATTGGTTGGTTTGTTTATAATTTTAATATGTGTGTGCATATATTTTCATAATTTCTTTTCTGTGTTAGATTTTTCATAGCTTTTAAATATTTGATAAGCAATAACAAGTACTAACATTTTTTTTTCTTCCTAAATTATTTAAAATGGTCATTAAAATTTCTATTTTTAATTCAGACAACTATGGACCCAATGAGTGTGCAGGTTCCACAACATTCCAGTTTGAATAATAAGATCAGTAACCCAGATGACTTTTGGAGAGAGCACAGCGATAGTTCTGACAGTGGAATTTATGGTAAACATTTTTTTTCACAAAAAGTGTGTTCAAGAGTTAAACATTTAAAAAATTAAATTGCAATTTGTG
Source organism: Chrysomallon squamiferum (assembly GCA_012295275.1). Taxonomy (NCBI): domain Eukaryota; kingdom Metazoa; phylum Mollusca; class Gastropoda; order Neomphalida; family Peltospiridae; genus Chrysomallon; species Chrysomallon squamiferum. The sequence goes on along the minus strand of CM022672.1, from coordinate 22,471,990 downwards.
AATAAAAGTATAACTGAAATCTGTGGCAGTAATCAGTAAATTAAGTGGCTATCTTAATTTTTATAGTAAGTTTTAGTGGGGTTTTTTATGATACTGGATCAGCCTATATTTTCTTATGCTAAACTGCAGCAGATTATTATTTTAATTTTTGTTCAGTAAAATATTATTTCACATATTACACTGTAGGCACCCATATAAAAGAAGAACCACCATCTCCAATATCTTCAAATATATCAGAAGCTGGATCAGAGGGTTATGGCTCTGTAAGTATTATTTTAATTTGGTTTGTGTAGATAAATTTTTTTTTTTTTTTTTCAAAGTTTGACTATGTATTGTTTTATTATTAACAACAAAACATTTTTCATAATTCCCAGATTAAAAGAAAATATATCCATTTTATTATTTTACTTTCTGAATCCCTATTATGTATGGATATTTTATATGCCTATAATGGTTTATTTTCTTAATTTTTCTAAGTTTTATTTATTTATTATTTTTGTTAGAATTATTCTTCACAGTATAATTCTCATACCAATGTTGTCAGAAATAGGATATATTGTTTTTTGTTTTTTTTTAAGTTGAATTGCATAAAATTTTCTAAATTATTATTATTATAGGCTTCAGACAATACCATTATTCAATTTCCCACTGATGTTATGGAAATAAAATTGGAAGGAGCAGCTGCTGTCTCCACGTTGTCCTGTGTTCCATCATCCACTCAGACAGTGTTTTCATTTCCCACACAAGATGACGACACATTACTCACTGCGTCAAATCATGGAAGTGTTGTTAATATTAACTCAATACTCAGTTCAAAGGTGAAAATTCAGCCGAAACCATTTGAAAAAATCTCTGCTCCAGCACCTAAGAAACCACTGTCTCAGAATGGTAGGTAATAAGTGCAAATCTGAAATCCAATTTTTTTTGGTTATTTATTCTTTTTTTATCATGTTACCATTTTTTTAACTGAATTATGATCTTGTTCTTTGAAACTGAATAAAGATATTATTTAGAATTAAGATACCTTTGTTTTGATAGCTCACACAGGTTACTTCTTAGTATCATTTGTGTAGTTTATAAAAAAAAGTAATGCTGTCTTTATTCAGTATAGTTCTGAAGCTTATGCCAGTAAACAAGTCAGTATTATATCTCTTTAAATAAAAGGCTAAATTAAATTATTTAGTAAATAAACTTCTTCTCTTCCAAATGTTTAGTTATGTAAAGCTGATGTTAGTTTTTGTATTTTTAATGAAAATGTCTTTTATTTAAAATTTACCTGGATTAGCTCCTTTGGTTGTGACACCTGAAGAATTTGCCAAGTTGACAGCAGCAGGCAAGATTCGTTTTCAGCCACCAGAGAATACAGTAGCAACATCAGCATCATCTGTGATAAACATTCCAAATGCCCTTGGTACCTCATCAGTTACCAGTCTAGTCAGCTCTTATCCAGAAATAGAGGGAGATGTAAGTATTCATTTTAGATAATACAGTATGATATATGTGTGTATGTGTGTGCAGGTTTCCATATAAACATAGAGAGAGAGAGATCGTTCATAAATTTACATACTTAATATTTTTATATTGCTATTGGTCTACAACAAACACGTATTGCTGTATTATATTAATCATTCATCAGTAGTTAATAATATTTGTTTATTGTTATGGTGTACATTGTTTTATTGCGTATGAGTGATTAAAAACACTTTTTAGACTGGACATTCTGAATTATTTTTTCTTGTTTTTATTATTACTTTATTTTACTTTGTTTGTAATGGCATGACAATGAAAGAGAAAATATTGGGTACAGGTCAGCCTTGCAAACGTTTTAAAATATATTTTGTTAGTGGAAAAGCCATTAGTAAGAAACTGACTAATTGGAAATGTGTACCTAAATATAAGGAAGCTGTTTGTTCATACCTCAAAATATTTATAGGCCCAAGGCATAATCTTGTTTTTTAAATTTTTAGCCAAAAATTGTTAGACGTCAGCAGCGAATGATAAAGAACCGTGAATCCGCTAGTCTTTCTCGGAAACGAAAAAAGGAGGTAATAGATTTATAAACAAGAAAATAAATTTAATTGTACATTTTCTCTGACAATAGTTTTCAAGTCTTTAAATGTATATATTGCCATCCCTGGTTTAGAGAATGCAGAGGACTGGTTTTAATGGGATTACTTTTGTTCAGTACAATTATGAAATTACATTTGGAGCATTTTAGTCTTCAGAATGTTCTGAAATTTGTATTCATTCAATCTTTTTAAGATAACTTTCTTAGATTAACTTTTTCTGCTAATAGTTTCTTGAGAAGCAGTTTTTATAATTTGATACTTGGGTACATAGTTCTTCAGTATGAGTATCATTGCAATAGACTGCAGATTTTTAAATTCTTCTATTGCTGCTTTTTTATTTCATAATTTTCTTACTTTTTTTAATGTCACTTATTTTGAAAAGGTTATATTTAAATTTATATGCTTTCATGTGTATAATTATTAATTTTATTATTATTTTTTTTTTTTTGTTTTAGTATTTATCAACATTGGAAACGAGATTAAGAAATTATACTTCAGAAAACCAGAAACTTAAACAGGAAAATGAGACTCTGAAAAAGAAATTGGACACATTACAAATGGAGGTCAGTAATTAGCAAGAAAATGTGTGTGTGTGTGTGTGTGTGTGTGTGTTTTAGGTTGACTGAAAGTTCAGAATGTTTTAAATAAAATTCAGAAATTAGAAAATATTTGTATTTCTTTTCTTATTTTTATTTTTTTGTTTTTTATTTTGCAGAATGAAAAGTTAAAGAAGCTCTCAATGTCACCAGCTAAGAAGATGTGCCTTTTTGCAGTTTTTGTTTTGTTTACTTTTAATCTTGGTCCATTAAGGTAAGCTTTTGATGTGTTTCAAAAAAAAAAAAAAAAAGAAAGAAATAAAAAAGTCAGTAACAAAAAACAACAGCTTATAAACGCTATGTTTGTTTTACATATATCAATAGTTATTTATTTTAAACAGATACATGCAAAAAAAGTAATCGAATATTTGTATCAATACTTTATTTTGTTGGAATTTTAATTTTTTAATTTTAATTTTTTTATCTAGAATAGTCTGTCATTTCATTAAAGCTGAACAATTGTTTCGGTTCATGAAATTGTGAAATTTGTTGACTCTTAAAGATTTAAGAATTGTTTATGAATTACACAGATAGGTCTTAATTGTCTAAGAAATTTCAAATTAGCAAGGACTGCAGATTTAAAATAATTATCAACCAATGCTTGTTAAGATTTAAAAAATTTTATACCACCTAAAAACTTGTACCCATGCTCTGTTGATATATTAACATGTTTTATGTAAATTCTACTATTTTGCTTATTTCAGTAACATTTTAACTAACAATGACAATGTTCCACTGGTCTCTGACAGTGTTGTACACAGGGGAAGACAACTAATGTCAGTGTCAGAAGACCGAGGTTTGTCGTTCATGGCAACGCCTAAGAAGTTGTGGTCTCCTGATACTAACACTGTGTTAAAACGACTTCAGGAACTTTCAGAGGAGATGGAGTCAAGTTATTCAGCAGGAAAAATAAATCAGACAGATTTTGAGGCTTTAATGTGTCCTAATTATTTAAATGCCACAGAATCAATGAGGTAGGTACAAATTATTATAATTGTTATTATCATAATTACACACAGACACAGTTATATGCTAGCTCAGGATTAATTAAAAATTAATTGTAGCAAAGAGAAAACATTAAGAAAAAAGATATCTTTTTCTGGTACTTTGACACTTTCTTTTTGCACTAGAATCAGGATGAAAAGTTTTCACTTTGCCATTTTGCCATTAAAAAATGGATATGTATAATTGTGTCTCTTTAAAGAAAAATTTAAATGCAGTATAACTTTAATAAAGAGACATCATGAAACAATATTTTTTTTTTTTATGTAACCAGTTTTTAATAAATAAAAAAATTGTTCTATGTCAACACAGTAGCTCTTAATGTCTTAAATAAATTTTATTAATTAGTAATTGGCAAACAAATTCTCTTATTCTGTAACCAGATACAATTTTAAATAAAAAAATATCTGTCAATGTGGTGTCTTTTAGTGTCATGAAGAAATTTGATTAATTAGTAATAATTTGGTCACAGTTAAAAAAAATATATTTTTCACTTCAGACTTGCAGAGCAGCTGGCTGGATGGATGATAAGACATGAAGAGCAAAAGAAGAAGACTGAAGCAAGAAAACAGAAGCGAAAGAAAGAAATACACCCAGTGAACACACTGAAGAAAGCACTGCACAATGGAATGAAAAGATTGGATAAGAAATACCTCAGGTATTTTACTGTTAAAACTAATATTGCTGCTGTTGTTATCATCAAAAGTAATATTTCTCATTACCATTAAAAGTAAGAAAGTTCTCGTTTTTCCATTAAAACTATTTTTTTCTGTTGCTGTTTGTTACCTTTAAAACTAATTATTAATTTTGTTTAGTAATCAGGTTTACTAAGTGATGTCACTTTATACAGGATGGTTGAATTAAAAAGTATTGACAGATTTTTACTTTTTTTTTTTTTTTGTTGTTTCCATGCAAGAAAAATGGTTGACTTTTGTTTCATTCACATTTTTTGCATTTTTATCTTAATATCTTTAATTGGATCTTCCTTCTTAAAAATTTTGTTCTAATTTTTTGTTTTTTTTTTTTTTTTTTAGAGCTGAAGCTAGATACCAGCTGCAGGTGTTCCACGGAATGGGAGACAAAAAAGAATTTTTTGAATCCATTAACCGGAGAAATGACACATTTTATGTTCTTTCATTCAACTCGGTAAGTTAAGGAAATTGTAAAGAATAAATGTGGGGGAAAAAAAAAATAGGGAAAATAAGTAATTTTGATAACTGACAAAAAGAAGTGCTGTTTATTTTTGTTTTTCATACATTTGTTTTACATACATATAAATATTTTCTATTATAAATGTAAAAATTTGTTGATTGCAGTAGTACAAAAGAAATTGTAACTTTTTATTTTTATTTTACTTTTTATTTTTTATTTATTTAACAAATTTTCATTGTTATTGATTTGCTTTCTAAATATTTAGTTTCTTTTCATTCTTTCAGGACTATTTCCTGGTTCCTGCCATTGCACACAACAAAACAATGAGACCAAGAATGTCACTGGTGATGCCAGCAGTGGCACTCAATGGTAAATAAAAATGCTATATTTTTCTTGTGTTATGAATAAAAAAACAAATAAATGTTTGTATTATGAGAGATGTTAAACATTTTTTTGTTTTTTTTCATAAAAATTCGGAGATATTGCACTTTATCTATTACTGTCACTGCATCATTTATAAATACTGAACTCTTCATAGACTGTTAATACATTGCATCATTCAGAAATAGGTACCTGAGTTGGTTTTGATCCTCTGAACCATAGATTGTTCAGTTGAAACAAAAGTCCTTTCACTATCCTGTAGAGAAGATAATTTTGAGTATTAATCTATAAATATATTCTTGGATTGTTGTGATTTATTTAAAAAAAAAAATATAAATAAAAATGAAAAATGCACATACTTACTTTCAGAATCAATGCAGCCTCCGCCTGGCAGTATTGGGATGATGCAGATTGACTGCGAGGTTCTTGGCACCCAGTTGATACACGTCCACAAATCAGCAGTACCAGAAAATACCTGGCAACAAGCCAACCACACATTCCACTAGTCTAGTGCAGCTGCTCATTGTCATATCAATATTGTAGACATAATCATTTGGAAAGAAAAAAAAAAAAAAAAAAAAAAATCTCTTTATTAAAATAATACCGGACTGGATGGAGAGAAAATAAAAAGAACAAAGGAGGAAGGTTTTAAAAGTTATTTTTTATGTTTCTTTGATAGTTACTTGTTCTTTTTGCTTGATAATTGGGCAATACATCTAAATTTGCAGTAGTTTTGAAAGATAAGAAAATCTTTCATTATCAAACTATTTGTAAAACATTTTCAATAGATTATTGTCATCTTTTAATTACATTTTGGAAGATAATTTTTAATAAGGTACATTTTTAAATCCTCTGTTCAGAGTTAAATTTTTCCATTTTTATAGTTGAGAGGATCTGTTGTTAATGTATATTTGATGTCAGTGATAGAAAATATTTTTGGACTTGGGAGAATCCCTCATTTAGTATTTTGCAGCATGGATTCTGATGGTTTGGATTTGTTTATTGTTAACTGTTATTTGGTAATTTTAAAAGAATTTTTATTCAGAAGGAAACTTTTCTCTTTTTTTTATCCTGTTGAATATGTTTAAAAAGAATTGTAATAATGTGTATATAATTATGATAAATATTATTTATCAAACAAATTAATATATCAGTTAATGTTTATTTATGTATGTGTGCAATAATGTTATTTTCATAAGTTTATGATTTTTATATTTTTTATATAGCTTAGTGTAAGAGGTGGATTTTTTTTTTTTTTTTGCCTTTTTGCCTTGTCTCTTTTTTTCTCCTTTTCTTTATAAGTAGAATATTTGATGTTGTATCATGTACAATATGCAATCTTAACTTTTTAAATTTAAGAAAAGAAACAGATTCCTCTCCCCCAGATATGTATAATACAAACAAACACACACATGTACACTTTTCTTCTTCTTTTTTTTTTAAATTCAGCAGAAGCAGTTTTGTGGATGTGTTTTAATCTTGGCAGCAACATTATTTAGGTGCTAAATTCATTTCAGTTTTTTTCCTTCTTCATCTACATGTAAAAAAAAAAATTTTTATATTGTATTCATTTGTTAGAGATTGTTTTGTATTTTTGTTGTTGTTTTTTTATTTTAAATTCAGTAAATACCTTTATTTTCTTTCCTTTTTTTTCCAATTTTTTTTTCATATTTTTTTTTTTTTTTTTTTTTTTTTTGTTTTGCAGTTATTGTTGTGTGGGAATCCCAGCAAAGTTTAATTATAATATCTAATTATAATATCTAAAGGTATTAAAATACAGTAACTGTTTGAAGTCAAGGAAATACTTTTAATGTGAAAAAAAACAACTAAAAAAATTAATTAAAATAATCTTTTGCCTTGGACTTCTAAAAGTATTGTAAAGAGAGTGAAGTAAAAATTTTGATGTGTGCCTTCATAGAATTTGTTTAGAGGATAAATACTTGCTTCAGTAATTGTTTATCCTTATGAATTAGACATTTTCATATTGATAAAGATACAAGAAAGTTGTTATTTGCATTTTAAATGGAATGCTCCTATTATGTTGTGACTGTTAAAATTGTTTTGCTATTATATGATTGTAAATTTAAATTGCATTTTATATATAAAATTGTGATGTGAATTGTATTATATTATTTTATTTTATGGGACCAACTTTTGTGATGGACAAACTCAATACTTTTGAATTTTAGAAAAGTAGATACACTTTTATTATGTTCATGTTAGAAAATGCATTTTATCATCTTAACCAAGCTTCACTTGTTAGTTATCTTTTATATGTTTTTAATTAGTTAATCATTGGACAATACCATACTACAGATAACAGTATTGGTAGACAAGAAATCCTGTTTTCAGATAACAAAATCTGTATTTTTTAATTTTTTGTGAGAAACTTAAAAGAAATTATAATAATAATAAAGTAAATGTTAAAATTAAATTTTATAATTCACAATATTAGTGCTTAGGTATTCAGCTTCAGTATATTAATTTCCAAAATATTTAAATAGAATTTTATTTTTTATTTATTTTATTTACATGCACGCAAATGCAGGTATAGAGATACACATACAGAGATACATAGTTGGTGCTAAAAAAATACCATTATTTATCATTTTAGAACTTATTTGTTTTTATGTTATCATTATTCAGTTACACTTGAGCTTACACGTCAAACATTCTTTATGTGCTAACAATTTTTTTTTTTTACAATGTTTTCATTCTGTAAATTGTCTTTGGTGTTTCTGAACCATTCCTGTATGTCACAAGTCATAATTTCAAAAGAAATCTCACATCATGTTTTATAATGATGTACAAATTTAGATGTACATTCAGTACGTTTGACTTATTTTTTCATTAAGGTATCTAAGCATGTGTGCCTGATGCATTTTTCATCACTAAATCTCAAATGATGCATGGTTGTAAGAAATTATTTATTTCTGAATGAATACATACATTAATGGCAGAAATCAACATAATACTGTACATGTATTTAACATACCTTTCGAGAATAAAAAATAAAAAATAAATATTCCTCTCACTATATTTATCTAGCAAGTATAACAGATTAAAATATGAATGCAAATGTCTAACTGTGCCTTAACATATGCTTGTAATATGAATGGTTTTGCTCTGAAAGGAAAATATACACTTGAATATATTATATTTTTATTATTTTATTATATACACAAGATAAAAACTCTTGTGCAGTGAATGCAATTTGGGTATATTAAAGGCAACAGCGCAGCAAAATTTTCGCTGGCATTGAGTATTTTATGCAAGAATATAATGCACATTTCATGATCTCCCATTTTTCATCAGCTTTGTGAATACCAGATGCATAATATCATGTTTTCATTCAACATACTTTAGAATGTTCTGTGTTTGATTGTATAGTACAGTAGTCAGTGCTTCATGTATATATATATGTTACATGAATGATATGGGGTGTAAAGCATTTGGTTCATTCTTATTCCATTTCAGTTTTTTTATTCATATCTAATTGTGTGGGAGTATTTGCAGGAATTGTATTGGGAATATTTTTGTTTCACAAACTGAAAATATTGTTACATTCATCATTTAGATAAATGTGATATTTGTTGATATTTTTTTTTTTTTTTTTATTTTGAAATATTTGTATTATTATTTTTAATCTGTCATTTATATTCGGATAGAATTTTTGGTCATTCATGTAAGTTATAAAATTCATGAATGTGAAATGTTATTGAGACAGTGTCTGTTTTTCAGTATATACTGGTATATTTTTAATTAATTTATTTTATTTTATTATTATTTAGCAACTGATAAAAATTAAATTAAATAATGTCTAAATACAGGTCAACTATCCTTTGCCTGAACAACAAAGAAAGTCTTTTAATAATCTACAGTGTAAATTTGTATAAGAAAGCAATGAATTATACCTGTACATAATTACATAAAAAATGATTAATGTTAAACCTTTAAAAAAATAAACAAACAAACGATATATATATATTAAAATTTCGGAGAACAGATTTTTGATCTGTGACTTCTTTTAAAAGAAGTATAAATAATGATCTTTAGGAAAGGTGTCACAGATAAGATGATTGTGAAGTAGTAGTTTTAAAAGACTAATTCAGCAGTGGCTGACAAATTTTTGTATTATCCAAACAGTATTCTCAATTTGGCAGATTTTCTCGCTATTTGTTCTTTGGATGGAACCTTAAAGTAGAGAGATTGTTGTGATATTAAAATGTGAATTGCAAGTTATAATAAATCTGAAATAATGTAAAAACAAAGCAAAGCAAACATAATGGCTATAATTTGTCTTTATTTATTTATTTTTTGGTTTAACCATTTGATGAATGTAAAATATTTTCTTGTGGTATTCAATTAAAAAAAAAAATAATAATAATAAAAATAAATAAAAGCAAAACAGTCTTGTTCTGTATTTTGTGTTTGTTTTAAAATACAATGGTGGTAAGAACAATGACCCCTCAATAAAATTCCAAAGGAATTTTCCTTTATTTATTTATTTACTATAGATGTTCACAACTTTACATTCACCATTCCATAGCCAGGAAAGCACGTGCATCATTATCATCATAATTGTTACAGCTAAATTTGTGAGCCTGTATTGCTTAAATTTTTTTTTTTTTTAAATGCTAATTCATTATCTGTTAACAGTGTTAAGTCTGCAAAATTTGATAAAATTATACCAAATTAATAGCTATAAAAACATGGATACTTTGTATCAACTGTTATATGGGGATTTATTAAATAATGATAATGAAACGGTGCTGATGATAATGGTAAATAAATAAAAAATATTAGCGGACGAAGAGTTCAGTTACAACTGCACACTCGTTTTCCGATCGAAATTATCCGAATCGGTAACTAACTAATTAATAATAAATAAATAAAACTAAATATTACTATTAATATTTAAATTATTCTTTCCATCAAAAACTGTAATTGCAATGCAAAATGTATATACAGAATAAATTAATATAAAGTAATGTGTAACCCATTGTGTGACGTCAATCTATTGAATAAACAGCTTGACAACAGTAACAGTCATTCGTGTTCGAGAGGTTGACATATTAACATTTCAATCTTCAACAACTGCATTTAAAATTATGAAACAAATTTCCACAGACTTAAAATAAACAAACGATTATTAAGGAGACAGAACTCCGTATTGAACTAGAAAAGACATCGACGTATTATTACTTCAGAATGGTAGTTCTGAAAAATTATACAAATCCAAGTCACATGGTTGACAGAAACGTTATGCAAACCGAAACAAATTTAATACCAGTTAAAGGAACATTGTCTCTAAAAAAAAAGTGTTAAAAACGATCACGCAAATAAAGAAAGGGGCGGAGAAGCTGCAACGGAAAGAGAACTACTCACTTATCTACGAGAATAAAAATAAGGAAGAAAGTTGGGGGCCTTCTCGATTCGCCCGTCACAGCAACAAAAATAGGATTCGGAACATACATAACATTTTACCTTCAATTTATTATAATTTATATTCGTATATCTAACTAGCTATAAAAATGCACAGAGACTTCATAATGACTTTATGAACAACTCTGTATCGCTGTGTTGTATGTGTACACGTATGTACAAATATATATATACACACATGCATCTATGCAAACTTACATAATTTACACAAGTACACACACTCACACATATGCATAGATAACATAAACACACTTATAATCATACACACTTACTCGCATTTAAAAATATAAACGTATATACATGCCAACAAACATAAACACAAACATATAAACACACATTGTAAAGGAAGCACGATAACACGTAAAGTCAGAAACTTTCTTACATACATGTGTGACACACAGACATGTTTGTATACATACACAGACATAACACCCTTCATACTCACGTTCATACAGAGAAGGAAATAAGTCATCTAAACATACATTACATACCTACACATGTATGTAGACAGCAACCACCCACATACGTAAAAGAAATGAACACAAAAAAATACATACATAAATACATACATGCATATATGTGAATTAGTGGCACAGTAAAGTATGTACGGCTAAATTGGGAAGGAACGGGCTAGACGTTATACGTCCCTCCGTGAGAATGGTTTTGGAGGCACGCAACAGAAAAAAAAATAGTCTTACCTATTACATACCTTAATTTTCAGGGCTACCGTAACAATTTCTGAACAATAGGGGAACACTGTCCCTTTCATACAGCCTCATTTCACACACACACACACACTTAAATTCAGGACGCTCTGTATGTCGTATATCTAGCATCGCGTTTGTGGATTCTTTTCTAGAGGCTGTGTCGGGTGATTCCAAAACGAGAATCTCAGGTCAGCTGTTCCTCCAGCTTCCATCTTCATTTTCATTCTATTCTAGTTCTGTTCCCAAAACAGCATAACTGTTATCATCTTTCTAATTATGTAATTAATAATTTTCCTTCATACGAAATTAACTGACTCTGTTGAATAATAATAATAATAATAATAATAATAATAATAATAATAATAATAATAATAATAATAATAATAATAATCCCTTTTATTGATCGAATAATAATTTAAAAAAAAAAAAAAAGTTTGAAGCTACATTTTTAAACAGTTGAAGAGAGTAACCATTTGTTTTTAACACAGTGGAAATATTCAGAACTTTAGCTCCAGTTGTTGATGTTTACATCTTGACGTCTGTAAAGTAAATCTGTATAAATACTTCTTGGATGTTCAATAGTTAGAAAGATTTTATTCATCCTTACTCCCAGTCCAAACACTAAGAATTTTGTATGCCTTACAATGATCTCATATTACTTGCGATTAGTATATTTTATAGCTTTTATTCTTTATTAATTATTTGTTACTACGTTTTTTATTTTTCTCTCTGTACCAACGACAAAAAAAAGTGTAACGTGTCCGAATTTAAATCAGGTAAAATCATCCCAAAAGATATGAATTCGCATCTCAGAGCATCTAATTTAAAGAAAGAAAGAAACAAAGAAATTCATGACCGACACCCTCAATTAGATTGTCCCTGTTTTCACTTTTCACAAAATGGCAAGTATCCAGTAATAATGGGGAAAAAACCAGGATTATACATAGAAAATTGGATGTATTTAATTTTGAGGATCCTTCCATTCACGAAAATTTGTAAATATATCATACGTGTTCTTTTTCCATACTAACAAAAAAAAAAAATCTTCTGTTTTGATATGAAAAGAAAAATTATATTATTTGGACAATTTCATTGGGAAATAAATTCATTTCAGTGTTGAAGACAGCCTTAATATCACAGGTGAGGATCCCGGATGTAACGTCACAGTAACATCCGGTGCCTTGTGATAACGTTTCGTTTGCTACGACGATTCTCGTGAGAGATACGTATGTCGTCTGCTAAACTTTTCTGTTGAAGTTTTATAAATTTTATTTACAAAATAGTTGACTAAAAATGATATTTAAAGACATGTTTAATGGCTAGAATGCAGCCAGATTTTATTGGTTGCCTGAAGAAGAGCCAAGAAGGTAATAATAATAATAATAATAATAATAATAATAATAATAATAATAATAATTCTTTTTTATATACATATTTGTTGTTGCTGCTACTACTATTACTACTACTAGTAGTAAAAATAAATAATTAACTTTTATGAAGTTGTTTATTTTATTTTTGTTTTGTAAAGAGGAACTGTAATTTTATTTGTACGCAAATCCTTTGGATTAGTTATTTTATATTATTTTCTTATTCATTCTACGTTTTTATGGCGTATTTTTAGTATTTATTATTATTTATTTAAATTTTTTTTTTTAAAACTGAAATCAAACATGATAAAAATGATTTAAACGTGTGTGTATCTAAAATCAAAATATTTAAACAATCATTATTTGAATATAAATCACATAATAAAACGATAATAAAATAACAATTATTAATACCACTGTTATTTATGCTGTTTGCTTTTTTTATTATTATCATTTTATTATTATAATTAATGATATTTATTAATAATAATAATTATTATTATTATTATTTTTATTATTTGTAGGAGTATGCTAATTGCATTGCTCCTATTATGCTCCCTTATAGACACTCCTGATGGTAAGCCCTACCAGTTTTGCTTTGAAGGGTGTGGGTTGATCAACCAAGTTGTCAGATGTGATTTGTTAATAAACAGAGATTTACAAAAGCTAGGAAAGTGTATTGAAAGAAGACCAGGCCTAATGATTGTGTGAGTTTTCCAGATTTTATTTAAGATTTTTATTACGGAAATTAATTTTGATCTTAAATTTAAAAAATACCTAATTGTTTTATCCAAAAAGTGTTTTTAAAAGTTTTTCAGATAATCATATATAAACTGTAAATAAAAAGCTATCATGAACTTTTTGTGTTATTTTCATACTTGACAATTCATACTTATTTTTATATAATTATTGTATACAAGTGAATGATACATGTTTAAATTTTCAGGGATATACGACACCACGAATTAAGCTGTAGTTGTACCTTCTTGGAATTTTCTCGAGTTGTTCGAAAGGAAGCAGGAAAAATTGTCTTTCATGACAATATATGTAACACCAGGCAGATTGTAAGCTGTGGTAAGGATGTGTATTATGTACAAGTATGTGACATGATAATTTTTTTCATAAATTTACTAATTAAATGCAGACGGCTAATCTTCTATAATTATTTAAATATTTTCTAATGACACAAACCTCAAATGAATTTCAGCATATTCACTGAATGAAGTGCACAATTTAAACTTTTTTCTTTAAAAAAAAAAAAAAAAAAAGGTTTGGTAGCCCAGTCAACTAGTCTTTCGGGCGATGAACCTGTATATGCAGTATTTGGTGGCATGGTGTTTGACCTGACTTCGCAGGATTTTGAGTCCCGCTTAACAGACATGGATGCTGAGCATAAGAAGATCATATCTGCTTTGAACAACCCTTCAACCAGAGAAAAATACGAAGCTGTTGAAGAACAGACGGTAGAAAAAGCTGTTTTGGCTGTGGATTCAGTTGGAGACCGCCCTGCAATAGAACCTATACCAGAGGAAGATATCATAGCAGAACGTGAGCATTTTTATTTGCTGATTCCTTTTGACAGGTACGGTAATTTTGGATGACCTACTTTTATAAAATGACTATATCCCAGTGTTTCAGTCCTTAGTACTGTTATTGGTGTTGGCTTAGTTCTAGCCCTCTTGGGACATATATATGGACATATTTGTGTAATAATAAATTTAATACGTTTTCTATTTCAGAAACTCAAAAAGATGAGTTTGATGATGAACCTGCTGCTGTTGACGATTATGAATATGATGATGTTCCACCAGTAAGTAGTTAATTGTAAGACGATTTGCATCTTTAAATGGTGTTTTTATTTAAATGATTTTATTCTCATGTGTTTTATATCTATTTTAATACTATGAGGCAATAAGCAGTTTTTTAAATGTCTTCACGAGTTCAATAAAATACTTGTTCATATCACTGATAAAGAAAATTTCGATTTTAACAGGAAAAGCTTTCTCACTCACTAAAATGAAAAAAAAAAAATAATAATAATAATAAGAAAGAAAGAAAAACGATTAATAACTGACATTAATTTCTTTATACTGTCTTTTGTTAAAAGATGATTAGAACTGTAATTTATTACCAGTGGTAGAAAAAGATATTATTTTGACTAAATGAACTGCATTAAAGTGTATTTGGGATTATGTATCAGCGAAAAATTATATATTTATTTTCTTTATTACTGTCGGCTTTTTAAAAATTATTATTATTATTATTATTATTATTATTATTATTATTTACCAATACTGCCTTTTATTTATAAAACGTTATTTATTACACAGCCGTAACTAGACTCTTTTTAAAATGTGGCAAACACTTAATCACCGAGCAGACCGGGGCAAAAAAATTGGCGAGGGATCTGGGGTCTTCAGACGGTAACCGTAGACATAAACGAATTAATTCAGTGGATATCGTTTCTATCGGAATAGAGATTAATATTTTATATTTTTAAAATAAAATCTTTGAATAATAATTACAAAAAAATAAATCAGTTTCGATATGAGGTATTTGCCTCATTTGCCTCAGTGTATTTATGCCCAAGTGTTATCTTTTTCTGGTAAATAACTTTGAAGTATATACATTTCGTGTGCTTGCTTTTAGATGGTAGTAACTAGACTACACAAAAAGAAATGCGTTTCAATTTTTTAATTTTCAAAAACTCTAAAGTGCAAAAATTCATAAATACATTTTTCATGATTACGCAATCACCGATGAATCTATACTACGACAGTACCTCTTATTGGATAAATGGTCTACCATTTCACATATTTTCTTGTTTAGTTTCTAACTTTAAAGTTTCTTTACTTTCCCATCGTGCCGTCTGACGTAGGAATACTATGGTTGTCTTCTTTCTGGGCACTGCAATTTTGTATGAATACTACTACTACTACTACTACTACTACTACTACTACTACTAATAATAATAATAATAATAAATAAATAACCTTTCTACTTACCTTAAAAAACGGATACAAATGGCCGCTAAACAATATTTATTATTATTATTATTATTATTTACTTTATATCTTTTATTATCGTATATCAATTGATTTGAAAAGCATTTTTGCCAATGAAATGGTTGAATAAAACGAAAAATATTGGAATGCACATACCTTTTAACCGTTATGCTAATACATTAGACATATTTTATTTTATTTCTTTTATTATTATTATTATTATTATTATTATTAGAACAATGAAGTAAAGGTCAAATATTGCGCGTGCAAGAATAAATGACGTCACAAATGTGTCACAGTATCCAGTGGGCGGCGTTACGGCGTCGGTTTCAACTGACAATTTGTTGTTAGGCATTCGGCTCACCGAAATGGTTTGAAATAATGTTGCCACCGTAAATTAGATCCGAAAATGTAATTAAAAATAATAATAATAATAAAAGTTAGTAAAAAAGAAGAAAAAAAAAAGCACATACGTTTTCATATAACACGGGCGCATTTTCTTCAAAATGTCGAAATGCCATTAATTGGAAAGTAATTTGAACTGTGATGAATCGAGATGAAGAACAGTTACCGTCGTTGGGTAAGATGAGACCACAAATTAACTCAAACAAAATATAAAAATGGTATGTTTATTGGAGAGATGATTCAGTTTCATTAATGTTTTCTATTTAAGACGCTATATGCTATTAATAATCAGTAGTATAATAAATTAAGCATTAGGTAGGAAACAATTGATTAGTTGTTGATTCTGTCATGTTATTCCAGACGAAACGAAACACTGTATTATGAGTACAATTTTAGCTCAGTATTAAATGAAAATTAAAAACGTTACATTTCTAAAAATTATAATTAATTATAAATTTGCGGAGCAGCAATTTACCCGCAGTTTACCTGTAAGGCACAGAACCGATACCAGATCTGATAACGCGATAATCCTAATACTGCAAGTCTGTATGTGATGATCTATAAATATAAATGAAAACTGACATAATCTCGGGAAAAAAAAAAAAAAAAAAAAAAAAAAAAAAAGTAATTGTCACTCTACATAAAAAAATAATAATAAACAGGTTTTTTTTTGGCATCTCGTTTTAATATTTGATTTTGAGATAAACATTTGCATTAGGGAAAAACTAAAATAAATAAATATATACAGGTTAAACATTTTAATTTTTTATTTATTATTTTGTTTTTAATTTTGACAAATAGTAGACTGTCTCCAAAATGTATTACCTACTCCAACTGTAACAACCGGTTCTGGTATGTCAGCTGTGTCATTCTAAGGTTAACAGAACAAGCTTAGAAATCACAGTCAATATACATATTTCTGCAGTTAGGATTTTCTCTGAGTTTGAATTATAATGAGCTTTTGTTGTTGTTGTTGTTGTTGTTGTTGTTGTTGTTATTATATTATTATTATTAAAGCAAGACATTGTATTTTAGATGAAAAAAAAAAAAAAAAAAAAATAAAAAGAGAAGGATTATTTAAACTCAAATGAACAGGCATGCAGTCTTCAGTAGAAAGATGGTACACCAAATCTGCTGTTAAAGAGGAATTATTTGATTCTGTCAATATACTTGAGAGTTATATTAAAACTAATTTCTGAAACTAACAAAAAAAAAAAAATAAAATAAAATAAAATAAAAAAATAAAAATCTTTAAAAGCCCTGATTTTGTTTTTGTTTCCAGAAAGCAGCCAAGACTCTGGAAACAGAAATTACTGTTTTCATTGCCTTCCATGTTGTGCTCATGATACTGATTATTGGAATACTTCTAAAAAAGGTAAATGGAACCAAATAAATAAATATCTGATATAAAAACGGGTGGATGAGAAAATATTTGTTTTGCTTTGATGAGGTTTATTCCACACAAATACAAGTTAGTGATTGTAGAATGGATATGCACAATTAATTGACATACAGACATAAAAAAAAGTTATTGCAAGTTACAAATTTCATGTCTCCTGAAACCATGGTTAGGGCCCTGAAAATGAAAACAGAATGATGAAATATATTATGAATCCAGAAACAAATATTTCATTAACAAGATAAAATAATAATGACATTTTCTCAAAATGCATTTGTACTTTGTTCTAAAATGTTAAATATCAGTACATATGTTAGTAAGCATTATTTTTATTTTTATTTATGATATAGAAAAGAAATATTTAGACATATATTATTTTTAATTGTTTGCCATATTTGCAAAATTGGCTAATAATTTTTATTAAAAAACAGTTTTATAAACAAACAACAGATATTCTCTGAAAAGTAACCAATTTCAAGTTAACAGTGCTTATAACTATATTGGAAATTTCTGAATAAATCTTTCTTTCTTTCTTTCTTTCTTCTTCTTTATCTTCTTCTTATTATTATTATTATTATTATTATTATTATTTGTTGTTGTTGTTGTAATACGTATGGATTTTTTTTGGCATCACCTTATCTTTAATAAAAATGAACATAACAAATTTTTATTTACTATGTTTCTGTAGCTGGTCCTGAAAAATTGGTTAAAGGGCAAGACTCTCTTCCCAACAAAATTTTTTAAGAAGCTTTATAACAGAAATTTTTCTGCACTAGCAAATAACAATGCAGGAGAAACTGCTGATGAGCCAGAGGAAGAACATGCTGAAGAATATCTTCTGGAGTCCAATGATAACAAAATGAGTAAAAAACCAAAAGATCCTGGTAAAAAATGGAAGAAAACCAGTGAAGATGTAAGTACAAATTCAGTTGTTTTACATTGTTAATATATTTATAACGTATATAATACTGGAGGTCAGATTCTAGTAACTATTTGTTGGAGCCATTTTGAATTTAACATAGATTTAACACTTGATTTTAATCTTGTGTAAACTTTTAATTATAAATAATGTTTAAGCATAAAATCATATAATATATTTCTTAATATATTTTTTCATCTTACCACAGAGTACCTGATTTAATAAATTAATTTATTTAAAAATTTATATATTTGTCATGCTCTTTATTTATTATATAAAAATATTTTAGACATAGGTTAAATTAAAATTCATATTAATATCCAAATAATACAGTCTTTGAAATGTTAATAAAATTAATTGTAGCAGGGAAGGCACCAAAAACTTTTTGTTGTTGTTTTTAATTATTTATTGCATTTTCCAAATCATTATTTTACAGGCATCATCTGATCATTCTGCTTCTTCACAAACTCGAACAAAAGAAGTGAGTAGCCATTCAGATATAAATGTATATAATTATGTATTCCTAGAATGTTCTCTTTAGACCCAAATTAAAGCCACATAGTTAGGTAATATGTTCATGTCACAAGATTTAAGGAAATTTTCTTCGTTAAAACAAAACTAAAGTTAGCATAAAAAGCATATTTTTAATATTTTAATTTATCAAAAAATATTTTATAGGAGATGACAGTTGATTATGAAACATTCAAATAATTAAAATGCAGCATTTATTATTCAAGTTATCAGTTGAACATTTAAATGATTTAGACAGATTGCTTAATGTTTAAAATAAAATATTTATTTTTACAGCGATCACGGTCAGCACCATCAAGTCGCAGGCATCATAAGAAAGTCCATGATGTATGCTTTAATAAACTTTACTAATCAGTTATAAAGATATATTTAAAACCATTTCTTTGATGCCAAAAAAATAGAATATTCTGCATTGCACAAAATTATTTATTTTTAACTGGATTAAGCATAGTTTTTTTTATTTACCATACACCTGTTAACAGTTCTACATTATTATTTAACATCCAAAATTAGTTAAATGTTTAAACAGTTTTTTTGTATGCATCTTTGAAGCCATTTTTTCACATGACATCAAAATTCTTTAACTGGTTAAAAATTCTAGAAGGCAAAATTTAATATTTAAAAATTCTTAGTTATTCCTGTAATTTTTCTTACGACTAATTTGTTTTTGATTCTTTTCAGAGATCCCGATCGGAGTCACCAAATCGAAGACAGTCTGATTCTGACAGCAATGTATGTAATGTAAATAATAATAAAACGAGTCAGACAGAGTGTATTTGGTCCAGTTTCAATGTTTAAGATTAAGTTTCCAGTAAAGCTGATTGATGGGCAAAATAAAAATTTAAAAATAAAATAGAAACTGAGCAGATTCCTATAGTTTGATCTAGATACAGTTAACCAAAACACCTTGTGCAGTTTTTAAAATTGAACTCTGAGCAAAGTGCTTACGATTTTTAGCCCATTTAAATTTTGTAAAAGAAATTATTTTGGTTTCTATATTTAAAAAAAGTTCAAATTTTGCATGCTGGAACCTATAATTTAGAATGGGGAACTGTTTACAAATATCGTCTTATTTGATATAGTTTAGAAAAAACCATAAGGGAGACTAATTTCTATGTTCTTCTTTTTCTTCATTTTGTTATTACAGATGTCACAGAAAAAGTCATCTGTTTTCCAGTTGCCAAGAGTATCAGAAAAAAAGGATAAAGATGTAAGTTGTGTTCAGAAAAAAGTTACAGCAGTACTTGCATAAATCTTTATATT
The DNA here is from genome assembly GCA_012295275.1 of Chrysomallon squamiferum. Classification (NCBI taxonomy): domain Eukaryota; kingdom Metazoa; phylum Mollusca; class Gastropoda; order Neomphalida; family Peltospiridae; genus Chrysomallon; species Chrysomallon squamiferum. Next base: position 22,451,749 of record CM022672.1, on the reverse strand, counting down.
TTTTTTTTTGACAAGGAACAAATAAAATAATGATTAAGTGACCAAAATAAAGTTGAGAGAAATGTAAAGTTAAACTAAATGAATTAGACCATCTTTTAAAAAAAAAATAATAATTTCTTTTTTGATTTAAGAACTTTTTGTGTTTTTCAGTTATTTAAATCTAGCTTCTTGTATGTCTGTTTAACATTTGGTGAAAATATTTTGTCATTTAAAAAACAATTTAACTTTTGAAAAGACTCTTTAGAAAGCATATGTTAGGACTAGAAAAAAAAAATAATAACCTGTAAAATGTGTGTGTGTGTGTGTGTGTGTGTGTGTGTGTTTTATGATGATTCACTGCCTGTTTGAGAAAAAGTCAGAATATTTAAATATTTTTGGCAGGACAGTCAGAAATCTGAATCACCAAGATTGAAGCGGTTTGGTTCCAGACTCTTTGGGAAGCAGGATACCTCAGATGATGTGAGTTGTTAGTGTTAAATTTGAAAAAATTTGAAAAAGCATTATTCTAAGCTTAAATAGAATTCAATCATATATTTTTATAAACAGTTTTTTCACTTCTTAGATTTCTTTTAGGTATATATATATATATATATATATATATATATACACACACTGCATGAAGAGAATAAATTTAAAAACTGAATGTACCTCATTTTGAGTGTTAACACTGAATAATTAATCATAAATTAATCACACAGAAACTAAAATTATTTTGGCTGTCAGAATAATCACAAGTTATGTGAAAGCTAATATGAATGGAAAATATGTTTAATGAAATAATATGAGTAATGATTAGAATGCTGCATACATTTATATTTACTGAACGATTTAAAATAGAAACATGTTTTTCTAATGCTCATAGAATTTTATACAAAATTAAAAATAAACTGTGTCTTAAAACTTTACTTTACTATAATCAATCATGTTGCTCATGTTGATTTACTATTTCAAATATTTTAACTTTTAAAGGGATCCACCTCTAGATCACCAGGATCCTTTGCATCACGGTTTTTCAGGAAGCATTCTCAAGAAGATGATGTGAGTTTATTTTTACATTTTTAAAAACATCAATAGTCTGTAATCCAAATATATTTATGTTATAAATAGATATTTACTGAAGATTAGCATTTTAAATCATTTGGAAATATGTAAATATATATTAAGTGAATTTATAACTCCATTTTTTGTTTTTGTTTTTGTATGAGTATGTAATTTTAAATAAAACTGTTTTATTCACAAAAAGAAGGCAAAATTAAGATATTAAAAGTCTATTTTGTAGAGTGGAATAGCATAATAGATTGATAATTTTAATTTCCACACTTTTTTTTTGTTATTAAATAGTTTGACAAAATAAAATAGGAAATAATAATAGAAGTATCAAAGAGAAGTTAAAAAAAAAAAAAAAAAATAAAAAGAAATGATCATTTGTTGTAATTACAGAAATCTACTGTTGAAGCACAGGAAAAAGATGCTGCTGATTCCACTGTGAGTAAAATATATTAATTATAGATATAGTTATTATGGAAGGTTAAAAAAATAAACTTATTTATGGCAAACAAAATATATGTCTAGATACTTGTTAATTCTTGACATCATGAAAATTTCTTAATAAGTTAAAATGGCTAAGAAATGATAAATATGTGTATCTAGAAGGTATAACCAGATACCATTTATAAAATACTTGATGTATCTTGATGTATCTTAGAGTTCATTCTGTAAATGTACATTTAATAAATGTACTTTTTATTTTTCATTATCTTTAAATAAAAATTATTATTATTATTATTATTATTATTATTATTATTATTATTAAGTATTCAGTATGTTAAGTAATAATGAGTTGCCTTTGTTGGATTATTTCCTTCCCATAAAACTGAACATCAGCATTCTGTATTTTCTAATGATAACATATTTATTTGAAAGTAAAACAGTTTCTCTGATATACATCTTGATTGTTTATATTTAATTTGTTTGTTTTTGTAGGAACTTAAAGAAGAAGATGAATTAGATGTGAGTCACAGTCTAGTTATGACTGTCTGTTGATAGTAGAGATATTGTTTCTGTATTTACATTATTGTATTTTATATACGTTTTTTGTTTGTTTCTTATGCTATGCATTTATACACAGAACTAGCTGAAGTAACAAGTATGGCTTAATGGTAAAAAAATTACAGGCAGAAGATTAAGTTTAACAGTTAAAACTACTTATTATGTCAAATTCCAAATGTATATGATGTCACCCCTGAGACCACAGCATCATAGGCAGGATGCCATGGTAGCATGTGTTAAAAATTCTTCCTTCCCATGACGGGTTATTTTATACAGTCAAACCAAAGGTCCTTGCTGAAGATGTGAATAGTGGTAAAATCCTTAAGAACTTCTGGTGCTCGTACTTTGCTATCCTACCAAATTTGGTATGTTTAAATCAAATTTTTTGGATGAGCATGACAGAAAACAGGTTTTACTCTATACATTAGGTGAACATTTTTAAAAAGGCTGTAATTTTTAAAATCTTAAAACATTTATATCTATGTATCTATTAGTCAATCAATCAATCAAGCAACCTGTCTGTAGGTTTAAATATAAAATTTGAAGCACACTCATTTTGTTTAAAGCTATATATGTTATTGGATAGCCCTTGTGAAAATGTTTTCATTATATTTTGTAGATACCTAGTTCTGAATCCAAAAGAGGGCATGAAAGTGTGAGTAACTATGATTATAATGTTGTGATAATACATGTAATTATTTTCTTCAACGAGACTTTATTTTTATTTTAAAAAAAATTAGATTAGGTATTAGAATGTTATTTTTTTTAAGATTAGATGAGAGAAAAAAAAAAGTTAAGCACAAAACTACAGTCAAATAAAAAATATTAAGTTTATTTATTTTTTTATTTTTTTTAAATGAATGGAACTCTAAATTATTAATAATTTTTATTTTATTTTATTATTTTTTTTAAATTATTCTCGTTTTCGGTGGGGGGTTGAATGAATTATACTTGATTTTATACTGACTTTGTAGAGATCAGCTGTCAAATCATCAAGCTCTAAAATGTTAGTCAGAAGTGGAAGTGAAGGGAAGGTAAATTTTGAAATAAACTAACAATTTATATTGCTTTGAATAAACCTGTGGTTGCTAGCCATTCTTAAATAACACAAAAACAAAAATGTCACTCTCAGCATTCTATAAAGTGGCAGGCATATGTGGCATATCTGTGCAATATGTCTGTCTTCTAATAAACAGGAATCTTCAGCAATAATTCAGGTAGTCTTAATTGGATTTAAAACTGGAAATATGAGACCTTAAATTTTGTATTTCTTGGCTAAGTTGGAAAATTAGGAAGATAATTTAATTTGCCTTGATCTTTGTCAGCATAGTAAATACATTCTAATTTATTATTTAAAAAAATGTTTAGTGTTCGGCTGTCCATATCTTTGAAATACATGTTACTTATTTATTCACAGTTTTTACTGATATTTATTGCTTTATACAATGTAGATAAAAAATATATATATTTATTTACTGAGCAGATAATCAGAAAGCGACCTAAAGATATTGGAAGGAAGGGACGTAGTGAAGAAGTAAGTATCAAATGTAGTCATATATGATATAATTTCACTAAATAGATATGTCTAGTAAACTAGATTGCTGATCAATAACAATATGATATCAGTTAAATGTTTACAGTTTTGTAAAATGATAATAAGAAAGAAAAAAAATGAAAATACCCTCAAAAAGCAAACAAATCAAAAGGAAATAAATTAATAATAATAATAATAATAATGATAAATATCTTAATCCTTGTATTTCTTGTTATGTTTGAACTTTTGCAGAGAGGTCACTCTAAATCATCAGATTTTGATGTAAGTAATGTTCTGATTTTAACATTAAATTATACACATACACACAGACTCACACACACACACACACACACACACACACAAACAAACAAAACACACAAACACACTGTAGAATAGGGTTGAATCATAGGTTTTGATTGAAATAATATATTAACTTCTATATATTTCCAAAAGATGTTAGGATATATATTAAAATAGTGGATAACTATGATAAATGGTCACCTTACAGGCAAAGATGCAAGAATGTTAAGCAGTAAAAAATAAACGTTTCTTTTCTCAGACATTATTTAATAAAAAGGCAAAAGAAAATGCACATAAATTATTCACTGAATATGGTGTCACTAGTGATAATTGATAGATTTTACTTCTAACTCTTCCAGAAAAAAACTGCCAAAACACCATCTAATGAAGAAATTGAGAGGCTTACTCAAGAGCTGCAGGTATGAAGAAAAGAAAAAAAAAACATGTATAAATTATGATACAGTTAATATTTATTGTAATTATATTGCAAAGGAAACTTACAAACATCTTTATAAAATTTAAGATGTTGAAAAACATCTTAGGAGAAATGTATATAAGAATATATTAGAAAACATTCATTAATTTATAGTCTTCTAGACTTGTTGAATAAATGCAGCTAAGTATGATTGCAGTAATTATGGAAATAATTATCACACAGATTTAACAGTACCATATTAAAGCATCAGAAAGCCTTGGGCTATGAGATGCAGGAGCCCAAACTGTTTATCAGTTATGTGTTGTCTTTTAAGATTAAATAAAATATTCAAGAGTAATTTCTTTTATTTACTTTGCAGGCACTGATTTTGAAGCAACAGCTTTCTAAATCACTAAAACGAGAAGGTCATGGTGATACTGTGAGTAACAGATATTCTGGGATCACTGAACTAACAATATATATATTACATATTGACTAGTTTTCCTTGTAGGATAAAACTGTACATTTAAAAATAACTTTAAAAAAATTAACGACAACAGAACAAATTGTAAGACTCTCTTGTCAGTACATGCAAATTAAGAATAAATTATAGATGAATTTGGATTAAGATTTTATATTAATAATTAAAATATTGTTATAGATTGAAAAAATCTTAATCAGTAAGAATTTGTTAAACTAACAGTAAGACTGTATGTAAATCACATATAATGTAGCTAATGTAAAATGTTTTCAACTTCAGATTACTTATTATTCACAAACTATGTTTTGTTTGAACTTTAGCAGCCTTCAAATTCTGTAACACCAAGTTCAGCTTCATTTGTAAGTCTCATTCGGGATGTGAATGAAGAAGCTTCTAGAAAGGTGCTCAAGATATATATATATATATATATTGGATTTTACAGTTCCTTGAGTTTATAAAGTTATGGAGTCATTACAAATGTTCATTTATATATATATATATAAGTTCATAAATATGAAAATTATTATGACAATAGATATCCCCTCCCCAACCTTTTACCACTAACCACACAACTAGCTGTGTTATCCTGGCATTATTAGGTATTACAAATAATCTGTATTATATTTATCTTAGTTCATAATTACAAAAATCAGTATGGCAGTAAATATCAAGCTGTACCACTTAGTTTCGGTCACAGGTGGATTGATCATAGCTATCATTTGTAAGACTAAGTATAATGGGACCAGTCATGTTAAGCTACAGTAAACTTTTCATTTAAGCTTAAAATTTCATTAACAAAATCAAATTATATCTGGTACATCTTATTTTTAATTCAGAGCTTTCCATCAAAATCTCCACATCAGAAATCTACAGAGAAGCATGGCCATCATAAGAATGTAAGTAATGGAAAGAGATCATCTGCTATGTTTGTTTCTTATGAGCTTGTATTGTTAATATGAGTCAGCTATTTCTTGACAGACTTTTAAATCTTTATTTATCTCCTGTTAATTTTATATTTTCATATAATTTTGTCTACAACAAACATAATGATATTTATGTTGCATCCTTGACCCTTTAAAGTAACTTATAATTCACTTATTCAGGTTATTGGACTGAAATGTACTGCAAATATTTTTTTCATATTCATTTCTGTAGAAAATACCATCTGCAACATCAAGTGGCATAATTAGTGAAGTTGAGGTAAGAAAGAAAATACATGTTGTAAATACATGTACATAAAATTTAAAAAAACAAAAACATGCTTAATATAATATTAATTTTCATATGGTTCTTTGAATTTATTTCTGGGAAATTTGTTTTAAGAAAAATACACAGATTTTTAATCTTACTCAATGTTCTGAACTGGTAATGAAAACATAGTTATCTGCTTTATGATATAGTTTCATACAAGTAGACCTGCTGATGAAATTTGTTTTTTGATCTCTGTATCTTTCTATCTATATATGTCTATCTACCTTCTATAAATAAAAATAGCAAAAAACATAATAAACTAAATAAAAATATTATAAAATTAGGAGGATGTTAAAACACGCACATTAAAAGAAACCATACCACTGTCTTGAACTGATACTTTTTTGTACAGAAGGACACAGAAATTCCAAATATTTATTGATTGATGCTGAACAATTATTCTTATTATTTCTTTCTGTATCAAACTTTTTCAGATAATTCCATTGGTACCCAAAAAAAAACGAAGTAGCAAGCAAAAGGTTAGTAAAGTTATTGGGACATCATATTTTCAAAAATAAGATGTATATGTTTATGTGTGTATATTTTTATGTATATGCACATATATGCATGTATGAATGTGTTTGTATACATAGATACATATATATATATATATATATATACACATATGGATGGATGGATGGATATGTATATAAACACACACACACACACATACACACACACACACACACACACACAATTATAGTTTCCAGTCGGGGACAGTTTATCTATTAATATAACGAGAAAAAAAAAATAATAACCTCATAAACGTATTATAATATTAGGAGATTATGGCCAGTGGAAAATACTTTATCTTGCATAAGTTTTGAAAGATAAATATTGTGAAGCAAAACTTGTAACTAACTCTCTTCAGTCATTATGACTGATTGAACAAATGTATTTATATATGCATGTATGACATTTCAGAAGAGTCCACAGAAAACTAAAACAAAGCATGGCAAAAAATGTGAAGTAAGTAAAATCAAAAATCAAAAACCAAAAAATATAATTTAATACAAGACCTTTTTATTTATTTATTTTAAATCATGCACATATTATTTCTAGCAGGTCATGTGGATAATAAGCTATTGCTCACCTTAGGTACTCAATACGTTTATTTACAGTAAGGTACAAATGATTTGCACCACTGCATGCACACGAACACAGACAGAGACAGATAAATAGACAGGCAGGAAATGAAAGAGATAAAATTATAGCATCTATAAAATTTGTGAATATTAAAGAAGATTTTATTCTGAAAATGAAGGATGTATTTCTGTGTCTCACTTTTTTTTTACCTGTCTATTAATAGACAAGCTATTGTTCTGTTGTTTTCCAATATAAGTTTATTAATAATAATTTTTATGGTTGTTTCTACAGAGATCACTTATCAAAAAGGCAAAAAGAAAATATTCAGAGAATCAGAAAAGCAAAAAGTTAAACCCAATGTTTTAATTTGGGTGTCTGCTTCATACAGAACTCTCTGTAGTCCACAATTTCTTTTTATTATTGATGTCATATATATATATCTGTGCATTGAAGTTTCATTTTGTTTTCAGATAAGTCCTCTGAAAACTAAATCAAAGCACAGCAGAAAATCAGAAGTAAGCATATATTTATATATAGATTATCTCTTGGTAATTTATTATATTTAATTTAATTGGATATGTATCAGAAGAAAATGACTATAATTTATTGTAAATTATCTGTTATCAAAATAAGTAGATTTATTAGAGGAATTGTTTAAGTTCCATGATACATGTTATTTTAAAAAAATGTAAAAAAATTAATTTAAAAAAAATAAAATAAAATAAAAATTAAGTAAAATAAACCAAATATTTGAGTTAATTTTTTTATCAGAGAATTCCTGCAGTGGTACTAAGTGCATTGTCTGTGGATAGTGAAGACATTATTGATGTGAGTTTGAAAAATTTCCAGTGACTTGTGTTTTCCTGTAATATTCATGTCCATCCACTTACATATATCCATACATTTAAGACTTAATACAAAATTATTTAAAAGTAGTGTTCATATCACACACACACACACACACACACACACACACACACACACACACACAAAAATACATATATATAGACAGAGACTGGCATACAATTTGTTTATTAACTTATGTAGGTAATACGATCGAAAACACCCAGTGAGCAAACTAGTGACATTGAGGTAAGATTTCAAGAAAATATTAAAAGATATAAATAGATTGTGAAACAGTGCCCACCATGCACTTCATTTCCAATACCTCTTTGTTTGTTTAAAATATAAATATATTTTTTTTTTTAAATAAAATAAAAATTCTATGCTGATAGACAGACATATTCATTTATTTGCATTCAGAGTTTAACCTAAATATGAATATGATAGAAATTTCAAAATGATGTTAATTTTATGTCATTTTTATATTATTTTTCATGCTATTCCAGATAATTCCTCTGAAAACCAAAACAAGGCAGGGCAGAAAAAGAGAGGTAAGGGATATTATAGGTAAAATAAATACAATTATATAATTTATATCTCAGAATAGTTTACATATATCTATTTAAATATAATTAAAAAAGACTATTTATTTATATATAAATAAATAAATACAATGGAAATTTTTTCAAAATTTTACTTCCAAGAGAAGGTTTTATTGAATTTTGGAGAAAAATGTTTGCTAATAATTAAAATGCAACAATAATGTAAAAAAAACTGGAAGACTGCCATTTTCCCTTTCTTTTCCTGTACTCATGATGTCAGATTAATTTTAGAAATGGCAAAATGAATTTGATGATAAATGTAACTAAGCCAGAATGAATAATAAAAATTTGGCAAAAATTCTAAATCTATTGAATAAATTAATTTTTATTTTTCTGCTTAAGATGTGATGAGTACACAAGAAGTATGGAAAATGGCTGTAAACATAATACTTGCTATCTGTTAATAATAGTAAAACTTAAAAATAAAATTAAAAAAACATATAAAAAAATAAATAAATAAAAAAATTATTACACAACTACCAATACCTTTTAAAGTCATAATTTTTTATTTAAAAAAGTTTGTAAAATGCTTTATCTTAATTAAGGAATGTTACTGTCATTAAGACTTTGTGTAGGCATTAAGTCATTATTTGCTTATTTCACATTCTGCAGAAAACCCCATCTAGGATATCCAGTTCTCTGTCACTTGACAGGCAAAGTTTTACTGATGTGAGTTAATGTAATATGTGCATGCATATGTGAGTGTTTGTAGGGGTATATGTGTTTTTGTTTGTGTGTGTGTATGTTCGTGTGCATTTGGCAGCATGCATACATATATAAACCTATACATAAATGTGCATGGATGTTATTTTATACAGATATATGTAAAAAAGTGTTTGATACATAATTTATATATATATAAATTGTTTGTGTCTGTCTTCATATAGCTATACATAAAGTGTGTTTGACATTTCACATCAAAATCTTATTTGTCTTATATGAAACTATTCATGACATCATGTATTTAGTCACAAATCAAAGCAGTTCCAAAAACCTTTTTTCTTTTTTTTTTTTTTTTTTTTCTTTTAACAGGTTTATTCAAAGAGATCAAGTTCCAAAGCAAGAAACGAAAAAGCAAGAGATGTAAGAAGATTTCTCAACATATTTTATTAAATAGTTTTGCATCATCTAATGTCTCTCACTGAACTCTATTTTGACACCTATTAAAATCAAATAATTGTCTAAATATGATTTAAAAAACAAACAAGAAAACATTCAATACAATTTAAAATTAATTAATTTTTATTTATTTTTTTTAAATTTTTTATAGCGATCGTTTTCCAGAAAGCCAAGTGACAGAGATGCTTCTGGTGAAAAGGTTTGCTTTAAAAATTGCTTTTAAAATTGTATATGGGTGGGCCTCTGTTGGTTCATTTTAGATAAAGTGTAATAAAAATAAATTTATTTCTTTGGTATTGAATTCTTGTGATGAACAAAAACACTGATGACCCTTATTTCATGACCAAATCTGGAAAAATCTCAACATTTGAACATACCACCATTTCCCACTTCCTAAAGTCCCATTATTCACAGCAGCCCTCTCTCAACTTGCTTTCCATCCAGGTGAGAGTACGTTTTGCTGTTGCACCCATAATCATCTTAATCTAACATGTGTCACCCAACCTAACCTACATTTTTCTTTCCATATAAATACTGTCTTTATGTCTGTATATTGTTTTTGTATTATTATATTACATAGATGTTATGTGTAATAATGTTTAATATTTGGGTACATTTTAGGGTTAATGTTTACAGATGTATACATTATCAAGACCAGTGCTCACCCATATTAGTTCATGAAATTGATGGTCAACAGTATAAATATTACTAAATTTACTAATTTTATTTACATAATAATTTATATGCTGGTGTAGTTTCAAAGTTACATATTTTTAAACAATACTTTTTATGGAACAACAGATGTAATAGATTATAGCAACATTAAAGGTTTATCAGTAATATGAATTATTATTTTTCGGATATATAATTCATACACAAACAATTTATACATATACACCTTTTTACACATATCTGTAACACACACACAAAACACACACATGCTCACATGCATGTATATACACACACAAATACATACATAGGCACTCACGCAATATATATTCTTAAGCAGTGAAAAAGTTTTTTTATTTTCTTAATTTGTATTGTTTCTTTCAGTTATTTTTTTCAACTGATGCCACTGTGAGTACATCAGAAATACCAGTTGAAGTAAGCAACAAAAATAACTGTTGACAGTCTTTTTTCTTCTTTTTTTTTTTTTTTAACTTTATATTCCAAGGACCCCAAAAAAGAGAAAGAAGATCTAATAAATTATCCTCAATACTGGTTACTTTAGTAGGTATTAGAAATAGTAGAAAAAAAAAAAAAACACTAACTAATTTTTTAAAAATTTTTAATAGTTTCATTTCAATATAATTATTGAAAACAAATATCACAGTTTATTTCACCTCCTGTGAAAGGAATAATTTCACTTTTTTTATTAATCGAATTGCAAGTGATATGTTGCTAACTAATCTATATTACAAATACGGAGATGATTTTTCTTTTTCATTTCAAAAAAGGTTGCTTATGAAAACTAGTGATAATGCTTTCCTGTCCTGATTTTGAAACTAATTTAATTCATTAACAGTTGTGAAACAAAAAGAAACATTTTCTTTCAGTTTACGGCAAGACGTATATTGAAACCAGATGATCCTCTTGTGGGTGATATTGAAAGATTGGACAGAAAAGTAAAAATGTTTAAGAAAGAGCTTGAAGAAAAAGACAGAGAAATGTTTGGTGTCAACACAGAGAAATCCAAACAATCAAAACAGTCAGTAGATGGGTATGAGAACATTATTGAGGATAATGATATTATGTGTAAATCACCAGGTAGATCAAGAAGATCCCCTGACACTGAAAGTAAATCACCACATAGATCAAGAAGATCCCCTGACACTGAAAGTAAATCACCACATAGATCGAGAAGATCCCCTGACACTGAAAGTAAATCACCACATAGATCAAGAAAATCCCCTGACACTGAAAGTAAATCACCACATAGATCAAGAAGATCCCCTGACACTGAAAGTAAATCACCACATAGATCAAGAAGATCCCCTGACACTGAAAGTAAATCACCACATAGATCAAGAAGATCCCCTGAAACTGAAAGTAAATCACCACAGAGATCAAGAAGATCCCCTGAAACTGAAAGCAAATCACCACATAGATCAAGAAGATCCCCTGATACTGAAAGCAAATCACCACATAGATCAAGAAGATCTCCAGACATTGAAAGTAAATCGCCAGGTAGATCAAGAAAATCACCAGATATTGAAAATAAATCACCAGGTAGATCAAGAGAATCACTAGACACTGAAGGTAAATCACCAGGTGGATCAAAAAGATCACCAGACAAAGAAAGTAAAAGAAAATCACCCAGAAAATCAAGAAAGGGACCAGGTGCTGAAATTATATATTTATCTCCAAACACCTGGGAAAAAAACCAGTTACCAGATGAGAAACTGCTGTATAAAATGAAGAAAGAGAAAAGTCCACAATCACTTAAAATAAAATCAGAAAATCAGAATTTAAGTGAGTCTGTGCAGAATAGAAGTTGTTTATCATTGGATAACACTGAGGAAAGTGAGAGGACAAGACAAGATAGTCCACACAAAAGACCTTTAACACAACAAGAGGCAGTACTCCAAGCTGATGAAATTCGACAGCTGTTCTGGAATGCAATAAAGGCAGAGAAGTCAGATAACTACAATGACGAATTTGGCGGTGTCAGAATTCACCCTAAGAAGGATTTTGGTTCTCCTAAAAAGCATAGAGTAGCTAATAAGAGACAAGAGCTGAAAGTCAGATGTGAAATCGATCCTTTAATATCACCTGTTGCAAACAGGAACAGAATGATGGATCATCTCAGTGAAAGGACTCTTCCTTTTGAACCAGAAGAAAAAAAGTCAGTAAGGTTCAGCCAGCAAAATATTTCTCATATAATTCATGACAAAGAATTACCTGGTTCACTGCATCCAGAGGGCAAGAGAACAAACAGATATTCAAATTTGCCTTGCTACACTGCTATGAATAAATGGAAAAACAGAACAGATATCGTTCAGGAAGGAGGACACAGGCTCCAACAAGGGTGTGGTTCAGAAGTTGCAGATGGTAGAGTAAAAATGGATCTGCAGCAGTCAGAAGCTAGATTAAAAAATCCAGCATTTAATTACAGTGGTTCAGATGCTCATATGGGTAATGATCTTGTAAGTGTTATGTTTTCTTAAGTTAATTGTGCTTGGCTAATATGGTTATTAAACTAGTAATTTTCCATTTTTATATTAAAGACTATTTTTAGTTCCAAAAGGAAGAATAATAGATATATTTCACATCGCTTAATATTTATATTTAACAATAAAACATAGTATTTAAAATTTTCTATTATACCAGTATGTGATTCTTATAAAGATAATATATTTCTTCTAATTTAAAAACTCTCTCAGTATAAAATCCAGATGTTGTTTTGTGTTATTCAGCTTATAACTTTTACAAGTTTCATTTCATGTTTGCTTTTGCATTTTTATTATTATTGATGATTATATATGCATCCAGTGATAATTTAATAAAACAGTAGTAACCTTATAACAAATAAAATAATAAGGAGAAATACAACAACGTAACATTTGTGGATATTTGATATAGTAAAAGAATAGATTTTTATTTCTTTTCTTTTCATATTTTCATATTGTGAGAAGAAATAGTTTAAAATATTACATTCACTGCATTATTCCAGAGTTTCTCAAGGATAACTAACAGAATTTTCTGAAAGAAGGCATCAACATACATTTGTCTGATTAAATTTAATTTCACACCATTGAATTAATCTTCTGAATCGTTTGATTTATTTTTTTTCCCTTTAGTTTAGAAGCAGACTTATCTGTAAAGACATTGCAGATAAGAAAAAGGAAGAAAAGAAATATGTGAAAGTGCCTATGATAAAAATTTTAGACAATAAGCCTCACCTAGAGTATGTGAAAGTAAAAGCTTCTGTGAGTGGGGAATTTTATTTTCTAGACAGTTCATCAATCGTATATTTTGTCCACTTACATTCTGTCCACTTGAATACTTTGTTTTCCTCACAGATATTAATGAATAGCATAGGGATCATGAAGCAATCACTGGGTTACTGGTCATCATAAGTAACTACTCATAGTAAGATGATTGAGAATTCTGTCTATGAATCACAGTTTGATCTTTAGCTTTCTCCAAAAACATGCAGTTATACTGAATGTTGCAAGTTTTGAACAAAGAATCCTAACAACTAAAATCAAAATTAAATAAACAACTCTGTAATAGGTTTATTATCTAAACATTTTGTTCAGAGATGATTCGTCCACCATTCATTCTGTCCACTTGGTTTTTACTCTGTTAACATGTAGCATATAGCAATGCACAGAGAGCAATATATTTCATATTCTGAGTATTGTCTCTGTAAAAATATGGAATAATAATAATAAATATTAATAATAATAATAATGTTTTATTTTATTATTATAACATGAACAAAATTAATAAATAATGTTTATTTTGTGCATGAACAAAATGTACGTAAATTTATTCTGATCTTGGATGAAACATTAATGTTTATAAAAAATACTGAGTCAACCATAATTTAATAAATCTGGTTTATGAACAAATTACCAAAGTTAATCAGTGGATGAATGTTTGGTGGACGAAATGTAGGTGGAATAAATATCCACAGTCTGTTTAAAATTACTGTTTTACTTTTGTTTTGTTTTTTATATGTATATTTTTTCTCTTTTGTTCTTTGATTGCGTATAATACAGTTTATACTACTTTTTTACTTTAGTGTTGTTTGTTATTTTTTTTCTGTTTAATTTACAAGCTGCTCTTTATAACTGACTTGCATGTTTTGATTTTTAGGTTTTCTGTTTTATTAATTATACATTGCAAAATAAAAGTATTTCGGGTTTGACTTAAAAAAAAAAAAAATTAAATACTATTCTTTTTTATTAATGTATACAGTACCCTCAGCAGGTTCTTAATCCCCTGAACAGAGTTTTGATGTGATATTATTATAAGTCAATCTCTTTTATTTTTATGTATAGATGTTTTATTCAACAGATTGTTTTTGAGAAAGGATTTAAATTTTAGCTCTTATCTCTTTATCTGCAAACTGCAACTGTGATGACTGAAATAATGCAGTTTTATTCGACTTAATATAACTAGTTCAAACAAATATTCAGCTTATAGAGTCCTTTACAACAGATAAATGTTTCCCTTGACATTTTTAACTAATTTTCATTATCATTCACACTTAACCTACCCTTAAGACTGTAAATGAAATTTAATGTTTTTCCAGATATTGATATTCAGTTGGATAGACATTTGTCTGGAGAATCTGTTAAAAGTTTGCCTAGGCAAATTAAAACATGGATATTGCAAAATAGTGAGCCTTAAATTTTGGGTGGGTGTGGGCCTATAGATTTTATGTTAAAAAAAGCTTTTATTTGTGACTAGTCAGTGAATAGCCAATGTCTAAAATAATTAACAGAATGTAGTGCCACTTAGAATCTATGCAAATCACAGGCAGGTAAGTATGTTTCTAACAGAGCCTTTTATAGAGCATACAGTTATGTACAGAAAGATAGTTTGATGTTCTTGCCATATACATTAACAACAGTAATGAAAATCAGAAACAAATTTATTACCTGGAGCTGACTGAGGGATTAAAAATCTTTATTATTTATGAAATAAGAAATAGATTCATAAATGAAACTGACAAAGATTTCCTCAGTAGGGACATTGTATGTATGTACACATGTACATATTATTATTTTTATTATTATTATTTCATTTATTGTTACAGCCACCACCACATTCCAGGCGATTATTAGCTATGGAGGAGGGTGTTCTTGAAGAAATAGTGACACCAAGCCAAAATGAATTTTCAGGCATTGATAGAGATGTAATGATAAAGGAGCAGAGGACAAAACCTTTTGTTGAACTGATACATGATAATGATTCATGGCAATTCATTGCTGTAAGTTAAACTGTTATTAATATTTTTTTAAAAGGTATAACAATTTAAAAAAAAAAATTTAACTCAAATTTATGTCAAAAATTCTTTGTCTCCAAATTAATTTTTCTTTTTTTGCCCTAAATTAAAAAAAAAAAAAAAATTTGTGAAAGATAATTCTTAGTTCTAATTCATCATAATTAAATTTAAAACACTGAGAGACAACACAAGGCATTTCTTCACATGTTTTCTTAAAAACATATTAACGTAAGATGTTTAAGATGTTACTGTTGAGTTATTATTATTTTTTCATATATATTGCATTTAATTAGTAATTAACAAATTATTAGTGGTAATAACATTATCATTTTAGGTTTAGTTTTAAAGAATTTATTAATTGTTATTTTTGAAAACAAAGGCACCAGACTCTGAATCAGAAACAACAGAAAATGCGGAACCAGAACCTGCCAAAAAAACTGTATCACCAAAAGTTCACCAGAAATCTAAGACAGTGAGTCACAAAGGAGATTTGAACTATGCATATGAGAACAGTTTACTCATAATATAGTTCTCAGGATGCAGGAATAACTTGTTAACTTTTCTTTTCAATGCAGCTACTACAGTTACATATACAACTATCACTGCTAGAACAACCACTGTCATTAGTACTGATATTACTACTGCTAGTACTAATGTTTACTAGTATAGTGCTGTTAATACAGTTATTACTACTGCTATTACTACTACAATAACCACTACTGTTACTGCTATTGTTACTATTACTATATTAATACTAATACTATAATAATACTAATACTACTGCTGCTACTCCTACATCTACTAGTAATATACACAGATGAATCATACCTGTGTATTATTATTATTTTTAAATCACAGTATGTTATGATTTATGTAGTACAGCAAAATAAAATAATTGAGTATATTTAGATATTTAATGAGAATTTGTTCATCTTTATTTAATAAAGTCAAATCCATTTCAGATTTCAACCTTTAGATAACGCATGAAGCAAGTAATAAGCCATTGCTGTGTGTATTTTTCCTCTATAAACCCAATTTCTTTTTCACATTTATATTTATCATATAATGAAAGATGAATCCACATTTAGCACAAGAAATGACACAATTATACTTTTTAAAATGTTTAATGTTAAATGCTCTAGAAGTACTGACATATTAATTTTTTCCGAAATTCTAGCAAGGGAAAAAAACAGTGCATTATGATGAAAATGATAATTCTTGGTCTTCTTGCCTGAAAACAAAATGTGTAAGTTAAATGAATAATATAATATTTAATTAGTTGAAGTCTTTTATAATTAAACAAATAATTTACTATCATTGCAAAACAGTATGCCTTAAATGTTGTGTGTGTGTAGGGGGTCTATAGATTATATGAGAAAAAAAGCTTGTATTTGTGATTAGTCAATGAATAAACCAACATATGAAATAATTAACAGAATGGTGGTGCTACTTAGAATCTATGCAAATCACAGGCAGGCAGGTATGTTTCTAACAGAGCCTTTTATAGAGCTTACAGTTATATACAGTAAGATCGTTTGATGTTCTTGCCATATATGTTAACAACAGTAATGAAAATCAGAAACAAATTTATTACTTGGAGCTGACTGAGTGATAAAAAATCTTTATTATTTATGAAGTAAGAAATAGATTCATAAATGAAACTGACAAAGATTTCCTCAGTAGTGACATTGTATGCATGTATATTAAAATTATTTTTGTAAAAATGTGAACTTTGCTTTTATTTGTCAGAATGCTAAATCCTTTGGGGCTAAACAGATGTATTGGCTGTCCTAATGAAACATTAATAACAAATTAACAAATTTTTGCATTAAACACTGAAAAAAGTTAAATTATTTTTATTTTTTTATTTTTAGCTTCATGAAACTTAACCTTTTTTAATGGCTTTTATTAATTTGGTAATGTTTTTTTTTTCTTACTAAATGTTAAAAAAAAATAATATCAGTGATCTTAATGACTCATTTATAAATTCATTCTTTTTCCTTCACTTAATCTGTTTGGAATTATTTAGGAAAATGATGCAGAAAGAGGCTCCGTAGTTATCGAAATATCTGAAGATGAGCTATTAGCAAAAGGTATAAGTCTTCCTGATCTCCAAGAAGCAGCTGAAAAACCTGGCAAGAAATCAGTACCTAAGGTGAACAATTGCTTATTTTTTATTTCTATTAAATTAAATAATCTGTAAATATAAATCTGTTCATCAAGATCACAAAAAGAATTATAATTTTGTGATAAAAATTTATAGTAATTTGTTGTGAAGTTCTCTTTTCAAGTCAGCTGTCTTTAAAACTTATGTACTGACTTAGTGACTCAAGTTAATTAATTATAAATGTACCAGTGCCTATCCTGTGAGTTTTGGTGTGATATTTTCATATTGGAATTTATTAAATAATAAATGCAAACTGTAATTGTTTTAATTATCAGTATCGCCATTCAAATGGATTTTTATTCTTGATGAATTATTTTTGAAATCCCAATTATAAATCATATTGGCCATATGGATTTCTTTCTTTCTTGAAATGAGGCTCTTTTGTTTTACAGTCCATATTCCTGATTCAGATATTGTTATAAAAATAATAAATTAAAAAACTAAGTCTTTTATTAAACTGAATTTTGTAACAAACTAATATTACTTCTTCTTTTTCTTCTTCTTTTAGAATCTTCTTAAGCTTCTGAAACAAAAATATGTGGAGAAAAATCGAGCCCGTAAACTGAAAGAAAAAGAAATGTGCTAAAATACCAAATTACTGATGAAGGAAAATTAACCAAAATTTATTTTTAGTTGCATTTTTATGCACTTTCTACAAATATATATTTATAATTTTAATATATTTATAAAATCATATGTACACATATATTTAAAAGTATTTTTTATAACATTATTATAGATCTTTGTGAATTTTTTATATTATTTACCATGTTGTTTTGATAATAAAACCCCACAAAAAGATTATAATTTTTAAATAATTTTAAAAAAAGGAAGAAAAAAAACTGGCATTAATCAAAGCTTATCTTTCTGTTGTTTTGATAATAAAACCCCACAAAAAGATTATAATTTTAAATAATTTTTAAAAAAAAAGAAGTTAAAAAAACCAGGCAGTAATCAAAGCTTATCTTTCTGTTCCAATACTGGATATGTCATCATTGTTAACAATATTAAGAGTATGCTCAGAATGCTTAATTTTTTATTTTTTTTTATTATATTTATCATTTGGACAATATAATTTACACTTGTGATATATGTTATAATTTATTTTGTTTTATATTTACATTATATTTAAAAATCTGAAATGTTTATATATATTATTTACAAAAAGCAAAAAAAAAAATGTATGTATTGTCTTGGTCTTCATAATATATTTATGTTGTTAAGATTGTTTTAATTATACATAAATAAATATATATAATTTACAAATTATATTTTGCTTTTTAATATTTATTTACTATTGTGCATAAATATGCAATAAAACTGTTTTATTTTAATAATTTTCCCTGTTGGTTAGTGATTTTGTTGTTTATGTTGACATGAGGATTCTGTAATTGTATTTTGTTTTTAAATGTGAAGTATACACAATAAGACTATTTCAAATTTAAGATATACTTTTTTTTTACAATATATGCTTTAATTACAAAATTAACAAAGAACTTGTCTTAGATAGTGCAAAAATACATTACGTTATTATAAAATATGTCTGACACTCTAAAACCAGCCTTTAAATTTTCCTTGCCAAGACAATGTGGCTTTAAAGCAAAAAAAACAACAACAACAAAATAAATAAATAAATAAATAAATAAATAAATAAATAATTAAATAAAATTATTTTAACAAAAGCTGAAGAATTAAGTAAATGGATCAAGACACCTTATATTTGACTTCCAAAAATGTTTTGTTTTGTTTTACTGTGAATATATATCAACATATAATAAATATTTTAATTTCAAAATGAACTTCGATTTCTATCAGTATGAGTGTTTCTTCTTAACAATTATTATTAGATAAACTTTTTAAATAAAATTTTCCTTTTACTATCAACACACTGGAATAGGCCGTTAAAAATTTTGAATAATATAAATAAAGTGCTATTCATTGGGTTATTTCATGTTCCAGCTGGTGGTCCAAGACTAGTTTTATAACAGGCAGTGTTGTTCTGCCTCTTCATTATATGATTTAAATAGTAGATTGTTTGTTGTCAAACAATAACAACAGCTATTTGACAGCTTAACCCCCAAAAAAAAAAAAACTAAATTAATTTAAAAGAGTATCAAACACAACTTTTAATAATCTTTAATATTAAAATTTGTTAACATAAAATATATACAGATGCACAAAAACAATGACTTTCTTGTTTTAATTAAAAATGCCATTATAACAGTTGCAAATATTTAACAAATTACAAAAATTACTTACAAAACAATATATTTTTGGTATTTGTAGGATAAATACCTACAAGTTAATTTTCATGACTTTTGGGTTAATAGATTTTGAAAAAACCCTTATTGGTCAACTTCTAAAATTTACTTTCTAGTTTTAAATATATAATCAAAAAGAAACAAGCAAAACAAATATATATATTTAGTCAAAGCTTAGCAAAATGTATTGCATGTAACTGAAACACAATGTAGAAACCATTAAACTTTATAGGCAAAACAACCCATTATCCTTATCTTACTTTGAATAAATAGAATATTATAGAAACTTAAAAAATACAAAGAATAAGGTAACAGTAGTTAGGCATTATGACATCCTCATAAAAACAAAAACACAACAACAAAAGAAAATCTTTAAAGCTTGGTCATCTACGTATAAAAATAAAATAATTGTAATTTATCTATTAGCATGGCACTGTTTATTATGAAATATAATGAAACAAGGCACTGAATCTTTTAAATGCATCAGTATTAAGGTATTTCCTTTTATAAGAGATACAAAAAAAATGCTAATGAATAATTAAAAATATAACCAGTTTTCTTAAAAATAAATAAAACAGTGCTGAAAATATATATATAGACACACATTAAAGGTATTTTGAAAATGACTAAGTAGACTGGACTTGCATTTCAATAAAAAATCACAAGTACTACAAATATCTTGAGTATCAGTGGATTTACTCACTACTGACTTCATATGTATTTTATAGACTTCTGTCTGCATATCTTCCACAAAAAATTCTGACAGCAGTGAATATGACATTTGTTGTCACTATCTTGGCAACATGCATATTGGTAGTATCCAACTATCATGTTTAGTTAGATGACATCATATTATGTAACATGAAAACAAAACACATTCCTCCAGTGGGCATCTTAATCCATAATCATTTCACTTGACAGAAAAGGGTAATTAAGAACGCATGCACCACACAAACCATTGATCTTAATTTATTTAATTTCATCTGACAAACATTCATCTTGTTTTTTTATTCTTCAACATTTCCAATTGATGTTGTTCCTCCTTTAACTGCTTTTCAAACACTAATTTAGCCAGCTGACCACGAGTGGCCAGTCCTTCTGACCGCCGTTTCTTACACCTCTCGTACATCGGTTCTGGCATTGAGGATGCACATTTGAATGATTTGTACCGATGTCTGAGATCTGGTTCAATAGCCCTGAATACATGAACTTTCTTGTATTTGACAAACATGTCATAGAGACTGTGTGTCTGTGTATCATATGGATACAGCACTTTTACAGCAGCAGTATAATCTGACTTGTAGAAACTGCAGTGTTCAAAAGAATGGATGTCATAGTGACCTGTCCTGGGTTTTATTTCTACAGTTTTTGGATATGGTTTGTGACTGTATACAAGGTTTGGCTTATACTGCCAAAACCCAACTGGAAAAAACACCTGCCATTCTTGAATTGAGTTAATTCGAACTCTGTTCAAGTATTCTGTTGCTAATTCCATACCCACACTGCACATGAGCAGTAGATCATCTTCAGAGAATTTCTGTGAAACAACATCCATGATAGCAAATTCAGAAATGTACGATGAATTGGTGTACAGAGGGGTCCATGAAATCTTTGCTCCATTTTTGCATAATCTTTCATAATATGAAACTGTTGATTTCAAAACTGAAAAGACATCAGTCATATTACCACCATACCTATAAATTAAAACAATCAGCAGGTTAGTTTTGTCATTTTTTTGTTGACAGATTTTCGTATAAGATCTGAGAAAATTATCCAATCCATGTTCATCATCATCTGATAGAGGCAGAATCAAATTGACTGTTGTGTTTTTTCTTGTTTCTGGCATAGGTACAATGTCTACATGACCAAGAGGTCGCACTATCTGAATTCTTTTTTCTACTTGTTTGTTCTGATCTGTCGTGTCATTCAGCGCAATATCCAGGATGTACTCCATACCTCGCTGAGGATCAAAGCGGCGGTATCCATTTATGAGTCTAGAGTAAAGAAACCTTGTTTTTGTATTTCTGATTTAAATGATCCACTGACAGTCTGATGACTTTCCGGGTATCTTCTTTATCAACATCTTCAAAATAAAAGTACATTTTTAAATAAAATACAAATATGAAACACAGAATTTTGTTACTTTTCTTTCACTTTTCTAAATCAAGCATCTTACCAAATAAAAATCTGAATATCACTGGCTGACTGATTTTATTATTTCAATTTCATGTTAATATTTAGAGATAATATTAACATACAAAACTAAATTATTAAATTGTAAGTTATTAGATTTCAGCACATATTCTTTTACCAGTAATTATGTAGCCTGTCTCTCTTTCTCTCTCTCTCTCACACACACACACACACACACAAAAACACAATTCACAAATATACACATAAACAAAGTTAGTGTGTATCTATCTACCTTTCAGTTCCTCCACATTAGTTACATCATCTTTGAAAAAGATGTGTGTTTCAGTGAAGTAAGTCCAACGAATAACATCAAAACGAGTCTTTGGTTTGTATGGTTCAGGAACCCCTGCAATAAATATGGTAATGATAGAATAACACATATATATTTGTTTTTGCTTCTGAACTAACTGATCACTGTAACTCTCCCATCACTTTTGATGTAGAGTAAGCAGTTTTGACAGTGGGAAGATATACAGAAACATTCCTATGCTTCAATAGAAATTTTCGTTTGTGAAATAATGGCAAGTTATTGTTTTGTTTTTCTATATTTATTCTTGAAGAAAAAAAAAAAAATGAAATTCACTTTATAATGATCATTCAGCAAAACAAAATAAAAATGTACCTAGAGGCCAACTTATGCTGTCTCTGCCACCAGGTAAATAACTGCTCATGTAAAAAATATCTTCTTGGATACGTTCTATCTCCATTTTTGTCCGATTCAGTTCAACTTTGCAAAAATATCTGTAACAAATACAACAAGAAAAAATAAATATATATAAAAATAAATAAATAATAGAAAGATAAAATTTTATTACATGCAATTCAAATCAGTACACATTTTATATAACTGAAACATACTTCAATTTGGTGTTGTTCTAGGTAGCAAAATGCTGGATTTACTTATAGTATATTTGGAAAAGGCTGCTATAGTGTTTACTTACTCATTCAGCTATCTTGCTTTCTTATATATTGTTCAATAATTTAATATATACAACTAATATTATGGTCGTAATGTAATGAATACTACATAACAAAATAAAATGGCTACCTGTATAGCTTGTAGAAGTTAGTTTCATCTGGTATTGGGTAAACTGATATGGAGTTGTTAAAATTTTCATTTTTTCTCAACCTGTCAATGTCCCTTTCAAAATCAAAGTTTTCAATTCTGTAATGCCCAAATACTTTTCCCTTCAAAATGAAAATAAAAATAACTTGAAAGAGCTTACAAATTTAATGAGGCATTCTCTTATGTATGATTTAATCTGTATTCAAAATCAAAGTTTTCAATTCTGTAATGCCCAAATACTTTTCCCTTCAAAATGAAAATAAAAATAAGTTGAAAGAGCTTACAAATTTAATGTGGCATTCTCTTATGTATGATTTAATCTGTATTCAAATATATGCATTGTCTATACAGTGAAATCCTGTATTACACACACACACATTTTCACACACTCTTAACTTAAAAATGATAAGAAAAAATAGGAAAAAACACCATGTATTTTCTATATAAATATTTCATAAACCTTTTCATTAATAAAAAAGCAAAGAAAAAACAACAATAAAGCACTATTTACTTTTTATTTTAATATTAAGAAAATAAAAACAACAAGGAAGAAGAGAGAAAAAATAAATAAATAAAAATAAAAAAATAAAAATTTACCTGGGCCACACCCTGGCAGTTTCTTCCTGTTGTTATTAATAAACACATCCCGAGATTATCACTGAACTTTCTGGCACACCTATTAGTTTGTGAAACCACTTGAGACAGCAGGGACTGATAAAAGAAAATATATTTGTAGTAGTACATATTTTATTATACATTATTATTTTAGTTATTTTCTATTAAGGGTAAATTTTGCAAATTTGATCCTAAAAGATATGATAAATAACAAAGAGAGAAAAAAAAAAAAAAAAAAAAAAAAGTACAGTATTATAAACACAAAATCAACAAAAAATGTTATGACATATTTAGCAAGTTTGAAAAAAATGTAATGAAAATTTTTTTTTTTTTTTTTTTTTAAATATAATAATTTTGGTGCCTTTTCAAAATATACTTATAACCTTTTTTTTTTTCTGTCTTATTATGTACAGTCTTCCCTCTTAAACAATTTGCAAAAAAGATTCAAGACTGAAAATACTACTTTATCAGCTAATGTTATTGCAGTTTACACTTTAGTACAGTAAGATTCAAACTCAGATAATGATTACTGAAAATATCCATTAAAATCATAATTTATCAGCCAGTCACTGAAGAAGTTCTTACTTGAGATAAAATCACTCCTCCTTCGGGAGAGCAGTACTTTTCTCCTCTTTCTGAGATTTTGGTTGCACCTAGATGCACATGCTGACTGACACTGATACTGCTGACAAGTTCAAACAACCTCACTGCTTGAATGTATGTCTGATCAGTCACAAACATATAATAATCAAACTGGTTTGTGTAATGTTTTGATAAATATTTTAGAGTATTTATGGGAACATGACGCTGATGTTTGTCACTGAAAATTACAACAGATACCCCTTGAGGAACATTTTCTATTTTACTGTTGCTGAAAAACATCATCTTCGACACATGACGATGAACAGTTGTCTTGAAAGCCATGCAGAACATATGAAAGGTTTCTTTTGATGTCAGAACTGCAACAAATAGTTTCTTTCTTATTCCTAATTCAACTGAGGCATATTTTGGTCGATCTGGCTCCTTGAGGAGCTTAACAGCTCTATCCCGAACCCTAGTTTCTTGAAATCTGCCCATATCTGTATAGCTCTCTCCGGTAATGTATGTTTTGCAGCTGTAATAACTGTAGGGTACATACATCAGTTTGAATGTGATGCCAAAACATAGGCCAATGAAAGCAGGCATCAGTGGATGTAAATATCTTATAACCCCTTTTATATGCATTGTTTACCATCAGTTTTCATACATAATTGTTGGTAAGATTTTCTGAAACAAAATATAAATAAATAAATAAAAGCTGGAATATATGTAATATTTACAATTAAAGAATATTTATGGGAACATGATGTTGATGTTTGTCATTGAAATATTATAATAAATTAATTTATCCTAAATTGTATATTTTTTATTATAATTAAACCTTCATCTTCGTTTTGTTATTATTATTACCGGTATAATTATTCAGGAAGAGCTCCTATCATGTCTCTCACGCTGCACATTTTAAAATATACACACACACAATTTATTATATACAAATACACACCTACACATACCTATATAAATTTCTTTTTTTTTTTCCTTTTTTTAATATCACTATTATTAAAACTACCCCACCAAAAAAAAAAAAAAAAAAAAGAAAAAGAAGAAGACGTTAAAAAAAGAAGCAAAACTAATAACAAAAAGATCAAAACCAAAAAAGAAACAATAAAATAAATACTTCCGTCACCACTCCACTCAAAGGGATGATGGCTAACCTGCGATATGAAATTTAACTTACTTTATTTTAATTTATATTTTTTCAATTAATTCCTTTTCTGATCTTGTGAAAATGGAATCGTCCTTAACAACGATCTTTACTTCAGTCTCCATTTTTAGTTTAGTAATATTACTAGTACGATACATACGACAAAATAATTTCAAAAATGTCGCTGAAAAGATATTTTGTCAAACCCTAGATTTGCACATATATTTACTATGCTTGCTTTAATAACTGTTCCTTTGAAAAATATATTACTATTCTACACTCTTTGTAACAAGCAGACATCTGCTAAGTTAACTTCCTTATGCCCGTCATAAATAACATCGTCAGCAATAGAAATTAGGATGAACTTCTTTTTTATTTTTTTCTCGTGTCTGGGTAGTTTGTTCACGATTCCGGTTGAGTAAATTTCGTGACTTGAACACCTTAGCTAAACTTGAACTGTTATAGCCTAAACTAATGAACGAGATAATAATAATAATAATAATAATAATAATAATAATAATAATAATAAAAAAAAACGGAACGATACATGTGTGTATTTATAATTGGGATTTATTTTATATTATTTTTAACTATTTAGATAAATCAACAAGCATAATATTACAAGATAAAATAACTGATCTACCTTCAGCAAACGTTTTAATGAATATTTTGAAAGTGTAAATATGAATAAGTCATTATAAATTCTGTTTAAACTTTACAGAAATAGAAAACATTACGTAAACATTATGGTATCGTTGCTGTGATTGATGTCCGATGTCTCGATATATAAACGACGTCAACAATTGAATGACTAGATAGTAGATTAATTTGCTAAGTTGCAGCTGGATTTGGATTTCTTTTCTTCTTCTACTCCTTTTTTTTTTTTTTTTTTTTTTTTTTTTTTTTGGAAATGTAAGTAGAAAAATTAATTTAATGCAATAAATTTAATTTATTATAATAAATATAAACAAGTAAAACAAATAAATAATAATAATAACAAAATTTATTATAATAAATGTAAATATAGTAAAAAAATATATATATAAAAAAAAAATAAATAAATAAATAAATAAATAAATAAATAATAATAATAATAACTACCTTAAAAGTTTTAATGTCGAAAGCTGTAGTTAATTAAAATACAAACTAGATATTAATTTTTATGTCTTTATTTCTTTAAGCTAGCTTATAAACAATAGAAAACAAAAATAATACATATTTTAGACATTATTGCGGAGGAAAACTTAAAATTTATATGTTTTAGGTTACTGAAGTCATATAGTGTAAATAAGCAGACAATGTTATGGTCATTGATTATTTTAAGCCTCATAATTTGTTTTAATCTTTAATTCATCTAGTTGGCCAGAATGTGTGTCTCTCTCTCTCTCTCTCTCTCTCTCTCTCTCTGTGTGTGTGTGTGTGTGTGTGTGTGTGTGTGTGTGTGTGCAGCATTATGCAGAAAATATAAAACAAATAAAACCAAAATTATGAAGAATAAAATAAAAAAATTAATTATCGTAATATTTAAATGCGCATGTATGCAAATAATAAAAAATGTTTGGAAAAATTATTATATATTTATTCATATATGCAAATATTATATTAAAATATATATATATATATATTTCAAAAATTAAAAAACAAAAAACAAAATAAGGTTAGTTGAAAAAGAGAAGAAAAAAAGAAAAAAGGTTTTAAATTTTCTCGTTTTCAGTTGTACCTACACTCTACAGGCGGTATCAGTACTTCATGTTAACATCTGATTTATGTGGCTTAATGGCAGTTACTGACTGACAGATACACATGACATACACACACAAACACTTTGTTTGTCCGTTTTTTTTTCACGTTTTAATCTCTTTCACATCATAAATCAATAATAACTTTAAATGAAACTTCGGATTCAACTCAGCTGCAAAATGTCGTATATGTTCTAAGTCTGCTGAGGAATTAAATACAGGTTGAAAATCCCTTGTCCGAAATGCTTGTGACCCGGAATGTTTATAATTTCAAATTTTATTTATTTATTTATTTTAACATTTATTATTATTATTATTATTATTATTATTATTATTATTTTTCGGATTTTCTGAACAGAAAACTCATTTCATTGGTATTTTGGATACAGCGTGGAGAGATACTCCACAGGTATTTTATATAATATTAATAAATTTATACATAATCTATCAGAAAACTATGACATATCGCAATCTCGGCTGCTCCAAAAAGTTTAGAATTTCCGAGTTTCGAATAAAGGATCTTCATCGTGCATTAATGAAATGTATTCCACATATCACTGTAATTAAAAGCTAAAATAATAATTTATGGGTTTATGATAACATACATTTTTATTTCTAGACATTGATATATAATTTATACATTCTTGGTTTTTCCATTTGGGGTGAGGATGAATAAATTATTTCCATTTCCGACTCTTGAACATCCAGCGTAGAGCTGACTATGAAAGAAACATTTATACTGATTTACAATAGTTTTTAAAAACATAATTCTTAGTCAAAGGATATAATAAAAAAAAAAAAAAAAAGGCTACAGTTTTTCTTATTCTTCATAATTACATTTTTTTTTTTTGTTGTCGAAAACAGACTAAGAGGCGCATTGCGGCAACGTTATTGTTTTCACGTGGTTTAATATGACGCCATGTATTAAAATAATTAACATAAATTATGCATAAATTATTAGACGGTCTAGGCAATGGAGACCGCTGACACGGTGGGCAGCACAGACATGGATGCTGCCAACATAGTGGTTATATTTAAGATTCTTTTGTCAGTATTTTCGGGAAAACATTAACTTGTTATATGTTGCAATACAAAATACATGAATTGGGAGGGAATCATGTTGTTTGTTTGTAGAGTTACGTAACATTTTTATAGTTACTGAAATATATGTATGTCTTGACGAGGAGGTATTAATATGTCAAAACAATAAAATTCTTGACAGTATTGTGCAGAGGGGGGGGGCGAAGGGGCGGTGGCCTCGGGCATCTAATAGGTGGGAGGATACTTTTGGGGAAAAGAACTTAATAAATTTGGTTGATTTATATTTTAATCAAATAAAGCGTTTATTTTATGTTTCATCTGTGTTGACATATTCAAAATATCTTCCTTTCTCATAATATATCTCAGTACTAGGTCTTATACTTGAGTCTTTGCCCTGGGCACCACCAGAACTCTGCAACCACTGCTTCTTGAATAGGTATCCTCCAAAAAGTCATATGGTCACTAGTCATATTGTCAACAGTAATATAATTTGGAAAGCAGTCAAGCAGTAAGTAAGCTGGGCACCCCTGTGTGGGGAATGATCAACTAGTCTTGGCTGCGTCTCACTGCTAACTAATCACAACTCCGGTGGGCAGCATGAGTTCATGGTTACTCCAATTATATGGAGATGTTGCACTTAAAAAGGATAAGGACTTTGAAGGAAACATGTTTTGAAATTTGAGCAGTGCACTGTACAGACATCGACAGAAGCAGATCCCTGCACTTCCCCTGACAAAATCCAACATGGACCTTACTGGAGAATGGACAGTGACTGCTGATGGCCACCCTTTCCTCTTGACTACTGATGGAAAACAGACTAGTTAGACTCAAGCATCAACTGCAGCAGAGAGTCAAGACACCCCTTCAGTTCTTAGATGCTGTAGGCTACCTCCTGAAACTTACTTAAGTGATCAAGTTATCTGGATGAAAAAAAATGCATAAATGATTATAAGCCTTTCTTTCATTTATTTATTGCCAGTAGTCATACAATATAGAACAATGTGGGATCATACCATTTTTTTTTTATCCAGGTAATGGGCAGATAATTAAGTGTGCACTAAACATTGACCTGTGTTGTTATAAACTGTATGACAAATAAGCTTCTCGAAAAAGGTTGCTCATGCCTGCAGTAGATACAGACAGCTGCTGAAGCCTTTTTGGAGTGACAAACGGGATGGCAATTTTATTGGGATTCATTACATAGAGATTTGGCTGTTTTTCTGTTTTACAAGAGGTAGCATCTACAGACAATTCACTGCGTAAAAATAAAAGCACTTGATGCTTTAGTCCAAAAGTAGGATTCAAACTGTGTTTTTGAAAGATGTGCAGCAGTTAGTCGTACTGAATGTTATTCACCAGGGTGTAGGATAAGGTGTCCAACTAGTACTTTGTTTCAGGGCCCAAGAGCTAAGAAAGGCCCCACAGCAACCATGCAACATCCAAATCTGCCTCGAGAACAGTCACTTTGTACTACTCTCAGCCTGACATACACTTACATTCACACACACAAATACCACTGTACTTTTCCCACTGCACTTACTTCTTTTTATTAGTATTTTGAGAAAAACCTTTGCAAAATTTCTCTTGAGGCCCTGTTACTCACATATATCTTTACTTAAGTAGCAATTTAAATAAAAAAAACGTTTTGAGAACAATCCAATTTTATAAGTTGGTCTATGTAATATAAAAAGAAAACAGATGTCAGTCTAAAATAGATATAGTTTATTTCAGTAAGCATTGACATACAAAAAGAAGATATTGCATTGATAAAGCACAAATCATAATCACTGAGATAATATACACACATATCGTTTTTGTTGCATACCTCAGGTATTGTAATTCTAATAATATAAAACATAAAAACATAACCATTCAAGTGTTTTTTTTTTTTTTTTTTTTTTTTTGCAGAGATTCACACAACTATCACGCTTGCAACAGCTCACTTCAGAGACAAAGAATATAAACTAGATAGTATACTGGACTAAAATCATGGTTAATATATCACAGCTTCCAGTTAAACACAAAAATACGTAAGCCATTATCAAACCAATTAGTAAGTTTCCATGAAATATCAGAGCTCATTCTTGTCTGCACTGATCAAGTTGGTACCAGAAATGACATTCTTGTCAAATAAACGCTTTACTACTTAAGCATTCCTTATGTTTCACAGATGTAGAATATAAACAATACATACAGAAATAAAGAAAAACTGTTAATAGTAATACAAGTTTTAAATAATTATGACCACCATAAATAAAAATATAGTGCAAATGTTGATTTTAATAATTGTTTGAGCACATCATTTCTGCCATAAAACATACAAAGTATTCATGACATACTGGAAAGAAAAAAAAATTATGTTCAGATTTAGATCTCATTCTCACAAATGCTCCAGTGCACAAACACACAGGTCCAAACCATGTTTGTGGTCCAATATGACTGTAATTCGCAACTGTGTAACAAATTACAGTATCAGTGTAAATGTAACTGCAGCTGTAATGGAAATAATATGTATTCTGTCGTAACTGAATTGCTGCTGTATTTAATAGTTTTCATACATAAATGACTGACATGATGACTGCATTCGATCAATTACAATTCAATTACATTTGATGTTACAAACCTCTATTCAATAAAGTCAATACATGTAGTACAAATGTAACAACTTTACAGTATGAATATGGCAATATCATAACGCAAAAATGCAATAGTAAAGTATGGCACTATATTATTAAATATTTCTATAAATAACTTTCATGGTATGGAGTTTAGAAAGAAAATAAACATGAACAATAACATTTTTTTTGTTGTTTTTTGGGACATGAAGATCAGAAATAAATCTAATAATCAAACATTTGATGTCCTTTGTTTTGTTTTTAATGACTTTGACCATTTTGTTGAAATATGGATCAAAGTAACAAAATTATAATACATTTCTTTTTGCATGTTGTGTATAATAATTAGAAACAAAAGAATCATAGAGGGAGTATCTGTTCAAAAACACAGCTGTAGAGAAGGTTTGATTAACAGGATCATCACATTTATAACTGAACTAAAACTGAGATTTTATTTTTGTGGGGACTAATTTTAACTGAATTTTGACAATCTAAATAATTCTAACTAGTTAACACTTGTTACAATTACAAATAAGAATTAGAATTATTTGGATTTTAACAGATAATTTAGATGAACCCAGTCACACATGCATGCACACACCTCTGCTCAGTTTTTGTACAACAACAACTAAATAATACTCGATAGTAAAATGACATTATAGATTACATATTTTTCAAATTAACAGCAATTGAACCTGCATGATTTATGTTTTCAATTAAATTTATCTCAGAGTTATTATAGTCTGACGACAAAAAAAAAAAAAAAAAAAAAAAATCCTCAAAGTTCCTCAAAAAACAAAAACAAGTCAACAAAAAAATCACCAAAAACAACAAAACAAAACAAATCCCCAGCTACCTAAAGAGAACATTTTCAATCTAGGCTCAGCCTGTGACATTATTTTGGAAATGATCCCATTAAAACAGTTATTATTTACATATATAACATTTAATTGTAAATTGACAGATAAGAAAAAAAATAATAAAAAGAAAAAAAAATAAAGTGAAAGAAATA
Organism: Chrysomallon squamiferum; assembly: GCA_012295275.1. NCBI lineage: Eukaryota > Metazoa > Mollusca > Gastropoda > Neomphalida > Peltospiridae > Chrysomallon > Chrysomallon squamiferum. Next base: position 22,419,657 of record CM022672.1, on the reverse strand, counting down.
TTCAATTAAATTATGTTATTTGCAAATAGATATCAGTTACACATCTATTTTGTTCCTTGATAAACAAGAACCATATATATGCACACACATATGTTAAAAAAACACGTTCTGGTTGTAATTAGTGAACATGTTGCTTCAAGCAAACATTAAAATGCATCATGTGTGTTTTTTTTGATAAAATCTAATCAATATATTGTGACAGCAATTTCTTCTTTTTTTTGATCTATAGAGGAACATTTCAATTATAATTATTATATTAAATTTTATACAAATGTAAACATCAGAATATTAACTCTTGTTTATTATCCAAAATCCTGTGCTTATGTTTTCTGTACCATTCCTCTTGCTGAATGTCTGTTCAAGAATTTTGAAGAAAATAAATAACAGTACAATTCAAGTAACAAAGGAAGCAAATAATAATAAAACAAGAGAAAACCCCAGAAAAAATCTGATGATAAATAATAATAAAAAAAAAAAAAAATAAAAGATAAGGCACATTTTTTGTAATACAGTTAATGAAAGAAACAGCAATGATATGCATATATAATACTTAATTGTGTGAATTATATGCAAACAATTATCACAGATTCTGTTCTGTTTCATGTAGTGCTTGACTCATGTACAGATCAAAAAGCTTTTTACATTGTTAACAGCAGTAATTTATGGGGGAAAAAACAAACAATTTAATAATAATAAAAATAAACAAACAACGTTTAGTAAAAAAGATTCTCCATCTCCAGATGAATGCTCAGAATAACAAACCTACACTGTAATGTAACAAATGAACCTGAGAATACAAAAATCAAAACAAATAAAACAAAATACAGAAACCCCATAAAAGGTCACTTATTAACAATAAATAATAAAAAAAATATTATAATTAAAAAGCTGATTATTCTAAAACTATTGTAGTTAAAAGGGCCAATTTGTTAATCATTACTAATTAATTGTTTTCATATTAAACATGAAGTAAAAAACCCAACATGAAACCCCTATCAGATACCCCCAAAAACAAAAAACATCTTCAAACTCCTCTTCACAAAAACCTTGATTAAAATAGCATGTTATTAAAAGAGTCTATTGAACAATCCCAGTTTCCCAATTTTTTTTTATCACATACATATTAAAAAGTTAAACAGAATTATTTTTAACAATGCAACAAACACATGGCTTACATAAAAACAAATAACAATTATACATAAATATACATAACAAAAAGTTCAAATTACAAAAACTAACTGCTCCCCCAAAAAACCCACAAGAGTAAAATAAATTTATCTTTTACAAGGTTTCTTTTGTTACTTTTTGAATGATAACGTAATTATTCATCTTTTTACGAACAGTTTTAAAAGGTATATTTAGCAATTACATGAATTAAAATAAATTTTAATAAATTGATACATTCTAATGAAAAATGCACAATTTGCTAAAAAAATCTACTGAAACAAAATTAATTTTAGCATGATTGTTATCTACATATATTTTTACTGTGACTAAATATTTATTTAAAAAGCTGTTTTCATAGATACAACATTCAGCTTCAATAACTTTACAACACACTGATACATACTGCATTAAGATCTAACTTATAAACTTATAGTTTACGATGTCGTGCCTGAAAAAAATATGTTTAGGAATGTTTTTACACAAATAAACATAATAGAGAGAATAATCTGACTTCCCCTTGTTAAAGCAAATTACCCTTAAATAAACATTAAAAGCAAAAGTAACACTTGAAAAAACCCACTTAAAGCATTATTCATAAAAAGAAAAAAATTAAAGCAAATTATCTTAAATTAACATTTAAATTTACCTTAAAGTAAAACAGCAGCAAGTTACCAATTTAACATTTAAAGCTGTTTGCTTTTTCAGTAATGGGAAATGAAGAAAAAAGGAAGAAGACGAAGAAAAAAGAAACCATAAAAATGTTTCACTGACATTCCTAATAACAACTCTTTTTTTTCCTAATTATCAATCAAACATGTCTGATAATTAATTCCAACATGTGGACATCTGCAAACATACAACACTTGCATGCTCTAAACATGAATGTTAACTGAAAACATGAGGTGTTAATTTGAAAAAACCAGGCCATTGAGCCATGTAAACCAGTTACTGTCATTGTTTTAGAAAAAAAGGCCTGAGCCACAACTAAACAAGTTAGTGCCATAAATTAGCTCAGGTTTTCCTGTGCTTGGTCGCAGTTTTTACATGTTACTTTCTACACAATGTAAATTAAAACTGATATCTCTTCCTGGGTATTCTTTCATCCATGTTCTTTAATATATATATATATATCACTGACAAAAAACAACTTGAAAAAAAAAAAAATTATATGTATATATGTAAGAATGTATATTTGTCTTATTGAAAAAGGTTTCTTATAGATGTATATACATGTGTTTGAGATAAAAAGATAAATCAACTTAAGTAACAATGCAAATGTCTAATATTTATTTTGTGCTAACAATCAATGTAGTCCACATGTTCATATATATCCACACACACGCACACACACAGAAGTAAATAACTAAAAAAAAAATTAGTAGTATGTATAATTATGTTCATAATTGAGACATTCTGTTACAATCATAGATCGCTTTTAACCATCCATAATTGAGTGTGTACCACAATCCATATGTTACACACTAAATAGTTATGTCTTATGAAAACCACAGATCATATATAATTATACGTATATATCACACATTTCATATTAATATACTACAAAAAACCCCACATATTTTCACACAGAAGTGATTATACACATATCACACATTTTATATTAATATACTACAAAAAAACAACAACATATTTTCACACAGAAGTGATTCGTCAAAAGCACATAACAAAAGTTAGTATTTATCTTATTTCTGTACTGCAGAATGAAAAACTGGCCTGAACCACAGAAGTAATAAAAATTAATTTTTAAATATAATTTATATAATCAATCTTCTATAGGCAAACATGTAAACTTGTTATGAATTATGAAGTCATATTAATTTTAAGCTTAGTTCTCTTTACAAAACTTCCAGGTCTGTGAAGCAGTGAATAATGATTTCAAACCATGCAGGCTGCTTTCAGGCCCTCACTCAAACTGTGATAAGTTTTAGGTGTGCACCAAATAATTTTGTCTTTGATATAGTGGAACTTAGTAAGATTCTTAATCTGTCAATGGAACATTTCTCAATCTCTGTGAAAAAAAAAAATATATATAAAAATCAGTTAAAAGAAACATTAAAGATTACATAGATATATTTATAGTAAGAAAACAAATATATAAATAAATTAATTTCAAAAATAAAAAAAATAATTAAAATTAAAAATAAAATAGAAAAAAAGATTAATAAATATTAATTTAAAAAAAAAAAGATCAATAAAGAAATATTTTTATCAGATCAATTTTTGTGAAAAAAAACAACAAAAATGTAAAATGTCAGTTACATTTAAGTGACTGAATGGTAATCATACCCCTATTTTGGCTGTTTGCAGTATTGATTTTGGGTGGTGAAAATCATTTTCTTTCTTTAAAATATCAGCTCTGAATGGTTACATTCTAAATAAACAAAATTCTATTTTGGCTGTTCTGAGGATTGGCTCTGAATGGTTATAAACTAAATAAACCAACCTCTATTTTGGCTGGTTCAGGTTTGGGCTCTGAATGGTTACAGATAAAATCAACATGATAAACCAACCTCTATTTTGGCTGTTTCAGGGATGGGCTCTGAATGGTAATAATCAGAGCTGCTTGAATTGGCTGGGTTGGCTTCCACTATGTCTTCACTTTCTTTATTTTCAAACTTCACAAACTCCTTCTCTTCATCCACCTCCTCCAGAGCATCCATATCTTCAGACTCCTCCTCATACTCGTACTCTTCATCTGTTTGCAGAATAAAAATAATGCAATGCCATATATTGATATAAATTTTAAGTACCAATGTATTAACTAGTGAAAACGTTGATAAACTGAAAATTCTGTTATAAATCTGTAATAAATTTAACCAATGAATATGTGATTATTACAGAGATATCTAAATTGTGACCACTATTTTCATGAGATTAACTTATTCATATTGAAACAAATTCATTTGTCTTGATAATATAAAACAGTAAAATATATTGCTACAGTATCACAGTCTATTCTAACCAAGTCTTAATTCTGATTATTTAATTATGAAAAGTTATTCATGGTTTATTAGTCATTCACCGTCAGTATCATTTTCTTCGTTGTTAAGATAGAAAAAAGGTTTCGGTTTGTCAATCTTCGACACCAGCTCAGCTAGGTCAGTGAAGTAAGCCATCACAGGAACATTTATCTGTAGAAATAGGAGAGAAAAAAAAGTGAAAAAAAAGAAAAAGAACAATTAAGAAAATGAAAAAATAACAAAAATAAAAATAATCAGTCAGAATAGAAAACATTTAAATGCTGGTTGGCAAAAGGTAACAGAAAAACAAAACCAAGACAAAAAATACAAACAAATATTTAAAAAAACAAAACAATAAAAAACCTCTCAGGCAAAAATGATTAAATTCATCTTTTAGGCTTTTAAACATTACAAAATTTTGGATAAATGATTATTTTATCCAAATAAATGACACGAACTTCCACGAACATTAATTTATTACATATATTGAAACATATACACACTTTCTCTTTCTCTCTCTTTCACTTATTCAGTACTGCTTTTGAGGTTTATACACATAAACACACACATACATTCTGTCTCTCACTCACTCTGTATGCTCTTATAATTGGTCCTCATGGACAGGTTTTGTTACACACACACACAAACAAATAGGTTATCTACCTGTTTCTGTGTTGTTTTTGAGCTGTCATCTTTAGCCCTCTCAGTGAACAGTTTTTCAATGACTCCACCTTTCTTCCAACCCTGGAAGAGTGTCTTACCATGGTTATAACCTACATCCTACAAATTAAATAAAAAAAAAAAAAAAAATTGCCCGTCAAGTTAGTGCTTTTTTTTTTTTTTTTACACCAGAATCACTCTGAATTTGTCAAAATAAAAAAGAAGAAAAAACTAAAAAGATACATAATAACAACAAACAAATGATAAATACATCATTAAAAAAAAAAAAAAAAAAAAAAAAAAATAATAAAAAGGAAAATAATGTGGAATTTGCTTATAGTAAATAAATTCATGTTTAAGGAAGACAGCATACACAAGAATACATATTACTAATCACCAAGAACAGATATGGAGTGTCATAATGGGAGTCCTCTCTCACATCATTATACAGGTACAATCTTTCCTTTAACATTTATTATTCATTCATTAACACTAAAATTTACAAAAAAAAAATCAAATAATAGCAACACGTATCTATTCAACCCCATTCACATTTGAAGGAAATCTATGATAAACTATGAGCTATTTCATTAATATGCATTCACTTACATATATTTCATCATAGAAACCAAACTGCAGAGTTCCATACTTGTCAATGGGCGGCCTGACATATTCACAGTAATCACTGTTCTTCACCACTTCCAGCATTTTCACACATGACACATAGGCAAGACGGGACTGAATCTCTGTCATGTCGGGAACCTGGGAAAAACAACAACAATATTTTAGATCTTAAATTTATTTAAAAAGAACTGTTGTTAAATGATAGATGTTTACTGTTGTGTTAGGAACTTTGAGAAAAATAACAACGTTTTAGATGTGAAATTTATAAAAAAAAAAAGGAAACAAAATAAGTTTATAACTGATGACAGATATTTACTGTAATGACAGAACCTGGAAAAACGAGAAAAAAACAACAACCCCCCAAAAAACCCACAAAAAACAAACAAAAAAACCAACAACAAATAGGTGAAATCACAAAACAAACAAAAACAACATTTTAGATGTAAACATCGTAAAAACGGTTTATAATGATAGATGGTTTACAGTTATGTCAAGAACCTGGAAAAAACTAAATTTTAAAAACTGCTGCTGATAGATGTTTATGTTATGTCAGAAACCTGGTAAAACACAAGAACATTTTAAAAATGTTTATAAATGATAGTTGTTTATTATTCTGTCAGCTACATGGGAAAAAAAAACCAAACATTTTATTTGTAAAACAGTATTAAAAAATGTTGTTAAAGTGATAGATGTTTACTGTTATGTCAGTATTTTAGATGAAAATATTACAAAAACTGTAGATAAATGACAGATGTTTACTGCTATGTCAGGAAGCCAGAAAAAACCCACATTTTAGATGTAAACTGTTAGGTCAGGAACCTGTGAAAATTAAACATCTTAGGTAAAAATTCAGTACTAGAATCAGATGTATCTCTTTATGAAAACTGTTGTGTAACTATTGATATCAGTTGTCAGAAAGTGGTAAACAAATAAATATATCAGTTGTAAATTCAAATGCATCACAAGATGTGTAAGTTTACCAAAACTGTTGTCTAAGCCTGTCAACAAATAAATAAATATAGGAGCTCTAACTTCAAAGCTGGATAAATATATATCAAAATGATAGGGCCCTATCAACAAATAAATATTTGAGCTGTAAATTCAGAAATGAACCAGTACATACATACACATATATATATATATATATATATCACTTTATATTACACTTTCAGTATTAGGAGAAATACTGCATACAAGATAACATACAAGACAAAATAAGGCTTACTCTGACAGGGTCTGACCATGGATTAAATCTTTTCCACAGCAACCACCAACCAGAGATTTTATCTCCATAGTTTGTGAGACAAGTTTGATCCTGACTACCAACATCCACAGCCAGCACTGTCTGGGCTCCCATGTCTCTACATACATCAGCTGAAATGGTTTGTGATATGTCTGTTATGCATCACATTTTTTTAACCCCCGTTATATCAATTAATAGTATATTCTGTTAAAATCACAGACTTTTTTTAAAAATGGATATTTCATTAAAAATATTTACATTAGTTAATGTTATATTTATTAATAGTTATAGTCTGTGAAAACCATAGGTTTTTTTAAAAAAGAGATATTTCACTAAAAACATTAATTTTGTATCAATTAATAGTGATATTCTGTGAAAACTACAGATTTTTTAAAAACAAAAATTACTAACCAGCTAGCTATAAAAGTTATTAATGTTTCTTTTTCTTGAAATACAAGCAATAATATTAACTTTATTATCAGCAAAGATTGTCAAAAAAAAAAAATCCCAATCATTTGAGATATTTGTTACTGAAAATGATTGTTCTCATTTGATCATACCAAACAATCTTTGCTAATAATAAAGTATTATAATTAAAACCAGACACAGTTTCCTTTTATCGTGATCTTATTTAAAAATATTTTAATATTTATAATTAAAACTTTACTGGGTCTCACTTTATGTACAGAAATAGAAAAAGATAAAAATCAAATGAAAACTCATGCCTGGTAGGTTGTTCACATAGCCTCCATCCAGAAGCAGGTGCCCATCAATGGGATCACAGAGAGGGGGCAAGTAACCAGAGAGAGACATGCTTGCTCGCACATACCTCCATAGATTACCTGTTTACAAAGAGCAGTTTTATCAGTCAAACAAGTAAATAAGCCTTTTATTTATACAGCAAATCATTTTTTTAAAATAAAATCTTGATAAAGAATCTACAGTTTCATGTACCTACTTCCAATGAAAGTTCAAGTATATATGTCATGCATGCTGTATCCATGACAGCAGTTAAATTAATAAAGTACAGTGTTTTTAAAATTTTAATTCCTTTAACAAGATCTGCAGTGAAATTCATAAATAAACTCACGAGAAAAGAACAAAAGTTATATAATAAATTGATTTACTTATGAAGAGAAAATACTATTAAAATATAAAATACACCACCAAACACGACGCACACACACACTTGCCTACAATGTACACATTCACAGACATATACTGGTGTGTGCCCAGACACAAAGATTAAAAAAAACTGGAAATTACCACTTGTGTGTACACGCATAGATGAGTCAGAAATGTCTGTTGTGATACAAAAATAAGGAATCCAGAGATCTTCTATCTGTGTGTCTTGGAACACTTGTTCAATACAGTCATTGAAAGCTCCACCTAAAATTTTATTTGTTCATGAACATTAGTTTTTGTTGAAGTTAACATTTGAAAGTTAATCTGACAAAAGTTTCAGGATTTACATTATTGAAAAGCTCACATTCTTTGACAGTGATATTTATTATTATGATTATTTTTTAATCAATACATACAATATATAAAAACATCATTTGTTCATTAGCTTTCTTTCAGATATGTATTACTTTCATATTTTGATTTTATAATTTATTTTTTTCATTATTTCTTATACTTAAAATTGTTTTTGTGATTGTTCAAATACCTGTTAAGTAATATTAATTTTGATTAAGATTTTAGCAAATGTTGGAATTTAATTATAATTACAATGCATTAAAAATGTCAAAGCAAAAAGAAGATCTAAATTACCTGTGAACATTGATGTGATTGGGTATGTCATGTCCATAACAGTTTTCCACAATGATTTCATTCCCTGAAGTCATATAAAATAAATATATTTTTCAGAAATGCTAGGAATATTTGACAAACCTATTTGCACAATTTTATTGAGTAAGAACATAAGTGGATTTGTACAATAAAAAAAAAAAAATCCAACTTTATCATTAATTTTAACACCATGTTACATCCTTAAAATGAGATTACAGTCTGCCTAATTAAAACTAAATGCTGTCATCTTTGCTGTAGTTATTAATTCTCTGCAACAATGACTTTACTTGGCCAAACTCCAGTAGAAAAAAAATATATATATATATATAATCTATATATTTGTTACACAGCAGTCTATTCTTTTCTTTTTAACTAGAATTAATATTATAATAAATTTTAAATTGTGATAAAAATACTCTATATTACAAATTCTTACAAAGGCCCATTCTCTTGCTCGCTGAGTGAAACGAGGGAAGTTCTGTTCCTCACACCACAGAGCACCAATAAAAGCTCCCATACTCGTCCCACCAACCATGTCAATAGGTATCCCAGCCTCAGTGATTGCCTTTACCATCCCAACGTGGGCTAGACCTCTATAAAAACATATACATATAAAAAACATGAAAAATGCTGCTGTCATACTATAGGACTGAACAATGACAAGGATAGAAAACTACAAAATTAATTAACCTTCTGAAAAAAAACCTATATATAAATTGTAATTAAAATACTGCTTTGGTGACACAGGAATAAACACTGGCATGGATGGAACACTTTAACCGTAATCCATCTTTAGAAGCCTGGAATTGTGTATGGTCCATTAAATATTTTAATGTGCATACAATTACTGTTTTGAAATTCTGTAATTGTTTGGGGATTTTCCTGACTTCTGAAGAACTTGCCAAATAAATTCTGATTTTTAATTACTAATTTTTAATATGCCCACAATTACTTTTTAAAAATTCTGTCAAAGTTCTTTCCAAACGAATTCTGGTTTTTTCTACCACTATTATAATTGTTTTGTTAGCTTAACCATTTATCTAATGAAGAAAGATAAAACACATATCAACCTCTGTGATCTCTTTCTGGTTTCTTTAATAAAAAAACCCCAAAACCCAAAACAAACCTAAGTACAATATATATAAATTGTCTCTGAAGAAAAATTAAATTCTCTGAAGGAAAGGATGTGAATTTGTAATTACTGTTTGTGAATAGACAATCACATATCAAGTAGGTTTTCTCTTAATTTACTACAGAAGATGCTGTGAGTGTTACCTAGCTCCACCTCCTCCTAGAACCAAGCCAATTGATGTTCCTGTCAGAAAACGAGCCAACCGTGAGAAGTCTGAAAACCTGTCTGGCTTATTTTCAAAAAGTTTGTCATATGTCTCCAGCTACGAAGAACAGCAAATAAAAATATACACACAGATTATCAATCTTTAAATTAATATCATTTTCAGTAATGCATGCTTTGAAATTTTAATTTACAAACATGAGAACAGTAACCAGACAAACAAACTATGTTTGGTTAAATATGCAAATATGATTCAACATTAAAAACAAATCTGAAGAAGCAGAATGGCTATGGAATATTTATTTTATAATATAACAAACTTATTTAAGTTTAAAAGTTTTTGGAGTTTTATGTTGAGTAAAATGGTCACATTCAACATTCAAATTAACATGATAACAAAACCCTCTCAAATTTGACAATTATATTTAACAATTACATAGCTTACAAAGACATTTTGCAATATATGAATAAAAACATGCAAAACATAAAGAATAAAGAATGATCTAATGGAGATGTTATCATCACAATGACCTACCTGTTTAGTTATTGATCTCTTGCTAAAAACTCGAGGTGGACATCGGATGTGGTGGTGTGATGAACACCAGCCTCTGGCGTTAAGCCACTCAATTGTGTTACGAGGTTTATCCGAGTCCTGTCTGTGAAGCAGAACCAGCTCTTTCTGAGCTCTCACAGCAATCTTCTCCATTTGATTTTCAATCTATAGTTTAAACAAATAGTTTAAAACATTTTTGTTTGAATCATTATTAGATGCTCAAATTAAGCAAATATTAATTTGTTCACCTGCATTATCTTTATATATTTTAAATTAAAACCATAGCATTAACAGATGAAAACAGTGTAAGTCTGGAATATTAAATTAAATTACACAAGATACATTCTCAGCCTTAGTCTAGCTTTTTAGCTGTAAAGAACAATAAGCCTTATTGCATAAATTTTTTTCTCTCTCCATGTATGCATGAGTGTATTTGCATCCACAAATTTGTCTACATGTTTATGTGTCAAACTGAAAGGTTAATGGATTAAAAATTAATTGCAAATCAAATAAACTATCATGCTATACCTCTCCTATGTATGCGTTTGTGTCTGTGTATTCATCTATATGTTTATGTGTCAAACAGAACAGTGAATGTAAATAAATGTTAACTGCAGGTTAAATAAACTATCATGTTATACCTCTCCAACAGTTGGCTCATTGTCTCCCAGACCCACAATGAGAATACAGTCAGCCTGCCTGATGCAGTTTTTGGTCCACTTGGTAAGAGTCATATCACACTGGTACAGAACCATCCGGTGAATATCCTCCTGCTGACCCAGCCAGCTGAACAACCGAAATTCATTCACACTGAAAACACATATACACAGCAACAGTAAGTTATCAGAAATCTGAGCCTATCACTAATCCAGAAAAATTCAGTGTTAGTGCATAAGCAGTGATAAGCTTGTAAATGTAATTTCATTCATGTGTGTGTGTAAATTTATCAGTGTTGGTGGTAAAGAAAGTAATTTTATTTACATTCTTCAATAAATTATTTTACTGAAAAAAACTGCAGGTTAAATTAAACTAAAATGCATGAAACTGATATCTTTTTATGCTGAAATTATTTGAATAACATTGAAATACATAAATAACATTGAAAGTAATACCTGTTTTATAAATAACTAAATAAATAAAGATTATGGGTTTCTTTTTATGTAATATAGTAATACAAACGTGTCTAGTGCAGCAGTTCCCAGTCTTTTTCTCACAATTTCACTGGTCAGTCGTGTTGTTGTTCCTAAAATAAATGAACAATAAATATAAAATATCAACAATATAAGCATTTAAAAAAAATATCAATTCTCAAATAAATGCCATAAGAAAAATAATTTCTTTATAGTTTCTTTAAGTATGATTGAAATAATAATTTCAAAGAAACAAATTTCAGCTCCTATTTTGGTTTTCCAAAGAATCGTAACAATGTTTGTAGTATTTTGAATTAAGAACAAAATAACAAATATGTATGCGATCTTATCACATTTAATATTTAGTGAAATCAGGCAACAAGAATATAGTTTACACACACGCACACTCTCAGATATATGTACACATATGCACACACTCATTCACATACATAATTTTATACATAAACATGTGTACATGTGCTCATATAAACACAAACACACAAATAAAAACATATACACACACATTATATATAATTACCTATAGCACTCAACGCATGCTGAAGTTCTAAAGTAAAACTCATCAGAGGTACATCATCAGACACTGGGAGGACGGCAACAGTGGCCAAGTTGGCTGTCACAGCTCGGTTTTCAACATTGGGCTTCTCTGTGACAGTGCTTCGATTCTGCAGACTACCCAGAATCCTCTGCCCTAACAAGTGAATCAGTCTGGTCACAATGTATGGGTATTTCCGCTTGATCAGATTCAGCAGTCCTGAAGGCATTTTGGCAAGTTCAGTATCTCTGTAATATAGCATACACATAAATAAAGCTTTTTAATTAAAATAAAATACTTATTAACTATAGATATAGATGACCTGAAATATATAAGAAAGTGGACTCAGCAAAGATATATATAAATATATATATTTATATATATAGATAAACAGATAAATAGATAGATGGATAGATGAATTGAAGGTCATTTAAGAGAGAAAAGTCAAATCATATACTTGAATAAAGTAATATTTTAGTCTTAACTATTCAGTTGAGGATATCATTTGTATCAGAATATTTGCTTACAAAATAAACTTTTAAAAGATTTAAAGACTTTCAAGTTTTTATTATTAAGTTAGTACCAAGACATCCATAAAATAGCTTGGCAAAATATGTACTATTAACTTACTGGGGATTGTGTCTATCAGGTTGTAATAAAAATTCTGTCCATTTTTCCTTTATCACTTCTAAACCTAAGGAATTTTATGAATGTAGCATTAAAAACCTCACTAACAAATGGAAAAAGTCATAGAGAAGAATGGTAACTATATTAACAATTAAAGATATCATGTTTTTTGTTATTGTTTTAGTGAGCCTTAAAAAAAACCAGACAGAACATTCTGATAAAAGTATAAATTCACTCATCCCATGGTGCACACACAAAATCTCAAACAGAAATATATGGACTTTTTGAGTATATTTAAGGACTTGAGCAATAATGGTGATGTGATGTTATGTGTTGAGTCACTCTGAAACATACCTGACAGCCATCACAGTTGTAGCTCGCTCTGTCTGCGTGAGAACCTCAACAATCCCAACAAGTTCTCCTCGACCATATTCTCCTACCAGCTCCTTCTTTCCTCCTGTTCTCGTTATCACAGACCTCAGACGACCAGTGAGAACAATGTATATACACTCAGAGTCATCTCCTTGTCTACAACACAGGCAGGAAAACTCTTTCTATCATCAAGTTAAAAATGGCTGCACAAATTAATGATTGGCAAATAAGAAAACAGATATGATACAGAGTAATAAAAAATAGACAGTTAGTAAAGATGGACAACCAGTAAAAAACATGTATGGTACAGAGCAGGGTTCTTCAAACTGGGTTCTGTACAAATTTAAGGGATTTCAGCAACTTTTTGCCCATTCTAGTTATAGTTCCAAGAGTATGAAAAAGTCTGAGTAATGAAAATACCTGAAAATAGCTTTGCCTGCATCAGCCATCTGCCAGTCAAGTGCAAAGTCAATCTGTCTCACAAAGGCAGTCATTCGCCTGACAGCTGTGTGGGCCACGTTCAGCACAATGTTGGGTTCCTCACTCATTATCCTGAACAAATTTTAGTTTTAATTCCTCAAAAAAAAACATGTATGTACAGCAGTCATTATCAGACTCAAAAATACAAATTTTTGTTTTAATTCCTGATAAACAACATGTACTACATTCATGATCTGACTGAAAATACAAATTTTTGTTTTATTTTCTCATAATCAATATTTATGTACATCATTCATTATCTTGCTAAAAAATTCGGCTTTAGAAATAATGATCCTCACATTTTAGTTTTAATTTCTTATAAACAACACGTACCTAAAACATTCATTATCTGACTCAAAAATCCTGATTCAGAAATGTTCTTTTAATGTGAGTGTTTAAAATTAAATTAATTTCAGTGAACATAAATTATCAACAACTGATGGATAAATCAGAATTTTCAGCCTTTAATTAATCATATAATTCATAAATGTTCAGCAATAATAATGTTCATTAATATGTTTACAAGAATCAGCTTTCATAAAACTGTTTACAACTATAATGCAAATCTTAAACCAATGCTAATCAGCATTAATAAAAGTTTAGCACAAATGATAGATAACATCAACATTTTTGAACCTTTGACTTTTAATATTTATTAAAAATATGCATTAATAATTTTTAAAGGTTCAGCACTTCTAAAAACTGTCGACAACTGTAATGTAAATGTTCAGACATTCTTAATTAACAACAAAAATGCTTTGTTGTATTTATTTTTCAATTAAAAAAGCCACTAAAGTTGATACTGATGAACTTACGAGTAAAATTCCAGTTTATTCATAGAAGCCACTCTAGCATCAGTCTTGCATCGTACAGTGAAAAGTGATGGTTCCCCTGTCAACACAGCTAAACTTCCTACAAGATCACCGGGATTAGCTGTAAATACTATAGCCTGAAAGAGAAAAAAGAAAAATTTGTTTTTATTTATTTTTATAAAACACAATTATGGCAATATAAAAAAAGCAGGACAAAATATTATTTGTCCCTATTATAAAAAAATAAACAGTATATACATATAATTTAGGACTGATTCTATAATAGTAATATGATAACACCACTGCTTGTGGATGTTAATAAATTAGCTGTAGTGTAGTGATTGGAACAGACTAAGGGTCCTGAGATTTCACTGCAGACAATTCTTACCTCTCTGTCTTTCTCTCCTACAACCTGCTGTAATTTCTGAAGTGACCCAGACACAACAAATATGAGTGAAGCATCCTGCACAAAAATAAAGATAAAGATAAAGATAAAGATAAAGATAAAGATAATAAATAAAAGATAAAAGATAAAAAAACAAAATGGCACAAAGAAATAATTATACTTTTCACTTCAAACCAACAACTTCAGTCTTAAAATGAATGTTTTTAAACGACAAATAAAGTTCCTGAAAAGTGGTGTGACCAAAACACACAAAGTATGGGATGCTTCTAGATTTAAAACATCTTACATCTAAAGTAAATTAATAAATTAAAGTTACGTGTAAATTATTATATCATTTCTTAACCATCAAGAGTCTAGGCAATAATGAAAAACAAAAATATTTGGTGTTCTAATGTTTTAATGAGACACGGGCAACATTTTTTGAGAAGTTAGTCATCAGGCAGACCACAATACTAATAAACATTAGTTTCCTTCTGAAATTAGCCATGCCATTCAAAAAGTAAATGTGACCCAGTCTGCCCATGACTGTTTTTAGAAAAGTTACCTGTTGTCCCTGCTCACAAAGGACATTGCCAGCTTTATAATGTTTAAGGTGTAATCGGCCTTGTAACAGTTTTGGATTCTGAAAGATCACAGGAAATTAATAAATTAAATAAAAATTGATATGAAAAAGAATATAATGCAGAAGCAGAAAAACAAAAATACACCCACACACACATAAAACAAACACATATGAAATCCCATATAGAAACAAAGAAAATTAATTTTTGAAAATATATTTTTTTTTTTGGAAGATTAAAGGTATAAAAATTAAACTTTTAAAATAAAGAAGAACAAAAACAAGTCACGTTTGAAATGTTTCTGATGAACCCACAGAACACACACACACTGCTAAAACTAAAAACCAAAAGAATTAAAAAACACATAATAATAATAATAATAATAATAATAATAATAACACTAAAAAAAGTTAATTAAATAAACTAAAAACCTTTAGACCAAGAATTTCAATGAGATCTTTCTGAGCCATCTCCAGAAGTTGGTCATTAGTGAAGGCAGACATCTGGCTAACATTGTCTGAAAACTTCTTGGATCTTTTAATGCCAATACTTATACCAGCTTCATCTCCAGCCTTAAAACATACACATCAATTGATTATTTCATAATTCACTTCAGTTTTGTCGCAAGCCATAGAAGCAAAGTTGCAAATAATCCTTATTTACATGGATTTTATTAACATAACATCTTTAAGGAATAACAAGAGAACAGAAGAAAAAAATAAAAATAATAATAACATCTGCAAATTGGGTTTACTGTAAGATGTTAATGGTTAATTCTTAATTTTTTAATTTATGTATTTAAGTATTAATCAAGAAAATCTGAAGGAAAATAGGCTAACATAGTTAATTAAGAGAATATTTTTGAAAAAAAATAACATTTCAGAAATTAAAAACAAAAAAGCGAAAAAGAAGCAAAAGAAAGGTCTAAAAAAAAATGGAATAAAATAAAAATGTCAAAAAAAGAGGTTAAAAATGTAAAATAAAAATAAAAATAATAATTTATAATAAAAATAAAATTGCCAGGTTAGTAACAGTAGCTTGAAGCTACCACAGAGACTGATGGCAGTCAGCTTGACAAAATTCATTCATATAAACATAGGGCTTGTTTAAATCAAAATGTACAGCATATTAATTAAAAACTTTTTTCAGATATTGTGATTATCTAGCAAAATGTTACAGTATAAAGATTTTCACCAATATTAAAGATTAATTTTTTAAACAAATGTTTGGTGTGTGATGCTGCGAATGACCATTATTAACAACTGGCCATTTGTTGTTTTGTTTTGGCCACAAATCATCTGCATCCTGTTATGTACCAGGCATGTGTATATTTTGTTTAATTTGAATATATTAAGTTTTGCTCAGTGTCATGCTCACTATGGTTTTTGGTTAAGGAATTATTAAACTTTGTTTACATGTAAGTTTGTTATAGTGACATGATTAGCATATATACTAGAAAAATCGTTTTTTTTTTTTTTTTTTTTTTTTATATTACAATATGTATGACTATGTTTATTTAACCTGTTTGAGCACTGGTGAAGATGACAGAACAGCAGTGGTCTGTTCTTGTGGCAGTCTGGCTGTCAGACAGGCAGATTCAAAGTCAGATGGATGGACATCTGTAGCGACACTGTGTTTAAGTTTAGCTGAAAACAAATACTGTACATTATTTGTAATGTTATTAAAATTCATCAGTTATTCTACTTGCTGAATTTGTTTGAATTTATTGTTTGAGACAAATAGCAGCTCTTGCTTGCCTGTATTTCTTTTCTATTGGTGCTAAGAAACAAAATAATTAAGCATCTAATGATTAATATTTCTATTTTCTTCTTTTTTCACAGTATTTTTAATATTATCAATTTAAAATAATTTTAAATGTTTAAATTTGAACACATATTGCATGAAACAAATATATTCTTAAAATTAAAAATAAAATATATATTTCTGAACATAAATTTTTTTTTTTTTTGTAGTGTATTAATGTTAGAAAAGAATGTTTTATTTTTTTTTAATAAATATTTAAATGGAGATATTCTCTAAATATTAATAAAAAAGTATTAAATGTTGAACTTGGTAACATACCTGATAAATTTGAGAAAACAGAATTTTCCACTTACTTGCTCAGCCGTCTGTTGGTTGTATTATCATTATTATTTTAATTATTATCTTTTTTTTATACATTTTTTAATAAATGAAATTGTGGTAGCATACATATGTATTTTTAAACTTGTCATTTTAATGTATTATATCACTAAATAAAAGTAGGTATCCACAAACAATATGCTATTTGTATGTGCAACAACAGAACACATTTTAAAAAAAGGACATATTTTACTTTTAGATATCTGAAAATTAAAACAACATTTTTGAAAAATTATAATGTGTAATTCACCACTTCATATACACAACCAGTAACAAGGGAGTATTCAAAATATACACTGGCTATTTGTATGTATACTTCTTGAAAAAAAGAAAGAAAAAAAAAGAATATTCCAGATATTTTACATACTGAAATGCAAACTCTGAAGGAACATTTTGACAATTACAATAAAAACTGACCACTTTATTCATGTCAGTTAACTTATTACACTTACGCTGGTCAGAAGGATTTCTGGATTGTGATGCTTTCCTCACTTCTGACTCCACGAAAACCTCATCAGATGCAGACTGAGTATTGCGATGTGTCTTCTGAGGACTTCCTTGGGGTGTGATCATCTGAATTGAAATATTCTTCTTAAAAGAAGGTTTTACCTACATTAAAATGCACAACATTGTAAACAACTTTAAACATCAACAATCTATAATTCGGAGAAACTGATCCCAGTTTGAAAGTAGAAAACTGCTGTAACAAACTGCCTGTTATTTCTTGAGATTTTCTTTAATTTTACATCAAATTTGATCTCTTAATTTATTAATCACAAATCTGTCTTCTGTTAGGATAGAAATCCTTTAACACATTTATGTATCTCTTGTCTTGAAAACAAATATCTTAGAAACTGTAACTATGATTTTTGCATAAAATAGTTCTCTGTATAAAATTCCAACAGAAGTGTCTTTGCTGATTTCTTTTTGTTCTTTTAGTTATAATTATTAATTTTTATCATTATTATTATTTTTGTTTAAAGAAAAATTAAGAATAATTATAATGCAAGATGAACTTATATAATTTTGAAGCATGGGTAAGTCTGAAAAATGACATACTGGATTCTGATGACATAGTAATCTTAAAAGCCCACTGAATGACTGCATACATAATGTTAGCCTTTGCCCAAGCTGATAATGATAGATGTTCAATAAAATAATTAATTGCTTTATAGATGAAAATAAGCATGTATGCTTATGTTGTCACATCATATAACATAATTTCCAACTTAATTTGTGATGTTGGCATAGCTTGTTTCAATGTCTAATAGACAGCATATGTCTGATCACTTGCATACTTTATTACATACCAGACTGTTTTGCTCCCCAACCCCAAAGCCAAATTAAAATATTTCTGGGCCCCCTGTAATAAATTTAAAAGAAACCTTTTAAGAAAATTAAATTATTATTCATTTATTCTCAACAGACTCCTAGGTTTAATTCAGCACCACCCACCACATCAACATATTTTGTTCAATGACCATGCATAAATTGCAGTTTAATTCTAAATGAATCTTCTGATAAAGAAAGAAAAAAGCAAGATAAATATGACTGTTCATCATAAAGAAAACATTGTATGTACAGGCTTTATTAATTATATGATTAGCTGATGAAAACAAAATATATAAGCAAATTAAATATGACTGTTCATCAAAAAGAAAACACTGTATGTACAGGATCTATGAATCCTATGATTAGCTGATGAAGAAGAAAAATATAAGCAAACTAAAGGTGACTGTACATCAAAAATCAAACACTGTATTAAAGGCTCTGGGATCAGCTGCTGAAGAAACAAATATAAGCAAATTAAATGCGAATGGAGATCAAAAATAAAATCTGTATATACAAGCATTTACTAATGCTATGATCAGATGATGAAGAATGAAAATAAAAGCATGTTAAGAAATGATTATACTTCAGAAACAAAACGTTGTACGTACAGGCTTTATGAGTTCACTGCTTAAACCAAGGTAATTGTGTAGAGCCATGAATGTCACTCTTTGTAAACGTATCATAATAATCTGAAACAAAATAATTGATAGGTTAAAACTGTTAAAAATCATCCTACTGAAAAATATATATGTAGAAAGGTGCATACTAAAAATTACAATTAAAATGATTACTCCCCAAACATATTAACTGAAAAAAATAATTAAATGAATATTAAATTTAATATAAAATTGTAATTCATCACTAAAATAGATATATGATGAAACAACAATTGTACAAAAATAAGTATATCTAAAAATGAAATGTGAAATTGGATGGTGGTAAATAAATATTTCACTACTTTAGTTTTATATAGGTTAATGAATTATGTATTTCTCATAATTTCAACATTAATCTATGAAAGATGGGAGAGAACTCTGCCAAGCACCATTTATGTTCTAATTAAATATGCAAACATGATTAAACTTTTGGTCCTGTGAAATTAGTTTATCTTACAGATGGCAATAAGTATATATTAAAATTTAAATAAATTTTTAATAACATAAAAAAATTACTGTTCATTTATTTATTTTTTATGTATATAGAATTGTTGAAATTACAGCTCTGCAATTCAGTAATGCTAACAGACAAAAAATGTAGTAAAACTGGAACACAGATTAGCTACTACCCAGAGTTACCTGGACTGATAAGATTATTGTGCTCAATCTCTTTCATCTAATTTATTTTCATCACATTAATTCAGTGACTGAGATAGGCAGAAAACCTAGACTCACAAAATCCTTGTCCAAATTATCTATATTTTTAATTTAAACAATACAAATGTCTGTGAAATAGTTCATTGACTGAAGACTATTAAAATGGTAAATACATGTCATAAAAAAAGCTTAAGAATACATACATCTATATAAGATGTTATAAATACCTGTACAACACGAACTGTTGATTCAGGAAAACGTTCAAACATTGATCGAAACGCATGAGCTGGAAGCCTACAATGCACAACACAAGAAATATCATAGTAAATAATTTAGATGATAATAAATTCAGCTGATTGTAAAATGGCAGAGACTATGGAATTTCTTTCCATCAGTTTCTGATTTTACAGCTCAAAGTTTTATGATTCAACACTGATTTTTTAAGTACTTAAAGATAAATGACATATATGAAAAACTAACAGGAATAATAGAAAATCATTTA
The DNA here is from genome assembly GCA_012295275.1 of Chrysomallon squamiferum. Lineage (NCBI taxonomy): Eukaryota > Metazoa > Mollusca > Gastropoda > Neomphalida > Peltospiridae > Chrysomallon > Chrysomallon squamiferum. The sequence goes on along the minus strand of CM022672.1, from coordinate 22,399,118 downwards.
GCTTTAATATTTTCTGTTATAAATAAATAATTAACCTAAGAAGTAAAATTTTAAGAACACAAATCTGTTTTCAACAAAATAAATTTAAATAATATGGTTTACATACTGAAACTTTAAATACATAATGTTTCTAGAAATCAAGAAGGTACTTCATTTAGGAGATAATAACATTATATTATATGTGAGACAAAAACATTTCAAATGCAAATTGCTTAATATATAAAAAGTATTAAAAATACCTAAGAATAATGGAATCAACTACTGCTTTTGCAGAAACTGTTTTATATGGTGCTGGATGACCCTGAAATAAAGAAAAAATTATAGCATACAGTCATTTTTAAAATAATTGGAAAAAAAAGTCTTGTGCAAGAGATATTAAAATATTGTCACATTATAACTAACAACAATAAATATAACATCACAATGGATTTAGACAACAGCTGGTGCTAACATATTTTATTTTCAATTAATTTCATTCTTTAATATCAAAAATTTCGTTTATGTCCAAAGTGTGTGATATTCTATTGATGAAAACAATAGCTTGTACTTTCTAATTTTTTAATTTGTTAAAATAAATAACAGATCTCACTTACTGTGAGGACATCCAGTATACTAAGTAAACTATGAATACTGTCTCCTGTGCTCACTTCTTTCACCAAATGCTGACTGCCATCCTAAAACAGGTTATAAAAAATCAAAACACAATATTAATATCTTCAAATAATTTATGTATATGTATGTGTTACACAAAGAAATATATTTTTCAATAAAAAGACAATTAAACTGAGACTTTTTGTAATGTTTTTGGTGATCGGTAATAAAAATTTTAATCTGAAAATGAAAACTACTGCCTCTTTTTGTTCTAAAACATAGTGATAAATGATAATTGTTTTTGAAGCTAAATACAACCAATGTTTTCAAGATGTTTCTTTTTCTGTCTCAGCAGTGCTTCAAAATGATAATTATCTATATACCTTTCTTTATAACTAATTCTGCACCAAATAAAATAAAAAAAATTATTTTCCCAGGACAGAATGTAACACTGTTTACTAAGATTTTTATAGAAAGAGAATTACATGAAACATACACTTTCTGTGATGTAGACATCAACTCGTCCGCTCTGCAGAACGTAGATGCTGTCATCCAAATCACCAATTTTAAAAAGATAATTTCCTGCCGTAATAAACATGGATTCCATGAACCTACATAGCTCAAGGAAGAAAGGTTTTTCAAGATGACCAAAAACTCTGTAAAAATGAGATGAATAAAATTTATAAAGCACTCGATCAGTGTACCATGTGTTCTTATTTCAAAAATAAAATATATATTATAAATATTTATGACCAAATAAAGTTTACTAAGTACAAAAATTATGGCAAAGAAACTAAATTTACATTACATTGGGACAGATTCAGAATTTATTTCATACACAGCAGATAAAGTAAGTTAAAATTAAAAATTTATATTATTTTCTTATTTGCCTGACACTCTTTAGCATGTAGAGAACTTCAGGTGGCAATCTGCTGTCCATTTCTTCAATATCTGACCAGTCAGCTTCCAGAAATGACTGTGGTGGTTCTTTTACTCGTAACTGTGGACTTGCATCTTTATGTCTTTGTAAAAACCTGAAGAAAGAAAGAAAGAAGAAAAATAGTGATAATAATAATAATACAACGAAGAAGAAGAAAAATTAATAAAAAAATAAAAACAGACGTTTCTAATTATTGTAAATTAAGAAACATTATTACTGGTGAGAAGAAAATATCTTTATAAAGTTTTTACATAACATACTGCAGCATTAAAAATATATAATACCCAGAGTAAATGCTACTGTTGTTTCAGGTTAATCTTGAATAATACGAATAATTTAAACACATGAATACCTATAAATATACATACATATTATTAATTCAGTTTTTTGTTCTATTGTATTTGTGATGATATAGTGTATATCCTTTGCACTGTAAAAGATCCTGAAGGAATATTTATGAAATTAATTTACCTTTTAATTCGCAGCATCATTTGTTTGCTATTGTATTTTCTTCTACCAAATGACTGACCAGTTCCTATAGTGTTTCTGGTGAAACTTCGCACCTATAATCATACATATATAAAAATTTTTGTTATAACAGATAAACACAAATACACTACACACACACATAGAAACATATTTATATTCAAAATGTGAATGTCAAAAGAAATTGAACATTAAATATTATCTTAAAAACGATATGTTTAATAATTTGCATTTAGCTGTTTTTAATTTAAATGAAAATGAAATAATACTAAAAATGTTATTACCTTCCGCAACATTTTTCTTCCATAAAACATTAGTTTTTCTCTCTTTCTAAAGCGATATTTGTTTAGCTGTTCATTCCTGCTAGGCAGAACTTTAGTTATAGAGAAAAAGGAAAAAAAAAAAAAATAATAATAATAATAACAATGATCTTAAAACTATGTAAATATATCTGAAACTAAAAATAATAATTCTACTTTATATTTCTAAAGAATCTACATGCTTGTACTTAATAATGCAAGCCTCAAACATTTTTACTAACATATAACTTTAACCTCTGAACATACATGAAATTTATTAACAGAATTATACTTTAGTTAAATATGATTCAAAAGAAAAGAGTATAGGCAATAAATGAATTATAAAATTTTGTTTCATAAAAGCTCTCATATGATCAGTATTATTTTCAGCAATGCTTTAATACAAGAGAAAGAAAATTCCACAAGATTAATCAATAAATAAAATTTAAAATTAATATACTGTGAGTGTGACAGAAAATAAACAGCCAAATTTTGATGGGATGTATTTAAAACTACAGTACATATTTAATTTATATACTGAGTCAGCAGTTAAAAGTTACTTCAAATTCAGATAGCAGTTACTACAAACCTTTTGCTTTTATTTTCCATACTCCAAAAAACAGAATCAGAAGCACAGTAATGGCACCCACAGCAACAGTTATCACAATACTCTGAAAGAAAGAATAATAAAGTAATATGAGAAATTTAAAAAAGGAAAGAAATAAAACACTGCAAACAGAAAATAACATACATATTAAAAAAAAAAATTATAACAACAACATTATGATCATGATCATAAAAATATTTATGAAACTGAAATGAAATCCTTAATACATACCTGCATTATTTACTAAAACTTAGTTAAAATATTCTTTACTGTACTATCAATTAATATTGATATTTGATGAACAACATTACGGTCAGTTTTATAAGAGTCATTATGAAATATTCATGACGTCTAAGATTATTGAACAGACGTCAGCATAACAAGGACTTTACACAGTGTTATGTGTAATGCAAAAGTCTGTCTGATATGCTTATGTAACAAAAGCTGGATAAAGAAATGCATGTATTACGAAAACCTTATAAAAAGCAGTTAGTTACTGTTATTGTTAGAATACAAGAACGAATAATTTTAAAGTTTTTTTTTGTAATTTAACAATACTTCAATACATTTTAATATTAATGATTACTGGGTGAAGGTCACAGGATTTTTGGACATGTACCAAACCATTTATCATTCATATTAGTATTTGAGATGATCTGGATATCTGAATTTTTGGATGAAAGTTTAATATATATATATATATATATATATATTTAGAATATCAAATAAAGAATTAAATGAGAAAAAATAAAAATAAAATTGAATTCAGTAGATAAAAATGAATAAAAATTCTAAAGCCAAAATAAAAAAATAAAAAAAATAATAGTAATAATAAAATTAATAATAATAACAACAACATACTGTGGGTTATATCCCACTATTAGCAATATGGAATCAATTATTATTATTAGACAGCAGATATAGCAATGTGTTATTAATAATTGTTTGCTACAGATAATTGTCCAATGAATGCATTAAGAAGGACTGATCCTATCTCCAGTCATACCTCAGATCAGAGATATAGATACTGAATTACTGTATGCATGTATGCGTGTAGATATGTATGTACATAAATGTCTTAAGTGTGTATGTGTGTGTGCATGCGTATATGTAAATCATTGGAAAATGGTGAACGTTATGCTAATATATTACTCCTTTGTCTGAAGTGAAGGTAGAAGTATATTGATTCTTTTGTGTTCACTGAAAATGAATAAACTTTTGACAGATGTTTATTCTTATTTTAAGAAGCACAGGTCAATGATCACCTGACATTTAATAATATCAAATTGAGAAGAAAATAAGATCTATTTATAACTAATTTAATGAAACAATTACACTACAAAATACTTTATTTTATATTTTTTTTAATAGATAATTTAAAAGTAATTTGTATACAAGTACAGGTATCATACAGTTAAATCAGTGATATTTAATATTCTTGTTTCATGAATATCTTTGATTATTCTTGATCTAATGGAAAAAGTAAATATGAATCTAGGTCAGTTGTACAACTATGATACAGCAGCATAAAAAAATTGCGCTCTTGTCCAACAGCCTACTTGCTTACTTCATATGTGCCATAATGTAATTTCTCATTAATCAACCTATTATTTAATAAATTTACTTTTTAGACAGTAATGAAAGTTCAAACAAAGGTGAAAACATTATTTAAATAAATCTACACTATATTTCACAGTTAAAATATAATTAAGTATTAGAGGTTCAATAATATAAATATAAATGAAAATAACAAGATTAAAAAAAGAAAGAAAAGTTATTCCCATTATTCTGAAAGGCAGATACATTTATCACTTACAAAATTTAAATAAAATAATTTAAAAAACACAACACAGTAATATTATTTATTTTATGAAGAATGGTTACTATAAAAAATATTATACTAATAGCAGTTTTAATTAATGAGAGTATTTGTAGAATTAATATGCAAAATCCCTATAGAACAAATCTTTAAATTTAATTCACTTAAATCTGTTTACATACGAATTAGATGTAACAGGAAAATACTGCTTAGTCATAAGTTACCCCCCCCCCAACGAGTACTGATATAAGGATTGAAGTTGACCCATTTCATTTCCCTAACAATACACACCGTAAGACAGGTCATATCAGAGGACATTGTTATATAACCATGGCCACAGGGTAATTCTGTACAAATATGTCAAATAGTTAAGATACAGAAGTCTCTGCTATTTTCATTGATTTCCACGTATACAGTTTGAAGTTTTTTATTGGTGGATTATGATATGCTTCTAATACAGTTGAAAAATACTGTCAGGAAAATAAATAAATAAATAAATAACAGTAACTAAATGCCTGTAATGAAACTCCTACAGAATATAAGTCAAGTAATTAGTAATTAAAATAAGCTAAACTGTATGTTTTTCTGTAAGTTAGATTATACTGATCATGTTAGACAATGTCACATAAACAATCAAGTAAACTTCCATTACACATTAACATGATTTGTTTATTTATTTTATTTATCCATCTATAAAGTTTTAAAAATGTGTGAAATATTTTACGTTTAAATTATTTAATAGACTGAAAGATTTAATCCCCTTAAATGAAGATAATACATAAAGATGAAAATAATAAATAAAAGATGTAGCACTTTATTATTTAATTACTCATTATGTATGATTTTGTCTTTTTAATTAAATGTAAGCAGCTTGACAATCATTTATCCAGCTTTAGAAATGTATTAATTTGTACCTGATTTGTTACATGTTTTATTTTCAAAATTATCTTAATTATGTTTATTATTTGGAAAATATTCCTGAAAATATAGATATAATAAAATGTGCACATTTATAAATCAAATTTTTGGGGAATTGAGGTATGTCAGTTGTAAATAGACAAAAATAATATTAGGTTCAGTTATTAGTCAGATAATTTTTAGATGCACCTTTCCACTGATTGTAAGCATACAATAAATTGTGAAGCTGTTACTGAAGTTAGAAATAATGCAGTTGGCTGCATCAAAGAGTAACCCACTCCCTGAACTAAAATTATAAGCAAAAGATTTTGACAATAAAGAGTAATTGATTCTCTACCAAGAATTAACAGAACAAAATTTTTAAAAATCGCAATGGTTATTCCCCCAAATGTTTCATCCATATATTCTTATTTCAGTACAGAGTGGAAAATAGATAATCCAAAGATTGCCAACATAATAATTATCTAATCAATCTCAGTAGAGTGAATACCATTTATAATTTAAAATGATTAAATTATTTATTTATCAACAAACCAGAATCAACAACTAATGTGGTAAACATGTGAAAAATATGCATGTCTAATGACAAGCTCATTGTTCACTGGCCTTTAATTTTTATGTGAAGTATCCAAAAATAATTAACGTCAATTAAATTTATTTACTTTATTTACAAAATACCAATACTAATTCACTAATGAAAACCAGTTTACAAATATTCGATGTTCAATTTAGTTACATACCATTGTCACCTGTTGCTGTGTCAGATTCTGTAAGAAACTGATTAACTTATCCATTTTCACTGTAGCAAAGTCCATTTTATGTTTACTGCTATCCAACATGACATATTGCTGTCTGCAAATATGATCAAACTTGGCAATATATATGCTACGCTTTCTACTTCTATGCTTTAACAAAAGCAGGCAACTAACGATTGAATACCAGTCGTGTTTTAAAACAATATTTGTCTCGTTCTGACACAGACGTTTCAGACTATACGTGCGAGGCTAGAAAAACAAAAACGTTCACGGCTGCATTTTAGTACCAGAATTGGGTATAGAATCGAATTTCTTGATAATACAAAAATAATAAATAATAATAATAATAATAATAATAATAATAATAATAATAATAATAAAAAAGATTATATTTCAAAAACACAATCTTAACATAAAAATTAATTAAATTTAAATGTTCTGTACATGGTAATGTAATTTCATTTCAATTTAAATAGTGTGTGTGTGTGTGTGTGTGTGTGTGTGTGTGTGTGTGTGTTTGTGTGTTTCCTCACTTAACGAACGAGTTCTGTTTCCTGTGACTAGGCCGTTAAGTTAAAAGTCACCCCTTACCGAAATTTCAGGCCTGTTATGCTGTTAGTATGTTTATCTCAGCCATATTTTAGCTTTGTTTTATATCACCTTTGCACTATTTATTCCATTTTTATTTTATTTTAACGTAATGTACTGTATAACTAACAAACAGAATAGAAGAAATCGGCTCTAAGATACATTACTTAGGTCTGGATACTGTAAATACAGCTAGCTAGTCGTTTATATATATTTTTTTTTAATAAAGAAAAGGTCTAAAAGAAACTCCTGCTTTATAACTTTGTTTTAATTAGCATAAATCCTATCTATTTACAAAATACGACTGCAATAAATTAGCGATAAATTATAACATTCGTACTATGTCGTTCAAAGTAAAGTACAAATTTATACACTAAATATGTTGTCACTGAGACAGTGAGCGCTAGGGTAATGCGAAAAGAAGTGTTTCACGTTGATAAACATAATGGTATGTTTACGATCCCTAGCGCCGAATCAGATCATTTTGATAATATACTGCACAAATAAGATTTTGTGAATGTAGTTTTCAACAGAAAACGAAACATTTTCTAGAAAAGGAAAAGAAAAATAGCGAATGAGAATCATTTGAGAAATATATGTACTAAGGCACTAAAACGTTTTTGTTCTGGAAAAATTTAAAAAATATAAACACTGCAAAACTAATTCTGAAGGAGGCGCGAGAACGGACATTGTGAAAAGAACGAAATAAAACAATAATAATAGCATAAGCAACAACTAAATAATATAAAATAAAATAAGATATGTAAAATATAATAATTTAGTCTGTTTCTTCGTTAACAGAGGAAAAGCATATAATGTGAGTTTATTATTACTGTTATCATTATTTTTTTTTTTTAAATAAAAGTTTACAAGGAATTATATATATATTAATATATACATTAAATAAAAGAAGTAAGCAATATTGCATTGTGTTGACCTGTAGGATTCAATATAATTATTTACTTTTGGTTTAAAATGAATGAAGACATGGTTGTTGTTTTTTTGTAAAGATCGAGGATGCTATTTGGAGCATAACTTACTCTACATAAAGTTTTGATTCGTCGTATATGAAACAAAATTACAATTTTATCATAATAAAGGATTCTATTTGACTTTCTTTATTTATTTAAATCAGGGATCGCCAACTTACTTTTTTTTTTTTTTTTCCATATATAGCCAGATGTTTGTTGGATACAAATTAAATCAATTGTACTACTACTACTACTAATGATGATGATAATGCTAATTATGATGTTTAATGATAAAGAAGTGATTTATTTTAAAGGGTTTGTTGAGTATCGACATATATTGTGCCATAAGGTGAAATTGTTATAGATGCCATGGCCGTAACTATACTCTTTAAGAAATGACGCAGAAACTGATGTCTTTGAAGTCAGTTATGTCTTTCATCGCATCCATGTCAATAGACTTCAAACGGTAATCGTAGACATAAACGAAACCATTCAGTGAATATCGTTTCTATCAGAATAGAGATTTATATTTTATATTTTTAAAATAAATCTTTGTATTAATAATAATAATAATAATAATAATAATAATAATAATAATAATAATAATAATAATTAAAAAAAATATTTAATAATAAATAAAATGAAACGAAAAGATAAATAATAAAAAATTGTCAATTTCGGTATGAGGCATTTGCCTCATTTGCCTCAATGAAGTTACGGCCATGGATGTTAAAAGTCATTGTTAAAAGCAGAGTTAAAAGTCATTGGACACCCATTTGTATTGATAATACAGTTACACAATCGAATTTTCGGACATCAAGAGCCCGGATAAATTTCAAAGAATATTTGAAATTCATTAATTAATATTCAGTATTTTTAAAATAGTAGTGACACCTTTTTATAAATATATATCATGCAAAAATTTAATTTGCATTTTATATTAATTTTATTTATTTTTAATATATAGTACTGCATAGTGATTTAGAGACATGGGAGATAATTCAATATTTAGCTGCGCGGAGCCATACCATTGAATTATTATTATGTGACATTTCTAAATACTTAAAAAACTGAAAATCAAGCGCGGTTATGGATCCAAGGTTTTCAAAAATGTATTGGGTACCAGTACTAGAAAAATGGGATATTTAAAATGTATTACACTACCACGGCGAATTAATTAATTAATACGGTGATTGCCGAAAGAGTTGTCTATCTTGAATTTAATGTTGCAAGGATAGATAAATCCCATAAAGTTACATTTCACAATAAAGAAACGACATAAATTGCCCGAATCGGAAAAATGAACGTAACCATAATATTTTGTTGTTATTTTTCACCGTTATGCATGATTCTTTTCTCTTATTGGTAATCAATAAATAAAAATTATATTTTCTCGACTGCGGCTGCAATTAGAGTACCTCTTCATCGAAGCTAAATTTTATTGTGATTTCGCCAATTAGATTCCTATCAACAGTAAAAACATAAATTTAATTAAGGTCAGTTATTTATGTACAGTTAATATTTAATTTAATTAGTTTAATTAATTCAGCTTTATTATTTTGTCTTTATTATCGTAATCACATGCCAATTTATATGACAGATAAGTTTAGCATTCGGATTTTGAACAGAAGGAAAGAAATGAATAATAATAGCGGAGGAAAGAAATAATTTCTTTTTTTATGCGGGATTTATTTGTTTATTTGTTTGTTTGTTTGTTTTTACTGTAACTCAGTATTAAACAATTTTACATTGTAACACCATAATATATTAACTTCGATCACGCAAAGAAGAGACAAGGTTCAAATACCATTAAATAAATTAAATATTAATAAAATATCTGCGCAATATTAGAATTTCTTTTCAATGAAGTGAAATGAAATGCTTAAACTGGTTTTTAAATACATCTCTCTATTGAAAGGATCATTACCATTCCGGCTATTGCTGAGTAAACATGTTTTTCAACTTTTATTTTTTTATTCTGATAATTCTAAATCTCCCTTCTTTCTTTCATATCTTCAGTTAATTAGCTCTTTAAATGTTTTGTAATAGATAATCAACCAAACAACGAAAATAAATAAATAAATAAATAAAATACCGATTAACTCTTTTTTTTTCTCTCTCTCTTTTTAAGGTCATCACCGTCACCGTCTTCGTACTGATATTTAATTGTACTGGTTGTACTGGTGTTAGTTATCCAAGTTTGCAGACTGCATCGAGTCATTTTTGTTTCCATCATTTTTAGCCGTTTACCTGTTAGACGATGTGTGTGTGTGTGTGTGTGTGTGTGTGTGTGTGTGTGTGTGTGTGTGTGTGTGTGTGTGTGTGTGTGTGTGTGTGTGTGTGTGTGTGTCAGATGGAGCATATTTAGGTTGCCTCGTGGTACTTCTAGGTAACCAAAACTGAATAACAAACGCGTGACGTCACAAACAAACCAACAATTTCAAACTGGTATCGGCTCTTACAGGGAATTATTATGGGAGCTTTGAGAAATTAAAACTAATACTGTATATGGCGGGCAGCGGCTATTACTGGACAGTGTATCCAAAACCATTGTAACAAAACTTCCATGGAATTAAACAGTTTTCAACTGGTTTGAGACTGATGATAGCCATTTCGCAGATTCTGTTTCCAAACATACTTCATATATTATTATAACCAGTAAGTTCCTAGTCGCTGTCCTTAATATTATTTTCCTAATGTTTTTCATTTTTGTAAAATTTACTTTTTCGGGGTATACAAATTAATGGTGATAATAGTAATAATAAAAAAAAAAAAAGAAAACAGGACAAGTGTAATCAGTTTAGCGAATTTCTATTTTATCGCCGTATAAGTCATCATAATATACATGTATAATATTATATTTCAATCTGTACAGCTGACATTTCTGTCAGAATAACATTAACAGAGTATAATATACAAAATTTTATATGTGTATATATACAATATTACTATATACATTAATGTACAAAAATAAATTAGTTATATATATGTACATAATTTTGCGTATGAAATGTGCACAGATGTCCACAAGTCCATATTGCAGTCTGTCACGGTTTTATATTTGAAGTAGCATCTTGTTTATCACCATCTAAAACCGTGGCAGCTTACATTGTGCACTTTTGATCTGGGGTTTTATGGCAATTAGAATTTGTTCAGTCCATGAATGAAAGTCCGCTGTTTGACCCACAATCCTCTCCGCTTGACCACTGAGGACCTAGAAGAAAGAAAGAAACAAAAAAACTCAATTAATTAACGATTATTAAATAAGTTTATGCTTAATCGGATTTCTAGACTGACAAACGTTATTTTCGTCAAAGCTAATTTCGTTTGGAATATGGCAGAAATAATAAGTCATCATACTGTTTGTTTGAATGGCTTGCGAGAGAGAGAGAGAGAGAGAGAGAGAGAGAGAGAGAGAGAGAGAGAGAGAGAGAGAGAGAGAGAGAGAGAGAGAGAGAGAGAGAGAGAGAGAGAGAGAGATTTCCATGCTGGCAATATACATTTATTACATCATACAGTTATTTAATTTCTATAAAATATAGATAAAACCTTCAATAATTTTGGTCAATCGTAGAGACATCTGCTGAAATCTTTTAAATTCGATTTTGAATAAATTATTAAAATCAGTCACACTATAAGAAGAAGAATTTTAACTATTCCGGTCATGAGCAGAGTAGATGGACACAAATTAAATAATTTAAATTTTACAGAAACTAATGATTACTTACTGTGACATGTGATGATTGTTAAACAGTCTCTTGGACTGGGTGTTCCAGATGAACCGCCCGTGTTCTTCTGCTGCTGTTGTTGTTGGTATTTCTTTTGGCGGGCTCGCGAGTTCTGGAACCACACCTGAGTAACGCGCTTGCTCAGTCCGGTGATTTGGGCTATCCTTTCTAGGTCTTGTCCATCCGGGTTACTGTCCAGTACGAAGTTAGCTTGCAGAACTTGAACTTGATCTTCGGTAAATGTCGTGCGAACTCGTTTTGTTTTCGATTTCTGACTGGAATCGGAGTCTGTAAAATAATAATAATAATAATAATAATAATAATAATAATAATAATAATAATAATAATATAAAATGAATAAAGTATTATTTCTATGGATATATATTATATGGAAAATGTTAAAATGCGAAAACAGTCATATTTATTTATTTATTTATTTATTTATTTATTTAACTCATCGGTTCCGTTTGCCCGAGGATTCGTTCCTGCTAGATTTAAAACTATTTTATATTACCATATCTTCAAGTGCTTACCTGGACTAGGTCCGCCTTCCAGTACCTCTATGTAATGTGTTTTACACAAGACTCGACTGTCGTGCAAAGAGAACTCCTCGCCAGTTGAAAGCTGTCTCTTGCAGGAATCACAAGCGAAACAGGCAAGATGGTAGACGTTCTCTCTGGCGCGCCTCACCCAGTCGTTTGGCTGGATGTGTCTCAGGCATTTAGCACATTTTGCTCCGAATTCTCTGTAAAAATAAACAAATAAATAAATAAATAAATAAATAAATGAAGAAGAAGGAAAAAAAAAGTTTCGAACGAATTTACTGATTTTTTGCTGTTCCTCTTTAAGTAACAGTCTAAAATAGTCTTAATCAGACATGCAAGACATATAATTCGTGCACCAAAGAGATTACAACGAAAGTCGTTGGCTAATTGTAAAAACATGAAATAAAAATTTGAAAATAAAAGAAGCAAGTAATTTTTTTTGACCTTTTACTTATTTCCCCATTTCAAAAAGACGACATATATTTTTGCAAAAAAAAAAAAAAAAAAAAAAAAACTGTGTTCAAATTTGTTTGTTGTTATATGTTTCTTTTTCTTAAGAAGAATCTGTTTAGAATTTTTTTTTTTAAGAAAAAACCCCACCTTTTTTTTTTTTAAATAAACATTTTTTTAAAGATACTGTTTTGAAAAAAAAATAATTTTTTTTTTTTTTTTTTTTTTTTGAAATTCAAAGATCAAATGCATCGCTATGTAACCATCACCATGTTCATAATTCTTATTCGGCGCACGCGAAATTCTCTTTTGAAAACGTTAATTGAAGAGAAGGCAGGAAGGCAGAAGGTTGATGTCTTGTAATTTCGTTCGTCTTTAAGTCTGCAGCTTCTTTCTTTCTCCTGTAGCTAATTTTTTTCTGCTTAATTAAGTCTGGTCGATACTGGCCATCAGTATTCTGCCATGACGGCTCGTCCCATCGTGGATGCAACAAAGTCAATTGAACATAATTCAAAAGAAAATGAAATTCGCAAACTCAATCTGCTTGTCGAAAGTGCATTCCGAAAAACAATTGGATAACGCGTGGTTTTAGTTTGATCTTTAAACGGTGACCCTTGACAACCCGGCATTTTGACATGACGGAGATAAAGAAATGTAAACAAAGCGAATTTTTTTTTTTTTTTTTTATTGTTGTTGTTTTTTTTATTGCTGTTATTATTAATGTTGCATTTGTTTTTGTTGTTGTTATTATTATAATTATGGCTTGTTCTTTGTGTTATTATGATAATTACTGATGTTGTTCTATTTTTATTGCTCTTGTAGTTCATTTGCTGTTAACGCTATTACTACTGCTATTACATTTACTATATATACTGTTTCTACTACTTCTGCCGATACAGCTTCTACCATTACTACTGCTACTGCATCTTCTACTATTTCTGCTGCTTGTACTACTATTGCTTGTGCTATAATATGTAGACTTTTTGGACTAATTATTATCTTTCTATATATTACTATTCAGTTACTATTCCGTTTCGTTCGGGTTTTTTTATTCTTAATCTTGTCTTCTTTTTTTTTCTTTTCATTATTTATTTATTTATTTATTTATTTATTTTAATAAATTATTATTATTATTTATTGGTTATTTCATTTTTACCCATATACTAAAACAAAGTTAGGATTACCAATCAATAATAGCTTACAAAAATACACTTACACATTGAAATTAAATCAAAACGGAATATTCCACCTTAATTTATAAAACCTCTTTGCACAATTACAAATTAAAACTAGCAGGTTGATTCCAACATTACCCTATCTGTATACGTAATATTAAAATGTGTATAAAACGTACCTGGTGTAATCGACTTTGCAATAGATGTTGTCGTCTCTGATGAAACACGACGACTGTCTCTCGAGGCCGGCGTGACAGACACAACAACGTAAACACTGCACGTGCCACGAGCGACTGTTCACGCGCAGAAGAAATCTGTCCATGATAATGTCACCACATCCAAAACAAAGTTCACCTTCAGTCTGTTAAATAAATAAGTAAATAAATAAATAAATAAATAGAAATATAATGATTTAAGTGAAAATTAGCTACAAAATTTTTATCTACAATTTCAGAATCGTATCACGATATGTGATCATAATGACAGAGGTCATGTTCAAAATTAAAAATCTTGACAATAAATATATCATTATTAAAAAATCAAAACATTATTTTTTCTCATCCTTTTTTTACAGATCATGCATAAAAAAATTGCACAAGGAGATACGATAACGCTGTGTACATAACATATTTTTGGCAAATGAACTGTAAAAATTAAACTAGTCTGTATATATATATATATATATATCTTAATATAATTAGAATTGTGATCGTTATTCTGTATTGAATTAACATTCTTTCAACATTGGTTAATTTAAAAAGATATATAGTAGTAATAATAATAATAATAATAATAATAATAATAATAATAATAATTATAATAATTTCAAGTAAGTTCATAATTTATATATTTATTAGAAACGAAACCTAATATATATAAATAAACCTCAACGACAACAGTTGTATAAAATTAAAAACAACAATGGAAGTTATAGTGTTTTCACATCTAGCGCTCAATGCATTGAATCTTCGTGTTGCTACCGCGTTACACTGAGAAGGTGTTTTTTTGCGTCGAGCATGAAACTCTATCCCCGACCCCCCGCGCCTTCTTACGCCTCACAACACGGACCTCCACGGGAGAGTGGAGAAGTGACACGAACAAATGGCGGAAGAGATTCAGAGCAGAAGACATCAAACGGTATTATTTTGGGACAAATGCTTCCAAAGAATTGTAATTTGTGGTTATTATATCAGGACTATAAATTTATGTTTCTGTTTCTTTTTGGGTAAATATAAGATTTGTGAATTCTGTTATTGATTCTTTCGTTATTTTTGCGGCAGTTATTGCTAAGAGTAGTTTAAGGAATTATTATTAATGTGAATGTTCAGTATATTAAATAGAAATATGAATGTCGTATTCATCTTAAAACGAGTTTTATAATAGTAATAATAATAATAATAATAATAATAATAATAATGATGATGATGATGATAATGATGATAATAATAATAATTATAATAATGATAATGATAATAATAATAATAAAAATAATGATAATGATGATGATGAGGATGACGAAGTCGATGATGATAAATAAATAAATACTGATACTACATCCATCATAAAATTATTTCACTTTATATTCCATCAGACAACAAAGAATAAACCTTAGTAATAATAAAATATACAAAAATAATTTGTATGTGCTTTTTGTCTTCGAATAAAACTTTTGTTAAAACGACAATAATCAAGTCACCTCAGACATATTAGACGCTTAAAAAGTTTTTAAAATTTCATTGATTTAAAATAATAATAATAATAATAATAATAATAATAATAATAATAATTATTATTATTATTATTATTAATTAAAAAAAAAACTTAAAACCATTAAAAAAACCATTAAATAAATAAGTAAACAAAAATATAAATAATATAAATAAGTAAAAACAAAACTTTCTTTTAAAAAGAACAAAAATAATAAAATGATAAAATACAAAATCTTTAAAAGTACCTCAAGATAGATTCTCTCTTTTTTTTTTTTTTTTTAAAACAAAACTTAAAATTTTCATTAAAATAAAAGTAACAAGATAAAAGTAAATACAAAAATCTTCAAAAGCAACGATAGAGAAATTTTTAAATTTTCGTTGAAAAAAAACAACATAATAATGATGAAAAAATAATAAAACTCTTAAAAGCAACTTGAAATAGAGACTTTGAAAGAAAAAAAAAAAAAAAAAAAAAAAATAACGAAAGAAAGAAAGAAAAAAAAAAAAAAAAAAAAAAAAAAAAAAGAGAAGAAGAAAGGAAGAATCTATGGGGTAAAAGGTATCCTGAACAGGAAATGGATTGAAATTCCGTCGCATGCATCGCGTCGTTTTCTTCGGCAACGTACAAGCACGTGCTTTGCTGAAATGTATCTGACATTTGCACATTATTCCGCTTTTTGGTTAGTGCAATGGACATGAAAAGTCTGCCACATTTTAAGAAAAAGAAGAAGAAGAAGAAGAAGAAGAAAAAAAAAAAAAAAAAAAAAAAAAAAGAATGAAAAGAAGAAAAGCCATTTCTTCCGTGATGACAAGTCTCGAGTCGGGTTCCGTTAATCTTGAAATTAATTAACACGCTGCCGGTTTTTGCGATATTACAAGAAAGAGTTAATTCGATTCGGAGGACGAAGGAAAATCGCCGCTTCTAAATGCAAATCTATACATTCTTTTAGGGCCATTGGATTATATATTTCTCGAGCTTTGAAAGCTCGTGCCAAATCGGATAAATGCATTGACAGTAATGCGTTTCCGTCCGTAGACGTTTTCTTCTTCGGCAATATTGTCGCATCTAATGGATGCGAGGAGATGGGAGATAGACAGAATAGCGAAACTGCGGGGGATATGTCTATTTCATTCAAAAAGGAAATAAGCTAAGTGAAACCGAAAACCACCTTGTAAAGATACACGCGCGTGAAGGGACCTCAATGTATACTTCGGATCCGGCGCGTCCTCGCCTGAAAGAGAGCTTCCGTATTAGACGAAATTACTTCCTCTCTTGCCATGACGGAGTTGGAAAATCACGTTAAACATTTCTTTGAGAAAACAGACCTGCTCGCCAAGTGAATGACTTGGAAAGCGTGCGTGAGTATTAACTCGACTTACACCGAAAAGTTGTGTGCGTCACGAATAAAAAAATAAATAAAAAGAAAATAAAAATAAAAAAAAAAAAAAAAAAAAAAAAAAGAAAAAGAAAAAAAAAGAAAAGAAGAAAAGAAGAAAATCAAATTGTGTTTGTTGGGTGTGAAGTTTGATTTAAAATTAAAACGGAAAATTAAATTAAATTTGTAAAACACCCCCCCACCCCAGCCCACTGTCGAAAGATAATAGTTGTTTATATGGGGGTTTTTGTTTTGGAAATTGCAGCTTTTAATTTTAAAATTGATAAAGTGAAATGGAATAAAATAAATATGAAAAGATAAGCCTACGTTTGTTTTCCCGATTAAAATGCTAAGCTATATATCCCAGTTTAATAATAATAATAATAATAATAATAATAATAATAATAATAATAATAATAATAGTAATAATAATAATAATAATAATAATAATAATAATAATAATAATAATAATAGTAGTAGTAGTAGTAGTAGTAATAATAATAATAATAATAATAATAGTAGTAGTAGTAGTAATAATAATAATAATAATAATAGTAGTAGTAGTAGTAATAATAATAATAATAATGTTATAATGCAAGTTAATATTAGTATCACTGTATTAAAATTTTATAGATTATTATTATTTTTTAATTCTTAATATTATATATGTATATAATATGTATGTATATATGCATGTATATAATGAAATAAATATATACATATACGTACATAAAATATTTTCACTGTAGAGTTAATACACAAGCAGAACATACCTTGACGATATTGTAATGTAATGATTTTTCTGGAGAATGGGGCGAGAAACAATCCTCTTCGAGATCCGACGACATCATTTCTATAGATAATTCTGACATTTAGCTGCTAGTAATCCGAGCTGTTCTTTAAAGATGGAACCAAAAAAAGAATTATGATGCATCTGCAATTTCTACTCCGGTTTATATACACGTGCATGACCACAGCTCACCGTAATCAAGCAGATCAGACCCCTTCATGCCCTGTCAATATCGATCCGACCAATCGCAGAGCTCGCCTGGCTCAAGCCTCCCGCTGATTCGCCGACGCGGACGCATCTTCTGCACCGCCGACCAATCGGACTTATCGTTGCTAATTACGTGAGGCCGTCTTTCGCCGCTTCGGTAGTTGCGTGTGTAAACAGGGGATTATGTCGCCGGATCGCGTTCACTGTTATGTTTTTACAACTGATGTCGAGAAAATTATCTCTAATGTGGAAAGTTTAAATAAAACAACACCGTTTCAGGGTTTAGCGGAATTGAAGAAGTGTGGATAAACGCGGGTGAACGCAAATATGGCAGCCGTCAGAATCGACGCACTTGTCATAATGGTGACAGAGTTAACGGGTTAACAGAAATCTTTCAATAAATCTTAACGGGTTAACTCAAATCTTTCGAATAATCTTGACTGGA
The DNA here is from genome assembly GCA_012295275.1 of Chrysomallon squamiferum. Taxonomy (NCBI): domain Eukaryota; kingdom Metazoa; phylum Mollusca; class Gastropoda; order Neomphalida; family Peltospiridae; genus Chrysomallon; species Chrysomallon squamiferum. The sequence goes on along the minus strand of CM022672.1, from coordinate 22,380,719 downwards.
AGACAATCTGTTTTGATGTGTTGTGTTTTTTTATAAAATTTAATGACACGTTAAGTGAAGAATTTTTTTGCCATCTCCTATAACTGTTCAGTATTTAATATCATTTAATGGTGTTGTTGAAATTTGTTTTATTAATAAGAAATATTTGACGAAAACACACAAACATACAGACACATTTATTAATAAGAAATATTCGAAGAATATATATATATATATATACATATATATAAATACTAAGTAATAGTAAGAATGCAAATTAAATATGAGATTAATATTCAATTTCAAAACAATGCACCAAATATTAATTCATTTCAATTTCTCTAGTGTAGCTGTTCGTATTTTTATTAAAATGTTTATTCTATGTTTGATGTCATAAAAATAATTACTTGAAGGAATTTTCGAATAAAGTTTTAATTAATCATTAGCTGAACATATTTAAAGTAATGAATTATTACTACTTACTTGTATGTTTTCTAATTTATTATTATATTTTTAGGAAACATTTCAAAAATATATATCCATTTTATACACAAATTAGTAAAATGATTATTTTAAAAGTTACAAAAGGTTACAATTTAATTAAAAATTAAAAGAATGATCAAATAATAATAATAAAAACAGTTTTTGAAATTAATAATAATAATAATAAAAAGTTAAGTATCGAGATCAACAGCACAGAATTACGTTTCAAAATTTTTTCAATATGCAGATCTTGGCAAACTTCTGATATTTATTTATTTGTTTGTTTGTTTGTTTGTTTGTTTGTTTGTTTGTTTGTTTATTTATTTATTTATTTTGTAAGGACTGATGTTTTTTTTCTGCTTTTTCTTTTTTTATCAATAAATTGACATTATCTTGATATTCATGGATTTTTCAGTTTGGCAAATATCTCACTAAACATTATAAATATCACCTTTTTATATTTATATAAAAATAATGTAGCTGTAATATAAATTGGTGTGAAACCGGTAATGTTGCTTTTCAACTGTCATTGCAAATATTTCAACTTCGTCATTTTCTATTTTTTAGATTCTTCGAGACATATGCTGAAAAAAGTTTTCTTCATAATACGACGTCATTTATTTATTCGTTTGTCTGCGTTTTCTTTGAATGTTTAATGGTGTACTCCTTGGTTGGATCTTTATTTGTTTTCTGTGCAATTGTACTGAATATTTTCTCGTGGACAATTTTTTTTTTATTGACACTATTAGCGTATTATGTATGTTCTCTCTCTCTCTCTCTCTCTCTCTCTCTCTCTCTCTCTCTCTCTCTCTCTCTCTCTCTCTCTCTCTCTCTCTCTCTCTCTCTCTCTCTCTCTCTCTCTCTCTCTCTCTCTCTCTCTCTCTCTCTCTCTCTCTCTCTCTCTCTCTCTCTCTCTCTCTCTCTGTCACATTCACACACAACACACACATACACACGTTACAAGTTGTGGCTTGATCGTGTCATGGAATACTAATTGTAGTTAATGCAGCCTTTATCCGCGAATATGAAAAACAAAAACACGAGACTGACTGTGTTTGTGTGTAACGTACAATCGGATTGTGTTTCTGTGACGATCGCCGACTGTGTTGTGTTAACTTACTTCTTCACTCTGCAAGCCTCTTGACTCTGCAATGTTGCGCAATTAAGCAAATATTATCGCTGGTGCTACGGTAAGGACATATGAAGTATACGAGTCACACTTTGAGGTCAAACTGAAGCTTTGTTTCGCTGTTTTCCTAAGATATTCTCACCAGATTTGAAGATAATATATTCTATAAGGTTCTTGCATATTTCTTCCCCATGTGGCGTCTTTGCGACTAATAAGTTATATAAAAAAATGTCGCCCTATGTGGTGATGGGGTTTTAGACCAAATAATATTACTGTGAGTTATATAATGGGATATATAAACACCTGTTTGTTGACAATTTTTTTTGGTTTTTGTTTTATATTGAAATAAAAAATTATCTGTATTGTGTATAATAATAATAATAATAATAATAATAATAATAATAATAATAATAATAATAATAATAATAATAATGATGATGATGATGATGATAATAATAATAGTAATAATAATTATAATAATTATAACAACAACAACAACAATAATAATTTATTTTAAAAACAATTATTTTATTAATGAAGAATCTGAATAGTAATAATAGTTTACATTTTACATAAATAGTGGAAATTCAGTGCCTACTACTAATGGAATTTTAATATATATAAAATTCCGTTAATAGTAGACATAGTATATATATATATATATAAAGAAAACGTATATGCGTGTTTGTATGTGTGTGTGAGTGAATGAAACACAAATTTATACCGTCGTTATTTATTTTTCTTTTTTTGTTTATTTCTTTTATTCTTTAATTTTATTTCTCTCGTTCTTTCTCTTTCTTCATTCTTCTTTCTTTCTTTCTCTCTTTCTTATTTTCCTGCTAAAGAACAGTTTTATAAATCGCTGTTAACACTTTTAAGAAAAGGTGTAGAATATGTAGCATCAAACACAAAACAAAGGTGTGTATTTGTTTTTCATAGTTTCCCCCAAACTATTACGATTACAGGTGTTAATTTGATAGCTGTTAATAATTGATTTATTTTACCTATTTTTAACACATACAGGATCCCCATGTTTGTGATAATCGCCACATCTGGTATAAAAAAAAAATAATAATAATAATAAAAAAGACTGGAAGTGAAAAACAATTCTTGGACAGCGGGTGGGTATTTTTTTTTAGCACTCTGGTAATTTTTTGTTCATTGTAATAAAACTTATTGAGTTATGTGTTATGTCCGCATCCTTTTATTTTTATTATTATTATTTTTTTTTTGAATACTAAATTATCCTAGAAAAAGTTAAATGAAAATACATATAGTTTTAAAATGATTTAATAGTTGTAGTAACAATGTCGTTATTAAAAATCCATCGATGTTATTGTTAATAAACGCGTTATAAAATTTTATTTTCTATTTTTGCTATTGTTACTATTTATGTTGATTTAATATTTAAAAATTCGTTTACTAACCTAATGAATTTTCATTCGATACTGAAAGCTGTTAATTTTGTTTTGGTCGAAAATCCAGAATTTTAATTTGTATATAGATTATAAAGATAATAAATTTAAAATTGAATAATTTTAATAATTTACAGATATGGAAATAAATGTCTCTCTCTCGCTTTAGCTATATATATATATTTTCAGTAAAATTAGTATAATTAAAAATCTATCTATCTATCTATCTATCCATCCATCCATCCATCCATCCATCCATCCATTAACACATTTTTAAATAGATTTTTAATATCAATTAATATTAAACTAATTTTAATGAAAAATATTTTTAACTCTGTCATTATTTAACAACATGCCATTTCTAATTGCTGCTATTTATTTTTTTTTCTCGAATCTACATCAGAATCTCTAAAACCTAAATCGTTTTATTTTTTTTTTTTTTTTTTTACACAGACGACAGACATTATCTACATTTCATAATTTACAAATTATCCACGTCTCAAATCTTTCTAGCAAATCTTCAACGTAAACTCATTAGAAAATTAAGATTATCTCATTTCGGACGACAACTGCAACAAACAAAAAACACACACAAAAAAAACCGGGATTAAATTTAATTTGAATAACAGACATGCGCCATTTCCTACTGCGATAAGACTAATCTCGTTTAATATAAAGCAATATTTATCTACACAAGTAATCGCATTTCACTCAAGACCGCGACATAAAAGGGAGACGTTTTCTAACGGTTCTTGGCTTCCCGTGGAGATACTGTTTACACTTTGCTTTTCCGTTATGTTTTTTCCTCCGCGTTTTTCTTCTTTTTTTTTTTCCTCTCTCCGCTAGCGAGACTGGTCATTAGAGGGTATTGTTCATTTCTCGTCGGCATCTTTTTCTTTCTTTCTTTATCATGTCTAGGCCGTTTATTGGATTAACGTAGTCGTAGTTGGGATGTTGTTAAAGAGTTGAAACGTGGCGACGTATCGTTTTTTTTGTCAAGTGGTTATCATCTCTGCGTGATTCTGGTAAATACCTGGCTTGTGCGTGGAGTGTGCAATTAAACAGGTAATAATTCTTTTTGTGATTATTTGTTTATTTGTTGTTGTTTTTTTTGTTTTTTTTATTTGATTAAATGTTCATTTCATTCTTGATTTTAAAATTATTTTTTTAAATTGAAGATTAAGAATGTGTATAATGAAAAGTAAATGAGATGGTAGATTGTTTATTTGTTAAAGTATAAATAGCTATAGATCGATAGATAGAATGATAGCTATATAGATAGAATGTTAGATAGATAGATAAATAGATAGATAGGCAAGTTGGTTAGATAGATAAAAAAATAAATAAACAAATAAGGTTTAATTAATAAAATAAATAAATAAAATAATTAAATTGAAATAGTAATGATGATGATGATGTTGATGTTAATAATAATAATAAAAAATTATTATTATTATTATTATTATTGTTGTTGTTGTTGTTATTATTATTATAAAACAGAAAATTGGTTAGTTTCTGTAATTTAGTTCTCACACAAACTCAACCTCCCACTTTTTCTCTCTCCGTATGTGTCTGTTTGTGAGTGTTGCTGTGTGTGTGCGTGTTTGTGTGTGTGTGTGTGCACGAGTATTATATTTCTTCTTTCCCATCTCTTTCATTTAAAATCATTTAAAATATCATGAATTATGAAGTACCGTACAGTACAGTTTAATTAACATTTTATTTTTCATTTATTTTAAAATCCAGATCTGCATTATTAAAACCATCATAAAATATTAATTCACTGCTCCAGCACAATAGCCGAGTTTTTTTGTTGGTTTTTTTAAATTGTTTTTTTTTTATTATTTTTTTTTAATTATAAATAAATAAATAAATAGATAAATAAATAAGTAAGTAAATAAATAAATAAATAAATAAGAAAAAATATTTTAAAAAATCCAGGTTAAGAAATCCTAATTAATTTTCTAAATCCAATTACTTAAAAAATCAGCAATACTAAAACCATTATAAAATTCGTCCCATTAGTCTCTACCCATCCCACCCGAAAAAAAAAAAAAAAAAAAAACTCATCGCAATTAGTGGTACTGTCAATAACACACTAATTAATAATTTAATCGCTGTGTTTGTATTTGGTTTCATTACTTTTTAAGCAGATAACCCCCTGAATGGGTTGGAAGATCAAAGGATTTTCCCCCACCCGTTCGTTTAAGCGGGTAGAACGAACTGAGCTCAGTGTGTTTCCTAGACCTGTCTGCTGCAACAACACAGCGCATGAACTGCAATATGTGTCAATCACGTCACTGCCATGCGCGCACGTCCAGCAACACAATTGATGCAAAACAGATCGCACTGACAGGTGGTGATGTTCGTGCGCTTAATTACGACCTAATTACCCGATTATCAGTTTCCTTTGAAAAACAAAATCTCTCTCGTCCATCCGAAATAGTTTCTTTTTATTTTTTGGTAGAATCTGTCAAGGAGTTAATTAGGTAAGTAGTAGATTTTGTAAAGTGCTAGCATAATGTGATGGCAGAGACTGATGTAAGAATGTTTTTGTGAACTATTGTTATTATTATTGTTGTGTTGTTGTTGTTATTTATTTGTAATTACCGTTGTTATTAATAGATCAGTAGTTATAATAATAACGATGGTAATGATAATAATATTAACAAATACTGATAATGATAATAAGAAAAATAAAAATAATAATAATGATGATGGTGATGATGATGATGATGACGAAGATGAAGGTAATGATGAAGATAATAATAATAATGATAATGATGAAGATGATGATGATGTTAATAATAATAATAATAATTTTATAATGCAAAAAGGTGGACTCCTTTATATTATTATTATTATTATTAATATTAGTATCACTGTATTAAAATTTTATAGATTATTATTATTTTTTAATTCTTAATATTGTATATGTATATAATATGTATGTATTATGCATATATTTTAATGAAATAAATATATACATATACTTACATAAAATATTTTCACTATAGAGTTAATATACAAGCAGAACATACCTTGACGATACTGAAAAAAAAAAAAAAAAAAAAAAATGTTATTTGTATGTATCCCAGCCAAAGTTGATGTATTATATGTCTATAATTGAATTTAAATATTTTATTATTTATATTTTTTCTTTCTCTGTCAGTAAGAAAAAAAAAAAAAAAAAAAAAAAATAAACAATATATATTTTTTTTAAAGTTAAAAACAAATACAAGAAAAAATCTTTCACTATTTTGAAAAAGGACAAATAGAAAATCAAGAAAGTATCACATCCATCGTCATCATCATAATCACAGTAACAACAACAGCGATACTGATGATAATAATAGCAATAATAATAATAATAATTTAATAAGTTATGTTTTAATTTTTATTATTTCATCATGTAGTAGTAAAAGTATTATTATTATTATTATTATTATTATTAGTAGTAGTAGTAGTAGTAAAAGTAGTAGTAGTAGTAGTAGTAGTAGTAGTAGTAGTAGTAGTAGTAGTAGTAATAATAATAATAATAATAATAAGTTGTTTTTTTAATATTTTATTATTTCATCATGTACAGAAATTTAAACTGTTGGTATTTCCTAACATGATTATTAAAATGTTAATGTAATGATTAAAATACAGGGACTTGTAACACAAGAAATGATGTGTTGTTCTGTTTGCTGCTTGTTTACATTTTCCATGTGCACATGGTGTTTTATTTCCGATAATATCATCTCAGACTTAAAACAGAAAAATAAAAACAAAAATAGGAAAACAAACAAATCTGCATTAAAACGAAATAAACAAATCTCTGATTTTCCGTAATTTTCTTTTCTCATGAGAAAATCCAGGATAAAGGGATTATATTTTCAACAACAGCAGCAGCAACAACGACATATGTTGACCCCAAAATAAAATAAATAAAAATAAATAAATAAAAATGTGATGGGCTTAATGTGTGTAGTACTGGCTCAGAGCGTACATTTTTTCGCGAATGTAATATAACTTACACTGCAGTTAAATAACTGACGGGGTTTAGACGTCTAAATTCACTATTTAAAAACAATTATTTATTTCAGTGATTGGCTTAGACGTCTAAATTCACTATTTAAAAACAATTATTTATTTCAGTGATTGGCTTAGACGTCTAAATTCACTATTTAAAAACAATTATTTATTTCAGTGTATACAGTTTCATTACCACACGCCATCTTTAAATACGTCTTTTAATTTCCACAAAACATATTTGAATTCAAGTTAACTCCGAAAACACCAAGTCTTCCACCAGTGTTTCAATTAAAATATCTTACAAAGAAAGTAAACGAAATTTCATGTACTTTTTATTGTTGTTCTATGGGCTGCAGATGAAACAGTTGGCAATAGATTTGGTGCAGGATCCCTTAAAATGAAAGTTATATGTAGGACCCAGACGAAATTGTCTTTGATAAAACGAAGCAAAGATGGCGACCGCTCGTGCCGAACAATGTAATCGCTTGTTAATTTCGTTGCTCACACTTGTATGTGATATCTGTTAAATGTTTTAGTTTGATGTATTCTGGCAATGAACAAACTTTGGCTTCAATGAATGAATGAAAGTGTGGCAATGTTATACTAGGAATGAATGGGAGAGTGATGGAGAGATTAAATGAATGAAGAATGGTTTAATCTTGTATCAGAATCAATAACGACAATAACAACAAATACAAAATATAAATAACAATAATCTAAAAAAAGAAAGATCATTATAAAGATATGTATAATTTTAAAAAGGTTAGGTTATATAATAAGGCAACCGAAGATTTAAAGAAAAATATCCATTTATGCATTTATATATTGTTTTCATTCTAGCATCTTATAATTTTACTTAAATCAAATAATAATAAAGTAACAAAATTAGCTATGACTGAAATGCTAACCATATAAGTTAATATTGTTAAATATAATAATAAAGCATTTGGAACATATTATAAAATTATATTTGCTAGATTTAAATTATTTTACTAGATATATTTTAATATCAGTATCATTAAATTGATACGGTTAACTTTATCCATAAGCAAATGCTACAAAAAAGACACGTTCAAATACCAGATTGACAGGAAAATAAAGGAAGAAACATAAATACGTAAAAGAACCACAACGACATCGACGACAACGATCTGAACAATGATAGAAAAATCAGTGTCATATTTTTCAGAATATCCATGGATATAGATATAGGTGGCTCTTCCCTACTACTAATACTACTACTATTACTACCACCACTACTACTACTATCACTACTACTACTACTACTAATACTACTACTAATAATAACTATGATGATGACAATAATGGTAATGACAACCATGATGATGATAGTAAAGATGAAGAAAGTAAATTATCTGTCTAGCTGTCCGTTAGAAAGTTTGTAATAATGATGTAACAGCAATACATTATTGCAGAAATGGAAATATGAAAATAAATAAATATTTAATTACAGTACACTGGGAGGACAAGAAAAATACAATATAAAATAAAATAAAATAAAATAAATAAATAAATAAATAACTAACTAAATAAATAAATAAATAAATAATCCAAAAATTGTAACAAGAAGAACAGTAAAAAATATAAATAACAAAAAAGTAAAATAAAGTAAATGTTTAACAAAAATAATAAGAATCCTTTAATATTCAGTAAAAAAATATTTGCATGAAATATATATATATATATATATATAGGTAATGGATACATTAGATAAAGTAGAAGTTTTGTTATTTTTAAAAATAAAACTGACATGGAGTTTATTATGTAAGTGATATTCCATACGTTTGAAAACACAGTGGAAAGATAATCATGTTATCAAATATCATGTGATATTATTAACATTCACTTGCTGGTTGGGATCTCAGATAAACACATGTGTAAAATAACTGAGAAGCGAGCGCATTTTGTTTTACTGTTTTTTATCACCGCAGTATCAGAGAGACAGCTCTTGTTCATTTTTACCTTTTTGCACAGAAAATGAGATGTACAAATTAATAATACTCTGAAAATTATAATAATTTAAAAACGAAAAAAAAAAAAAAAAAAAAAGATCTGAAAAGAAAAGCTAGTGAAAAAAAAAAAAAAAAAAGAGAGAAAAATAAAGAAATAACATGAAAAGAAAAAGGTTCAAAAATAAAATATAAAGAAAAAGAAAAGAATACAAGTTACAGAAAAGAGACAGAACTAAAAAAAAAAAAAAAAAAAACCGGTATTCTTTTATAAAATAAAAATAAATGTCAAAACATAAGCACAACTAAAATTTACATTCTATGCCGTGGGGGTTAAAAAAAAACCCAACATAAAATAAAATAAATTTTAAAAATAAAAATGAAAAAAGTAAAAAAAATAAAAAAATAAAAAAATGGTATGGATCAAAGTCTGGCTCGAGAAAATCAAAAGAAGATTGTAAGCATGACACCGTTAGTTTCCGCTGCAGTTCTTTGATAGCGGAAATCAGAAATCGGAAGTTGTCATTTCTTTCACGTAATTCTTTCAAGTCGGTCCCCGGCTCTCCGTGATTGAATTATGAGACGTAATTGGAACAAGATCGCGAAGTCAATCATCGCAGTGACGATCTGCCTTCAACGACGACGGAGGCTTGTACGAAGGAGGCTTTGATAAGGGTAATTTTACAAATCATTAGCGATGGCGACCTTACTGCTAACAAAATCAAAGTCACTGTCAGCGTTGCCTTGGAAACCATAATTGGTAAAAATTAGATTGTGTTTCCAATTCATGCGAATCAATTGTCCGTTCTTCTTTAAGTCCCCGTGTTAAGAGGGGCCACGGATTCACGGTTTTCCCCGGGTAAAAAGAATGGTGGTAAATGAGGAATCGAGTGCGAGTAAAGCGGTTCAGAAAGCGGACGGGTGAGGGGGGAGGAGGGGGAAATATTTTCGTGTAAACGCTTTTTTTTTTGTATTATTTCTTTCCCAAGGCTTGTCGAGTAGAAATGACAGTCGTTGGCTTCCTGTTGGTCTTCTGATCGGCGTGGAACGAGTCCAGCCCCGAGCGAGTCTGCGACTAACACAGTAAATAATAACCAGATATCCAGATATCCTTTTGTGTTTTTTTTAAATTTATTTTATTTTCTGAAATTTAGTTTAATTTTATATTTTACTTTTATCATTACGTGTATTTTATTTTATTTTATTAATTTTATATTTTATTTTATTTTATTTTTACAATTAATTTTTATCATTACTGTATTTTATTTTATTTTATTTCATTCATTCATTCATATATTCTTATTACTCATTTATTTTCTAATTTTTCTCCTGCGTATTCTGATCGTTAATTAAACTCTTCGAAAAAGACTGTAGCATCTTTTCCCCCCGACATCATCCCCCCCCCCCCCTACCCTCTCCCCCTCACCTCAACGACGTCGAAATGGGACGCGTATTTTAAGAACGCGCCAACAAAACTTCGGGGCTCGTGCTAGGCACGCGACAACAATGACCGTAATGAACAAACATCCACATTACTGAGAGAAAGGGACAAATTGTCATGAATGGCGCCAATTTTCCACTCATTGCATGCGACTCGAGGGAGAAATGGACCATTATATCTGCACTTGTACATTGCATAACGAGATAGAAATTGCCGTCGTGTTCCCGCGCTTTGCGTTGTTAAGCCGATTCCACAATGAGACGAGCCTCGTTCCGCGGTTAGAAAACCGTCCGCTTCCTCGATTTTTGAAAAAACTTCTTCATCAAATGTTTTTCTTAAGGAAACAGGATGTGCCACGTAAAAATGCTATCCCCAAGGGTCTCTTAAAGCGTTCCAGTAAAAATATTATTAATTTTTGAAACATAATAATGATGATGTAAAAAAAAAAAAAAATGAAGAAAAATGAAAAAAAAAAGGATATAAAAGAAAAGTTACGACAAATATTTACGAATTATCCGTTTGGTTTATTTAGACATTTTTGAAAAAGGAAATTTAAAAATAAATTTGGTTTCCCTTCCTCTTCTTTTGGATTCGAGTGACCAAGGTTACGATATTTTGTTGATAATATTCTGATGGTGTTTGGTGTTAAATTCTGTTTGCAGGACGATGATTTTTAGTTATTATTATATGCAAAACAAATATAGCTATTGTTATTTACTAGAAATTGATAAAAAAAAAAAAAAAAAATGCTTATAGAAATATATTTTCTTGTCATAAATTAGTGAAAAAACCCACACAAAAAAAACAGTAGCAGCTATCAAACTGATATTTAAACTTGTAAAATAACACACACACACACACACACACACACACAGACAAAGATTTGCATGTTGAACCTCACGGACCTCAGTGTTCCGAATTTCGGGAAATCCGGAAAAAATAACATTTGATATTAGCGCCATTTCCCACTTGAAACCTCAACTCTAGGTCAGAGGTGCGCAATCTTTCTGATCTTATAGACCGCAGCATTTTAACTTCACTGGCACTACGGCCACACAGATTTCATTGTTAATTACGTAAAAGTTGAAAGCATAACACATACGATATGCATAATTTTCTAACAGTGAATCTCTGTGACTTAAAATGCTGCATATAAAAAATTGGGTCCTTTTACAGTTTTCCATGAGAATTGACTTCATTCCTCTGTGATTCCCATTAAAGTCAAAAATAAAACAGTTATTAATGTTATTTATGACTTTTATTAAATAACAACTTTAAAACTGTCGGATCTAAAAAAAAAAATGAATACTGGAGGATGCCTTGTTTTGTACTGAATCTGACAGTCGTAGGAAATTCATGGTGTACGAGTGTTTACACTGACAAGCAGTCTCGTTATATTTCAAATGAGATTTTAAATGTGATGAGGCGATATCCTTCCCACCCCTGTGTTAGATACTATTGAATTACTATGAGCCTTACTGTGCGATCACGGTAACCCTCTCTCATCCCAGTTTCTTACATATTCAGCATGACATTTATTTACATAGTTTGTGTGTCTATATATTGTTCTCACATTATTGTATGACTGAATTATGTAGCTGTTACGTGTAGTAAAGTTTAATGTTTACATTCGCAATTTTTCAACTTGTGTTTTCCGAGCCGGTGTTCTCCACTATTAGACAGCGAAATCGAGGTTCAGCAGTACATGGATGTCTCATACACGTAAACTCTTTGACTTTTTTCCGTTCCAGACGCACTCTAGTTTATCAAAGTCGTGTTATTTATTTTCTAATTCAAACACATAACAGATCTCGTGCTTAAAGTAGCAAAATGTAGCCTGTTTAAACTAAAGTCTACAGAAGAAGAAGAAGAAGAAAAAAAAAAAGGAAAAAATTTAAATAATTACTACGTTTTTCACATATGATTGAAAAATAATCATGTCCTTTACTTGTTTTCTTAATAAATCCGAAAATAAAATTATCTTCATCAACAGAATAAATAATATCACTTCATTAATGAGTGACTAAATATATGAACCAACCATGCAATCTAAGAGAGAACGAACGAACGAACGAACCATCCGTCGTCATCCACCCATCCATCCAGCTAACAACGAACGACATAATCTCCTCTGTCAATCACCAATCCCAAACGAAACGAAGTTTTCATCAGAAAAAAACCAAATTAGCCAAATCGATGCGAAATAAAACAAATATCGACAAAAATAAATTTTAACAAAAATCACTTTACAACCACGACGAACTCAAAACAGCGACCCGCGATAACGTCGTAAATATTTCAAAAATAAGATCAGACAAATTTTCTTGCTAGGAACGATGGGGGTGGGGAAGGGAAGGCTTAAAGCAGCTATCAAATCATCAGATAACGACAAGTGACACGAAGAATCAATTCCTCAGTCAAATCTCGCCACGTCACCATCAATCTGATCAAAACTGGAAAACGTCGATTTGACGTTTCTATTGTTATCAACTTAACGCAATAGTGCGGCCATTTTTTTTTTTTTTTTTCTTCTTAGCCGCAGTTTTCGACCGCGTTTGAAAGCCTTCGATATTCCGTGTCATTCGAGGCAAAGATAATAAAATTTCTTATTTTCTAATCACGGTAATACGTTCTAACAATATTTAACGCATCGCGTCACTTCGGTTTTAAGAGAATCTATTTTGATGCGCGGCTTTCTTGGCGCGACATTTCATTTACGTTTTCAGTCGCTACAATTGATAGAAGGTTAAGTGCTTGCGTTGTCAAAGCGGAAGGAAGCGGACAAAGTGAAGCGACGAGGTCTGTCATATAAAATATATAAAATGAAGTCTATCCTACATTTTTTTTTTTTTTTTTTAATGCGTTAAAAGTTCAATAGTTCAAGCTCATTCTGTAGGTCTGTCTGTCTGAATGTCGTTCTCTGCAGAATTTTCCCTGTTAAATTGCGAGTGTGTATTTGAGTGACTTTTTAAACGTTTATTTAAGAACTCTCTCTCTCTCTCTCTCTCTCTCTCTCTCTCTCTCTCTCTCTCTCTCTCTCTCTCTCTCTCTCTCTCTCTCTCTCGTTTCTATTCACTGATTTACTGTTGAAAGCAATAAACCGTCATCCATTTCTTAACCCTTCTCGCACAAAAACAGACATATACACAAATACATGCAATCTAATATCAGTAATGGATATAATTGGTATAATAATAATAATGACAAGAAGACGACAACAATACAGGGGATTTTCTAGACATAAAAAAGTAAGATTAAAATGCAAAAAGACATTTCTGATAATAGGTACACCATCCTTTACATATTTTTATCGTTCAAAATTAATCATTGCCAACTATCATCATTACATTTCTTTTCTTAAAAAAAGAAGAAAAAAAAAAAAAACGAAAGCAAGGAAGAAAAAGAAGAAGAAGAAGAAGAAAAAAACTCCTGTGAATTTGAAAGCTCTTGATATTTATGTGTCAAAGTTATTAATCTGCAAGAAAAAGATTTCCGGTGTACTCTCTCGAGCTTGTGAACGAGACATTGCCACGCGACCGGCTTGATGGAAGTCGCCCGCCATCTTGAAATGTCTGTACATTTCATACTGTAATCGGATGAAGAAATGACAAAAAAAGAATATTTTATATTGTTGTTGTGGTTTTAGAAGTGACTAAATTCACTCGATCGATCATCGTCCATTGCTCTCTTGTTGTCTTGAAAAAAGAATTTGTGGTTGTGATGTCACGTGACTAAACAAAAGATGGCTGACAGCCGCGAGATATTTGCGTTAAAACACGAGACTTCATTCAATCATATCCTTTGGTTCGAGAAGTATAATAAAGTTGAAATGAAGTGTTTTCTGTTTGTTTTAACGCTCAAGATTCGGGAAATTTACTTTTGTGAAGTGTGAAGGGTCTTCCCTTGCACCTGCCAGTTGCAGAAATGAAGGAAGTGATCAGAGTTTAAATTAGAAATAAAACGTGTGAGTAACAGTTCTTGTGTTAAGCTTCGTTTTTACTTGTTTGTTTTCACTTACATCTGGTTTTACTCTCTCTCTCTCTCTCTCTCTCTCTCTCTCTCTCTCTCTCTCTCTCTCTCTCTCTCTCTCTCTCTCTCTCTCTCTCTCTCTCTCTCTCTCTCTCTCTCTCTCTAAAATGGTTAATTATTGCAATATGATAATCAAATCCAAATAATCCAAGAAAAATCAAACAAACAGCAATCAAAATAAGTCCCCAAATTTCCCGTTCATAAAAATGGTGATGAAAAACAAAACAGAATAAAGTAAAAACAAAATAAACAAAACAAATATAATTTAATAAAATAAAAGAGTGAGAGAGAAGAGAGAGAGAGAGAGAGAGAGAGAAGAGAGAGAGAGAGAGAGAGAGAGAGAGAGGCAGAAATATATATATTTCATTCTCCTTATCCAAAACAGTAAAGCATGGACCAAGAGTCTTTGATAAACCAGAAGTGTAGTATTTGTCCGCCATGATTTGGCATAATGAACAAATAAAAAATTATACAAAATGAAAAAAACACAAAATAAAATAGAAAAGAATATATTGTAATAAAACAGAATATAAAAAAATATATATAAAAATAAAAAAGAAGAAGAAGAAGAAAAAAGAGAAAACAGCAAGCACAAAAGAATAATAACCGTATACGCAGTTAGAAAAGAAGAAGAAGAAAAAAAGAATAGATAAAATCACCATCTTAATCATGTTACAAAATGCCAAATACAGTTAAACACACAAAAAAGAAAAAAAAGAAAAAAAAAAAAATATATAAATATAAAAAATAAATATATAAAAATTAAAACTTACGACAACTAAAAAAGCCAAACAAAAACAAAAACAAAAACCGTTTTGTAATCACAGTCGTTGAATTTTAAGTATCCAAGTCACCACCAAAGTTACGGCAGAATAATGTTAGCAAAATACAAAATACATCAACAAAAAGAACCGTAGAAGGTTGTTGCTGGAATAGGGACTACTGGACACAACACAAACACATTTATAAAATATAATAAAACACGGTGGACGCGTTGAAGAAGAGAAACAACAGCAACAAGCCTCGTAGCATCTCTATATAAACACAAAAATACTTAAACTTAAATTCAAAAACACATTTTTCATGATATTGAATTATTAATAAAAAATCTAATAATAATAATAATAATAATAATAATAATAATAATAATAATAATAATAATAAAGGACTCTTAATTTAAAAAATCGAAGAACACGAACGAATGTAATGGCTATGGATTGAAACCGGGGTCTTTGACGTGAGAAGCAAACGCTTCACCACTGAGCTACATTACTTTAATCAAAACTTAAATGATGATGATGATGATGATGATGATGATGATGATGAAGAAAAACAATAAGTAAAAACGAATATGCTTTAATAAAATACTACAACAGAAGAGAAACATTTGTGATAAATAATCAATATAATTATTTTTTTTAAATGATTTATTTCAGATTAGAAAAGATTCTAATGACACCGTTGTGAGCAACACCAAAATCAGCAGCAAATAAAAAAAAATGATGATAGTAGTAGTAATAATGATGATGATGATGATGATAATAATCATGAAGAAGAAGAATAATAATAAGAATAAGAAGAAGAAGAAAAATAAGAAGAAGAAAAAGAAGAAAACAACAACCCAAATCTCTATCATATTCACAGCCTGTTATCATCATAATAAAAAAAAAAAAAAAAAAAAAAAAAAAAAAAAAAAGAAAGAAAAAAAGAAAGAAACTGCATAACAGTAATTAAAAACAAATATTAATAAAATAAAATAAAACGAAATAAAATACTAAACAGATTATTTTCATTTTCCATATGCTGAAATTGTATTAACAGAGAAGAAATGAAAATTGAATGTGATAGATGTATGCCCGCCCACAAGGGGGGCCAATCGTGCATTTCAGAAAGGGGGAGGGATGACAATTACTGATGTTATTATAACTTCAACCATAATTTACATTTGACCATAACCAAAAAAAAAAAAAAAAAATAAAACAAAATGTAATAATAATAATAATAATAATAAAAATAAAATAACAATTAAAAATTGAAAATAATAATAAATTAACAAACATAATGGAGATGCCGGGGATTGAACCCCTCCTGGATCCGCCAATAATCTGTTTTGAAAAAAAAAAAAAAAAACCCTCATGGACTTCAGCTGACACGGGTCGCCAGACTTGTTAACCCACCCCCATCTGACTGTTCCCCCGAGTGTAAAGCATGTCGTAACGTCTGTTACTCAATACACAAACACTGTAGAACAAATTGTTACGTGACACTAACGGACACATATCGATCGGACGGTGGGATCAAAGTGTATCCTCCGTGGGGGTATTCTGAAACCTTCGCACCCCGCAGTTTTGTCCATCTGTCCATATGGATTATCCAGCCAGCAGTAACGATGTTTAGATACAGAGCATTTTTAAAACAAAATAAATCTGTCCATATAGATTATCCAGATCGCAAGTAATGATGCTTAGATTCGGAACATTTTTTATTTATTATTATAATTTTTTTTATTATTATTATTATTATTATTTTTTAAATAAATAAATCTGTCTTTATGGATTATTCAGTGTTTAGTAATATTTAGGTACCGACCTTTTATTTATCTTTCTTTTTAAATAAATATATAAATAAATAAATAAATAAATAAATAAATAAATAAATAAATAAATAAATAGATCATTCAGTCTGTAGTAATGGTATTTAGATATCGAAATATTTTTAATAAATAAATATGCCCATATAGATTATCCCGTCTTAATAATAAATAAATAAATAAATCTGTCCATATGAATTATTCGTTGTGTAGTAATGCTATTTAGATACCAAACATTTAAAAAAAAAAAAATAAAATAAAATCTTTCCGTATATATTAATTAGACTGTAGAAATGATGTTTAGATATGGAATACATATATATAAAAAATTAAAGCTTATCTGTAATAATTACATGGAGGAGATAGGGAAAATGAGGCATTTAAAACGTTACATTTATACAAATTATTATTATATTTTTAAATTTCAAGTCGTTTTATTTATTTATTTTATTTTATTTTCTGCTATTTCATTTTATTTTATTTATTTGTTGATTGATCCTTTTTTCTTTAAAAATGTGAAAAACTTTTCTTTAAAGTTTATAACTATCACTCCGGGGTCACGCACCTTTTTTTTTTCCTGACATCGTTGGCGCGTTCCTGTTAGCAGCGGGTAGAACTGAACACGAACTGAGATTTCCTATCAGTGTGACTTTAAAACGTTTTCTCAGTCGGGACGGAAAACAGGTAACTTCATTTTCTACAGGTAAATGACTTGAGGTTGATACCTTGTGTCAGATTATCTATTCTTGGAGCAAGGAACGGACGTTCTTGTAAGACTGCCAATCCCCTGTTATTACCTTTACCTGATCCAAATGATGATGCAAATGGATCCATAGATTACTTCTGCTTGATATAACTGGTTGCAGTGATGCAAATAAAATGGTCTTTGTTGCGATGTTAACAGATTCTGAGTCTATGAAAGAACATTATAAATCTGACTCTGTGGTGATTCAGTTAGTATAACAAGAAGGAGAGGGGTAAGTCAGTGAATGAATGAATGGATGAATGTATGAACGAATGAATGAGTGATTATTACAGATAAAAGACCATTAATCCGGTTCCAAGAAAACGGACTCTAGAAAAATATTAATTTATATCAGTTAAATACAATTTCGTTCTTTACTTTTCATTGTTGATTTTATGTTTTTTACTATGTATTAAGCCTTGGTTCAGAAAATACACAAATATGAATCAGCTGCAGTATCTGTGCTGCTGGATAAATATTTAATAATACAAACAAACAAACAAACAAACAAACAAACAAACAAACAAACAAACAAACAAATAAATAAATAAATGAACAAGTAAATGATGAAGATGGTAATAACAACAACAATAATAAATAAATAAATAAATTCATTAATTAATTTTTAAAAAAAAGAAAGAAAAGAAGAAAAAGAAATCGTAACAGATGAATAGATAAATACATATACGCCTACCCATATCTGCATACAGCAATATTTCAGAATTATTTCAATATCTAAATATCATTACTATAGACTGTTTAGTGCAGATGGACAACTACGGGATTACAGGATTTTAGAATATCCTCATTTAAACAACAACTAAAAAAAAAAAAAAAAAAAATTTATAAGAAAAAGAAACAAAAAAAGAAAGCGCTTCTCCCCCACAAAAAAAGAAGAAAAAAAAAGTAACAACAATAACAACAAAAATAAAAACAAGAAACAAACAAATAATAAATAAACAGTTCAAATAAATAAACCCCAAAATAATAATTAAAAAGAAACGAAATAAAATTCTCAAAATACCATTTACACTCACACACACATACGAACACATACACGGACGCAGTGATAATATTATTAAATTGTAACAAGATAAAATAACCTATTTCTTTCGGTTTTCGTTATATCTCATTTACCCCAACACCCCCCAAAAAACAAGAAATAAGATAAAGTGATTAATAACATTGTAAAACCAATAAAAAACAAACAATGGTTTAAAATAAATTAAAAGAACAAGACGACGACGATGAAGAAGAAAAAAGACTAATTTCTATTGGCTGTCTTCGTATCACGGCGCGTGCAAGCTCGCACTTATTTAAACCAACATTTTGGGCGCACACTGGCGCGGTCACGTGTCAGAACATGGCGCCAACGTCTGGCAAACGCAGTTTACAACGAAGGAAGTGACTTAATTAAATTATATTATGTCTCATCCTCTTTACCTTTGCGTCAGTCACATGACAAAACAATCGGCATGTTATGCCCTAGGGGTCTAGTAGGGGTCAGCGCAGATCACGTGGCTTGTTCGTTTCACTTGACCTCTCCATTCAGTCGTGTCAAGTCGAGCTCTCGCGCTATTATAAGATTTCAGCGGTGGTGCCTCACAGGAAAGCACCCCTCCAGACAGCTCCTGCATCCCCACCCTTGGGTACTCGTTTTCTGTCGAAGGTTAGCGATCTAAGTGATTAGCCTTTCTTGATTTAATTTGAAATTATCTTCAAACTGTTTAGAACAGCAGTATCAGATATCCGCCTGAGAATTACAATCGACTGTTTTGTTTCTGTTATTTCATAATTTCATACTGTAGTGTTTTTTTTTTTTTTTTTTATTTTTTTTTCCTCCTTCTCCTTCTTCTTCTTTCTTTTCTTCTTGTTGTTGTTAACCATTATCATCATATCATATCATCATCATCATCATCCTCATCATTATCATTATCATTATAAACGATATTTGCATAATAAATGAAGGAGTTTATAGGTTTTTGAAATAAATAATTCATCGATTAAAAAAATGGTTAAGTTCTATTATTGAAATATAATGTCTTAGGAAGTTTCGATAATTTAAGGCTTTTCTTTTTTTTTAGTTCATGGTTTAGAATGCACACCCACTGACAAAAGTTACTGAAAATGCATACACACATAAATACATCATATAAATATCGACTTAAATGTAAAACTGAACAGAAGAATTAAATTTCAGTTTTAATTAAAAACGGTTAGCAGTAAAAGCCTGATCTAAACATACAATCAAAATAACATGTTATATTACATAAGGAGAGTCATAAAAATTTATAAACTGACACCAAACTGCAACTAATACATTTTGCGACCAACTTCAATTTGAATTTTGTAATAACGGTTTTGGAGTCATCAAAGTTAAAAAAAAAAAAAAAAAAAAAATCTGCTAAAAGATATTTCTCTGATACATTACTGTTTAGTAGCATATCTTAGAATATTGTGTGCAAGTCTTAGAATTTAAGCTGTTGATTGCCCAAAGTAATGTTATGGAGGCAGTGGTCTTCCGAAGGTAATGCGATCTGAGTGACGTAACCTCCTAGCAGCCTCTTTAATTTCCCATGTAGAGTAACGGTGGCTTTACTTTCATGTAACGTAACTATGGCTTTAGTTTCGTAATTAATGTAACAGTGGCTTTAACTTCCTATATAATGCAACGACGATCTTTGTTATGTAACGAAGTTTCCCATGTAACATAACAGTTGCTTTAACTTCCCATGTAACGTGACTGCAGCTTTAGTTTTGTTGCGTAACGTAATGGGGACGTATAGTTTCTGGTTTCCTGAATCACGTCGCAACGGCTGAAGGCAACGGAGTTATAGTGTCAACTATTAAACACTGAGTTTTATATGACTAACAGTGTTAAAGTTCAGTTATATAATTGGGAAAAAATGTGGCGAGATATTATTATGGTAAGATTTTTCTTTCTGTCTTTTCTGTTATTTTTTTGTCGGTATGTACCTTCCCGATTTCATTAGTTATGTGAAAATAATAATAATGTCATAAAACATGATTTTATGATAGCTGAGTTACATCCGCTTGTCAGACAGTCCGTTTGACTGCCTAGCTGTTTGTCTGTCTGTCTGTCTGCCTGCCTGTCTGACAGGCAATGTATCTGTCATATATATCAAACACACACACACACATATACACGCGCGCGCTCGCGCGTTCAGACGCACACACGCAGAGACACCAAACTGCAATAACAGGTCAATATTTACGCTAATTTGTAAAAACAACTAATATTCTGTGCGTACTTGCATTCTGACATGATAACAAGTATCTGAACATAATCGATATAAAAATCAAAAGACTTTTCCGCCAAATTAAAGACCACATTCCCCCTGGCCCCCACACCCCGAAGACTTCTTGACATATTCTGCTCGCGCGTAGCAATTATCCAGAACAAATGATTATAATAACGAGTCTGCTACAGTTCAGCTCAGTCTCTCCGTAAAATCTTTGCCTATTTCCAGGCGAAAATATGACGAGATGTATGTAATTTCTTTCTCAAACTAATGTGCGCGTGCCCCATGTCAAGAATTATCCAATCGATGCCTTAACGGCGCAGCGGGCACGAGACTACCGTCACCGATAACTGGGCGGGACCGTGTGATGTATCCGGAAAATGTGAAATTGATTTTTTTATTATTATTTTTTTTTTTTATTATTATTATTTCTATTGCGATAATCGAATAGTGAAATGTAACAAAAACAGCTGATGCTTTTTGATGGATTTCTTATAATAAAATAAGAAAAAATTATTATTATTATTATTATTATTAATTTTTTTTTTTTTTATGTGTGTGTTTTTGTGTATTGAACCGATGCCCAAATAACACGGTGTGGTTAATTAAGTTGAAAATTACATACCACGTGTCGTTTGACGAATACTGTACTTTTCTTCGCTGATGTGGCGTTGTCGTTTGTTCGCTGTGTTTTATGACGAGATAAACATCTATAACAAAAAGAGAGAGAGAAAAAAAAAAGTGACTTTCTTTGCAGGTTTGGCTAATCGCTTGATGTGCTTTTCCGATCACGAGTGGCTGTTATTTGTTTCTGATTTATAGAATGGTGAAAACAAGACGAAGAAGAAGAAACGAAACAGAGGTAATAAAATCTGCATACTGTCATCATTTTCGGAAAAAAAAAAAAATAAAAAAAAAAATAAAATAAAAAAAATAAAATAAAATAAAAATAAAAATAAAAATAACAAAAAAATAGAATGCAGATAATAACACCTCCCTCCAAAAAGAACATGTACACAAAAAACAAACAAAAAACCCAAACAAAAACAAACAACAACAAATAACGAAACACACACACACACAAACAAACACACACACACACACTCAAACACACACATATATACGTAAATATATACATGCATTAAAGAAACAGCAATAAATAAATAAAATAATTAAAATGTGATGTAATGTAATGGATACAGTACAATAGAGAATACTGTATGATAAATAAAATGTAATATAATACGTAAAATAATACAATGTATAGAAACACGTACCAGTGAACTCATTTGTGTACCAGTGTAAAGATTTGATTCAGTATTGATTCAGTGAATATAAAAATAACGTGAAAAATGGACAGGTAATATTTTAGACTTTGACTGAAAGATTTTCTGTCTTGAATTATCATCATATGTTGTCACTGTTACTATTAAAGGTAATGAAAATTTATTAGTTGTTTTTCTTGAATGTTTTAATAATAGTAATAATAAAAAACAAATGTAAAAATAAAAAATAATAAAAAATATAATATATAAATTAAAAAACAAAAGTTAAAAAAAAAATTAATTATAAAAGGTAACTTATCCTCAGCGATCAGTTGCAAAGTTTTCGGTTGCAAATTGTAAGGAATAAAATTAATGACATTAGAGTAAACTTTATAATATATAAATATGAGTGTGTGTGTGTGTTTGAGCATACACCTACGTACAAAAGCAATATAACAATTAACAAACACACTGCACAGCACTAAGCTCCTAACATTTTCCTTACATCATGAAAAGTGTCTACCATAACAACCTATAGAAATTGTATAATTATTTATGGCTTTACGTCCATGTTTAAAAATCTTATATTGGTATGTATATAACAGGGGATGTAGCTCAGTGGTAGAGCGTTTGCTTCGCATGTGAAAGGCCCCGGGTTCAACCCCCGGCATCTCCATGTAATTTATTGGTTTGTTGTGTTTTTATCTCTGTTTAATGTGTGACATAGTTTTTTTTGTGAAGCACTGTGTAATTATGTTTTAGTTATTTTTAATTAATGATTTCTTAAAAATTATTATATGAACTTTTCACTATTACTTTTTAAAATTTATATCAAGTAATAAATTAGCAAATTAAAGTAAAATAAATAATAATGATCTAAACAAAACCAAACGAATAACATGAATGAAAACAAAAACTCTATAGCTGACTGGGTCCACGATATCGGTAATGAAGAGCCAGTAGTAAGTATTTTCACCAATCTTGTAGCCGTTTTGGATGAAAAACAGCTTTAAATATCACGTATAAAAACACTCTAGAATATACATCTGATTTTGCACTGTTAAATGCAAGAATCGAATGTCATAAACTGGAAGTTTATTTTCTTTTGTTTCTAAAATTTGTCACACAGTGCTCGACGTAATAACTGCGTGCAGATTTAGCTAAATACGCATTTATTTTCTGTTGTTTTTCAAAAGAGTCCAGTTGTTTACTGCGTTTGGTGGCTGGGAAATAAGGATCAAATCAAGATGATCCCTCCTAAAACGTCATTGATTGCCAGACCGTCTATGTTACAACAACAACCACAGAACAAAAACAACACCAACAGCAGCAGCAGCAATAACAGCAGCAACAGCAACAACAGCAACAACAACAGCAACAACAACAACAACTAATAATAACAAATAATAATAACAATAATAATAATAATAATAATAATAATAATAATAATAATAATAATAATAATAATAATCATCATCATCATCATCATCATTATTTTTAATTCCTCTTATGGGCAGTAATTTTTTAAGTATCTAACGTTATAGTGTTATAAATTCATACAGTAGCTTTATTAAATACATCCGTTCCAAAAAAAAAAAAAAAGAAAAGAATAACATATATATATATATATATAGCAACATAATTTTTCATATTTCAGTTAATTCTGTCTGATTTAATTCTTCACGTGCAGTATCGCCATTATATCTCGAGCGCACGTGCTTGTCAGTTTAATACTTCTTTTGTGAAAGAGAAATAAGACAGGTTGGTTTCGTATTTCATTAAACATATTCCCATTTAGAACGTATATCCTTTAAAAATATCGTATTTGACAACTGTTACCATAATGATTCACTTAAAACAGAGCGGCATAATTTTATAAAATTACTGTCTTAAGATAGTTATGTGATCTTTTGGGGTGGGGCGTCTTATGACGTGATTCTCTCTCTCTCTCTCTCTCTCTCTCTCTCTCTCTCTCTCTCTCTCTCTCTCTCTGTGTGTCACACACACACACACACACACACACACACACTACAAGTTCTAGCTTGATCGTGTCATGGAATACTAATTGTAGTTAATACAGCCTTTATCCGCGAATATGAAAAACAAAAACACGAGACTGACTGTGTTTGTGTGTAACGTACAGTCGGATTGTACTCCTGTGTCTATCACCGACTGTGTGTAACTTTATTTCTTTTAACAGTTTTTCTAAAAACACATTAAAAAAAATCAAAGACTGTGGTTTGCTCTTTGCTGTCTTTGGAAAACGTGTCAAACAATGCAACATTACATTAATAACCTTTAAAACTGAAAAAAAATTCAGGCTGTCTGTAAGTAAAAATTCTATTTCTCGTTTCAGAATTTTGAAACATGATACTTGTTTTCTTTCCCATGATTGTTCTATCTCTGGTAAGTCGGAGTATTTTCTTGATTTGAACAGTCAACATGTAGTTAACTAGCAGTTTCGTATAGTGGAGTCAGGTATTCCTAACCCATGCGTACTTATCTTTATTTAAAATAAAACAGTTCCATGAAAAATTCGGCGATGTTGTATCTGTTGGTAAATTTAAAGCAAACATATATAAAACCAGGCACACATCACACACACATCTACGAACAAACTCACATCTACGAACACACACACATATCTACAAACTGAAGCCCCGTGCCCGTACTCACGAATGTAGATGTTTAATATGGTTTGACACCTTGTAATAAATGAAAAATAGTTTGGATACTGCACTTCTATCGTCGAATGCTAAATTTGTCATTTGCCTTTTTATATTAAATTTTATAAATTTCATATCAGCTGCAAATGTTGAAAAATTGACACTATTTTTTATTATTTGTTTTAATTTAGGTGCGATTATGTACAATTTGTAATAATAATAATAATAATAATAGTAATAATAGTAATAATAATAATAATAATAATAATAATAATAGTAATAATAGTAATAATAATAATAATAATAATAGTAATAATAGTAATAATAATAATAATAATAATATATAATAATATATATATATATATATATATATAATTTTTTTTTTTAGATAATTATGTCTTCTGCAACTGATCCATACATTATTCAAGGTAAACTGTTTATCTGTCTTTTTTAACATTTCTGTATTTTGTGTATGTATATGTTTGTTGCCTCTATTGTGTGTGTGAATATATGTTTGTAACCATATATATTATTGGAGGTGAATGGATATATGTGCATGAGTGTGTATGAATGGGTGTGCATATGCATGTCTTTGTGCA
Organism: Chrysomallon squamiferum; assembly: GCA_012295275.1. Classification (NCBI taxonomy): domain Eukaryota; kingdom Metazoa; phylum Mollusca; class Gastropoda; order Neomphalida; family Peltospiridae; genus Chrysomallon; species Chrysomallon squamiferum. The sequence continues at coordinate 22,355,128 of CM022672.1, read as the reverse complement.
TGCTGTGTATATATGTGTATGTGTGTGGGTGTGTATGTAAGAATATACGTATGTATGTATGTTATTATTGTTATTATTTGAGCTATAAAACGTGGGTTTGTTTTTGTATGTGTACGCAAGTTCATGTGCGTGCGTGTGATTGTTTAAATATAAGTCACAATGCAGAAACATATGCATACGCAAACTCATAGACCGTGACGTACATACATAAATGAACTAAATAATTTGTGAGAGTACTTGTTAATACTACTACTACTACTATTGCTAATAATAATAATAATAATACTAATAATACTACTACTAATAATAGTAATAATAGTAATAATAATAATAATAATAATAATAGTAATAATAATAATAATAATAATAATAATAATAATAATAAAATGATATTATTATTACTGTTATTAGGAAATGATAACGATAACAACAGTGATGATGATGAACAATTAAACAAATGCAGACAAAGATTATCAAAGACAAACTAAGTATTTATATATTTTAATTATTTACTACAGTTACTCAGTCATGTTCAGATACAATACACGGTGCGACGACACTACACGCGGTGATCGACGTTTACGCCCAGATAACGGCGCTGTGCAAAGACAACTTCACGACAGGGTTTACGACATCAGATGACGTGAATTTTTACGCCGAAGCTAAATATTTGGGAGATTCAAATACAGAGTGTCTGTTTACGGTGCGTATCTTACTCTCTTGTGTTAGAATGGGCTGTTAACCCTTTGAATCTAGGCGTCACCTTACGACAAACAAGAAAAGAGAAAGGAGACGGAAAGATATGGGACAAGAGGGAAAGTGATTTACACATACAGGTATACATCCATACATCCATCCACACACACACACACACACACACATACACGCGCACATACACACATACATACATACATAACTACATAAACACATAGATACATACATATACATAACACAGTATACACATACATAGCGATATACATATCCATTATACATATTACGACATACATATATTAAAACATACATACATACGCACAAATGTGCGTATGTACATACACTCATTCATACATATATGGACAGATGGATATATATATAGAGAGATGGACAGATGGATATATATATATATAGAGATGAACAGATGGATATATATATAGAGAGATGGACAGATGGATATATATATAGAGATGGACAGAAGGAAAGAGAGAAAAAGAAAGACGGACATATGTTTATACATAGAGCGCTTAGGAGTTTTTCTGTCAGAATTTGGACCGCATTACGTACATGATATAAATATGCAGAAATGTCATGACTTTTATTAATTTATTTTCTTACAAAAGCGATGGAAAGGGTTAGAAGCGGATCCAGGCGTGAAATGTTAGAATGGTCAAAGGAAACTTCTACGAAGGGAATAATTCTTCGGGGCTATTTTTGTATTTTTATTATTAGCAAATAACAACAGCATATGACAAAAAATCGAGAATATACGCAACGTATTTATGTCTTTTACCGTTAACATTTAAATCACAGATAAACTATTTTAAAACGAGAATCATTATTATTTTTATTTTTTGGATTTAGCGTAAAGCTACAGGTCAGATATACTGGTTAGAAGTCCGTGTCGCATGGGGAAAACCAGAAGCTGTCATACTGAAAAACAGTCATCAGTACGTCGTTACGTGCAGCCTTGACAACCAGACGTCCCAGAATTCCGTGCAGCTAAACCGTGTTCCTGGGTATGTAATTATCTGTTGTTGCAGTTATCGGTATAGATCACGATACGGTGATGCATTAGGAAAGCGCGTACATTGAGAAAGTATGCGAGAGGAACAGAGAGAATCGAGAAAACCAGTGTATTGACTGACTGACACATGTAATGATAGCGATAACTAGGAAAAGTACGTAAACTGTACAAAAGCTTGGTTTTGTGTACCGATTTGTAAGATTATTATTATTATTATTATTATTATTATTATTATTATTATTATTATTATTATTATTACTGTTGTTGTTATTGTAGTAGTTGTTTTTGCTGCTATTATTTTCGTTACTGTTACTTTTGTTGGTGTTGTTGTTCTTATTTATTATATATATATATATACACACACACAAAATGCATATATATATATATAAACACATACAAACAGCTTTACAGATGATATGAATTAGTCACTAAATAGTTACTGTTTCTAATATGTTGATGTGCAGCATTTCGTCTATAACAGGTTATGCTAGCATCTGTCGTGTTTTAATGTGTTTGCTCCTATCACATCTCAGACTAATAACAAAACAAGAACTGCAGTATCACTTGGGCAGCAAGTCCACGTCATCGTTCTCACTGGATGTTACCGACGTTAACGGAGTTTTGTTTGCTGATTCTCCAGTTCCAATCGGAAAGAAGATACAGCTACTAGCCACCATATCTGGTATGTGACTAAAACTCTTTAAAATACAGAACAGAATTTTCATTATCATCATCATTATCGTCGTCGTCGTCATCAGCATCATCATCATAATATTATCATTATGAGGAGGAGGATGATTATAATGATGAGGTTGATGATAATGTTGATTATTATTATTATTATTATTATTATTATTATTATTATTATTATTACTAAAAGTGCTGTCATTAACAAGATGTTAAATAGAAATAATATCTTTTAAACGTTACGATTTTATGGAAGCAGTTTTTGTCCTGCATTCTTTTACAACATATATAAACACAGACACCCAAACTAACACGTAGATATTACATTTACACTGACATATCCACACAAACACACAAACACACACACAACACACAATGAAGCGTAATCATTTGTATAATATGAAGACATTGTCAAAATATAATCTCCACATTTACTAAATATTTTTGTTGTTGTTGTTTGTTTGTTTTTATGCGGTTTTTGGGGGGTTTTTGTTTTTGCGGGCAGTCGTTATTAATAACGAAACGTAATAACAAAAGATTATACACCTGTATTCGAGCATTGCCATTTCTTTTTCTTTCTTTCTTTCTTTCTTTTCTTTTTTCTTTTCTTTATTTATTTATTTATTTTCGTGATCGTGATGTCACTGGGTTAGTGAGGGCTGTGATCCAGTTTAGTGGTAGTTAGAAAAAAAAATATAATAAAAATAAATGCAGTGTATGCGAAAACATCAGCAGTCCTAATGGTGATATTATATTTAAATATTTTGTAACAACATTATTTTACTGTCATGCTTTGTTGTTACTGATAATTCATCGGACAAACCAAATAAAATAATAACTTGGCTGTATAAACAAAATAATTAGTCCATTTATTCACACGGCCAAAGATACACATTCATATTTTATAATAAGATTTATTTTATTTAAAAATGATACACTCATTTCTATGTTTCTGAGATCCTAGTCTCAATGTGATATATATACTAGACACTGTACCCGTTAAAGACTGGAAACAGAGTTGACACGGATTTCTGGATTTTCTTTCTTTTCTCGACCAAGGCTTAAACAATGAACAGTAAATAACAAAATTAAATTTACAGATAAATACTAATACACTTCTAAAACGGCTTTTCTGGTTTATGGAAGCCGGACAAATGGTCTGGTGTCTGTACTAATTAATTTTAATATAAAATATAATTTACTTTATTTTTCTTCTTTCAGGTAATCAGAATGAAGTCGGGCTTCGCGTTAGTAGCTGCAGTGCAATGGACCAAAACTCAGTTTACCCAATAATTATAGGAGGGTCAATATTACATCAGTTTTAATTAACTTTCACTGTTCTGTCAATGACAGTGTACACTTAGTCAGAACGTATATATATATTTACTTACTGGAGTATTGGTTGAAATTGGAAATATATATTTTTGCAAACGCACGTATACACAAATAAATACACACTCATCAAACACCACACACCCACACTTATAAATGCACGCATGGACGCCTGTGCAAGTAATACCCTTATAGCTTTTGGTCATATGTGATTTTAAATTTGTATACATGTCAAATGTACATAGAGAGTAATGGCATTTTATGTGAAATGTTATTATCTAAGCGGCACTCGTTAGCATAGTGACTAGATCTACTGAGTTGCAACAAAATTTCTTAGCGTTTTCAAGTGAAATTCAGTGACAATATTTAGATAGCTGTACCTAGATTTATACAGCCACATAAGTTCCACTGCCTTTCGCCATCTTTGAAGCAGATCTGTGATTTCATCCTTCTAGAGCTTGGTATCTTTCTGGGTGATGAACGGCTACAAACACTACAAATATTTGATCCCTATCAAGTAGTTGGATCGAAACGGGTATCTGTATCTGTCTCATCAACATGATTTATTTACATTTTTTTTAGGTGTGGCGAGGGAGTTATCATCCCCGACTCTGCAGGTTTCAAGACTGAGGGTAACCAGGCAAGAAGTCCTTTCTTTGACGCCTTTCAGCTTTCACCGGACTCCAGCATTCAGTTCGCTTGTAACTTCACAGCGTGTCGGTCAAACTGCGACGGGGTAATTGTGAATCCACTTGTACATTGTCCCTTCTCATATCCACATATTTATAAAACGACATGCAGCTGCAGAGAAACATATACAGACAAACGTATGTAAACATTCATACATGGAAATATACGTAAATATTGTATGGTGACTGCTGTGATACACTTTCGTAACTTTACGTTAATGACTTTCATAATACAAAATGCAGCCGCACAGAAATAACAAAGATTCACGTATAAAAACATACAAACATCCACAAACATGGTGACTAATCTGTTAACGAACTTTCGTAACAGAATAATGTTTGCTTTTTAATCTCTGCGATAAAATATTCCAATTCATTCCAATTCATACCTTCCTTCCTCCCTCCTCCCTCTCTCTCTCTCTCTCTCTCTCTCTCTCTCTCTCTCTCTCTCTCTGTTTCTGTTTCTTTCTTTTCCCTTTCCCTTCCTTCCTCGCTTCCCCCACATTATTCAGTCACTATATTCAAGGGTGCATTCACGAAAATGACGTACCAAACATACTCTGCTGATACCACGGCAGCATAAGTAACCGAGATCAAAGTAACAAAAAAGAATACAAAAAAGGATACCATGAACAAATTGTTGTTGTTGTTGTTTTGTGTGAAAAATAATAAAAATATTTCGTCTGGATGTCAGATTCAAAAGAACAATAAAAATAAACAAAATGACCTGCTGTTTTTAGTCCCGATGTGTACTTTCCTTAGAATCGTCTTTAAAAAAAAAAAAAAAAAAAAAAAACAAAAAACAAAAAATAATAATAATAATAATAATAATAATAATAATAAACAAACAATAAACAACAACAACAACAAATAATTTCTTTTACAAAAAGTAAGTAAATAATAAAAAAAGTAAATAAATATAAAATAAAAAAGAAAATGATGAAAAAAAAAACTGAAAAGAAATAATAGAAATAACAAATAACTTAAATCATGAAATTGTCACCTTTCTTTTTCTTTTTAGGATAACTGTTTATCAGAAAGAAGAAAACGAAATGTCGATTATGGTAAGACTGCTGAATAAACATGTTTTCAGTAAATACTTAGTTAACTACACGTGTTCATGTGTGAGAAAACATAATTCCATCATACTTGTGCTACTGTTACAGTTACTTGTAACGAATATTTAGAAAATGTCTTTCTAGTGATAAAATAGCAAGCTTAATAATAGACGTAAAAATGACCTATTAACGTATATCATTAAGCTTGCTATTTTATCAATAGAAGGAATAACAACGAACTTTATTAATTACAGAAATTTATTTTTAAACTGATATTTTATGATTCATTTTACTCAAGAAAAATTTAAATAGTACAATAACCTGTCGTTATCACAATCCCTACGCAAAAAAAAAAAAAAAAAAAAAAAAAAAAAATATATGTATAATATTTTATATATATATATATATATATTTTATTTATTTCACAGAGATGAAGAATTCTACAGAAATTCGAACAGCCCCAATACATCTGAAACTACAGTACATACCAGACATTGAAATCTACCAAGCTTCGACAAAGCCGCCATTTTACCGATTACGAACAACTCCGTCTGACTTGGAAGAATCGGAAAAATATTTTCGTAAATATTTGCGCGTCAAGCATTCGGGCGTCGTAACCATCATATGGGGTGTGGTTGTCGGTGTTATTATTTTCACTGTCGCCGTGTGCACGACGTGCTTTCTGTTTTTCTTCTACGTAGTCGGTTCTGGTGTCCACATTTTCGACAAAGCGAGAGAGATTGTCCAAAGAAGACGTCTGAATTTACACAGATTTTGATGATTGTCTGTCTGAAATTTTATCTTTGGATTCGCGTGATGGATCTGGTTGGTTTCGTGTTTATTCAACAGTTTCTGATGTCTGATATCTTTTGTTTATTTGAAATACATTTCTTTTAAAATATTTAATTTCATATAATCCAACAGAAAGACACCAACATAACGATTAACCCTCTTTCTTTGTTACTGCCTTTTCTCTCTTACAGTTACCGTTTATTCAACACAATTTATTGTAGTCTAAGTTGTTACGTAGAGTTACCTGCCTTGATATTTGAATTAATTTGTTGATCATGTTTGTTATAACGTTTAGATTTATTATTTGATTAATGAGAATGGTTGCTTGTTACTGTTATTACTGACAAAATAAATATATTTATTTCAACCATTTGTCATTTTTGTTTCTTCATATATGAATACTTTAATCGCTGTACGTAAGGTGATGTGGTGATGTGACTACGTTTTCTGTTTGAGTCACCCTGAAAAATTACTTTATCTGTTACCATCATTCTGTTCTGAATACACACATAACATTTTAAATCTGAAATGTTAAAATCGAACCCTGTTAGCGCACTCAAATATACAAATATGAATAAGCCATAAATTGAGATACTGGGCCAGATTAAACTTGCTTTCCTTCCCGAATATGAAGCATTATTGCCTGTATTTACTACTGTAAAATATTATCTTTGTTTGAACCATCACCAAATCAACAGAAAGTGAAATTAGCTGACCCAGATATACGTTTTACAAATTTCAAAATAACACCTAATGTCTGAAAGAAAACTGTTAGATTTATTTTCATATATCCTAGACATAAATGCATTAAACAGCTGTCAAACTAGATTATCTGCTTGTACAACAATTAGTTTTATATTTCTGTCAAATAATTATAGTAATGTACCAAAGTTTTCCAACTGTTACAGGACGAACGGCACAACAGTTGAGATAACTCTGTAATGTACAGAATTTTCTACCAGTTATGTCCCTTGAATAGCAATGGCTATATTTCAAAAACGGAAGTGCACCTGTATGACCAGCGGTTTCGAAGATTCCAGTTTCTAAAGACAAAGGAATTAATGTTTTAATTAGCGACGTATTCGCATCTTTCTAAATCTACATTAACTTATATTTATTAATGTTTATATCAACACGTCTTCTTAAATATTCGATGTAGGACGACGAATATACACACACACACACATAATGTATATGTATGTATGTATGTACGTATGTGTGTATATATATATATATATATATATATATATATCTGTGTATGTTGTGTATATAATGTATGTATGTAGGTAGGTATGTAGGTATATACAGATGATGACGGAGGAAATTGAGAGCCTATATACGACGAACAACTCTTTGTCGTTCATTAGCAAAGAACATTTTACATTTTAATTTTATCATAAACAGAAAAATACGCATCAAGACCTCTGAAGTTTGGTAAGCAGGTGATGGGGACTGGTTAGAATCATGCAAATCACCACACTTCAAATCTGCTATGGCCTGCTGAATTACAGACTGTTCATATAATTTGTTTTAAAATGTATTAAGATGTGCATTTGATTAACAGTAATATTGTTAATGAAGGTTTGATTTGATCGCTTATACTGTTCAAAACAAGCTAGAATTCGGAGCCATACAAAGGCAACAAACAAACAAACAAACACTAAGTAATCAGTTTTAAAAATACGAGCAATTCTGAAACTGCTTAAAAAAAGGAAGAGCTCTAAGATTCTTGTAGAGACAATACTTTTAAAAAATAGCAACAACAATATCATCAGAATCAAATAAAGACACAATTAAAGCATTAAAAACACGAAATCATACCTTAAAGTTTCATGAAACATCCAAACCTGTTCTACTGCATGTGTTGTTATGAAGAAAAACTTCAAATGACTATAAAAAGAAAAAGAAAAAAAAAAAAGAAGACAAAGTCGGTTTACAAGGTCATACTGTTGTTAACGATTTCAAGCCGATTTATTTTGTGAGTGTGGATGAAGAGAATATATATATGTATTATTTGGATACGTTTATTATAGCTGAATTGTGTTGTCATTTCTCTATTCATTTTAAAGAATTCCATTTATTTATTTATTTATTTATTTATTTATTTATTTATTTTATTATTATTTCATTCGTTGAATTCGTTCAAATATTTGCACTTTACAACCAAAACTTAGACATTATTTTTCTTTTCACATATCAATATAAAGACAGAGATAAGCTTTAATATACAATACTGATGATTTTACTTTCATTTTCTCTTTTCTTTTCGAATGCTTATTTATTTAATTTAATTTATTTTTATTATTATTATTATTATTATATTATTATTATTATTATTATTATTATTATTATTATTATTATTATTATTATTACTGTTATTGTTATAGGAATTAATGGTTTTTTAATATTAATAAAAACTGACAGACTCCGACCTGAAGTAGTAGGAACAATTAAAATGATTGATCTGAACAAGGGTCAGCATATTAAAACCTTCTGTAAATGAAAATATGCATACAAATTTTTTCAGCTTATTAAACAAGTCGAAATTTTCAAAAGATGCAATCTAGGTTCTTAAGGTGTGTCGCTAAACTTACATTACATAATTAAAATTTAAATTTGTAGAAACTGATCTCTCCTCCACAAACTGACAAACTGAAGATTGAGATGGTAACAATAAAATATGTAAAGGTGTATGCATTATGCGGTTAGATAAATCACGATTTAGTGCAAAAGTTCACTTTAGTACAAACCTTTAACATGCACAGGTAATACGATAGAACAACAGAAACAAAATTAAATTTAAAAAACAACAACAAAAAAAAAAAAACCCAAAACGATGAACTCAGTAACTACATTTTGTCACAGAGAATTAAATATTACAGTTAAACTTAACGATAAAGAATATTTACTAAATAAATGAATAAATATATATATCATTTATTTATTTATTAAAAAATCGATTTTGATAAATAAACAAAGATAGAGAGAGAAAAAAAACACAGACAAAATAAATAAAAATTAAAAGAAAACACATTAATAAAGTAAGAACCAATTTCCATGTAGAAATGTAGATTGACGTTTAAATTTATATATATATCTATATATATATATATATATATATATAACCTCTCTTGCAAATATAAGATAAAGATAGGAATTTGTCAGATTTTATACCGATATAATATTAAATACATTTCACCGATTGTTATTCATTATATCTCTTATTGTTGCTGATCTATTAAAAACAAAACAAAACAAAGAAAAAAAAATTAGAAATATAAAATAAATGATAAATATGAAATTACAATATAAATATAATATATGACACATATCTTAAATTAAAGAATCATAAATAATTTTTAAAGATACTATTTTAAAGCCCTTTCTACAATGCTAACAAAGGCAAAAAGGTTTATGACTCATGCATGGGAAGCCATTACTTCAGTTTCCTGTTCACATTTTTGTACCGAGCCAGGAACGAGAGCGAGAAATACTCAGCATTTTGCCAAAGCTAGAAAACGTACTTTTGTAAATCGGGAGGGGTGTGTGTGTGTGGGAGGGCAGTTATTCTCCACTACTTCGCTTTTCCTTATACTCGTACTGATCATTGCAATACAAGTTTTCAAATTATTTAATGAAAATCTAACATATCAAGAATACTTCACAAGGATGACTGAAATAAAACCTAAAATAACAGCTAACATTCAGAACAAGCAATAGCAGCCTGACTCAATTGTGACGTGCGCGTAATTATATACTGTAGCTGTTCTTACATGATTTCAAAAAAATATTTATTATTATTTTTGATATTTGGATTTGGGTCAAATATTATTTTGTAGAATACCTTACAAATGCTCAGACAAAGAAACAGAAGATCAGAGAATGTTTCTTTTCTTTAACGTTTTTTTTCACATCTCACACGTAAAATGTTTTATTTGTAACGGGGCCCATGAGCCGAGGCTAACAACCATGTCATTTTTTTTATTTTCCATCTTAATCACTGAGCAACGTAGGCCCACGTTAACGACACCGTATTGATTGATAGCGAGCTGGGCACGTCAGCCCAGTGCAGCTGTATCGTGAACAATAAGCTGTTTAAATAGGTATGCGTGTGCAAAGGACGTGATGGGTCACTTCCGGGTCTTGTTTCTTAATCCTTATTATTATTCGTTTCATATAAACTAATGCATACGTTATTTGCTGTTGTTAATTTCAAGCATTACATATTCTTTGGTATTTTATGTACTGGATGCATTTAATGAGATATTTAGAGGTAATCCTCATTTTAAACACATATTTAAATGGTTTCTAGGTATAATCAGCTAAATATTGAAAGAGAAAAAAACAATCTTTTATCAACTATCTTCACCAGAAACTTCGTTCGAAAAAAATTAAAACAAAGACAACTGGATTTACGCCATGCTTTGGTCACACCACCATCGTCTGCGTTCAGTCGTGCATTGTGGGTAATTTGGAATGCCAAGAGGCTGTTCCGTGTGTTAAACGGTCTCCCTACGCAAGGAAAAGAAAACCAATGTGGCCGTGGTGCGTGGCGAATCCCACCAGCTACCGTTGACCTTGTGGTGCGTATCGCTTGTTGATCCTAGTCAGGAGTGAAACGTGACCGTAACAAATATCAGTGTAGTTGCAGTAGTAGTACTGAATAAAATGAATAAACAAAGCGGCGAAACTCAAACTTATGCTGCGCAATTCGTAACGTGCGACGGAAACTTACACTCGGATGTCGAACGAAAAATTATGTAAGGTCAATGCAGATCACCTTAAAATTGCTTTGCTCTCGAGTCGTACATGATTCACATTATTGTAATAGGACTTTGATCAAACGAAATTTTGTCTTTTGCATGTTTTGGCTGTTGCTTCGGCTGCAGAATCTCTATAAAGGCGTTGAGTTTCCAGGTGTGATCTGATCGAACTGTGGGGAAGATCTTTTATCCAGAAGGTGTCTTTGCAGATAAAACTCCTGTTTCGATAACATTTTAAAATAAAGTAGCTAAATTACTAGGTTAGAGTTACACAGAATGATTCAAGCATTCTCAGTTTAAGTAAGACTGAGCAAAAGTAAATAATAATTTGAATAAACGTGTAAGAAGACTGTTTACACTGAAATAGTATCAACATGCAGATAAATATCTATTATTTTTGATATACCGATGATTTAATCTGACACATATTCCCACGAAATTGTTCGTATGACGCTTTTTTATTAACACACACACACAGAGAGAGAGAGAGAGAGAGAGAGAGAGAGAGAGAGAGAGAGAGAGAGAGAGAGAGAGAGAGAGAGAGGCTTGCCAAACCAACGAGAAAGAAAAGCAAACGAAACAAAACAAACATTTAATATGAAGATCGAGCTGTGCTAAATCATTTTCCTCTATCTTTTCGTTTCCTCCACAGAATCAACCTTTCGGAATTTCAAAATAACTTTCATGAAGAATATATATCAGACGTTAACGCACAGGTGTTCTGTAAACATTTTAATACAAAATAATTCAGTCGTAGAGAGTGGTTGGATATAAAAGATTTTGGCGAACAGTTACAATAAAAGAAAAAAAAAAAAACAAAAAAACAAAACAACAAACAACAACAACAAGAACAAAACAAAACAAAAGTATTTTATAAACATTTTTAAACAAAGGATCTTTATTTCTTAATGTTTATTTTTTTTTGTTTACATTCGAATTGACACAACATGCGACACAGTGATGTCCCGAATTCAGCGAAGTAGTATCTACCTTCCTCGGTCTACCTGTATAATGTTACCTGTTTCTGATCAGTTTCAACTTACAAAGGTTATTTCATTTCAGTTAATAATAAATACCTCTTACTAATCCTTGTCTTGGTTTGTATCTAGGGTGTGTGTGTGTGTGTGTGTATTTGTACATATCCACACATCCAAACATAAATACATACACACATTCATGCTTTCATGCATGGGTGCATGAATACATCTATCCACCCGCCCGCCCTTCACACCCAAAAATGATTGCCGACAAATTAAATACACCCAAAAATGACATAAAGGAAAAAAAAAAAAAAAAAAAAAAAAAGAGGTTTATTTTACAGAATGCGATGATTATCTGCAGCTATCGAACAAGTTCGAAGTGCATCTTAGGGGCGAATTATGGGGTGGCTTTCCTAGTTGGAAACACACTCCCGCCTAAAAAAAAAAAAAAAAAATAAAAAAAAATAAAAAAAAAATAATAATAAAATAAATGTGTATTATACCCGCTCATGTTTTGAATGATATTCAAAGCTTAACTGGAAGTTAACTTCACAGTTCAGTTTGCGAAGAGACAACAATTCAAAGAACTGTGAATAAACCCTGTCTAATTTATAATTTAAACTTACATATTATTTCGGAAAGGTCTCCCCAGCTTCTTATCTAAAAATAATCGGTATATGCATCTGATGTTTGTGAGGTCGTGATTGGACTTAGTTATAGTTCTCAATAATTAAATAATAGTTTTTATTTTACAGGTAAAAATAATTTTTTATTTCATAGAGACATATATAAAATATTTAACATCCTGTTATAAAATTTCTTGTAAACTATTAAAAAAAAATTACGTCGTAGAAAATTTAAAAATCTACTTCAATAAATATATGTATAAATATATATATTTATTGAAGTAGATTTTTAAATTTACACACACACACACACACACACACACACACACACACACGTATTGGCATGCATACGTAGATGGTAACGTACATAAATACCTGCGTTCGTAATACAGATAGACATACCATACAGGATCATTTAAAAAAATATAGGCAGCAGTTTTACTTATATATATATATATGTATGTATATGTTCATCTTAATTTTACTTTCTATGAAAACTGATTAACAATTATTACATTTTTTACGTCGTAATTCTTTTAAAACATGCGGAACAGAATTCATAACAGGAATTAAAATATTTTTCAATATTTCAGATCGAAACAAAACATAACTATTTGAAAATAAACTAATGAATTATAATCAGTTATTATTTTCAACGAGAGGTATGATGGTTCAGATTTACGATTCTTTTAATATAACGATATAACTGGAAATAACATTTGCCATATCCCCGTCGATTTTTTTATAAATTTTTTTTTTTTTTTGCTTTTTCTTGCTAATTAGCAATAAATATTTGAACGTGCCATCATTCATGTTAATACATCAAAACCGAGGTTCAAAATCTAAGCTTGTATATTTTCCTATCTATCTTATATATATATATTTGCATATATATGTATATATAATTCACACACACACACACACACACACACACACACACACACACACACACACACACACACACACACACGTACGTACATACAAAAACATGAATTCGTAAACAAAATACTTAATCAAATAACATAAAATCAGAATGTTTTTTCTTCTATATAGGCCTATATAAGATGGATAGGAAAATACATCAACTTGGATTTTGAACGTCGGTTTCGATGTAATGGGCATGAATGATGGCACAGAGAAGTATTGATCCTACGAGCACCCGATTTTGAAGCGAGCGTTTCTGTAATGAGACGACTTCTAATTATAAACAAAACAAATCAAACAAACAAACAAACAAACAAATAAAAAAACAAAAAAAAAATCCTGATTTTATGTTATTTGATTAAGTATTTTGATTACGAATTTGTTTTTGTATGTACGTACGTACGTACGTACGTGCGTGTGTGTGTGTGTGTTTGTGTGAATTATATATACATATATGTGCATATATATATATATATATATATATATATATATTATATATATATATATATATCATACACAAAAACAGTGGACCTTGGGGGGGGGGGTGGTTTTGATTAAAAAAGATTTAAATTTTCCTGTTTGAAGAATAAATGGCGAAATGAATCGACCAAAAGAAGAAAACAAATAAGAACGTATTGGTTTCTTCAAAGTTTAACCTTGTCTTGTTGAACGTTGAACAAATTTAGGCAAAAATTAAAGTGTTTGCTATTATTATTATTTTTTTTTTTTAAATCAACTTTTATTCCAATATTTTTTTGTGACTTATTTAGATATTTTAGCGCGGGACTATATTTTGGGTTTTAAACAGAGGAAGAAGTAAATAAAAATAATTTATGTTATACATAATTCATGAATAACCGAACGTGTCTGTGTCTCTCTCTCTCTCTCTCTCTCTCTCTCTCTCTCTCTCTCTCTCTCTCTCTCTCTCTCTCTCTCTCTCTCTCTCTCTCTCTCTCTCTCTCTCTGTCTGTATTTGTATGTGCGTGTACATGTAAAATTAACGTTACCATCTTTATTTAAACGCATAAATACAAGAAATGTAGCATTTTGCCAAACCAATAACTTTCAGGCCAACATAATACTTGGAAAGACATTTGGAAAAATAATGTTTCTAGACTGTTATATTCATTATGCATATTCGGCTATTTCTGTTGTATTTGATTTGTACTTTGGTTTTACTGGAAGACTTGACCATGCTTAAATACATCAGTCTATCAAAAAAAAAAAATCATTCTCATCCGACTGACGTGCAAAGCTCAAATGATTTTGAATGTGCAAAACAAGGACCTATGACTTCTGCTTTAAGTAGGTCACTTTGCCCCGCCCATTAATAAGATCAGACGTAATGACAGGACTGATACCAAACAACACTATGCAAAGCCGTGAACGAAAATGACTATATTTCTCTTTTAGTTCCTGTTGCACGCATTTAATATAATAACAGTAATAAAAAATAAATTAAAAAGTTAAAAATGATAATAAAAATAACGTTGCAGTGATGTTAAATGAATTACACAGGTTTATGTTACGTCTGCTTGTTGATTATAAAAATATGTACCATCTGTGGCTATTTCTTGTAGTCAGTCATTTTCAGTATGAGAGCATGTTAAAACACGAAAGATTCATTGATTAGTAATTCTATTTAGTATTGGATGAAAGCGGAAAACCTTTTTGAGCTGAATTTAATGTCGATTTGAAGTTTTAGTTATGTTTTGGCATTCGCTGAAGCCGAATATATATATATATATATATATATATATATATATATATATATATATATATATAGAGAGAGAGAGAGAGAGAGAGAGAGAGAGAGAGAGAGAGAGAGAGAGTATTAGGATTACTTAAGTAAGTGCATTTTAAAACAGTGTTAATAGTATGTTGTAACTCAGTCGCATTTACCTCTACGCACTGTATACATGGGTACTTTCTAGACTAGGACACGAATACGATATTTGAAATTATTCATGCAATATTACAATGTCATGGGCGATTCCCTGTTGTAAGCTTCGGATTGTTAGCATTTCAATGTGATTTAAACAGCGAGTCCTTTATGAGACTGTGTTACCTTTATGTAGGCCAGGCAGCGGCATGCTGGCACTAATTTAAATCACCTAGTTTATTAATTTTCATTTTTTTTTCACTTTTTTTCTTCTTTTTTTTTTTCGTTTTTTTTTTTTTTTTTTTTTTTTTTTTTTTTTTTAAACAAGGATACGATACTTATCTATGCTACACTCACCTTCTCGGCACATCTTACATATCTTGTTTGTTTGTTTTTTTGTTGTTTTTGAAACAACGCTAGGATACTTATCTACGCTGTATACTCACCCTTTTCGGGATCACAGGATAAAAGTAAAAACGTTTATAAGATAACAAATTATAAATTAAAAAAAAAAAAAAAAAAAAAAAAAAAAAAAATTATTCTTAAAGTTCATTAAAGTATATTTTTCAAACTCTGCATGGATTTATTTTATGAAAGCAGAAATTTTTAAATTAGCTATTTGGTTTTAAAATTTTCAATTTAATCGATTTTGAATTAACATAAAAAAGAATGCTCATAATAAATAAGCAAATTTTTTTTTTTTTTTAGAGAGAAGAAGAAAAGAAATCCACTCGTTTTAATTACTTATTATACTAAAAAAGAAAAAGAAATTGTAATGAATAAAATTAAAGATACCGTTTCTATGCAAACATGGGAATGACTTTTTGAAATTTTTCCTTTTTTTTAAAGTAATAGTTATTTGTTGTCATATAACTAAACAGTAAAACAGGTAACGTGACCACTGTTAGAAATAACACATCCAACAAGCTGGATAAACACCAGAGACTCACACCTTCTCTGCGACACATCTATTTTTATTTTTCTTATATAATCTTTATTATTTTATTTTATTTTATTTTACTTCACTTTTAACGATGATATCCTTCCATCTTGAAAATGACGTCTACCAGCGTAAGAATACAACCCTTACAGACATTTTGGATCGCACCCTTTTCTAAACGACCCCTCCCTTTCTGTGGCAGAATGGACCTTCTCTTTCTTCAACGTCATGAAATGATCGTGCAAGACATTTCAAGCGTTATCAGACCCATTATATTCTCTCCATCAAAAACAATACTGTCACTTACACATGTCGGCTTATTTATACCCATGTATATGTATAAATTGTCAGACTGGTGACATCCACAGCGGTTGCGAATTGTGACTCACTGCTACACATATCGACAAGACACTGACAAGCTGCAGCACGGTGTTGTGGTTTTTAAAGACACACGTCATGCATCGTCAGCCACGTTGCTTACAAACAAGATCTTGGTAATGTTCACCTATCTGAGATGAAATTGTACTGGTTATAACTTGTATGTAACTGAAGTGTGTATATATTTGTTGTGTGTGTTTATGTGTGTGTGTGTGTGTGCATATGTGTTCATGAGTGTATGTATGTATGTATGGGTGTGAGTGTGTGTGTGTATCTGTGTATATTAGTGTCTACGTATACCTCTATTTGTATGCATATAGATATATATGTACCTATGTTTATATATACGTAAATATGTGTATGTATGTATGTATGTATGTATGTATGTATATGTTGTATGTTTGTTTGTGTGTGTGTGTGTGTATGGCTATCTGTTTTCGATCTCATACTCTCATAGTTTGTGCGATAGATATACTTGCAAACTGAAAATTAACCATGCTCGCGTGTGCAGTCGAAGAACTGTATATTAATTTCAGTATTTCCATGAAAATTGGAATCAGCCATCACTTTCTCTTGATATTCTCTTCTTATTATTATGTTTCTTTTAACGGTAAAAAATAACTTTCTCCCAAACACACATGCGCACACACACAGACACAGACACACACAATTATATAATGAAAATTATGAATAATTAACTGTATTCAGTTGAATTATAGTATCAAATGATTAATGAGTTTAACTGATTTAAATATATCATTTTATAACGATAATATTTGCGTTGTTTTTCGCGTTTACTTCTCAAATGTCAAAGAAATAATAATATTAATAATAATAATAATAATAATAATAATAAGAATAATGATGATGATGATGATGATAATAAAATCCCAAAACAATGAAAGAACAAACATAAAATAAATAAATAAATAATTAAATAAAATGATAAAAAAGAAGTAGAAAAAAATAAATGATTTAAAAAAAGAACCCAAAAATCTAAAACACAACAAAACATCCCCCCTCCCTCCAAAAAATAAATAAAAAATAACCTACCCACCCCTAACAAAACAAAACCGAGCAGAAACATATATAAAATTAATTAAAAAATTAAAAAGATACACATAAAACCATCCTTCCGTTCTAGCAATATTAAAATGATGGTGATGATGATGATGTTAATAATAATAATAATAATAATAAATATAAAGAGTAAAATTCATTTTGCTGTTGCTGACATTAATGATGATAATGATGGCATAATGGTTATGGTGTTGAGATGCTGATGTTAAAGATGATACTTAATGATTGTAACTATTGACTTAACAGCCAAAATCTTCTGAACTATTTTTTTTTTTTTTTTTTTCATCACGATCGATTAAAACATGTTCTATTATTTTTATTATACAATATAAAAAGCTCATTTAGATTCTTACTCGAACTCACTGACGGTTAGACAGAAATGAAAACATAGAAATAAATGACAATGCATTTGTTTAGTTCCATACAAGTCACTCAGTCAACCATTTGAAGCGTACATACCTTTAGTGCAGGGGTGGCCAAACTTTTTTACCAGAGGGCCAAATTTGCAACTTTCTTGCCACTGGAGGGCCGGATTAAATGAAATTTACGTAAAATTTGTCGTAACTGGTTGCCATCTTTATTAAAATATATATTATTGTAGTAGAATAACAAAAAAATAACACCATCTTGTTTACACTTGTATTTAATAAAAGGTTTATATATCAATGAGATAAATGCAACTGTCCACAATTTTGAACAAGCCTTTTAAAGTCTGGAGTAAAACTAGTTGTCGAAACTTTCATAATTGCTTGTAAATTTGAATCTGACAATACTGATCTGTTTTTTGACTTTGTTTGATTTAAGCATGAAAAAGTCTGTTCACAAATATAAGTTGATCCAAATATACACAGCATCCTAGCAGCAAAACCTCGTAGATTGATAAACTTTTCAGCAGGCAAATATTTGAAAAATTCTACCAAAGGCATATTCCTAAACTTCATTTTCAGCTCATTATTAGCTTGTAGATCTATTAGTTCCAGCTGAAGAACATCAGGGGCTGTCTCAATTTCTGTACTGAAGGGTGAAACAAGTATATTAAATGATGAATCCATTACTCTGAAGTCTGAAAATCTTCTTTGGAATTCTTGTTTCAAGATGCAGAGTTGATTGCTGTATTTTTCAGCAAGTTTACTATCTACTGTTGCCTTCCTTAGCAAAGAAAAACGAATAAAATTACATTCTGATATCTGTTTGGCAAAAAGTGAGAGTTTTGCCTCAAAAGCTTTACTTTGGTGTACATATCATGCACAAATAATCCTTTTCCTTGCAATTCCAAATTTAGAGAATTGAGCTTTTCAAACATTTCAGTGGCAAACATAAAATCACAAAGCCAGTAATCATTTTTCATCTTCTCTATAAAATCACATTTCATTTGTTTGATATCAAGGAAAAGGAGAATTTCGTCTCTTAGTTCAAAGACTCTTCTTAGAACTTTCCCATGACTAAGCCACCGAACACTATTGTGATATAGCACATCTTTATATTCAGTCTCAATATCATCCAGTAATGTCTTGAATTGTCTGTGTGATAATGGTCTGGATCTGAGTAGATTAACTACTTCAACTACAGGACGTATCACATGATTAAAAATCCAGAGCTGACTTGCATAAACTTTCTTGATGAATGATACAATGAAATTTCCATATTTCATGCTGAGGACAGTTTTCTTTAATCTTCTTTTGTAGGAGGCTAATCATGCCTTTGTTTTTTCCAGTTAGAGCAGGTGCACCGTCAGTAGTGATACTCACCAATTTATTCCACGGCAGGCCAGCCTCCTCCACACACTTTATTACACATTTACACAGGTCTTCCCCCGTAGTTGTGCCTTTTAAAGGTTCAACTGATAACAACTCCTCTGAAATTGTAAAATCTGACTTGATACCACGTATAAATATCATGAGTTGTGCAATGTCCTGAACATCATTGCTTTCATCCAGAGCTAATGAAAACCACATGAAATCAGTGCAAGCAGTGTGAAGCTGTTGGGACAAATCTTTGCTGATATCTTGTACCCTTCTCATAACTGTATTCCTTGATAGTGCAATATTCTCAAATTTATTCTGTGCTTCTGGACAAAGTATGCGTGCCGCATCCACAATGCAGTCTTTTACAAATTCTCCATCAGAAAAAGGTTTTTTGCATTGTGCAATTTTGTAACTAATATAAAAACTAGCTTCTGTTGCTGAAATGTGAATGGATTGTGTCTTTGAAAAAAGCGACTGTTGCTTTATTAGATTTTTCACCATATCAGCAGCTTTATTAACCTTTTGCTCTGTTGATAGTCTTTCACTGTATCCAGCGTGTTTTGTATTATAGTATCTTTTCAAATTATATTCTTTAAAAACTGATATTCCCTCATTACAAATTAAACACGCTGCTTTACCATTTACCGCAGTGAACAAATATTGATATGTCCATTCCTCCTTAAAAACTCGGCATTCATCATCTACTTTTCTCTTTTTCGTTGGAGACATTTTAACTGATAAGGTAGAGAAAAAAATAAAATTATTGCTGCTTCTGAGAAGAAAATCCAATGTGCGTATTGTCTCTTACATGCTCAGTAAAATACTGAAAGTCAAAGCTGGAACAATTAACTTCCTGATTTCTTACAAAGTAGGCTAGTAGGCCAAAGGGATGTGAAAAAGAGCACATACAGGCTATGTTAGCTACTTACGTCATGGTTGGCAGACTGTTCTAAAAATAACGCTGCAAGGGCATTTATTCTAAAAATAACAACGCTTGCCACAAGCTACTGCTAGTAGCAGCCAGCGCTGTTGCACTGCTTGTTCACAGTGGTAAATATGGTGCTTGGAAAAAAACAAGGCAAGGTGTTTGGCGGGCCGGATGAAACAGGACTGGGGGCCGGATGCGGCCCGCGGGCCGTAGTTTGGCCACCACTGCTTTAGTGCATGTTCGTTCGCGTAAACCTGTGCCAGTTCGTAATCCATGAGTTCGAACAAGTCTGCACAAGATAGCGTAGGTGTTTTTAAGAGGACTGTTTGCCTCTTCGCGGCTGTGTTTTTATTCTCTTTTAATTTATTTCTGTTCGAGTATTAATTTTAATTCTTTGTTTCTGTATCTTGATTATCTTATCATGCCTTATCTCTTTGTCTGTGCCCTCTCTCCTTATGAATACAATGCTGTAAGAAATTACCGTATTCTTTGAGTGTTTTTTTTTGTTTTTGTTTCATTCAGACCACATTTTGTTCAGTTTAAGGTTCATTTTGATATTTCAATTTTCACTGAGTTATTATTATAGTGAATGATGTCTTAACTGTTAGTTATTATAAATCAGAGATTATAACATAGTTTTAGTAATTTTAGACTGCATAACAGAGAAATTGCTGGAAATTATTCTTTTTACCTGTAGGGGTGCGTGTATGCTTGTATATGTATGTTTAATGAAGACTATATATACAGCATGTTACTCTGCATTGCTCGCGTTCTATAGAATCGCCCTATATTAAATATAATTAATTCAGTAGTTCTCAGTGAATATTATTTTCCAGATATTTTTGTATCAGATTAGTTTTGCATTGAACATTTCAGTTAAAGAATTTATTGTAGGAAGCATTCGTATGTGAGATATATAGCCTATACCGTTGTCTTATGCCTTAATTTATTTTACAACAGCGGCGTATGCTTTATATGCAAACCGCAATGATCTGAAATCACATTTTTTAAGTTAACAATTATTTTCCTGTTATTCCACATCCACTGAGGCACTGGGGTGTTTACAGACGAATGCAAAATAGCTGACGTACTAATGTCACTGAGAGAGTAAGTATATTATAATGTATTCGGCGTTAGCTAATTGTTACCAGTTTGTTTATTGATAAATCCCTCAGCTAACACAGCATTGCGCTTGAACAGTCAAACGACAAGCGCTGATAGCGAACACAACGAAGGTCATGGTTACTCCTCAACAGACATCGGATCGGCTGTTTCAAAAGTAGGTCAGTCTCTACGCGCTCTTCAGTCTTTCAGCAAAACGAGCAGTAACTTCAACGTTAGTGATGTCGACTTTTTGTTGATGACACATGTGATTTGTCATGGTGATCTGTTACAATAACTTGATTTTAATATATAGACGTAATTACTAAATAGGCGTTTTGTAGATAGAAGACACTAAACTGTGCAAATAAAGGTTATTTTGTAAGATGGTGTTCTCCATAAAGCGATTTTAGTAGTCGCATTGCTTGTTGATATTCCACTGCTAAATATAATTTTATTTGGATAATATTACATTAGAGACACAAGTGTATTAGTAAAATAGTATACGAGTCTTATAGAATATGATTATTAAAAAGAAAGAAGAAAAAAGCTGGTAATTATACTGGATATAAAAATTTATGGAGTGTTTCACCGTTTCACAAAAAACCCATCATGTTGGTCCAAACTTTACAATGGTTTACTTAATAAAAATTATCAATTGAAAAACCAACCCTATAATAATGTCAGGCTAAATGCATGGGGCATAAGTGTAAAATTACTAGGTTTATAATTTGTGTTTGACAACCGCTAATTCGCTTTTACTGAACTGTGTGAACGAATAATTTTTTTGGCCGTTGATCCATCGAGTAAAAAGTACCTATTTACACACTTTATCTAGCACACTTCAGTGATGACCAATATAACAATATGTCAAGTGTTGTATCAGTCCTTTATTCACCCCCAGGAAACAAAATGATCATAAATAGTTTTATTCACAAACTGACCTTACACTTAAAAAAACGTTTCCGCATTATTTAGCTTGGTGTCTTATATCGACTGACAAAAGGTGAACTTGATTCGGATTATCCCTTTTTGTTCTGTTTTTATTTGAACAAAAACCTAAAGGGTCTTTATTTGACTTTTTAATTCTTTTTGTTTTAATATATATTTTGGGTTCAAAAAAATATTGGAATTAATAATTATTTTAGATACCTCAAAAGTATCAATTAAAATTGTATAGGTAGAGAGAGAGAGAGAGCTAGAACGAGAGAGTGAGACAAGAGGCATGGACGGGAGAAAGAAAGACGGAGAGAGAAAATAAAGGGAGGAACAAATAAAACATTGTTTCTGCTGTTTACTTCAAAAATAATTAACATGAATTATAACTTTTAAATACAGAGGGGCTACAATTAATCAAAAACGGGATTTGAGTCTTCTAAATTGTGATTCAAACATTTTTGTTTTTCACATTAACAGTTGGTTAATTTCCATATTATTTTTTTTTGCGTGTTTTCGAAATAACTTTCATCTTTTAAAATAGGTAATTGAAACAGGCACATCCCTGCGATACAAACCAGCCTACTTCATATTCGAGACATGATCAGCGACAGAGCTTTACCAGAGGTGGACAGTAGTCTTAAAACGAGTACATTACTCCTTCAGGTCAATTCATAACAACAAATATTCCAAAAGGGACTTATTAATTTCGTTGTGTGCATGGGCTTACGACTCTAGGGAGTGGCACAGGGGCAAGTGCTATTTTCAGAGTACGGATAAAAAAAAAAAAAAAAAAACCGAGGGGACATTAGGGAAAAAGCAATGTGTAATTAATTGTGTTTTCATCTGTATATATATAAATATATATATTTTTTTTAAATCAAACCCTCTGTCCTCTTTAATCAAAGCGTCACCATACCCCAATACTTATGCAACAAATTTAATTTACTTTGTATTTATGGTAGTGCTATTTTTTTTTCTTTTTGCATGCACTCCACCTAACAAGACGATATGAAAAAAAAAAAAAAAAAAAAAAAATAAAAAAAAAATTAAAAACAAATTAATAAAATAACATAAAAGTATATGTAAGAAGTAAAGAAAAAAAAAAATTATTATAATAATTAGTTTAGTAAATACTGATTTTAGACGATCTAAAACATACAAAAAATTATAACATCATTCATTCAGATTGTTATTTTTAAGATATTTATTTCAATTAATCATTTAAACCATTGTTTTATTATCATCCACGTGTTCTTTTATTACAATTAGGATAAGGAAAAAAAAAAAAAAAAAAAAAAAAATAAAATTAAATAAGAGTCAACATATTCAAAACACAAATAATAATAATAATAATTATTACTATTATTACTATTATTACTAATGTTGTTGTTGTTATTATTATTATTTAAGCATTATATAAAATTACCGTAAGAAAATAAACAGATGAGATAATAAATTTGGTTCTGTTTTGCATTTGAAACATTACGTTGTCTTGGCTTTAAATCCTAATGATCGGTCTTACAACAGGTCACAATGAACTACTTAATATAAAATATATATACTTATATTTGTTTATATACAAATGTGTAAATGAAACAAACAACAACAACAACACACACACACACACACAAACAACAAAAAACACTCCATTAATAAATAAATAACAAAAACAATATATATATAAAGCCTTCAGAAAACAAAATATTAATTAATAGATGTTTAAAAAAAAAAAAAAAAAAAGGAAAAAAACGAAAGATAAAGAACTGAATCCGATGACGACATATACACACAAATGTAGCCAGAACATTTCTTTGTTTTCTTTACAATATAATTATTTTCTGTGTCTGAGTGGACATATTTTAAATTGTTTTCGCACACGCATCAGGCGTACCAACACATAACGCATGGAGATTCATTTGCAAACCTGCTATAATTGATATTGATAATAACTATATTACATAAAGACTTAAGATTTGAAAATTTGCTCTATTTAAAGCAGTATAACTTGCAAAGGGATGTGGGGGGTATAAAGAAATTGGAAGTTTTGTCGGAACGAAATTACGTCTCCAAGAATATCATCTTGATACCATTCATCCTCTCGGAATTCAGTTACTTACCTCAGTAATACGTTTTTAAATAAAAAAAATTATATTTTCATAAAATACTGATTGAGTAAGCATGTAGAAACCTACCACTCTCATTTTGTAAATGTACTTTTGATATATTTTGCATAAAATAAGAAACTGAAGACGTCTGCTGTGTATTGACCATCATCAAATGTTTACGGGTCACAGGGTACAGCGCGGGAACTCGTTGTAGCAGAATTAAGCAAACTTCATGCGCATGCGTATACCTTTGTCCCTAATGGCGGCGACCACGGAAGAAGCAGTACAGGTAGAGTTTGTACAAGATCTTGCACGGTTTTCTAAGTATTCATTCGACAATCAGAGACTATTTTATGACAAAAAGATTTGCCGTACATGAGTTGTTGGCTTCTGTTTCCTCCCATTGATAATTCTTTTAATTTTTGGCTCGCCGCCACATCTAGGCGTACGCCGAGGGTGCCGGATGATCGCAATGCCAATGGGTGAATGGCAGTCGCCAACCATTGCCCCAATATTAAACAGACACAGAGGTACTCGATTAATTTAAAGTTGTTTTTTTTTGCGATTTTTTTTCTTCTGTTCGTCACTTACGTATTATAAAAGTGACTGTATATTTTTAATTTACCAACAATCCTTTTGTTTATTTTGAATTTCAAACTTCGACCATTCGGAATTTTAATATTGTGATTTTTCTTAATTAATAAATTTATACAGCTTTGCGAATAGTTTATCAGAATCCTAATTTCACTCCTAAAGTTCGGCCATTCATTCTTGAATCGCAGTCTCCCATTTTTTACTTGGTTGGGAAATTATCAGAGCATGGAGCAACTAAATGACAACATCTTCGTATTTCTGCTTGGGTACAAATTTGAGCTAACATTTTTTTTTTTTTTCCCCCTCTTTAATGTTTTGTGTTAATGTATGTTAAATTTGTAAAAATGTTCAGTCAGATATATTTTATTTTTAATGAATGCATAAACTTAATGACAATATCCTGTTGGTGTTTCAGGTTGGTAAAGTGTTTGCCTATCATCATTTTTTTTTTTTTATGTTTAATTTTATTTTTAATATATTATTAATTTTGTTAAAATTTTAATTTTAATTTTTTTCAATTATTTATATATTTTCTGCATGATTCACTAATTTTGGGAGAATATTTCTTGCAGATGGTTATAATTTGGTTTTGAAATAGTGATGACATCAGAAGTTATTTTCATTACCTGCTTACAGTATTTCAACATAGAAACCATGTACTGGTGCAGCTAATCTAATATAGCTTAGATATGTATACACCACAAATCAGAAGAATAATGCAAAACAAATAATAATTTATAATAAGTTATTGAATGATTTTATTATTATTGAAAAACAACAATAAAATGGTGATGAATTAAACATATTGAGCATTTTAAAACGATTATTTTAAAAGAATAAATAACCTGAATGAAAAATAAATAATGTTTTTTGTAAATGTGCAAATCTTCATTCTACTAATATGTTTAAATGTAAATCAAAACATTTTTTATTCAAAAAGAAAGCCTCCACTATTTTTAAGTTGTTTATTTTTAGTGTTATTTTTTTTAATCAAAAATTATGTTCATAAATTTAGTTTGATTCTAGATCATGTCATTCTTCACAGCTTTAAACATTTTCAGTGATGTTATTTATGGTGTGGTATAATACTCAACATCTTTAATGCTCTCTGTCCAGCTGTGTCTCATCATTATGATAAATTAGGTCATTAATATTCTGTAGGAAAATTTTCACCAGTCTTTGAATAAATTTATTTAATAATTCCAACAGATTTACACCAAAACCATCAGTTGTCATATGTTACTGGAAATTTTCTTTTTTGTATTAATCTTGATTTTTTATTTTTATATTTTTTATAATCCGATCTACAAACTGACATATGGAGTAATAAATGCTTTAATAATCATGATTTCTTTTTTCTGGTACCAAACAATAGTCTAAATAATCTTGACAATGATTTTTTTATTATTTTATTTATTTAGAATAGTAAAAATTGAAGAAATTCACTTATTTTTGGTGGGGATCTTAATTTAATAAAACAAAATTATGTTAAGTTAGGTAGAAATTTGCATTTTCAAAAATATTTATATAAATAATTAAAAAAAAAGGAAAGAATACATTCATTTGTTGATGGAAGAGCTTATATTTTCATATTGGTGACACTGTTACTAGGTTTTATTGCCTTAATGACATGCATATGGCTTTAAATATGAGAATATTTTTGTCTTAATTACTGAAATAATGAATAATACAAAGTATCAATAACCAGTAATTGTAATTTTGCAGTTATGAAATAATGTTTCATTATGCTGTTTTGTGGCAATACACATGCATTGTTTATGAACAGATCAGTTTTTAAAAATCTAAGAATTTAGATTACACTTAAAAACAAACAGGTAACTGAGAAGAATCATTTATGTTTGGCAAATCAAATGTAAACCGTATGTTTTCAAACAAAGAAGAGGGGCAGTAGGTTTTATTATCAAGAACAAAACCCTCATCCTTCAATGAAAAATACTGTTTTAAAAAACAGTTTCTGCTGAATGAAAAATATCAGTGCTGGGAACTGTCAATCCAAAACCACTTTCTGTCAAATGTTTATTGCAAATAAATGATTTGGACTTCATTATGAATGAGAAAAATATTCATAAATTATTGATTTAATGAATCTGATTTATTTTGATATGTCTGGCTATATATTTTTTCACTTAAAATGATAATTATTTTTAAAATATTTATACCTTATTCAGATGAATTACTCTAATGCTATAAATAATTTCACAACTCAAAAAGAACATTTTCAATAAGTTCAATAAACCACAAATATATATGTTATTTTATGTACCAATGAAATTTGGAGACATCAACCTGATTATGCATTATTAAATTTGTTAGATACACATCTATGCAGGTTTAGTATTTGAGTATTTTTATGTCATTCTATAACTTCATTTGATGATGACACTTTTTATTCAACTTGTTCTGATCCTAATTTGGCAGAGGATTTTTTGCTTTTTGTATTTGAACAGGAAAAGGACAGTATTTATGCTCCAGTCATTTAATTTAAAAAAAAAAAAAAAAAAAAAAATAATAATAATAATAAATAATAAAAATAGAAAGTATTTTTTATCCTTTTGTTAGAGGCTAAACTGCTGTTTCATTTCTATTGGTTTTGAGCATATTCAGTGAATGGCTGTTTCATTTACCTCCCTCTGATAGTATCATCTGTAGGCTTTTTAATGTCTGCCATCATTATCATTTAATAATAAGGACCAGTTATGTATATAGTTTTTTTTTTTTTTTTTAATTCTGTTACAGTTATTAAAGTTAATATATGCACTTATAATATTTATATGCAGTTTTAGTTTTTCAAAAGAAAAGTATTATAAAAATTTTGACTGCATTATGCTTATGCTTTATTGGATGAACATCAAGAATTCTTGCTATGGATTTTGTTCTAGAAAATATCTTTTTTGGCTTAATCCTGTTAATAACATGTTTTGAATCTGAAAATGTTTAACACATGGTTGTTATGTTACCTTGCTGGTATTATTTATTAATGAAATGTTAAGATAAACATATCAAGGATAGTTGATGCATGTAAATGATGGTATAGTTGCTGGGGAAACTAGCTGTAATCAATGTGACCTTTGAAATAATTTATAAAACTGAACTGAATGTTTTATTAAAAGTTTCACTTTTTTCATTATAAATAAATAAATAAATAAATAAATATATATATATATATATATATATATTATATATACATACATTATTGCATAAGTTTGATTTCCTTTACATCACCATTTGCCTGACCTGCTTGATATTCACCAACCTTTTATCACATTTAAGAATTAAATAATTTTAATATCAGTAGAAATGAAATAAAATTCCATTTCATCTTCAGCTGCATTATATTTTTGTATGTAAACAGGTACATAAATTCAGACTGAAATAGTATCACTAACGACATATTTGCAAGCCAGATTATTCTCCATACACAACTTTGTACATACAACAGGTATCATTTGAATAAACTGCAGTATACAGTAGCTGATTCAGAATGTTTTTAAATAGAATTTTGAAAAAAAAAAAAAAATAATAATAAAAATAAATTTATTATCTATTGGTGAATAAAATAAATTACAATAATATGAACATTTTTGAAGACAATGAGAATGTGTAGAAGTTTATTATTTCACATTGAAGAGATCATTGCCCAATTGATTTATTTTAATTATGCATGAAATTGCTTGTGCATTCCAAAGTTAAAAGCAATGAGTGCTATTTATTTTCAGTCATATCAAAAAGAATATATAATATTTTGTTCTTGTTAATCAGATTATTATTTATTTAAGTAAGATTTTGTTGTCTCTGATATTTTCTTTGCTGAGTTGCCAAATATTCATTTATTCCAACCCTCATTTATACACTGCCTTAATAATATTTAAAAGCATTAAATAAAATTGAAAACAGTTGTTGACTCAGATAAGTCAGTTATGTTAAAAGTTAATGGATAAAAAACATATTTTAAGCATTGGTTTGTAGAATAATGATTCCTTTCTAGAATAATCGTTTTCCTGGATAAAATCCTGTTTGGACAAAGATATAGGTTTATTGATCTCTTGGTAGCCTGATGAAATACTTCTATTTAAAAAAAAAAAGTAAGCATAAAAATAATTATGAGAAATATATTTGTACTGATTGCTATGTACTGTACTGAGGACTGTTTTGTGTTGGTCCTGTAGTACTTGAGAAATGGCTGTATCAGAACACACTCCAGCAAGATTTCACAACCTTGCTGGAACAGAACCAACAGTCAACTGTGCTGTCACACTTGGCTGACTCCCTCCCACTGTTGATTGTGCTATCAGTTAAGCTATAGGCCTTTTTTTCCCTGCCTGTACTCTGAAGCAACAAAGCAGACGGCTCTGGTATGGTGAGGGTGAGATATAGGACATGTGGTATCTAAGACTTGTGTGTATTCTAGGTCCAAGTTTGTTAAGGGTGTTTGTCTTTTGTTGGTTGGCCATGGGTATAGTTGTTGTGTAGATAAATGAATATTATAACTACTTGGTCTAAGCAGGAAGTTGTAACACTGCTTTGAGGTTATAGTATCATCTTGACACCAGATCATCATTGTACATTAGTACTGACTTGTATTGTTTGTTGTTTGAGAAATCCAATAGTTTTATCGAGGCTGTATATCTTTAAATGTTTTGATTACCAGAATTGTGTATAGATAAAGGTTTTTCTAATGATGTAGTAGTCTTGGTAGTTTCATAAATGTCCTTTAATCTGTTAGGATGCATAAGTGTACATGAGCATTTCATAAATGTGGCAAATTTTGGTTATTTGCATATGAAGGGGAAATTATACCTTTAAGTAATCATTTCCTATGTATTTTTACTTTGTTTGTTTCTTGTTTAATATTTATGTTAATGTTCAGATATTTTTGAATTTGTTGTTGTTTTTACTTTTTGAGACTGTTTTGATTACCTTGTTAGCTTGCCATGGTATATTTTTATTACTGTAAAAAAAAAAAATAATAAAAAAAATGCTTCCAGACAAATACTGAATTATGTTAATGTAATTTATTTTTCTGTTTTTTTTTTTTTTAAGTGTTGTTAATAACATATATTTTATGAATGTAATAATAACCAGCTTTCTTATAAACACACAAAAATACAGTTTAACAATGAAATAAAAAGGAAGTCAAAAATAGCAATATAATGAGAACCTGTAATAGCTGAATTTGATCTCTTCAGTGAAATTAAAGATCTCAAGACATCTATTCTTGGTTGGTTGAAAAGTAAAAGTCTTGTGTTCAAGTAGGCAAGAAGCAGATGAATTTAACACAGTAAATTCTTTTTTATCATAATGTTTTAAACATTTACTCAGACATAGTAAAAATGTGTTGTTTTGGTTTTTGCTATTAAAATGTATTTAATTACATACATATCCTTTTCAACAGGTTCTTATTTAAAAAAAAAACATTTCATGTCTTATAAATTTATCATTTATTTCTTCTTGTGACTGTAAAAATTTTGAATGTTCCAATGCTGCACTTTTTCTTTTTTCAGAAATTTGCAAAATAATAACAGTTAAAATTTTCTTTTTGACTCTGAAATGCTATCGGTGTACGACCATTTTTATTTCCGAAATGTGATAGAGAACTTGAGATCAAATCTTGACTTGGTAACCAGAAATAATTGTTATTCATGCAATTTCCAGTAAACAGTTTTTTCCACCACAAAACCCATTTATTTGATACATTTATTTTTAGCTACTGGAAAGTGGGTACAGCTAATATGTCATGTATTAAGAAATGATTGTATTGTATTGGTTATATTTATTAGTAGAAATTGTTTTACAAAAGGATATATTAACTTTTAGGTTTTGACATTGATGATAATGATTGGCCATTTTCTAAATTTGATAGCTTCATGCATTTCTTTATATTCTTTATATATAAAATGAAAAGAAAATATTTTTTAAAAATCCATCATGGGCAGGGCATGGATGTAATTTTTTTCATTGGTGAATATTGGAAATTTCATATAACCATTTGTAAAGAGCAGGGTTCTTGGTTGATATGATGTAATATCTCATAGCAAAAAGATATTATTTATAAAAATAACATTAGAAAAGAATGATGTGCACATTTCAAAATATTTTTCTGTAATTTTTATCAATGGAATCAGTTTGTTAGTGGAACCTTTAGTTATTTTTTTCTGATGATTAAATAACTGAAATAAATTTTTTAATTTTAAGGATGATGTTCAGACTGCTTGTAATATGCCAGCCATAACAAATGGTGGTGGAAATAGTCATCATAATGGAGATTCACAGCTAGATTTATCTACTCAGACTATCGAGGGGTCGTTATCAGACTCCCCAAACGAATCAGAAGAACCACACTCTGTTAGTGGCAGTGGTGATACAAACCAAACAGAATCCTCACATAACATGGAGAGAGGGTTGAGAAGTACCTTGTTAGAAAACTGCAAAGAATTTACTAAGGTAAAGAGTCAATCTTGTGATAGCACATCTTTAACATTTCAAACGATGGGCAAAGAACATGGTTCAAAGAATAATGAACTGAGCAACTCTGACTGTGATAATTCTGATGTGAGTGTGGCTATGAAGTGTGACAAGTCTTTAATGAATGGTGTGGAGGAGAAAATGGATCCAGCTGACAGTGATGATGAATCATTGGCTACTACTCTAGCCAAAGACAAACAGTCTGATAGTGAAAATGAAAGTCTGGCTACAGTTGCTAAAGAAAGTATGAAAACTGCAGCATTGAACAGTGTTAAAAATGCATCGAAACCTTTACCAAGGGCAAGAAAATCAGCATTTTCGATAATAAAAACTGTCAATTTAGCACCTATAGCGAATGTAACCATTCCATTGAAAGAGGTTGAGTATGCATTAAAGTATGATAAGGCTTTGGACACTATTAGTATTGGAACCAGTGACGACCAGGAAACAGAAGAAGATCGTGATGTGAGCAATGTGGAATCAGGGCAAGAACTAGACACCACTGTTAAGAAAAAAGGAAAAATCTTTAAAAGAAAGAAAAGAATGGGTACATACAATTTTCCATCATCAAAAAAATGGAAGAAAAGAAAAGCTCATAAGACGGACAGTGATGCTACACACAGTGGGACAGAGAGTGCTATCAGCAACAGCATGGATTGTGAGTTGAATGATGACAGTGCCACTAACTCAACTGGTGATGATGTGATAATGATAACAGACGATAAGTCAGACACGTCTCAAAGTGAGGTCCCTGTCAAACAGACTGCACCTGCTAATGCACTGGATGTTCTTTCAAGAAATTCACACCTGGCTTTCAAACCCAAACCTCGATCTCTGACAGCTAGGAAAAAGATCAATGATGGAAATCCTCATAAAGGCAAAACAGTTATGCAGCTTCTGAATGAAACAAATGAAAAGAAGAAACGAGAAATGGAAGCTGTTGCTGCGAGTTTGGTGTCACCTTCACAGAACAATATGCAGGCAAGACAAGTTTTAAAATTTAAAACTTGACAAAGATAACTGTTATTAGCACCTTATGTAACTGCAATATATTACTGGCAGTTATAATTTTGTTTCTTAAAAGTTTAAAGAAACTATCCTTCATTGTCAGTTTTTCTTTTCTGGAGATTTTCTCTTATTGATCACTGTTCGCTAATCCAGTTTTTCCAAGATAAAAATTGTCAGTTTTAGTTAAAATTCTGCCTGTATGTAAAGTTTTTATGTAAATGCAGTTTCAGCTATCATCCATAAACACAGTCATGAGAGGAATTATAAAACTTTTGTTCTTAAATATTTGTTATTTATGTTCATAATTATATGTGGAAAGGTCATAATGACGATGCAGATAAAAATAAACTAAACTATTGATTTGTCAAGATAGAGAATACTGTAATATTCTCATTGGTTGTACACAATTTAAAAACTGATTTTTAATTATTTTTTTTCAGTCGGCAGGCACTACTGTTCAAGGTAGAACTTTTTTCACATTTTATTTGTTTGTCTGGTTTCTTTTCTTATTTCCATTTTGTAGATACAGGTCATACAAAGAATAGTCCTTCATACACTATGATTTATATGCATGTAAATATTTGTATAAAAGTCAAGGCATAATTACTTGTACCTTTGCATTTGAAAATCTGTTTCCTTTCCTTTGGCTAACTAACATTTTTTTTTTTGGGGGG
This sequence comes from Chrysomallon squamiferum, assembly GCA_012295275.1. Classification (NCBI taxonomy): domain Eukaryota; kingdom Metazoa; phylum Mollusca; class Gastropoda; order Neomphalida; family Peltospiridae; genus Chrysomallon; species Chrysomallon squamiferum. Next base: position 22,321,682 of record CM022672.1, on the reverse strand, counting down.
GGCATTCAAAGAATAGCACTTTATACATATTTATTTATAGGTATATAATAATTTGTACACAGGTTAAGAATAATTACTCTTATCTTTGCATTTGAAAGTGTTTCCTTTCATTTGACCAAATAACATGCATACGGAAAATCAGACTACATATACAATGCTATGTTAAACTGACCTTGAAATTTTTAAATTAGAAAATACAGAAATTTATTCATTTCAATTTACTTTTTAAAAACATTGGGACGTTTTTATTATATTTCAGTTTGATTTTATCTCTGTTTTTTTTTTTTTTTTTCAGGAACTGATGGTTTTGAAGCAGACTTGGATGAAAGCAGAGAAGGCTGTATGTTTTTTCTACACTGTATTTCAGCTCTGATACGCAGATTCATCTAATGTTTTAAGCACATTTTTAATCTCTTTATTTTTTTTAATGTCTTTCTAAATGTAAATAATTTTAGCATTCTTCTGATAAAAAAATATTTTGGATTATTCTAGAATAGTTTTTCTTTGAATATTTTAAATCCATAATTAGGTATAATTTGATCCTTACTATTTATATTTGAATTTTCTTTTGATTTATTTAAAAATAACTTTTAGATTTTTTTATAAAATCAGGTGAAAATGAGGTAGAAAGAAATGGTGTTAGAAAAACCCTCCGAAAAAGAAAATCTCCAGGTATGTATTCATTGTGTATTTTATCTATATTTTTAAATTTCTTTTTTAAGTTTTTAAAACAATTATTTTCTGTTAGTGTGCAGCTAGGTTAACCAAACAAAAATTAGTTCTGTTTATGTTTTAATTTATCAGATATAGATATGCATAGATAGTGTCTTTATTATTTACATTATATGTATTTATTGTGTATTTTAATCTTTATTATTTTTTTCTGTTAGTGTGCATATAGATTAACAAACAAAAATTACTTTTTGTCTTTTTTTTTATTATATAAATATTGTCTGTGTTATATATGTTTTTTGTGTAAATGATATTGATTTGTATCCAAAAATATTTATGCATGGAGAGAATAGTCAATAATAATTTAATGGTTGTAAGATCATCATGTGTAAATTATTTATAATGACACTGTCACAGTTTTTCTCAGAAAGGTAGCAAAAATAAAACAGTATTAATTTTATCCACATATACTTTTGTTGTATAATGTTTTCATTTCATTATAAAAATTAATATTATACATACTTGTTATCATCAGCCTTTTTTTCTTCTCTGTATGGAAGAATAAAATGATTCTTTGGATAAATGGTTTTTGTATATGCTTGGAAGAAAAAAAAAAAAAAATCAAATTCTGAGAAGTAATTTTTAGATTAAAAATTAAAGCATTAGTTCAGCTTTTTTAAAGAGTAGCAGTTTTTGTTTATTTCGTCAGACTCTGATGAAAGTGGTTTGCAAACATCGCATGATGCTGGCCCTGACATGTCTGTCTGTACTTCTGGTTAGTTTTTGTTGTTTTGTTCTTGCTTGCTTCGCATGTATCTAAGTGTCTTAACCTTATCCCTTCCCCTGACAAAGAAAATGGTGAAAAACAGACATGCATGCACACAGACACACACACACACACTTGTAATACTGAGTGTGTGTATGACTATATGTTGTATGTATTTATATGAAATTTTACATTTTAAAACCTAGTACTACTTTGTCAGTTACTGATATGATCAGTCATTCAGCATTTCAAGAATGATGGAAATAAAGTTACGGATGGGTTTTTCTTTTTATTCTTGGTGAATTGTCAATGTGAGACAAACAAATCCAAAAAATAACAAAGCAGTAACAATCTTCAGATATATAAAATAGGTTATGTACAGTTTTGTGTTCATTTTAATATACAGTAGAATTTGTTTGAAAATAAGAAATTATTATACAGGTTCATTTTAAAATAATATGACTGATAAGGTATTGAAAATATTTTGGATTAAAAAAAACAGATGCTCCAAAAATCTGTAGTTTGGAAACTAAGTTAATAAATTCATAGGTGAAATGTTAAACAGAGATCTATAACAAAGAAAAGGACTTTTGTTTTTATGGCAGTGAATAACCACTTTTCGAGAAAAGTGAATTCATATATAGTTTGATGAAATGAAAAATTCTTATATTTGAGTTTTGATGTGATAGTACATCATATAAACTTTATAATAAACATTTAGAAAAGGCAAAGAAAGTGGTGTAATAAATTACATTTAAACTATAAGTTGAAAAAGTATTCCTGCATCTAAATGTGAGAAGTTACTGATTATTCTCTTTTCATGAAAACTCTGAAAACTGTATGCATTAAATTGTGTGTGAGAACAAGAAGGACATAATATTTCAAAAAGGTAAAGGAAAGCACTTTTTATGTATAGTGAAGAATAAGATCTCAGTCATTGAAATTTTGTTTACAATGTAATTCTATGTTGTTTTTTTTTATACATAATATAATTAAGGATAAAAGTTCATTAATATTCCAAAATAAAAAATTTATATGTACAACAAAAGAAACTGGACATTTTAGTTCATCTCATGTGACTTTCAGAGTCTGTTGACCTTCTATCTTTCTAAATAAAATCATAATTTCTTAATCATTTTTTAATTCTTGTATTTCAGATAAAAAGCACAGATCGTCTTCTGGAGAGCTCCCACCCAAAATTCCAATCATCACTGTAGTTTCTGGCCACCATCCGCCAACTCCAGGCCTTCGATCTCTCTTGCCAAAGTCATCATTACTGTCTAGTCAGCATGACATGGCCAGCCCTACTATTGCTCAAGCATGTGTTAACCAAGCTCTTGTTCCAATAAACCCTTCATCATCTGACCTGTCCATTCCATCCACTCGTTTAGTTGCTGTGAAGAATTTGGACTCTCAGTTAGATAGTGTTTCATCTAAGCATTACATTGCAGTGACTAAAAATGACCTAACATCATCATCTCAGGATTGTAGTGCTAACAAAGACTCCACGTTTCCAGTTACATTTCCAAACTGTGGTTCTCTGAAAGTTCTGGCATTCCTCAGCTGTCACAGAATTGCAGTTCAGTTAAGAACTCTGAGGCTTTGAGGGCGTTGCTTACTTGTAAGCAGTCAGACATTCCTCACCAAACTGGGATGACTATCACCCAGGAAGCCAAACAGTCATCCATGAAGAATTCAAATATAGGTCAAGAAACAAAGATAATGTCTACTCCAAATGGATTGTGCTATCCAGTAACTCCTCCAAAAACACCAGAAGATGGAGCTGCTGCTGGTGAAGATGGTTCAACTGCAGTTAGTACTCTTTTAGTTTTAGAAAATAATACACACACACAAAAAAACCCACTACAACCTCTTATTTATAAATATGTTTAACTTTTGTTTCATACTTAAAGGTTTGAAAACGGTAATGAATTTTGTGTCATAACAGGTTATAGTAATAATAATTTTTTAATTTATTTGTTTTGTATTGAATCTTCATAAATAACAATTTCTAATTTTGTTATATGATACACGAATCACCATATAGCCATGTACAAATACACAAAGGCAGAAAGGGAATGTTGTTTACTCTTCATGCAAGCATTTCCAAGCATTTTATAGTTTATTATTTTCCTTAAATATTTGTTTATTGTATGATAGGCCATAGCTAACTGCTCTAAAATTTGACTTATCTCTTTCAGGCTGTCCCTAGTGGTGTATCCCCAGACAAAAGTATCATTCCATTGTGTTGCTGTAAACTCAATGGGACATCATTTACTAAACTGGGATCAAAAATTCTTTACTGCCAGGCTCTTGACTCAGTTGATGGGAAAGTAAGTTGGAATATACTCATTTATCATAAAGAGCATAATTATTTATAATTATCTATTTGTTTTATAATACTTTTATGAAAATCACTGATTTGTGTGTGTGTGTGTGTAATTTAGTTATACGTAGTATTTTAATTACATAGAACCTTGAATCACTTAGTTGATTTATTTAATATAGTAACTATTAATCATAAAATTCATTTACTTAATAATGGTTTTCTTAAAATGTTTCACATACTAAATTCTTACTACATTATTTTTCTTACGAAAGCTAGAAATATTAACAGTAATGTCTTCTTTATCAGATTTTGGGCTGTTGCAGCAAAGTTTCCAACAGTCAGCTAGTCAGACCAGCAGTGAAGATTCCATTTATGGCAATTTGTGAAAATCATCGCAAAAGATTGAAACTTCATCAGTGCTGTCCTGGTTGTGGTCACTTCTGTGTTAGGGTAATTACAATTTTAATAATCAGTTGTTTTCATGACAGTGACATTGATGATTATGATTATGATACTACTACTACTACTGGTTATTATTATTTTTTTGTTATTATTATTTGTTTTTGTTCCTTTTTCACATTGCTTGATACAACTACATCTTTTATGTGTGGGTGGGGAAAAAAATAAAAACACCAAATTATATTTTATTTTGAAATATGGTTTTAGTAATCCCTGACTTAATGAAGATGTAAGTAATCGCTGATGTCAATAAATGTAAACTGGGGTCACCTAAAATTGTTAATTTAAACTTTAATTTTCTGTTTTCTGTCTTTTTCAAAGATGTTACGGTAACAAATAACATTAAATGTGATACTTCTGCTTTTAACAGCCACATCCTACTGCCAACTGAAATGATAATTATTTAGATTTTTATATCTGTCTCTGTGTATATTTACGAAACTCAACATTATTTGTTTCAGGGCACATTTTATCAATGCAGAAAAGACAGCGCTCACTTCACTCACAGCTTCCATAAACAGTGCCAGGTTTTTAAAGACAACAGATATTACTGTCCCCACTGTGGTGAGGAATCGGCTCAGTTTGAAGTGAATATTTCCACCTGTGAACTGCAGACAATGACCATGACAGACAGCAGTCAGAAGAATACAGAGTACTGTTTGAGAAAACAGCAGCAGCAACTGGCAGCGTAAGTTTAAAATAATGACTTCATGAAGCATTAATAATTAGAGCAGGTGATTTGTAAATTATGTGATGCTCTAAGGTCCTAGCTGCAAGAGTTTCTGGGGTCATATCTCCAGATAAATCGAATTTTTGAACTAAATCGAAATCTCATTGCATATTTTAAAAAACAGTTTAGAAATGTTTTATCAGTTGTATATATAAAAAATGCTTTCAGTAATTATGTTAAAACATCTAAAATTGCATTATTGTTTTCAGAAATAAGGCAAAAATGAATATGCAGTATCCATCAATGAGAGCGAAAGACAGTGATAGTGCAAACAGCACAAACATAGTGAGCCATACCCTTCCTTCATCAAAAACAATATCCACAGGTTTGTTTTTTTTGTTTGTCAATCTTAAAAACAATCCTTTTTAATCAGTCTGAATTTATAGAATTTACTTAAAGAAAATAATTGATAAAGATAATAATAATAATAATTTAATTAATTATAATAATATTATTAAAAATGATAAAAATCATAATATAATTCCTTAACACAGGAGTAACCAATTTGACTCTTGCTCATGTTGTATCATTTAATAATTTACAACTTCCTATTTACATTCTTTGATGACTTGTATAATTTTAATTACTTTATTGTTATTTTTAAATACAGAAATTAACAATTTTTTGCAGCTAATGTTCCTCTTGGACCAGATCGTCATTCCTTGGAGAAAATCATCGGCCATCTTGATCAAGAAAGGTAATATCCTAATTCATTGATATAATTATTTTTTTTCCTTAGATTTATTAAAAGTTTTATAATTTAACAATGATCTTTTTAAACAAAAATACATCTGTTATATGCTAAAGCCATATTTGTCAGCTTTTGGAAAGTAAAAAGCAAAAATTTTTTGCTATTTTTATCTTGTCTTTGCACTGAATGTGTTGTTATTATTTTAAGAATTATTTTTATTTTATATTTTTGTTTATTAACAAAACAGGTTTTAATTTGATATTTTATGTTATGATAGACAAACATTATTCATGATTTAACCATTTAACAGTTGTATAATAATAATATCATTAATAAACTGATTTATTGTCTTCAGGCCCAAACGGTACAGAAATCTTCCAAAGTCACTGTACCAGCCTGCCATTGAGGGTGATGTGGAGAAAGTCATCTACATGTTAAGTAAGTTATTCATATTCAGAATTAATTTATTCCCCAAAATTAACTAAAGCACTAAATAAATGTTATGACCCTTGCATGCAAAAATACTCAGTTGTTTATGTTGGCAAGTTGTAGATTGTAAAACAAATTTTATGTGAATCATCACATGATCATGGGTGCACCAGAATGAATAAATTTCAAAGGTTATCAGTATTACTGTGTGAACTGCTTTTAATTAAAAAAAATATAAAATAAATCTGTAAGTGAATTGTTAATAGTAATCTTGAAGTCAATAAATATTAAAATATTTTATTCTCATAATTAGGAATGTTATATATTTTATCTTCATAATTAGAAATATCATAATTCCATGTATAAAATTATGATCTTTAAGAATTATTATTAAATATTTTACCTGCATAATTAGCAGTATCATTAAATCTGTAAATTAATGATCCTTAACGATATATTATTCAATAAGTTATTCCATAATTAGGAATGTTAAATATTTAATTTTCATAACTAGGATTTTCATGATTAAATATGTTATTTACTGATTTATATTTTAATTTTTTATTAGTGGATGGTGCTGACCCCAATCAGAGACATGAAGAATATGATGACGAGACTCCACTTCACGCTGCAGCATATAACTGTCATCTGGCTGTACTTCATGTCCTTATTCAGGTAAATATTCAGTTTACTTAGTAGAAATATAACTCTGTCTCTGTATTTTTATGCATTTTTTTAATGCATTTTTATTCAAATGTTGTGGTTATTATTTGTACCATTGTTTTAAAGATTTACATAATTTTCTGAGTTAGTAATTATAAATGAAATAGTAACTTTAATATAATTATTTTCTCAATGGACACACTATTGTTGAAGCCAGCCCAAGTTAGTGATTTTAACAGATTGAAATATTACATTGTTTTATCTATCTGTCTATATCTTTATTTATTTTTCTTTCTAATTCACAGGCTGGAGCATCTGTACACCTAAAGGATAAACAATTAAAAACACCACTGATGTATGCTGCTGAACGCAACAATCTTACCTGTGTCCACTATTTGGTGAAAGCAGGGGCTGATGTCAGTGACAGGGTAAAAACAAATTGTATATTACCGAATCTCCATTTTGTTTCTTCATTAACACAGTTATTTGAACAAAATCTGTGGAATGGTTTTTATAAATGATTCCTTAATGATAACTGAAAGTCACAAGTTATAAAGATGACAACAGTTTTTTCCTTTTCTCATATCATCATACAGAAACTGATTTAATTATTATTATTATTTTTTTTTTTTTGTCTTCAGGGAGAAGATGGAATGTCTTGTTTACACTATGCAGCAAAAGCAGGAAACATAGAAATTATAAAATTTCTTCTAGAAACTACTAAAATGGATGCTAACATACAAGTAAAACATTGCTTCTGACTTTTATTTTGTTATTGCTGTATTTTATTTGGTTCATTTTGTATGAATGTTTGGAAATAAAGAAAGTACATTGCAGATTTTCATTTTAGAATTTTACAAACACAATGTGTAGATTAATGTGAAGGACAGATTGATATGCCACTGCCCTGTATTGTTTTTCTGCATATTTCATCTTGAAAGTTATAACTGCAGCAACACTATAATTTGATATTGTCTGAATCTATTTTAGCTGCTGAATTCAGTCAAACTTCAGCAATTAAAGAAATAGAAGCAAACATTGTTCATAAATTAGTATATTTATCACCATGTCTGTTTACATTGTTAAAATCCCCTTGTATCTGGGAGAATATTTTAAGTGTTCTGCAAATGTAGAATGTTCTGAATTACAGGTCTCTTGCTTATAAGAATTTTTATGTAGCTTGAGTGCAGGATGATGATGTTACATTAAAACTGGTAATCAAGATTGGTTAAAAATGAGTGTGAATTTGAGAACTTTTTTTATTTAGATTAATTAATATATGATGTGGTTACTTACATTTTGTTTTTTATTTGATTGCAGGATGATGGAGGGTGGACACCAATAATCTGGGCAGCAGAATCCCAGTACTTGGCTGTGGTCAAATATCTGATGTCCGAAGGTGCTGACCCCAAAATTCAAGATAATGTAAGTTTTAGTGCTTTTCTGTTTATTGTTACTTTTTTAGAAAAAAGTGTACTGGTATGACAGGAAGTCACTGGATAAGAGTATGGTTTTTAATAAAATGCAGACTAAAATCTGAATTATAAATTTAGTTAATAAACTAAAAATATAAATTAAAACAGATGAGCAATCAATTTAAGTATTGGCTAATTTTGTAGTTAAAAAACAGAGTGAAACAGAAATAATTAACCTGAAATAATTCAAGAGCAGATGAAAAGTCTGTTAGTACCTTTATAACAATTAATAATAGGTTGCATAATTAGATAGTGATGGATTGGATTCACTTTCATAGTGATGGAATAGGTTCCCTCATAGTGACAGAATGGATTCCCTTTCATAATGATGGAATGGATTCCCTTTCATAGTAATGGAATATATTCCCTTTCATAATGATGGAATGGATTCCCTTTCATAGTGATAGAATGGATTCCCTTTCATAATGATGGAATAATAGATTCCCTTTTATAATGATGTAATGGATTCCCTTTCATAGTGATAGAATGGATTCCCTTTCATAAAGATGGAATAATGGATTCCCTTTCAGAGTGATGGAATGTATTCCCTTTCATATTGGTAGAATAGATTCCCTTTCATAGTGATGGAATATATTCCCTTTCATAATGATGGAATGGATTCCCTTTCATAATGATGCAGTGGATTCCCTTTCATAATGATGGAATGGATTCCCTTTCATAATGATGGAATAATGTATTTCCTTTCATAGTGATGGAATAGATTCCCTTTCATAGTGATAGAATGGATTCCCTTTTATAATGATGGAATGGATTCCCTTTCATAATGATAGAATGGATTCCCTTTCATAGTGATGGAATAAATTCCATTTTGTAATGATGGTGTGGATACTCCTCAGTGGGAATAAGAATTAAGCAAAAAAATAAGGTTCTGGTAATACAGGAATTTTTGCTGTTTGTAGGAAGAAAACACAGGTTTGCACTGGGCTGCCTACTCAGGAAATGTTGACATAACTGAGCTCTTCATAGAAGCTGGCTGTGAAATAAACTCGCCAAATGAACATGGGGACCGACCACTGTAAGTTCTCTCATTTTAATTCTATTTTTGCTAATACTGATTGTTCAAAATAATATTATTGCTAATCTAGAGATATGAAGATTAAAAACTGTTGAGATAGTATCGTTTGGTCACTTGTGTTTTTAGAATTTAATTAATAATTTTTATTTAAAAATAATGCTAATCTTTGCAAGCTGTTTTGTTGTTTACAAAGATTGTTTATCTAAATCAGTTTATTTCATTTTATGCTTATATTTCATGTTCAAACAAAATAAATTATTAAAATGAATAACTCATCTACATACATGTTTCTTTTTATAGTTATAATTTGTATTTCTTTGTTAAATTATGTTGTTGCTTTCATGTGTTTATCTCTGAAATCTGAGAAAAAATGAAAGAACTTGGACAGATATACATTTTTCCTTCACCATCTTTAATTTCATTTTTGTTTTTAGGGTTGAAGTAGTAGTATCTGTTTTAATAATGAAATTTACCTGTATTTTTCTTTTCATTGTTAATGTTTAACCATTTTATTTGTTTATTCATTCATTTAAAACTTCTGTTTTCAAGGCATATTGCTGCAAGACAGGACCATTATGAATGTATAGTGTAAGTATACTGTCAAATGTAAATAAAATAATGTGTTAGCATTTTCACAGAAAATAATTTCTGTAGTTCAGACTTTTAAAACATTTCTGGTCTTCTCTCTGTATGTTTCTACATGTCCATGCATATCTATTTTAAAATTTATTTTAAATTTCTACTTTTGTTTTCATATTCAAAACAGTTACTAACATCCTTAAAAAAGAAGAAAATGTAACCACATTAATTAGCAAATAATTTCATAGCAGTAATTATTTATACTTCATATAATCTTGAAAATGAGTTTATAAAAATCTTAGAAAATCCTCAGCATTGTCTGCACTTTGTGTTATAGGTCATAAAATGTAAAACTTAAAATACAGTAAAAAGATCTTAAATATGGTTGCTGCATGGATTACACTAATGGTAAACCTGTATCACATATTTTAATAAATGTTTTAGTTTGCTGTTGGCACGAGGAGCAGATGTTGAATGTCGAAATAACGAAGGTGACACAGCTTTGACAGTAAGCAGTTATTAAATTAAACAGAAAATATATCTATGCTATATAGACAAGTTGAGGATATTTTAATTTAACTATTTCAATGGCATAAGTTGATCACATTTTAGGACAGAGAAATTAAATTTTCTAAGACTGAATTTAAAGTGGGTTTTATATTTTGTTGTTATGAACATTGAATAGGTGATTATTATTATTTTTTAGATAAGAAAGGTAGTAATGATTATAGATAATCATCATCATAAAGGATAAATATTTGTGAGTTTTAATGTATAAACAGTTCTTTGAATTGTGATAACTTCAAACGGTTCAAAGTTGTCCCTACTAACACAAATAGCTATTTGTTAAAAACATTTTTTGATATATTTAAATCATATAAAGGAAAATGTATTTTTTGTTATTTCAAGTTGCTCTGTAGAACTGTATAATAAATACTCTTGTTTTTGGAAATATCTTAAATTCAGTCACATTAATTTAAAAAAAAAACATTTAAAAATTATTTTTCTGTAATAAAAAAGAGATTATATATATAATGTAGTCTGTGTTTTTATTATATTTCAGTGCATGATTGATCAAAATACATCATCTTGGATGGCACTGAAGGTCAATAAACAGCTGAAAGCTTTTGGTGCAAAACTTGGTCGAACTGAAAAATTAGTTCACAGGTAAGAAAACAACATAAAAAAACTAACTAAACTAGCTAAAGCCTCCAGACAAACCTGCTACTAGTATCTTTAAAAGTCAGCCATAGTCATCTGAGTGTAATATTTTTATGTCACCACATATTTGTATTCTACAGAAATCTTTGAAGTGTTTTGGTCAAGAGTTGCTTCCCTTGGTATAATTTCAAATTGTTGGGTTTTAGGTTCAGTTGATGTTTTCCAGATGTTCTTTAAAGGGTTTCTTTTTCTTAATTTCACCAACTTTGTTATGTTTTCTGTATTTAAATTTTGTTTTGAAAAAATAATCTTTCACTAATTTTCCATTACCCCCCAAAAACCCAGTAAAATGAAAAGGATGAAACTGAGAAAATTGCAGACATTTTTCGGCATATTCTGTTTTTCATTTTATTATTTTATTTATTTTTCCTTAATCTTATGTCATTTTAAGAATTCAGAAAATAACCATTTTCCCTGAAAAACTGAAACAGTCCCAAAGATTTGTGCTTTAAATTGTGTTTTAAAGTGAAGACAAAAAATAACAAATGTTCATAGTCTAACATCAATAGAAGGGGAAGTGAAACAGAAACATCCAGGACCAAAGCTGATGAAAAGAAAAAAAATAAAAGGAAAAAATGGTTATAGAAACATGAAGGGGAAGTACAAAAATAAAAAAGAAAAGAAAACTTAAACAAAAATATAATTAAAAGCTATGTATTAATATCGACACTCTATGACAAATTAAATTTCTTTATTTCAGAGATATTGCCTTTGGTCGAGAGAGGAATCCCATTGCATGTACAAATGCAGTTGATGATGAATCATTCCCAACAGACTACCTCTATGTAAATGAAAATATAGAAACAACACCTCTCAATATAAATAGAACCTTAACTAGTTTACAGGTATTTTACTTTGGATTACTTCTCATTATAAATTTGCTAACAGTTAAATTCCTATAAATACATTTTCAGTATGTTTTAAGATATGTGTCTCTGGTTTTGTACTGTTAATTATCAACAGTTAATGCAAAACATGCCTCAGATATATTTAACTAGTTTAGGTATATTGTTGATTTATTTTTCAGCTAATTAACTACTTGAAAAAAAAAATTCAGTATATAAGAAAAATATGTGTAAGAGGTTTTATGTGGTTAACTATAGTTTTATATTGATACATTTCTTTCTTGTTGTTTCTTTCATACTTGATTGCAAAACCAAATGTTTATATTTCTCATAAATTATTATGTTACAGAGTTGTCGATGCAAAGATGACTGTTCGTCTTTGTTTTGTGTTTGTGCTAGAAGCAGTGTGAAATGCTGGTATGATAAGGTATGTTTTAAACATTTCTTAAAGTATTGTTATAGTAGTGTTTATAAAAAAATAAATTAACAAAACAATTTTCAAAACAGTATAATAACAGCACAGCTTATATTTTAATTAACAGTATTTACAAAAGGAAAAAAAAAGAAGATAGATTTGTTAGTTAAATATTTTTTTGAAGAACTTTAGTTCTTTAATCTTCACATTTATATTCTTCATAGTGATAATAAGTGTTAAATATTTCTTGGTTAAATTGTGTCGAAAACATTTACAAACCGAATTTTCTTATTTTACCTGTATCCATATTTGAAATTGTTTTGTTTGTTCAGGAATGTTACTTATTGTTTATGCATGTCTGGCTAATTTGCAGTTGGGTCACTTGATACCTGAAACCAATTTATTAGAGCCTCCTTTAGTGTTTGAGTGTAACAGGGCTTGTCGATGTTGGACAAATTGCAATAACAGAGTTGTCCAGAATGGAATTATTTTTATTTTTTTAATTATTTTTTTTAAACTGAATTTTTGCAATAACAGAGTTGTCCAGAATGGAATTTTGTCAAATTGTTACTCCTATTCCACTTGTAACTAATTTGTTAAAGGATAGCCCACATTATTTTTATTTATTTATTTATTTTTTAACTGAATTTTTGCAATTAATTTTTGCAATTAGCTAGTGTTCTGCAGATTTCATTACATTAAACTGACTTTTTTCAACTTTATATTTGTCAAATTGTTACTCCTATTCCATTTGTAACTAATCTGTTAAAGGACAATATTATTTCTTTTTACAATTACACAAGAGTTTTTTATGTCTTGGAAGTATTAAAATATATTCCTAGATCATTGCTCAAAATGTATTTTTATGTCATTAAACAGAAAGAATAGCCATAATTTAATTTTTAAAATTTTTTATAATGATAAAATTATATTTTTGAAAAGCTGCAAAAAATAGTCAAAATGGCGACTCTTCAGTAAAAAAGCATTTCTTTACTGCCATCTGTTTGAGCTTTACCAGCAGTATAACTATGTTTTAAAAAAACAAAAGAAACAGTAAAGATCACTTGATTATAAATGGGTATTCTTGGATAATTAATTATATAAAAAAACAAAAAAACTTAGGTTTATGGATGACAAATTAATATAAAAGCACCTAGAGCATCATATTGGATATTTACACTAATAAATAAAACAGTGTTAAAGAACACGCATACACATACACTTGGGATGTATTATATTGTAATTTTTTGTACAAAGACTGAAATTAAAATCGGTGGAATACTAAAGTTAAAAGATTTAAATTTTAATTTATTCACCTTTTTGAATGGGCAAAAACTTCTGATATATCAAAGAACTTTGAAGGTATTTAATTTTCCTATACTAACTGTAGGTACCGGTAGCCTACCGATATAATTGGTCGAAGCTGTTAAAAGTTCAGATTTTTTTCATTTTCCTCCACTTCCAAATCCCTTCTATAAATCCTACCATAAAAAACAAATACATGTAACTAAAGATCTTTATGTGCTCTTTTAAATGGTGTTGTTGTTCTTGTTGTATGTTTAGTCAGTTCTTTGTATGAGAGTGTTAAACGCGGTGGGGGTAAATGCACTTCGGTGTCCGTGGTCAGCAATTAACAGCGTGGAGTAAAAAGTCCTAAAATAGGGTCGCTCTACAAATGCCTGGCTTGTTTTCACCAAACTGGCTTCAATGTTATTTTTAGCACACCTAGGAGGGTCAAAGGTCAATCTTTCTAACAGTGTGCATGTCGTTCCTGGCAATGGCTTATATCAAAAGTTGTGTCCAAAAATGTACTTTTTCATGCCTTCAAACCTGTTTTGAAAAAAACTGGCTGAAAATAAAACCTATGTTCACGGGATCAAATGAAAGATCATTCAATTACCTTTCAAACAATGTGCATCACTATGGTGTATCATCTTTGGCAAAAACAAGCTCTGTGTTTGAACGTAGCATGTGCTTAGCGAAATCGCCATTACGTTATGTTTTTTTTACAGACCCAAATTGCCGTAGATCTTATGTACAGCTAGAAAGGTCTGGCACTGTTTAAAATGATTATATTTATATGTTGTTTATATTTTTAATAACTTGTTGGCTGTTTGTTTTTCTTTAATGTTCCTACTTTTAGCGTATTCATTATAGCATGTGCATAGCGAAAAGGCGTTCTGAAATAAATAAAATTAACATTGTTTTGCTGATTACTATCTTCAGTTTAAAACTGTCAATTATTTTGCTTTCAAAATTCTTGTGATAAACGTTGAATTAAGAATCGTAAACATAACAAACTATACAACATAATAGAACAATGTATTCAGAGGTATTGATGGAATGCTGAATAAAAATCTAATCACTGTTTTTAAAATGTAAAATCATAAATTGATCAGTTTTAAAACATTATTTTTGCTTGTTGATAAGCTCTATCAGAGAAAATTTCAACAATGGTCAGATGATAGATAACTTCTGTTTGCTGTCAAATCACAGCAAGTACAAAGCTAAGAAAATTATTTTATGTTTGCTTCAAATGACAGACTTATAACACCTGTGTCTTTAATTGCCTCTTGTCTCATGATTATACACATTTTATTGTCCCTGATTAATACATGCAGCACCTTTCTGGAGTTGACTCCAAGGATTAGCTGAGTTTATGTATTGCAAAGGATTATGGTTAAACATCAAATGCTTGTATATCTTTTAAGTAACATTTAAATATATATGATATATACATATCACAGTATCTTAACTTATTACTACCAATTATTTAATAGAGTGAAAACTGAAGCTGCTTATGTAAATAAAGTTGTGCTGTTCTATATAAATTGAAAAGGTAATTTTTTTTTATGGGCTTGGCAGAATTGTTAAAATTTTTTATTACAGATGTTAAATTCAAGTTTGTCATTTGAAAGATCTTGATAAATTGTTCACAACACAAGGTTAAATTTGTCAAATAAGACAAAAACTGAAACCACAGTGTCTATTTGAACTTTTACTCATTCTGCCATGTGTCATTTTGAAGATTTTGGCATGTTTAGCATGTTACTGTCAACAGACATACAAACATACAGATCTGAAAACATTTGAGCTCATTTAGCAAGTTGGTTCCATCACTCTTGTTGATTTTCAGCCTTTTGTGTCAATTACCTTTCAAACTACAGGTGGCCAAAGTAGCCCTTTCTGCTAATTAGCCAAAATCGGGCTAAAAAACAACCAAATACCTGTCGTACCAATTTGCATATATCTTTTTAACCGCTGGAGACAGAGTCATAATTAAAGTCAGAAAAAATTTGCCTGCTGTACCTACTAACTGTAAAAATATTTTTAGAATATAGATTCTTTACCCAATAAAAACATTTTAATCTAAGCCATGAACTGCATTTGTTTCCATTTTGAGTTTAAATTCATTCAAAGTTCATGAATTCAGTTTATATCATACTTTTTTTGTGAACTCTGAAAGTTTAATTATTTACAATGCCTATCCTTTTAAATAATTTTTAAAAGGGTTTTTTTTTTTTAATTTTCTTAAATCCTCACACAGTGTTTTAGGGGGGCTTCACTTATTGTTGTATTAAAGTGCAAATGTAGGCAGTGCAGAAGTAGACACATTTATTTTTATGACCAAAAATGATTTTTATGATTTTCATTGCAAAATCAATAAGCTTTTATGGACAGTATTCATAATTTTTTGTATTTCTGAAACAGGTCTAGATAATAAGATAACATGTAGAAATAGTTCTTATTAATTTCATTCTAAGAAGTACGATATTGACCTTCAAGGTTGTTGAGTTAACATGTATTGACTGCATTTTTAGTACTGTAACAGTGGATAATTTTTAATATTATTTAGTGTGAAATGATTCAGCTAACAGTATTTTGAAAGTAATGTTTTCTTCTTTGCAGTGTAATGCTTTGTGCTTTATTTAAAATTCACTAATGTTTTATTTTAAAAAAATGTTCCTATAAAATAATTTATTATTTTGATTTTTAATTTTCAGAAATAAAAGATTAGTATTTTGATATTAACACATTTCTTTTTTTGCACTTTGATACATATATATTTTTTCCCCATTTTTGAATTGAAAAAGATATCCCAGTTACTTTTTCTTCTCTAAAATATGATAACAAATTTGTTATATTTCTGATAATATTTTATATTCTTTACACTTTAATATTTTGTTACTTTTTTCAACTCAGAACTGTAGTAAATAAATAATATTTTATATAGTTTTGTAATTGTTTATTTTTTTCAGTGTACGACTTCAGTTATTCAAAACAAATGGTCGTGGCTGGGGTGTGAAGACCCTACAAGATATTCCAAAAGGAAAATTTGTTTGCGAGTGAGTTTCTTTTAGTCACACTATTTGCAATATTGAAGAGCTGGCATCCAAAAAATTACATAATTGTAAAACATCTACACATATTAGGAAATAAGATTTAATTGAACAAAGATTTATAATAACTGCTAGAAGTTTCTGAAGTTAAATTATATTGTCAGATAATTTTACTGTCTTTATTATTTGTGTATCTTGATAGCTTAATATTCTGTTTATCTCAGTGAATGATAAATATATGTTAATTTTATTTTAAGGTATATTTTTTAAAATTAATTTTAATTTTATATTTTTCTTAGATACATTGGTGAGCTGATCTCAGATTCTGAGGCTGACAGTCGAGAAGATGATTCCTACCTCTTTGATCTTGACAACAGGGTAAGATTATTCACAATTCTTTAAATTCTTTTCAAGCAGTAGGTTTCAAAATTTGTGATATTGGAACTGTAAGATTGTGAGAATGCCTACTTTGCAGCAAGAATTGGACAGAGGAATTGGCAGTAACAGTACTAATCAAAGTTGATTTGGATTGGATATTTATCATTTTAAAATAACCTTAAAATAAACTTAATAGTTAGTTCGGTTTCTTATCTTGGGCAAGTAGGTATGGAAATATCACTGTTTAATTGTTAATTTTAGGTATTAATGACAGATAGTATCTTACATTTTTCTTAGAATAATCCATTTATCTTTTTCATTCTAAATAAAACCAGGATCTGTGTAATAATAAGTATTTTGTTTTAATACTACTTGCATGTTGACATAAAATAATAAACTAGTTTAAAAAAAGAAAAAGCAAATTAATTAATATCTGTACCCATGATGACTAAACACTGCGCAAAATTTAAGATGTTCCCTAATTTGAGATCCAGTCAATGACTGTTGAGCTTAAATACAAGGAAGTTACGTCAATGTTAACTTCAGTGTTCTGAGGTACAGGCATAATAAATAAATAAGAGTCCAAGTATTGAAGACAGTTTTATTTGTGTTTCAACATGCTAAAAAAAGCATGTTAGTAAATGATACCATTCAAAAGACAGAAAAACTAATATTGTCTTTGTATTTTTTGTATATATGTGCACTCACATGTGCATGCACACACATACATCTGTTTGTGTGTGTTTTATGATAGGTACATAATAAAAATATGAACAAACATAAGATAATAGTTTCACTGTTTTTTTGAATGATTGAATTTACAAAAGAGTTTTCAATATGGTTTGTGTGTGTTATTATAAGGAAGGGAGAGATATTTTTAATAAATGAAGATAAACATATAATAAGTAACACCGAATTTTTTTTCTGTATCCATGATGACCAAACACTGCGCAAATTTGAAGGTGTTCAAATTTTTAAGATCCAGTTTTTAACTGTTGAGCTTAAAAGTAGTGGACGTCACTGTGAAATAGTGTGTTCTGAGATACTGTATATTTTAAACTCCACAGATATTATGACATGTTTCACTGACTTGTTACAATGATTGGCAGTTTATATTCCTAATATAAAGATCATAAATTATACAGGCTTGTTAACAGAACAAGAAAGTAAAGTGTAAAAGTAAATTATTCAACAAACTTTCATTAAACATTCAGTTATTTGGATAAAAGAATGGAAATTTCCTTGATTTAGCACAAACAAATTTGTTGTTTTTTGTTGTTGATTACTTATGATTTTATTTACATATTTTACACTTTTTTCAGGATGGTGAAACATACTGCATTGATGCAAGAAAATACGGCAACATCAGCAGATTCATTAACCATCTGTGTGAACCAAACCTCATTCCAGTCAAAGTGTTTGTCGATCATCAAGATCTTCGCTTTCCAAGAATTTGTTTCTTTTCTTCACGGGAAATTAAAGCACACGAAGAACTCGGGTTAGTGGATTTTTATGTTTTTATAAATTTATTGGCTAATTGCTTCAAAGATGTGGCATTATTTGAATATTTAAAAAATAATACTATTAGTAATTGCTTCAGATGTTTTTCCGTCAGTGTATTGTTGTTTATTTTTTCATTTTGGATACAATTATTGATTGTTCTTTCTAATGTTTGAATGATATTTGTATATTAATTTTTTATATCAGTGTTTAGAATGGCTTCATGGTAATGGAAAGATTTTTTAAGTTTAATATTTATTGAATAACTTTGTGTGAATGTGAGTGTGAGAGAGAGTGTGCATGTGAGAGAGAGAGTGCATGTGTGTGTGTGTGTGTGTTCTATTGATTTGTTTTTTTTATTTTATGTGATTTTTATGTCATTTTTATGACTAGTGTTTATGGTTTAAGTCTGTCTTAATCTGCTTACAAGTGGGTGTGTTTTATTTTGGTTGTTTTGTTGTTTTCATTGTATTTTAATGGCATGAAATCTGAAACCAGGCTTCACTTTCACTGACTTAAACTTCTGTTACAGAACAGATGTTATTACACTGCACTTGTAATTATTATGAAACATATATGTATATATTTATTTTCAAAGATCAGTTTCTTGGTTGTGTGAGTGTTTTTAAAGGCAATTAAAACAAGGCTTCTGAACTATTATCTTTAGAATCTGTATATGTTTTTTTTTTATCGTCTCAAAAAATTGACATTCTAAACTTCATCTTTTAAGTCTTTGGGGAAAATGGATCCAATTTTGAAATAATAATTTTTAAAATTGTTTCCTTATTCTCTGTTCTTCAGTTTTATAATAAGCCTAATCTCATGTGATTCGGTAGGTCAATCTAATCTGTGAACTGTTCTTGTTTGCATTATTTATAAATGGAAAACAATCATATTGCAGTTAAAATGTGTGTTTTTTAAGTGCATTAAAGTTTGCATGGAAAGAATATCCCAGGTTTTGAAAAAGAAGAAATTTAAAAATTGATTTGATTTGTAATTATTAACTTGTATAGTGCTTGTTTTGCTTCCTGTGTATCTATAGTGACTTTAAGTTTAACTGTCAGAATACACTGAGTTACAACAGAATTGCTGGTAGTCTATATTACCACATTTACATTGGTCCATTGTGATTTCATAGGTAGCATCTTTTTATACTGTAGTCAAATATTTTGTGGTTCTGAACAGGCTATGTACTAATTTGAATTTATGTTTATGTCATAATGTGTGAGTGTGTCTCTGTTTCCATTCTTTTTTTTCTTATTATTCTTTCCTTATTATTTATGTTTCTTTTAAATTAATTTTTTTTTTTTAGAAAGGTTGAAATTAAGTCTTAGTCACAATTAAACTGACTGTTATTTGACAAATAGCAAATTATTATTATTTTTTTAAAATAGTAATTTTAATGTATTGCCATACTTGGGGAGATCTTTGTTATCTCCATAACAATTTTTTGTCCACATGAAGCCATTTATTTTTTAATTTAATTTTTTTTTTTAAATTATTATTTAAAAAAAAAAAAAAAAAAAAAAAAAAAAAAAAAAGAAAGAAAGAATGAATGTATTTGTAAGTTTACAAGCAAAATGTAATCAGTACTTACCTTATCTTCTCTGTTTTTTTAAATTTTATTTTCTGCTGAATAAATTAAAAAATTATTACTCAAATATAAATTACAGAAGTAGTTATAAACAGCTTTAAATAAATCCTTTCAAATTCAACCAATGCAGGTTTTCTAAAAAAAAATTTAAAAAAAAAAAATTTTTTTTTTGTTGAAAACAGTAAATTTTATTTCTTAAGAAAAACAGTTCTTTCATTATTTAAGAAGAAAAAAAAAAAACAATAATTTTTATTAGTAAAGAATTTTTTTTAAATTATTTTTAAAAATAAATAAACAAAACAACACAAAACATTTTAATTTCTGAAAAACAATAATTGCATTAAATTAGAAAACTGCTTTCATTACCAGCTGTATTTGTTTTACTATTAAAACATGTTTATAAAGCAATCTTTTTTCTTTTCAGTTTGTTATTTTAATTTTATTACCTTCATAAAAAAGTGCCTAGTTTGTCTTTTGTTATTTTAAGAAAATAATTACTTTAATCATGCTTTAAAAAAAAAGAAAAAGAAAAAGGAAGACACCAACAAAAAGCATCCCCCCATAATCCCAGTACAAACAGTCCTTTTTTTATTGCTAAATGACTACTTGTATTAAACAATCCTTTTCACAACAAGCTGTATTTGTGTTATTATATATATTATAAAGTGTTTTTTCTTTTTTCCCTTCATCTTGTCAGTTTAATATTTTCATTATGTTAGTGCTTTTGTAAAGCATGTTGAATTTGTCTTTGTTGTGCCAGTGCCATCAGCTGTTCTTGAGAAAAAGGACACTATCGATTTTTCAGGCGAGCTTGTAGTTTTCAGTTCATGTCTATTTTGCTGAAGAAAATTGCTCTTAACTTGACAGAAAGAAAAAATAATTACTACAGATTTGTGACGTTCTTTAAGTAGAATGGCAAATACAGAGCCCAAAGATTAGCCATTCTGGTGACCGGAGGCGAAAAAGCCCTCACTGCATTTCTTCGTAGGTTGTTTCAGATAATTGGAAGATTTTGCTTTTTATGTGTATTGTTGTCTCATGGCTTTTGGATTTAACTTGCATTATGAGTGTGTGAAGATTCATGTTCCCTTGATAACTATTATTATTATTATTATTATTATTATTTTTTTTTTTAAATTTTTATTAATTTTTTGTTTCTTACAGTGTTTGTCTTAGAGTAACATTCTTCATCTGTTGTAGTGTGTGTGTGTGTGTGTGTGTGTAATATTATTATTATTATTATTATTATTATTTATTAGACAATGTTTGGAAGACAAAATCCAAATCACTATATAATAATAGTTTAAAATATATATTCAGATAATTATATAACAATTTGTAATCAGTGTGTGTGTGTGTGTGTGTGTGTGTGTGTGTGTGTGTGTTAACTAAGTTGATTAACATCTGGTTAAACATGTAGTTAACAAAGTATCAAGATAATAGGGTTGATCTTCACCTTGGCCTTGACCTATTACAGTCTCCCATCAGTTTACGCACAGATGGAATTTTTAAATTAGGTTGGATGCTACACAGATATGAATTATTGATTTATTTAAAACATATCCATAACATTTTTTCATTGAATTATTATTTTTATTAGAAAGATAATTTATTTTATTGCAGATGATGAAATGTTGCAGATGCTAATGAAAGCAACCATTTTATTTAAATGACATTTATTATCACAAACATATGATGCAGTGTTTAGTAATATTTAGTTTCTACTGTCAAAAAAAATGTTAAGTTATTTTATGCTAATAATGAAATTTAATAAAAATAATTTTTTAAAAAAAAAATTTTAATTATATTTGCACATGTCAGCTTCATGTTATTGACATCTGATTTATCAATAACATTGACATTAACATGTTTCATATAAATGTGTTTAATATTCAGCTGATAATTTACTTCTAAATAGAATTACTAAACTGTCAGAAATTCAAGAATTTAAAATGGAAACCTGTTCCATCCACCTTTCATTTTCTGACCTATCACCAGAGAAAAACCCACATAAGAAACCCTCCCTAAATATGAAAATAAAAAAACAGAAAGGAATAAAAACACACACACACACACATATATATAAAAAAAAAACACAACAACAATCTATTAATGATAAACAATAAATAACTGAAATATCTGTTATTTAAAATAATCTTTGCTTAGAATACAGTAATTAACTAATAATAACAATTGTTATTTTGTAAGCTTGTAATATTCTGCCTGTCTTGTTTTAAGAGAGAGAGAGAGAGAATGAGAGAGAATGAATGAGAGAGAATGAGAGAATGAACACAAGAAAAATAAAGAAAAGAGAATGAGAACAACAAGAAAGATTAGTTCTGAAGTCTCCAGTCTGCAGTAGGTCGTGATGCATCAAGTCAAATTTGAGCGAACTGTACTGCCCAAAATTGTTCATTACCGTGCAGTGTTATTTCATTTTATGCATTGATTGGCCATTTAGTGCTAGCCTCTGGCAGTATTACTATCTTATTTCCTGTCAAAATTTGGGTATTACAGCCTGAAGTAATTGATACAAGTTTGCGGTCTTCATTCAATCTCTTGTTTTCAGATTCATCGGACGGCTAATTCACATAGTCATACCTAACAACTTGCATGTAATGGTAACTAGATTGAATACTGTACATTTTTTTTTTCTTTCTTCCAGAAACCGGCAGGCTTTTGTTTGTTTGTTACAGGCTGTGATTGAAACATTAGCGACAATAGGTCTGCATTTAGTTGATTAGGCGTCTTGATTGAAATGTAATTGGGTTTTTAAAAACCTGTTTTCGGCTTGTTTGTCTCTGGAATGGAAATTGATAAGATTACTAATAGATGTTTGTCACGTTCTACCTTTCCTTGCGTTTCGCTGAACAATCATTGTGACTTGAAGTTAGTTGGATTGAATTTAGCTGATGCATTTACGAACAAAAAAAAGTCTATTCATTACGTGTGCTGGTTTCCCTGTTTTGTTTGAGTGAAAGTAGTAAGTCCTGCGTTTTTGAATGACAAAGAATGACTGTACATGTACTTTGTTAGTATTTTATTTTTAGGTTTCAATTAATAGTGAAGTGAGTTAGAAATAGCATTTGGTTAAGTCACTTGTTTAATAACATAATTGTGCAGTAATGTCACTTTATGGAATGTGCAACCTTGTGTATCGGTGATCTGTCTTTCTTTTTTGCCTCCCAATGAATAGACACTGTTATTAAAAAAATATATAAAATGCAAGATTATTTACTGATACTAACATCTATTTCAGATGATTATCATTATGAAATGTTTTAAGAGAAAAAAGGAAATAATATTGATAGTGCCATGCCATGTTGGCATTTTCAGTGATTTTCCTTTTCTTTTTTTTGGAGTAGCATTTTAAATGTAAAGTATGTATGCATTTTGTTTGGTATGCATATATATGCATTACGGATTTTATTATTATTATTTTTTTTGTTCTCTTATATTTCTGTTGTTTCTCAAAATGGACAATGAGTTTTTGCACACCCTGTACATAAAAATATATTTTTACCTCTACATGCAGTTTCATAATGGGTTCCTAATGCTCCTGATTAACTCTGTATTTTTTAAATACTGAATTTAAAAAAAATCATTTAACAGTTTTAATTCCATCACATTTACTTTATGCTTGTAGAAAATTTCTTGTCTAGGAGATACATTAAAAAGATATTTTCTCATTGTAACATTTTCATTAAGCCTGTTTCTTATAAACTATTCATGGAAATTTCTTTTTCTGTATCACTATTTCAGATTTGACTATGGTGAAAAGTTCTGGATCATCAAATGGAAACAGTTTACTTGTGCTTGCAACAACTCAAAGTGTAAATACTCTAATGAAACCATTCAAAAAACACTGGAAGATTACAGAAAACGACACTTAGAGGAAGAGAGAACAGTGGATTCGTAGACTGTTTTTGTTACGGTTCGTACTGAAGAAAATAACACAGTGTTTTTAATTACAGGAAAAACTGAATCAGGGAAAAGATATTTTTTAGCTAAAGACATTGTTCACTGAAATTTTAAAGGTCTGTGTTTATGTAAACAATATATTGTACTAGTTATTATTTTACAGTGACAAAATGCAGGTAATCTTGAAAATAGGTAGATAAATTCATCAGGTTAGACATTTTTATCTCAGTTTTTGATTAAGTATGGGTGGCCCTTTGAACCTGAATGATTAAAATTTTAACTAAAAAAAATAAAAATAAAAATGTTTCGTATCTCAGAATTAAAATTTTGACCATCACTTGTTATTTTTTGTTTTTGGATTTTTAATCTGCATGTAGAAACTGAAAAAGAGTATTTTTCACATTCTGCCAAGTGAAGCTCTGTGTAAAGAGAACATGTTTGTC
This sequence comes from Chrysomallon squamiferum, assembly GCA_012295275.1. NCBI lineage: Eukaryota > Metazoa > Mollusca > Gastropoda > Neomphalida > Peltospiridae > Chrysomallon > Chrysomallon squamiferum. Next base: position 22,297,196 of record CM022672.1, on the reverse strand, counting down.
TAGCAAATCATAGTTCAGAGGGTTAACACAGTGATAAATTTGGATATTTAGTGTCTGGAACCTTTTACACTTAGACTTGTTTTTAACAAACATGTTTAATATTCTTGTGTGCAGTTAATTTCCACTGTGTGCAGGATACATAACATTTAGGCTTGTGCACACACAAGCGCACAATTAAGAAGCAACAATTAAATAATAATTTTTTTTGGTGATAAAAAAAGTCTTGATGTAACATTATTATTATCTGGATATCTCAGTAAATAATGTCAACACATACAGTCCCTTTATTTCGTTATTATAAAAATGTGCTTCTGTATCACTCCATTGTATTGAAGTATGGATAGAATGATCAATAATTTATAATGCACAAACACATTGTTTTGTATTATGTTAAAAATTTGTTTATTACAATGCAATTTTTATGTTAATTATGAAATTAACCTGACAAACATAATTATTTTTAAATTGTCATCCACTTAGTGTTTTAACTTTTTTCATATTTAATAAAAAAAATCACTGCATTATTCTAAAATTCTAGTAGAATAGAATATAATTTTAATCAATTGTAGATCAGTGTAATAATTTTCAAAGTTTTATATTACACTTTATTTATTAATAAAACCTTACAGCTTAAAATTAAACTTTTGCTAGGCAAATTGCCAAATATTAGTCAGTTTTGTTTGGTGAATGTAGTTAATTGTTTTTAAAGGCAACAGTATCAGTAACTTTTTATTACCACTAATACCATTGCTGCTACTTCTGCTACAACAACAACAACAACTACTACTACTACTACTACTTTTTAAAATAATGTTGTTTCTTGATTTTTTATACATGTATTTGAAATTTTGGTGTCATATTTTTAACATCACTTTTCCTTGCTCTTTTGTTTAGCTCTATAGGAAATGTGAAAATAGACCAATCTTCTACTGTTACAAATTACAAAACCATTTAAAAATAATTTTAATAATTGGCCTGACATGCAGTCAGATGGTAAATATTTATCACTGGGTTGTCAACATAAAATAAAAAATTGAACAATTTGAAGGGGGGAAAAAAAAAGAAAAGGGAAAGGTATTTAACAACAACCAAATCTTTCTTCTGTTTGTAATATTTCAAAATGCAACAAATTCTGTTTAGAAATTGTCATGCTGAAAGTGAAGTTATTAAAGATTGTCATAATAGTTTTTCAGAACTAATTTTCACAGTGGTATTTAAGTAAAAGTTAATGTTGCAATGATTATTAAATTGATTACCGCTTAGAAAATTGCAGCTGAATACTTTGCATGAGATGGTTTTTGAGGATATACATATTTTGTTTTGCTCAGTATAAATGAATTCATTCAAATATTCATGATGCTATTACTTGTGTCATTTTATTTATTTATTTTATATTTACATTTTAAATCTGTATTATAAGAATCATTCACAGGAAGTGACTTTATATATCTTTGTTTTAAAAATTTAAATCTATCCTTTATTACTAGGAAGAAAAAGAACAATAATAATGTATTGTGTAAAAATTGTTAATTATAAATATAATTAAATATTTAATCAGAGTGACCAAAGTAATGAAATTATTAACATACAAAAGTGATTTTGTCTATTTTACATTGATGTTGTTTTATTGCTTTACTTTTCTTTCTTATAATCATGCTTGGGTTAAAGCTGTGTATTTATTTTCAGGCTCTCCATTGAAATGAATTATAGTTACCAAGTTTATTATTTATGGTTTTGTTGTCAGCATTGAAATATTTTACAACATATTTATTTTTATATTTTTTTTTTTTAAATTTGTCTTTGTTCTAATAACTCTTGAAGTTAAATTTCAAGTTATGCAACCATATTAAAAAAAAAAAAAAATTGTTTTTAACTGGGAATTTAATTTTTAAAGTATTTTTGGAATTTGGCAACTGAGTTTAAACAAGTTAATTTGTCTTAGATTTAAAGTTAACAGAAGAATGTTGAAACAAAATAATAAAAAACAACAACAACAACAACAACAAAAAAAAATAAAATAAAAAAGTTAACAGTAGAATAAAGAAAGAAAATAATAATAATAAAAAAAAAAAACAACAAAAAAAAACCAAAACAAAACAAAAATGAGAACAAAAAAAACATATTTATATAATAATAATAATGTAACTAAATCTTATACCATTATTGAGAAAAATTAAATAAGAACTAGAATACTGATACACATATCTACACAAAAGGGAACAAACATATTTCATTTTGTTATTGTTGCTCTTGTGTTTCCTCTTCATACTCTAGTTACAGATTAAAATCAAAGTCATCTTTCTCGGGATGTATATTGCAGACCCCAGTGCCTTCAGTTAAATGAATTCCTTGACTTTTTTTTTTTTTTTTTTTTTTTTTATGTTATTAACTTTATTATTATTAAAATATACATTGTCATTTCTACTTATTTATAATAAATAACACACAGGTAGTGCAGTAGAATAACAAAAACAAAATAATAATTAATAAGATAAAGAAAAATGTGAATCTGTTTTGTTTGATATTATATTTTATTTCAAATTTTACTACCTGCTAGAATTAATACACTCATTTATACTGGAATATATTGATTTTTGTCCATTAATATTACTGTATTGATATCATCTACGAATTTGTAAAGTTAATTTTGAATTAAAATAAAATTTTAATTAATTTAAAATGAAATTATATTCAATCCAATACTGCATTCATCCCAACTGATCTGTTAGAAAAAGAAATTTCTTGTGTATTTGAGAACAGTGATTTGAATGCATTAATTTTAATCTGACGATGCTATCTACATGTGTATCTTTAAACTTAACCTGGATCAAAAGTAAACGGTTTGTTAATTTTAATGTTAACTATATTCCTGCAATATTTTATTCCTCAAAACTAATTTATTAGAAAAAATAAACTTGTGTATATTTGAGAATTTTGTAAATTATATTCGGTATTTTATTCTTCAAAACTGATTCGTTTGAAATAATAACTCTTGTATAGAATGGACAAATTTTTTTTTATTTTTTTTTTTTTTTTTTTTAAAGCAATTATTGTTAATGAATTTGGATATAATCTATATTCAAATGCATTTTTTCTATAACTGATTTAGAATTTTATTTCAGAGAGACATTTGAAATTGTAAAATACTAATTAAACCGTGATTTCTATAAATGTGTTGGTATGTGCCATATCTTTTTTCTATTTGATTTGTTGGTATACTGTTGACTGCTTTTAGCTACTTAAAATATTTTTTTTTCATCAGTGTGTCATTGGATATTGTGTTTAATATTACATGTAATTTTAAAAAACTAATTTATTATTTTTTTATTATATTTATTTTTAATAAAAATGTGTTAATAAAGATGCTTTATTCCATCAATCGAATAACTGCAGGGGAAAAACAAAAACCCTAATGTGTGGAAAATAAGTGTTTATCATGATAATTTTACTATTTTTCCAAATCTTTATTGGATATACTGTTAAAAATAACTAAATGTAATGAAAATTTGCTGTGCAACTTAATTGTGGTATTAAAAGTTATCCCTATACACAGTTTTAAAACTGTTAGTGTTAATTTGAAATAGAGCAAGAAGAGGAATTTGTAATTTTTTTCCTTCTTCGACTGGAATGCAGTTAGAGTCGTGTATTTTAAAATATCTTGAAAAACTGAAAGCTACTCCTCTTTCAAAAACCTCCTACCAGATTTTTATTAAATAACAAGAAATAAACGTTATAAAGTCGTTTTGAAAAATATTTTCATTCGTTATTTAGGAACGTCGTAGATTTGAAAACATTAATTTTTAATTTTTAATTTTTAATTTTTATTTGTAGCTTTAAATTGTAATTAAATAAAAGTAATTTTTATTTTTTTCATCTGTTGCGTTAAACTGGAATTACGAATATTGTGTATTTAGTTTTCATTGTGATAAAAATTACTTACATTGTCTTGATTTGTATACAAACTTTGTAGGTTATTTGAAAACCTAATTAATATACACTGTAGCTCAGTAGTTATGCAAGCCACTATAGTCGAAAGCCTGAAATAAAAGTATTGGTCTTCTGACTGCAAATCTGTATAACATTCAAAATATACAGCTATATTTAACTTTTTTTTTTTTTTTTTTCTGAATTTCTGTTTTATTCATAGCAAATTTTATGTTAAAGTATGGTAAATAAAATAATGATGAAATGCAAAGGCCGACATTTTACCTTTTATTTTTTTTTATCGTTTTCTGCTAACCTCTCGTAAAGATAAACTAACAACAAGACTATGTACTGAATAGCTTGCTAACCATCAGTTTGTAATGAATTTAAAAATGAACCCTACTGTATTAAGATTATTTTATCTTAGGGAACTCATTTGATTTGTAAACTAAAAACATGTACATTATTATTATTATTTTTTAATATGTTTATTGATTAGGTTTGTATTTCAAACAATGAAATCTTCGTGAACGTAATTATTGTTCAGCGGATTTATTTTTTACTTGCCTTGATGCTTAACAACTATTGTTAAGAAAACACGAATTTTTGTATGCATCTAGCAAACTTATTTTAATGTACCATATCCTTCAAATGTATGTACATATTTAAAAAAAAAAAATGTATATAGGGCTCGTTTCAGTGCATATTTTATTGAAATGACATGTGTCAAAAGTAGTTTGAATTGACTCATTTGAATGAAAAACAGAAAACTTTGTTATTTTAAATATTTTCAAATCAACTGTTCTGATTAAAAGTCGTCCCACAGTTTTTATTATTATTATTTTTTTTTTTTTCATTTTCTTCATGGAAGTAGATTATATATGTATTATTAATATTGAAGGTATATTCAATTTGAAAGGATTTTTATATTTCTTTTATAAAACTAAAAATAAATAAACTGTTTGTCCTAATGAAGTGCCTGCTTTTATGTATGAGTGTAGTTTTTCATATTATTATTATTATTATTATTATTATTATTATTATTATTATTATTATTATTATTATTATTATTATTATTATTATTATTATTATTTATTTATTTATTTAATTATTTATTTTATTTTATTTTTGCTAGATTTTCCCCGACATCTAACTCATTACAAGATACGGTTATTCATGAAACCAGTATTTTTGTACATAGTTGACAGGTAAATTATAATTCGCGTTTTCTGTCCTATTCTTATCCAGATTAACATTAGATATTGTGTTATACTGTATGTTTTATAAATGTGTGGGGGAATGAATTTGTAACTGTTTTTAAACAGTGTCACTAAAATAAAATGTCACACAAGATATGACGGTTTTCAGCTTTATTTTTGGACCCAGCGTTGTTAACTCGGTGTGTGAAGATGATGTTTAAAACCCGCTCGAAATTGTTTTTCTCAAGTTTCAGATTTGGCGCTTTCCAGATTTCGACTTTCAACAAAAATAGCTTTCTTTTTAAGAATGTTTATCATCAGTTTAAATATAAATAAAAAAATAAAAAAAAAAAAAAAAAAAAAAAAAAAAAAGCTAATGAGGCCAAACTAATGATGGTAAATGGGTCGATTACCTTCCATCCACAGCACAAAACAGTTTAATGCATTAAATTTTATTTTTTGTATTAACTAAAAAGTTTATTTAGATTATTCTATTATAGCCTTATGTTGGGAGACATTTTAATCTGTTTCCTTATTCTAATAATTCTGGAAACTACCATATTAATGACATAATTTTGAAGAAACATCTTTAGTGCTAGGGACTCGGTTATACGTACAGACCTCTATAGCATTACATAATTTACAATTTTTATATTTTTTTAATTTTTTTTTTTTATCATACTGACATGTTTTTATTTTTTTTTATAATTTTGAACAAACTGGATTAACTACTTCAGCTCTCTCTCTCTCTCTCTCTCTCTCTCTCTCTCTCTCTCTCTCTCTCTCTCTCTCTCTCTCTCTCTCTCTCTCTCTCTCTCTCTCTCTCTCTCTCTCTCTCTCTCTCTCTCTCTCTCTCTCTCTCTCTCTCTCTCTCTCTCTCGCGTGCGTGCGTGCATGATCTGTAAGCTTTGTAAATACAAACTAGAAATGATTTAAAATAACCTGAAAAGAAACCAAAATCAACAACATTAACAAAGCAAACAACTTTAAAAAACAACAAAAACAAACAATTAGTCGCTATATTATAATTCTGTATGAAATAATAAAACAACTATATTACTTATACTAAGTACATGAATATAATAAGATAATATGTCGATATAGCTAGCGGTGTTGTATAGATTCATATTTTTGCTAACTCTTTGGCTTTGCTTGTTAAAATGTAAGAAAGCAATACTGAACAAAACACGGGGTCAATAAAACGAGAAATAACAATAATGAAATGATATTAAAAGCCAGCATTAATCTTTAATGTAGGACATCAAAGTTTATCAGTAACGATCGTTATAGATGCTACCAATGTAGAACATTCAGACGATTGATGATACTGGATTATTGATGCTGTAGCTTAGTGTTAATGATATTTTGAAGTTTCTTATAATAATGAATTATTTTTATTTCTTTATTTTTAAATATTAATAATGATGATATAAAAATAATAATAATAATAATAATAATAATAATAATAATAATAATAATAATAATGATAAAACAAAGACGACACCAACAACAACAATAAAATAAAAATAATAATATTCCCATAGGCAACCTATACGCAATTCTAATTAGTTAATTTATGAAGTGTATTTTACAGTATCAAACAATGTAGAATGAATGAATGAAAAACCACGAAGCATATTTCCCGTATCAAAACGACCGGCAATGTACTTCATGTGTATTATTTATTTTTATTATTATTATTTTTTTTATAGCTTGTACAAAATAGATATAGCTTTTTTATAGCTTGATATATTTAGATATTTTTTGACCTCCGCAGCCTTAGGCTGTTGAAAAAGAAGAATAAATAAAAATTAAAAACAAAATAATAATAAATGGAAAAAAATGAAACATGAAAATAAAGTAACAACAACAACAACAACAACAGATATTAAAACCCCGTGCTAAGACCTTTTTCCAAAAAAACAATATTTTTGTTTATTTTTCTTACTTCTATTTCTGGTTTCCATTACTCATAAAAACAACAGTTTATTTATTTATCTACCAGTCATAATTGGAAACAACTAAAAAAGGAGAAAAACAAGAAAAAAAAAAAAAAAAACCCCAACAACCCACCCCCAAAAAAGTGAAAAAACAAAAAAATAACGAACCCGCCATAAACAATAACAGCAAAAAACAACGACAACAAAAAGAAAAACAAAACCGAAAAAAAAAAAAAAAAGAAAAGAAAAGAAAGAAAATAAAGATAAACACGAACAAGCGCCGGTGTCGCGCCAAGGTTGTCCAGAAACTGCGAGCAGACGTGGTGATTTTTAATCCTGTGATTTAGAAGTTATAGTCACAAAAACGATGACCAGCACTGTCAAGGAAATGGAAGTTGGCTCTCAGTAATGGACCTGCCAATCTCTTAAACATAAGAGGATATTCTCTTTATAACACATTAGATGGAAATATGTAACCTTACAGATAGCGTTTCTGCCTGGTGTGCAAATTTACCAATCGTTAATGACCTTGACTCGGCTTTTAGATTAATTTCCTTGGATTTTTCAGCGTGGGGATCCCAGGAATAACGTTTCACAGAAGCAGTAATGTTGCAGAGGGATACGAAATTGAAAAAAAAAAAAAACAATGAAACGATTTAAAAGGAAAAGAAAAAAAACAAACAAACAAAAAGAAAAACAACAAAAATAATAATAATAATTTAAAAAAAAGTGGAAAGTAAACAGAAACAAAGCAGTAAAAACAAGACTCCCTCCTTCCCTCCCAAAAAAAAGAAACCCATTCCAAAACAAACAGGTAAAGAAATAAAACAAACAAAAAACCCAACAAAAAAACCAAACCCCCCCAACCCCCCAAAACAACAACAACAACAACAATCCTAAACAAACAAAAATAAAAAACAAAATAAAAAGAATTACATCAACACATTCAAGTCTTTCCGGAAGCTGGAATAATTTTTGAATTATATAACTCCTGAGAGAGAAAATAACTATACAGAAACGGTTAGATAGATAGATAGATAGATAGATAGATAGATAGACAGATATACACATTTCTTTTCAAACTGTAATCTTAAACATGCATTTACGCTACAAAATGACACCCTCGAGATACAAACACGGCCAGTGTCTGTTACAAAAAGCTTTCTTCATCCCCGCTGTTCAGTAGACGTAACAATCCATCTCTTTTACCGTTAAACGGATGAAAATAGCCCAAACAGCGGAAGCGGGTCTCCCCTTACCTTTCTGCCGTTCCATTAGCGACCGTCTGCAAGAAAGTTGGGTTTCAAACCGAAGTGGCCAAGAAAGCGTGCTTGAAATAGCGAGACACTGTTATCAAAACATCCCTCCGTGAATCTCGTCTAATGCAGTAAACTGTGTGTTGCTCAAGGAAGCGTGTTTGAAACTGAGAGAGAAACTGGTAATAAAGTTTCCTTCGTAGAACCTTATCTAGTGCATTAGACTGTGTATTATTATCCAAGAAAGCGTGTGTGAAATAGTTGCAGTGTTACTTAAATATCCCTCCACGAAACTTATCTAGTGCATCAGACAGTATATTGCCTAAGAAAACTTGTGTGAAATAGTTACAGTGTTACTTAAATATCCCTCCATGAAACTTATCTAGTGCATCAGACAGTATATTGCCTAAGAAAACGTGTGTGAAATGATTCCGTATTTCTAAAATATCCCTCCATGAAACGTATCTAGTGCATTAGCCTGTATATTACCCGAAAACGTGTGTTTGAAATCGAGAAAAAAAACGACTGCGAAAATATCCCTCATGAACCTTACCTAGTGCATTTAGACTGTCATTTAATCAAAGCAAATGTGTTTGAAATTGAGAGAAACTGCTACAAAAATACACCTCCACGAACCTTGTCTACTGCATTAGACTGTGTATTACCCAAGAAAGCGTGTTTGAAACTGAGAGATAGTATTATAAAGATATCGTTCCAAAGAACCTAATCTTTATAGTATTAGGCAGTGTTTCAAAATAGGGACAGTATTTCTAAAATATACACACAGGAATCTTATCTAGTGCATTAGCTTGTGGTGTATTACCCAAGAAAGCATGTTTAAAACTGAAACATGACTACTATTAACATACACCCCCACAAACATGAACTAGAGCATCAGATCCATGAGTCATTTATTTTGCGAGGTCAAAAATCACTGTCATCAGCGAGGCAATAAACTTGCAGGTAGGAGAATCATATTAATAAAGATGGATTTCGCAAAAGACGTATAGATAGCGTTTGCTAATTAGAAACTGTCAATAAAAGTTTTGTGTTTCTGCAGAGATCAAACAAAGCTATAACAGTATATTGTGTTACAGGCAGTACGGTGATGGATGGAGCATCTAACGATCGCATTCAAAGACTCACGTTATGTATAATAATTAATGTTCTTGACGGAACCGAACGTACGTACCCTGCTGTAACGAATGCTTTTATAATAAGAGTCTGGTTGTTAATTTATGACTCGTCGGTCGTTAAAGAACAAAAGAATAATAAAGAACAAAAGAGGGTAGAAAGTGATAAAACGGAGAAGATACGGAGGACAGTGTATGTCGATGAACAGGCCTGTAAATAAACGGTGCAGCGTTTCTGGTTTTATGTCTTCTTTTCTGTTTTGTCTCATGACGATATCTACAGACATATATAAATATGTATTTGTGTGTGTGTGTGTGTGTGTGTGTGTGTGTGTGTGTGTGTGTGTGTGTGTGTGTTTGTGTGTGTTAGAGTTAACAGAAAAAAAGGTTATTAATAATTATTATAATGATTATAATAATACTATTAGAATAACAATAACAACAAAGCAACTTCTACTATTGCTACTGCCACCGATGATTATAATGATATTGGTGATAAAATAATAATAATAAAATAAAAAATAAAAAATCATCCATTCTCTATACTATTATTTTAAGTGCTTCATATTCTTCTTATCATTATTTATTTATTTATTTATTTATTTTATTTGTTAATTATTATTATTATTATTATTATTATTATTATTATTATTATAATTATAATTATAATTATTATTATTATTATTGCCGTTGTTGTTGTATTTTTTTAAAATTATTTTATAATTAGCACGTCCTGGTATCAGGTGTTGTAGATAAATTATAATCTAATAATTAAACTCTCTGATATTATGGGAGTGCGGCTGTTTAAAAAAAAAAAAAAAAAAAAAATCGCTACAAGACATAAAAAAACTAATGATGACAAAAAGCCATTAACATCACCGAGTGGAATAATTCTGTATGTGAGCTGACATTTGGAAAAATGAAGAAAAAAGAATTTTGACATTTATTAAGAACAGTATATATGATTTAGAGGTATATTAATATGTTAATAAAAACACTGAGTTAGCAGATAACTTTGTCAGAAATAAAGGTTAAAACATAGAAGAAAAAAGAGAAGGAAATTAACAAAAACAATACTAATTTATCTATAATGATGATGATGATGATGATTCTGAAATAAGAAACAGAAATAAATAAAAATCTACACTTCGCACCGAAATGAAGAAAATCCGCGAAAAATAATAAGTAAAACAAATAAAACCAACCCATTCTGCTCTGAAATAACCTAAAATCAACAAGAACACACACACACACACACATATATACATTACATTCAAACACCTTTTAGACATTGTATTGTTATATGTTCGAATGTGTATGTAATAATACATCTAGACTAAAATTTAGTACAATTTTATTGGTCCATAGAAGAAATAGTCGTCGTTTCCTTTCAGTACAACTCGTTACTTCTAAAACGAATGAGAAACATAAAATAAGAGGACTGAAACGGAAGTAGATGGCGCATATGTCGACCGACAGAGCGAGACTGGAGAAAAGGAAGAAGAGAAGTCTTTTTAATATTTCTGCAAATGGCGAAACTAAATGTCACACGCAATATTTTATTAATACAAAGAACATAAAAAATAAAGTAATAAATAAATAAATAAATACATAAATAAATATAAAGAAAGGAAGAAAAGAAAGGAAAGTTAATAATAATAATAATAATAATAATAATAATAATAATAATAATAATAATAATAATAATAATAATAATAATAAATAAATAAAAATTAAAATGTTGTATATATATATACATATAAAAAAAAAAAAAAAAAAAAAAAAAAAAAAAAAAAAAAAAAAAAAAAAAGAAAAGAAACAATACGAAATGAAAAGAAAACCCATCAAAAGACGATAATTTGTTTTTCTTTCGAACTAGGATTAACCGTAAATTATGTCAATTTTACGAAACTGGTTACTTAAAAAAAAGATGAAGAATATTGATTTTTTTCGCCTTTTGCTGCCGTCTGCCACAGTGATAATTCTTTAGTGTCATAAGTTTCTGATGACGGAATCAAAAAAAAAAAAAAAAAAAAAAAAAGAAGAAAAAAAAATTGAATAAATAAAAAAATAAAGAAAAAAAGAAGAAGAAAAAGAAGAAAAAGAAAAAACAAGAAGAAGCAAAATGGTGATTTATATTGGAGTAATACAGTTTTATTATAAAATGTGCAAGTAACTCGTGGATAATTTTTGTCTTGTTATCGAAAATGTAAACTGTACATACTACAACTGTTACAACAACTACTGCTACTGCTGCTGCTACTACTACTGCTACTACTAGTACTACTACTAATGATAATGACGATGATGATGACAACAGTGGTGGTAGTAATAGTAGTAATAATAATAATAATAAAAAAGTATAATACATACACACACATGTTAAGAATATTAAGGAAAATAGAGTTATTTCATGTTTTCATTTTCTTAAATTTATCGAATTATAGAGTAATACAGTTCAGTTATGATCATTCTTACAGCTGAAATAAATTCAAACAAGAAGAGAAACTGTTTAGTCTGGAATTCATACATCTTGGGATTTGAAGAGTTTTACGTTACTGTATTTCAATAATAATCAGACAGGTTCTGTAACTCGAAGAAAACAATGCTACGATTACGTTACACTAGGTAAATTGGTTAAATAAATTACGTTACGCTTGTTAAAACAGTTAAATAAATTACGTTGTACTCGGTAAAATAGTTAAATATATTACGTTACACTGGAAAACATGGAAAAAAAAAATATAAAGAAAAAATGGATGATGAATATGAAATAAATAAAAGTTTAAATTAATAACTAAATAAATCTGTGTTTTCTTTCGCAGAAATCAGTAAATAAGTTATTCAATCAATCAATCAATCAGTCAGTCAGTCAGTCAGTCAATAATAATAATAATAATAATAATAATAATAATAATAATAACCTATGAAAAACTACACATCACACTCATTAGAAGTGTCTGCTTTTGTGTAAGACTGTAGAAGATCGTTTGAAAGTTTTGAAAATGGTGCATGACCAAGATGAAGCGGTAAGAAGGAACATTGCCTGTTTTTATATGCAATTTCTGCTGGTGTGTGCGTGGGTCAAATTCGGAACCAAACGCTTCCGATAGTAGTCGAAATATTCCGATTACAATCCGATTACGTGAAGGCCTTTTATGACGTCATTGTTTTGTTTATGTCATCTGTGGATAGAATGCTAAACGTCGAATACAATTTTATTGTACTTAATTTTGAAATTAATTTCTGAGATTCATAGATTATTATTATTATTTGTTTTAAAAGAAGAGGAAGATTGAGAAGAAGTTGAAGAAGAAACCAGTTCTAGTAGCTGAGTTTGTGACACAGTTATACAGGTAAGGATAATGTTGATTATTCGCTTTTTAATTTTCGAAGAAGAATCAAATTGTACTGAAGCATATTATACTGGATGAATAATTAATATTGTTATTTGGCTGAAAATAACATTTTAAATAAACCATAAAGCAATAAACATTTTGAATGAAATCTGCAATTAATTTAGCTCCTTATGTTGTAATGAAAGAGGAAATCCTGATTTTCTATTAAAAAACTAAAAAAAAAAAAAAAAAAACTAAAAAAAGAACTATGCACAATAACATTCTATTGATCCATTAATAATTCGATAATTTCATACGTTAAAGAAACCAGAATATTTTTTTCAATTTAATAGTTTAGAAAGACATCGAAAACAGATTTAAAGAGATTTTATTTTTCACTTTTTCATTTTTAAAGTGTCAAATCAATGGCAGTTTGGTGTTATTTCAAACCAAAAAGACGCGAGACAAACGTTGACCGTACGCCACGAATTACGCCGCGATAATGACAGAAAGGCCGTCTTTTTCCTGTCGTGTTTTCCACCACAATCGTCAACCTCACCAACTCGCGTCTGCGAATAGAGCGGAGAAAAACAAGGCCCCACTCAATACTAAAGCGTTCGATTTTTGCCGATGCCGCAAGGAGACACAAATTGCTTTGGTTCATCGCACTTCGGGCCTGTTCTGTGTCTGTCCAAATTAATATTTGGGGAATAGAATGCACTTATTAAATTTTCTTTCCCTGATTAGAAAGAACACACCTTTATGTGCCTTTGGCTACTTAACGTCACGTGACTGTCAAGCCTGTTTTCATTTGTCGGCGGCGAAACATGCCGGTACTTTCCCAATCATAACCGATGTCTAAGAGCATGGCGTTCGTATGCTTTACGTAAATTCCTCCCCAAAACAGGCGCTATTACACAGAAATGAATTCCGTGCTTTCAGCTGGCAAGGATAAACTATAGATTGGGAGGAAATTTGGACACAGAAGTGACTATTATTACATTCTGAGACCATAAAGGAAACATATTTTTGTTACTACGTGATTTACGTTTAAAAATATATTCGTTTTTTATTTTTTGAAATTTATTTTATTATTATTATTATTATTATTATTATTATTATTATTATTAATGTTTGTTTGGAAAGTTCGTTTGGAGTACGTTTTCCTGTTTCGCTTATTCCAAGTTCGATTTGGATTAATGTCAGAATTTTAATTTTCCACAAGGTAAGTTTTTAATTATAATTTTTTATATAGAATTTTTTTTTTTTTTTTTTTTTAATGATTGCGCTTTCGGCTTATTGTTGTTATACTCTTTAAAAGTCACTGCTCAGACGCTGAGCATCTTAATATCCGCTGCTTTTTTTTGGTTTTGCTTGAAAACGTTTTTTCATTAACTAAATACCACCTAAAAACAACATCAAACAAAGTAAATAAAAACAAACAACAAAAACCCCACCAAACAACCCAGCTCATACAGAAAAAATAAGAAGAAGAAAAAATTAAAATAAAAAAAACGGAAAAAAGAAAAGAAAAGAATAATAAAAAAACAAGTATAAAATTTCTATAAATAGAACAAAAACATTTTTTAAATCTCCCTTAAATATAATAATAATAATAATAATAATAATAATAATAATAATAATAATAATAATAACCAACAACCAACAAAGCAGAAAAACATAAAACACTTTAAGAAAACTTTAAAAAAAAGAGGAAGAAATCGATTTGAATCGAAATTATTTTGATCCGAAAAATTCGGAATTATTATATCAGACACATAAAACAGTGCTTCACTAAAATCATGACTAATATAATTACATTTTGATCATAAGACGGTCTGTATTATATACATAAAACACAACAATCAATGGGTTTGTGACTGTTAAAAATCAGACGGTCGTCATTATTATTTTAATCATGGATGATGTGGTTTGTATTAATCATCTACATAAAGTGGAGAGATTACATAAACGTTATGTTTCTGCTGGATCGTAAGATTGCGAATACTGGTCATGCTACTTACTAACAAAAATGTTATAACCTGCGACAGTTACAAATAATTATATTTGACTCTGAAAGTCGTCGGTATTAATTTGGTTTGTATGCTGCAGTCTGTATTACACACACACTTAACTCAAGACAGTAATAACATTTTGACTACTGTAATAATTATATTTGATTCAGGAAGGTCAGTGATAATTTGGTTTGCATGATTCAGTTTGCAATACGGATATACGAAAACCAAGACAGTAATAACATTTTGACTGTTATAATAATTATGTGTGATTCAGAAGGTCGGCGATATTAATTTGGTTTGCATGGTGAAGTCTGTATTACAAATATACGTCAGCATTTTAACTATTATAATAATTATATTTAGTTTTGAAGGTCAGTAATAATTTGGTTTGTTTGGTTTATAAATAATATTCGTATAAATAAGCCGAGAACATCATACGTTTATAACTGTTCTAATTATTTATAATTCATAAAGTCTTTAATTATAATCAGCAGTGTCTGTGTTATTTACACATGTAAAAGAAGATCAGCTAAAGACTGTAATTTAGAAGATGTCAATATTATACATATAAACAGAAACTTTAGACCTCACCACAGTGACATTGTGGACTATCAGAAGGATCTTTGAATGTGATTTATATTAATTTAGATATAAAATAGCACAAAGCCGCTGTAACATTGTCAGTATTATAACTGCCAGCAATATCTCGATCTGCATGGTGGATCCGTATTACTAACATAGCTTAAAAAAAAACATACAACAGTAGACTATTTTAATTTTGTCTGATTCAGAAAATGGTCTACATTGATAATAGAAGTGAGACAAGACCACACTAACATTATATCAGTCAGTCTCTCTCTCTCTCTCTCTCTCTCTCTCTCTCTCTCTCTCTCTCTCTCTCTCTCTCTCTCTCTCTCTCTCTCTATATATATATATATATATACATACATACCCCACACCCACACCAAAACATAATTAAAAAGGGATATATTCATATACATATTAACTTACAGAAATAAGATAAAACCATATTAACATTACATCTATTACACTATGTTTTATTCTCAAATTATGACTCCTATATCAACATTATTCATATACTTGAAACAAGTCCGCAGTGACTATTACAGTTCTGTTTGATATAGAAGGTATCCAGGATTAATTTGGTCTGGGTGATATCGATCTGGTTTGATACACATATAATTCACACGATTTATTTCAGACAATTCTGTTTGCCATCATAGTCTTAAGAAGTCCAAACTCTTTCTATTTCATTTTGGGATTTACAGGCATAGCTCAGGATATAATTATCTATCTGGTTTCTTGAGACGAAATTTCAGAATCATCTCTTACAGAAGCAATTCTAGCAGAGATTTTTTTTTTACCCAAACAAACAGACAGTCACATTTGCATAAAAGATACACTCGGACATACATACCTACATACATACTTACACATACATACATACATACATACATACATACATACATACATACATACATACATACATACACATATACACATACACATACACATACACATACACACATACATATATACATACAGACATGCATACACGCACAGACAACACAAATACTCACATTAACAAATAATATATACGCACAGTCTCACACCAGACGAATAGGTATACAAACAAGCACGCACACATACATTTACTCATGTACGTAATAAAAATAATATATAAAAATAAATTAAAGGATATCGTTTAATATAAAAGAAGTCATTATGTTTACAGATCTTCATTTATTAGTTCATTCATTCATTCATTAATTAGTTAGTTTATTCAGTTTACATTATTTATAATACTAATACACTTTTTGATAACTGACAGTTACAGATATAAAGAATATACTTACTGATTTTTCTTATAGCTAAACAACATGAAACAATGAACTCTTCCTTTATCCACTGAAAACTAAAACGTCTCCCTAGCCAGATACCTACGTTCTCCGATCAGAATAGTATTAGAATGTTACAGAGAGAGAGAGAGAGAGAGAGAGAGAGAGAGAGAGAGAGAGAGAGAGAGAGAGAGAGAGAGAGAGAGAGAGAGAGAGAGAGAGAGAGAGAGAGAGAGAGAGAGAGAGAGAGAGAGAGAGAGAGAGAGAGAGAGAGAGAGAGAGAGAGAGAGAGAGAGAGAGAGAGAGAGAGAATAGACTGTAATGGACTTACACTTTCCACAATTAATTCAGTAGGCACTGGTAAGCGAACCCAGAACTTGCTAGTATTAATTCGATGGCTTAACCATTACTCCACAGAATTTTTTTCAAAAGTTGTGGTAAAATCGATTTTTATTTATGTCTGGCTTAAACAGGAACACTCCATCCCGTTACAAGATTTCACCAAATGTATAAGTGCATTTTCTTATAGGACAAAATTCTTTCAGCTTAGAACTGTCAATTTTTCAATGATTAATTCCCTATACATTTATTCCTATGTATAAGATTTTTTTAAATCATAGCCATACATTTAAAGAATTCCAAATAACTCTATATCCTTATGAATTTCATTGTACCAGAAGACACCATTTTGCTATGTTTCTTGAAACCCGTCACTTTTAAAAAAAAAAAAAAAAAAAAAAAAAAAAAAAAGGAGAGAATCCAAGATATTTACAACGGGTCAAGACATAAATAATTGCAGAAGTTCTCCACTGTGAAAAGTTCAGACCCTAACAATGAGAACAAGTAAAAATAACGGAGCTGATGGCGAATACAAATCTGTATCTGTACATGTACAGAAGAAAAAAAAGTTTAAAAAAATATTTCTTGCAAATACAAGTACCATTTGAAACTGAAGGAAAGAAACTGGGATCGGGGAAAGGGAAGGTTCAGAACCTCTTGGTCATCAGCGTATCCTTGCCTGCTTATTCAGCACAAGTCCATCTACTCATTTGATTTCGCACAGAATACAATTATCTAGTTTGGACAATTTATTGCAGAATCCTCCGTGGGATTGCAGAATTCTCAAAGACCACATATTTCATTTAGACCACAGAACAAACTAAGAGGTCAGTGGCAATTTATGGGAATTTATTGCATACCTCGATATTCGAGCTTCAGAAATAACTCATAGTCAGAATAAAGACATTTGTTTTTTCTGTTCATTTTCACGGACACTGATGTAATCTGTAGTTAGGGTTGACGTGGTGTAAGTGAATTTGAACATGTTTTCGTAAGCAAATTGTTTAAGTGTGCCTGTCAGCGGCATATATTCAGACTTCTTCAGAATTCTGTCTAACACGTGGTTAAAAACAAGACAAAGAACTGATCAAACTGCTATCCAATTACTTTATTCATTTGGCAAAAGATATAAGATAGATTTATATTTAATTTTGAAAGTTATTATGTAATGGAAATAATTTCTTTTAATATAAATAATAATGTTAGTAATGTTATTTTTGAATTTTACTGTTGCAACTACAATTACTAGCATACGATCAAATTTGTCGATATTTTGATACAGTTCATATTATGTTTTAATTATTATTATTATTATTATTATTATTATATATATTCAGAAATATATATTATTAATTAATTAATTACTTTTAAAATTATTCAGAAACGCTTTCAAAATCCCAGAAGCCCTAATTTTTTTCCCTTTTTGACCTTGTCAGTAAATGTACAACGTGAGGGTCACAACCCTGAGTTCGCCCTTATCCATTAACATCGCAACAGCGTCGTAAAAAAAAAAAAAAAAAAAGCAGACACAAAGACACGAGAGTCAAAATAATAAAGAGACCTCAGTGGAAAACGAATTAGCGATGTATTAAATTACAAAGACCAGAGGAAAACGAAATCACTGGTGGAACGCAATAAAGATTACGTGAATCACAATTTAAACCATTTTATTGCTTCTGCTATTTCCAAACGACGCTGTTTTTTCGCAAAGGACAAACCCGATTACCTCCTAATGTAATATCAGGAGGCCAATTCTTTTCTTCCTTTTTTTTTTTTTTTTTTTTTTTTCTTTCTTCATGTGGTCGAGAAGAAAACATAACCAACACACGATAATGAAATCGAACGGCCATTTCGGGCTTTTAGCAAGTTCAGTAGTTGTTTTCTAATTCCGCTGTTCTGTGGATGTAATACAGAGAGATTTAAATCACGATATTTTTCTCTGAGATCTGCAAATTACTTTCAAATCGGCAAAGCCAAACGGAAACTGGTTTGCGTTGCGCTCTTTCACGTCTAAACATTTCCTCTGTTCATCCACTGATGTGTTTTCCGTTACTGACAGAGCAAGTTTATGAAAGGGGATGGTGTGTATTGTCCTGTCATTGGGTATGATGTGCTTATAAAAAATATTTTGCTGATTCTCTTTTTAATCTTTGTTTATATGTCTGTACTGTTCTTACGAACAATTACAAAAAAAAAAAAAAAAAAAAAGAATTTTTTTATTTTAAATAAATAATATATAAATAAAAATAATAAAAAAAGTTAAAAATTGGAAAGAAATATCATTAGAAATTGTAGCACATAGGATATATATATATCTGAATACATAAATATATAAATACATTCATACATATGTAAAATGCATAGGTTCCTCAAAACGCCCTGGTGACGGTTTTACCATATATTAATGTCCGAATTGTCTCGGAAGAATTTCCCAAGTACCTTTAAGTCTAAACAAACAGAAATAAACCTCAGACGCCTTGATGGTGTTTATATATGTTCAGCGAAACCAAAGATTATACTGGGTGCTTTTAGTTCAGTCCCTCGTATATACAGACATAGAAATATCACTAACCGTCTATAATATGACATACAACAAACAAACAAACAACAAGAAACAGACATATCACTAGCAATGGCCAAGAACGAAGAGGAAAAAAAACAGAAAAAAAAAAAAAAAAAAAAAAAAACGGCCCATAAGTTGGATGCTAATTAATTTGGCTGTCTCGTACACTCTTTTATCATCTTCATGATAGGCAAGTTAGTGTCAACTCTCTTTGTTTCCTTTCTGTAGGATTATTCTTTGGCGCAGATTTAATGGGCTGTAAACGATGTCAGCGCGCAGAAAAGCTGATCACTGCGATCTTTCTTTGTCGCCGGTAGACTGTCTGAGAACTTGAGAAGCCGACAGTCCGCGTCACTTTATGTCGTTCTGTTCCGATCACCCATTCAGATTAGGTTTTCTTCTTTCACGTTTTTCTTTTTTTTTTTTTTTTTTTTTTTTTTTTTTTTTTTTTTTTTTTTTTTTTTCAAGTCTGCTGTTCTGATCGTTATGGCTACCATTACTGCCGTAACAACTAGTGTTTTCAGTCATTACTGTTACTAATAATTATACTGTTACCACTACTGTCACATTACTAACATTACCACCACCACCGTCTACTACTACTACTACTACTACTACCTCCTACTACTACTACTACTACTACTACTACTACTATTACTATATAAAACATTGTATATATATATATATATATATATATTAATTTTTTATTTATTATTTTTTATTTAATTAATTTATTATTATTATTATTATTATTACTGTCATCTTATAAATAAACTCACAGTAATAATTATTATTTAAAGAATGGACAAACAACACAACACACTGACGGACAGCTATTACACTGACACACACAATAAAGAGTTACTGTTTGAAACAATTTCTGTTTGAGTTGATCACACTCGCTGATACTCATATCTCTCTCACGGCCCCTGTCCCGTCTTTGAACGCAACAGAATAAAACTTTATTGAGGAAATAAACGTGCACTGTCAAAGAATATAATGATGATTTATTGAATAAAGTATTTATTGAAGAAAAGGCCGTAACGGTTTGTACGCTTAATTAATTGCGTTTACTGCGTCTGGCTCTTGGACCTTTATCTCATCCGAATCATGAATCATGTGTTCTTCTTGAAAAAAAAAAATGTTTGTATTGACGTTGTTATCTTTCTCACCTTTTTTTTTTTAAAAAAAAACCCCAAAAGTAATTATTTTTTTATCATTATTTTGTTGCAGTCGTTTGAAGAAGACTTAAGCTGTTATTTATTGTCTGTTAGAAAATATATATATAATGTTATGGAGAAAATGTTGACATAATAAACACGTGTATATATTATTAATGCGTATATTTATGCGTGTATTTACTCATGCATTAAATTCGATATAATTATGTGTCCTGTATTGGATGGATCGTGTATGGGATGATCTTTAGTTTAGCCATGTATTTTATTTATTTATTTATTTTTTATTTTTTTGTGCCGTATTTGTGAGTAGCAAGAAAGACTTACTCATTGTAAGCATTATGAGAGAGAGAGAGAGAGAGAGAGAGAGAGAGAGAGAGAGAGAGAGAGAGAGAGAGAGAGAGAGAGAGAGACGGCAGATTATAAAAACAAAGAATAAAAGATAATTGTTACAGCGTCGTGGAGAAACTCATTAAAAGTTGTCTCTGAGACGTCGATTAACACCAGCCAGTACATCGTTATGGAAGCCAAGTGCTTCTTAATCCGCACGCCACACATCATTATTTTAAAAGTATCGAGCGAATATTCGATCTCGATGGTAGTAAAAGTATAAATTGTTGCGGCCTGTTGAAGAGACTGGTTCTGTGAATTATCAATGCCAATAAGCATCTCAAGCGTATCAAAGACTTCAGATTATGTCGACCAACATCATTATCTCGCTAAACATTAAATCTCTCCCACAATCCCGTGTACCGGAAGTTCGTGCATGCTCTGTCAACTCGGATGAATGCGCGGTCTGAAGTGCATCAACGCCGACGAATAATAAAAAGCTGAGATTTTGTTTTCAGAATTCTGAGGGCCGTTCTTGAAAATATCATCAGGGGAGGACATTTTCGTTCTTTACATGAGAGTGTATGTGTGTGTGTGTGTGTGTGTGTGTCTGAGTGTAATCTTTGTTGTTATTTTTTAAAGTCGTCTTCATCATTATTTATCAGTCATCTGGCGTATTAATATTTACGGAATATTTTCATAAAAGAATAAAGCCTTGACAGCAACGGTTGTATCGAAGACTTTTTAATATTCTATCAAACACTTTAATGTCTGTTCTGGTCGTTTGAGAATTTTTACAACAACTGATATTTCAGCTTAAAGTAATAGAAATTCTAAAGATTTTCCAATACTCATAACAAATTGTTCGGGAATATTACTAAGTTTTTAATCTTCAAGCAACGGTATGATACTTTCTGAGGGGCGAATACGGTTTTAAGAAAACTAGGGTAACTTTCAAGATGAAATGAACTTCACCATTAAGACGTAATAACACAAACACTCTCTCTCTCTCTCTCTCTCTCTCTCTCTCTCTCTCTCTCTCTCTCTCTCTCTCTCTCTCTCTCTCTCTCTCTCTCTCTCTCTCTCTCTCTCTCTCTCTCTCTCACACACACACACACACACCAAACCAATACTTACGTTCTATTCATATAATTGTGTATGTGTATGTGTAAGTTTACTAGTGCATATGTGCCTCTGAAGTACTTTAGTATGGGTCATTACAAAATACTTCTTCTTTTTTAACCGTGGAAATGTTTTTCATTAAAGGACGAGCACAATAACCTGACATTGATCTCAGAAGTCATTGTATATATAAATAAATACGTTGTTTGTATTGTTCAGAGACTATTTCCAGATTCATGGCTCAGCTGTTGTCACAGAGCGTAGATAATTAGAGATTCGGTAAAAGTATTGATTAAAATAAATTAAAATCTGGCTAATTCATACTGACACGAGTTTGAGAGGGAAGGACGAAGCTATACTTTATTTAAAAAGGCAAACGGCTAAAAAAATCAACACAGATAAAATAACACAATAATCCTTCCGATATATCATATTGGGCTACTCTTGTACATTAGGTCATACACGAGAAAAAAAAAATGAAACCAACAACAGAACAAAAAATAAAAAATAAACAAACAAACAGTATCAGCTACTTTTTTTTTTTATTTAGCAGCATGGACTATTTTGTATAAACCTTCCCTTAAACTGAAGAGCGCACGTATATAACAGAAGACGGATCGACCAATCATGACTGAGCTAAGCGCTCTGAGTTTAAGTGAACGAGAGTTAAAATTTGTTTTGAAAAATAGTATTAGAGTTATTACTCCATTAAATTTTTATAATTATAACATTATTTTTCTTTAGTGGTTCTGGGGTTAAGACAAAGGAGTATTATAAGGAGTAGTACAAGTGTGTAGAATTATAACGGACATACAAGCGCCATTATTCACAGAAATAATACTGTGAATTCGTCATCCACTGTTTATGATTTCGAATGTCTTTATTCGAATACAACGCATGTTGTGTTACGCAAGAATGATTTTTATAATAACGTTGCTGACCTTGTCTCGAAATTAATAATTGCTTGTGTGATGATAAAGAAATAATTGCATAAATGTGAGAAAAAAAAAAAAAAAAAAAAAAAAAAAAGAATAAAATAATTAAACCAAAAAAAAAAAAATAAATAAAAAATATTTAAAGCGTATGAATAAAACATACGAAAGAAAAAAGCCCAACAAATACACAAAAACCACCAGTAATACTGTATAATAATAATAATAATAATAACAACAACAACAACAACAACAACAACAAAACAAAAACAACAAAAAAACAAAAACAGCAGTGACAATAACCACAACACTATTGAAATTAGTGGTAATAATACAATATTTCAAAAATATAATGAGACAAAGTCTGTTTGAAAAACTAAAACGAAAAGTCTTCGGAGAATAATCGTACGTAATTCCCTGTTTAAAAAGAACTGACGTTTCTGTTATTTCCGTAAAGATTGTCGCCACAACGTCGATTACAGCGTACAATAAATGACTCAACGCAAACAAAGGAAGCATGCAATGAACACGCGAAGTCTACATTGCATTATCGACGTGTAGACAAATGGAAAAAAGATGTCATTTTTCTTACGGAAAGAGAATAATAATCACAACAGAAATTACGAAATAATTCCCACAGGAGAAAATTAGGCAGGAAAGAAGAAAAATATAACAGAAACGTATTAAAAAAATAATAATAATAATAAAAAAAAATAAAATATTGGTGAGGGAAAACGACAATAAGATAGATAGATAGTGAGAGAGAGAGAGAGAGAGGGAGAGAGAGAGAGAGAGAGAGAGAGAGAGAGAGAGAGGGGAGAGAGAGAGAGAGAGAGAGAGGGAGGGAGGGAGAGAGAGAGAGAGAGAGAGAGAGAGAGAGAGAGAGAGAGAGAGAGAGAGAGAGAGAGAGAGAGAGAGAGAGAGAGAGAGAGAGAGAGAGAGTTTCATCGATACATTACGTCTATCGGTAGATACAGATTTAAACGTTCGTTCTATATTATGTATGTATTGTCTGTTTGTCAAAATATACACAGAAAACAACAACAAACATACAAACATTTAGTATTTATTCGTGCAAACGATTTATTCACACAGTTATATTTATTACTTTTGTACATCGGGATAACACCGGGAGAACTTGTTTAAATCAAACCGTTATGATTATTTTCGGAAACAACTCTTATCACATAATTCCATAACATTCTGGAATTCGGTCGAAAGATAAAAAGGCAGCGTCCTCATAACGGTTCCATCTTGATTGGAATCATAGGTACTGGGCAGTACTATAAAAGCCCACAAAGCCTAGTAACGATGGAATCAGGAAAAAAAGCGTGGAAACTTGCAGCTTGTCGTCCTGTCATCTTCTTGATCAGGAATCAATCTGTGTGGCTGGACTAACATTTCATTAGCCAGGGGATGAAGAATCATGACCGATCACGACCCTCTGGGTGTCCCAGTCTTGCACTCTGACTCGAATAAGGTGATTTTGGACGATAAATATTCCCTCGATAGCGAGAAGGATGTTAATGTTTTATAGAGGATTTGGATTTAACCTTGTCAAGGTCTGGACGTTTGTGAATGGCTTTGACGTATAAAGTTTGTGGTAACCATGACTATTATGTTGATATTTTGGATTACGCACATATACAGAGACGCATGCATGTATTCCTATACACAGACACATAAACACACACACACACACACACACACACACACACACACACACACACACACACGAATATATACAAACATACATAAACAAATATACGTACTTTTCATATACAAATTTTCAAATCAATATTTACATACTTCATTAGAAACTGTGTCGCCTTTCTATCACTATTTATGTATCTCTACTTCGTCTCTCTCTCTCTCTCTCTCTCTCTCTCTCTCTCTCTCTCTCTCTCTCTCTCTCTCTCTCTCTCTCTCTCTCTCTCTCTCTCTCTCTCTCTCTCTCTCTCTCTCTCTCTCTGTCTGTCTCTGACTCTCTCTCGCTCTCTCGCTTTCAGTTGTTGTTCTCGGATGTCTGAGTTTGATGCAAAATGAATTGGTATGACAGTAGAGTGACATTAATAGCGGGATGCCTGGAGCTCGAGAGATCAAAAGATCTTTGGAAAACATGGAAATTAGTTTACCTCAGAGAGATAGTCGACTATTTAATCAGGCGCCACTTATATATGCTATATATAGTAAGAATGAGCAGACTGAAGTGGGAGCATTACTTGCATTTCTCTTCATAATGTTTTGTTGTACCGCGTGTCTCCGAATTAAATTGTTTTTAATCTCTCTATCCATCTATCCATCCGTCCGTCTGCCTATCTATCTGTCTGTCTGTTTATCTATCTATCTATCTATCTATCTATCTATCTATCTATCTATCTATCTATCTATCTATCTATCTATCTATCTATCTATCTATCTATCTATCTATCTATCTATCTATCTATCTATCTATCTATCTATCTGTCTGTCTGTCTGTCTGTCTGTCTATTTATTTATTCATCGATTGATAGATCTATCAATCCATCTTTCTCTCTGTCTGTCTGTCTGCCTGTCTTTCTATTTATTTATTCATCTGTCTGTCTGTCTATCCATCTTTGTCTCTGTCTAATGTGTGTATGTATCTTTCTATTCATTTATCTATCTATCTATCTATCTATATATCCATTTATCTATCTGACTGTCTATCTTTC
Source organism: Chrysomallon squamiferum (assembly GCA_012295275.1). Taxonomy (NCBI): domain Eukaryota; kingdom Metazoa; phylum Mollusca; class Gastropoda; order Neomphalida; family Peltospiridae; genus Chrysomallon; species Chrysomallon squamiferum. Next base: position 22,271,372 of record CM022672.1, on the reverse strand, counting down.
GTCTGTCTATGTCTATTTTCTATCTATCTACCTATCTATCTATCTGTCTATCTATCTATTTATATATATATAGACAGATATGTTCAGTCTGTCTACTGTCTGTCTACTATGTTCATACATCTATCTTTCAGACTCTAAAAACACATTCACACACATTAAAACACATTTACACAAACAGACACAAACACATGCATGCAAAACACACTGTAAAAATACACGTAAAGTTACTAATATCTGGCTGTTTCAAAACGTCTTAGCCGTCAGACTGCTCTGCTGTGTAAACAAGATTTCTGACGTATTTAAAAAAAAAAAAAAAAAAATGACATACGTTGAAGCATACGAAGAATTACGTCACTTCGTAGAGTTTATTAAGAAATCGATGCAAAAGGATATCAAGAAGTAAGTGGTGTCACGACTGACATATTAGAGTCAATAACCATCATTCGTGTACACACTCAGGCCATATCAGTCTGAGGTTAATCTACTCCATGTCGTTCAGAGATATTGAAATTAGTTTTATAATGAAGCAATGGAAATGGAATGACAGCAGTGCATTTTAAGTTGGTAGGCATTTATGAGTGAGCGCTTTTGCACATGTGTGTCTGTGTGAAAGAAAGAAAGAAAGAAAGAGAGAATGAAGGATAGATGTATGAGAGAGAGGATGAATGGCGAAAGGGAGAGAAAGATCGAGGAAAGACGGAGAGAGAGAGGGGGGGAGAGAGAGAGAGAGAGAGAGAGAGAGAGAGAGAGAGAGAGAGAGAGAGAGAGAGAGAGAGAGAGAGAGAGAGAGAGAGAGAGTCTTTTCTCGTGTAGAACTGTTATTACTTCCAAATGAATTTAATTATATTATAATCCATTTCTGTTGCTTGTCAGATGAAAACCAAACTGCATTAAGCTAAGAGGTAGAAAAAGCATCATACATCGTTTCTCTGCCACGGGTTTGATAGATGTGCAGTTGCAATGCAGTCCAGGGGTTATCCTTTTATAATAATTATAAGTGCAATAAAACCTCCACTGAATTTTTTTTTTTCCCGTTTCCGACCATTGCGTGTAGCTGGTTTATTAATCGTTGTGGTTATGTCTCTCTTGTTTATTGTATTTCTAAGTTAGTATTATTTATTTCTGGCTAGCTGTCTTTGTTAATAATGAAGAATGACTAAAAAAATAAATAAATAAAAATAAATAAATAATGAAGAATGACTAAAAAAAACTAAAACAAAAAAACAAAAAATAAATATAAATAAATAAGAAAATTAATACAACTGACCTTTAAAACACACGGAAGCTTTTAAATTTCATTATGCTTCTAAGCAGGTATCTGTCTACCTGTACTTAAAAACATTAAAAAAATCTGACGGACTATTAAGATGCACTAAACTTTGATACAGAGAATCTGTTTTATGCGTTTGCAAGAAAAACGTATTATAAATTAATGTTAGTTATATTTAATTATCCCGTCCTAAGAAGAAATACTTTGTGAACACAGTTTCTTTGCAAAGCTATCGAACGTCGTTTTTAATTAAATATTTTATGCTTTTTTACATTTTCACATAAAATCAAACACGGAGAATTATTCTGAGTTCATTATACAAAAATAGATTTCCTATAAAATTATTTCGTTTTGACATTTGCTATTTATTAGACAAACATTAGACGTACGCGTATAGGTAGGATGTAGACAGATACAGAGATATCAAATATTTTTTTTTTTTTTCATTTCGTGTTTGTCAGACGAAAATCTAAATTAATAATGCATATTATGTGTAATACCTAGCAACCGCAGAACTGAAAATAATGTTAAAATGAATGTGTATATGTGCGCAGGTGTGTGTATATATATATATGTGTTTATGTGTGTGTGTGTGTGTGTGTGTGTGTGTTTGGCGTGTTTGTATGTGTATACGCTATCTGTACATGCATCCATTAAATGTATTTTTATATCTAACATTCGTATTCACCTCGTATAAATACATTTTTATTTTTTTAAATTCTCTTTCTTTGAAACAAATGGTTTCAAAATATAGAGACAGATAGCAACAGATACATAGGAAGACAGATAAATAACAGTGTGTGTGTGTGTGTGTATATATACATAGAGAGAGAGAGAGAGAGAGAGAGAGAGAGAGAGAGAGAGAGAGAGAGAGAGAGAGAGAGAGAGAGAGAGAGAGAGAGAGAGAGAGAGAGAGAGAGAGAGAGAGATATAACGTAATCAATGTATTTGACTTATAAGGTTGTATAAAATAAGATAAAATTTGGCTAGCTTCTTTTTCTTTTGCAAAGATTCGTCGTCAGTGAACGACACAATGAATTCTGGAAATTACAGAAAAAAGAAAAAAAAAAAAAAAAAATCATTTTTTAAAGATTTTTAAATTTGTTTTTTTTTATTATTTTTTAACGAACACTTCTTGTGTTTCTCTGACGTCATATACTGTGCATGTGTAAGCAAAAACAAAATACTTTATCTCTTCAAAATGAAGATCAATACATGTTCATAAGGTTTCAGAATTTTTGTTAAAAAAGAATCAGAAAAACAGACAGAGACACGAATGTGTGGACAGACGGTAATGAAAAATAAAGTGGAGTAAGTTAATGAATGCACAGACGTAGACAAAACAGTGAGATGGAATTTAAAAAAGTGATAACCAGCTGAAAGGTGAAAAACACACACAAATACATATACATACATACATACATACATATATATACGTACAAACATATATACTTACATACATACAACCATGCATACATACACACATACACACATACGCACATACACACACACAAAAACACACACACACATAAAACACACACAGCACACAAACACACACACAAACACATAAACACACACACAAACAGACACACAGACAGACACATACACCACACACAAAACCCCAAAGAGAACAAAAACAATTATACAGGATCATCCAAAAATAATAATAAAGATAACAAAATGTGTAAATCAAGCAACAAGAAGAAGACAAAAATAATAATAATAAGCACTAGTTTCTTTATAAATATGCACTGTGTTATAAAAAGAAGAAAACAATTATTTGTCAAAATTACAGATTGTTTTGTCATAAGGTTACTGTGCTACTAATACATTATAATTTCTTCAGCAAAATAAATTATAAAATCTACAGTAATTGAAAAATATTTATCATTCTGTACAGAAAAAAAAAAAATATATATATATAATCGCGATACAATAATGTATTCATCGAATTATGAGAGTCCAGCTTACGAACATTCCTACATTCGAATGAATTAACACTAATTCTGTTAATCTGAAAATCCGAGTCGTGTACCTTGATTCATTATTACGAACAGCGAACTATATTGTGTGGCGTAAGATGACTGGGCGTTACGCGGCACAAAAAGTCGTAACGACACTGCAGTAACCAACATCCGACAAGGCAAACGTTGCAGATGAACACGTAAACGGCAATGACTGTAACACGTAAAACAAAAAATGTATCAGGTTTGCGTTAAAACAGTGATAAAGTAGTCAAATCTGTACGATTGTAGTGCATTCTGTGCACGCGTAGTTTAGATAGTGTTCCGACTAAAAATACAGTTTGACTAATATAGAGCTGTATGTATGTATGTATGTATGTATGTACGTGTATTTAAGTCTGTGCACATGTGCATGTGTCTTAGAGACAGTGGCTGGGTCAGGGCGATTTTTTTTATATATTTTTTAAACTCATCTTGAAATGTATTAATTATAACATATGGGTAACTCCTAATGTAAAACAGATTCATTCGTTCTTTGGATCAATCGTATCAACTTAATTTTTATCTCAGAGACGCGGTTATAAATAGAATTATGGAAGAAGAAAAACACAGCGGAATCAATCCAGTTATTATTAAATAACTAAGATCAGCGACCCGAGACCTTGAAATGTTAAGAAAAACAAAAATTCGACAATAATAGAAACGGACGCAGTTTTTTTTTTTTTTTTTTTAAAACAATGAGTTTGATTGTAATGCTTCTATGCGGGGGAGAAGTTGCGAAACTGACAAAAAAATTCGTGAATATTCTTAGCTTACTGACTAATTGAATTTGCAAAGTAATTGCTTTTCGTCTACTTTGTTATCTCCGTACGAGACATCGTAATAACTGCTCCCCAACAGCTTCATTGCCTTTGTTTCACCGTAATGTCTGAAACCTTCTGTCACAGTTTGTCACGTTATAACAGTTTTCTTTTTTTCTGAGTCTTGAAGTTGTCTCTAGAAGTACTAGCCACCAACCAACACACTTTGATAACGATTGAGGAAGGTAACGGTAAAAATAAATTATTATTATTTTGTCCTTCTTCTAGTAAACGCCATTATGTCATATCTATAATAATAATAATAATGATAATAATAACAAAAAAAAAGATTAAATATATTTGAACTATGCCGCATATTGAGAAATTATGTTATAACCGAAATAAATAAATAAATAAATAAATAAATAAAAACAATTAAAACATTATCTATCTACGATCTATACAACATTTATCGAATATTAATAGGAACCTTTATGTCGAAGAGCGACAACAAATATTTACATTACTTGTAGTAAACGTCATATCATTTTGAAATTATAACGGTTAATACTTTTTTTTTATTCAGAATTTTTGGAAAATAGGAATTAATATAGAAAGTTTCAGTAAACTAAATATTTTTGTATACATTAGTTGTAAGATTAAATTAAGTAAAATATTTTTCTAGATCCATCCACTATAAGTTTCTTAAAATTCTTAAGTTTCTTAAAACATACGCTCTGAAATCCTGTTTATTGATACATGAATGAACGAATGTTTAACGACACCCCAGCACGAAAAATACGTTGATAAATGACAATAAGAGAGAGAGAGAGAGAGAGAGAGAGAGAGAGAGAGAGAGAGAGAGAGAGAGAGAGAGAGAGAGAGAGAGAGAGAGAGAGAGAAGGAAAAGAAAGAGAGAGAAAAAAAGAAGAGAGAGAGGGAGAAGAGAATAACTAAAAAAAAGAAGAGGAGAGGGAGGGAATAAATGCAGAAAAAACAGAAAAAGGGCAAGAAAGAGAAAGAAGAGGTAGAGACAAAGAAAGAAGAAAGAGAGAAGATAGAGAATAAATAGAAAAAATAACACGAAAGATCAAGAAAAATATATTTGATTATAAATATAGATAGCAAAGAGAGAGGAGAGAGAGAGAGAGAGAGAGAGAGAGAGAGAGAGAGAGAGAGAGAGAGAGAGAGAGAGAGAGAGAGAGAGAGAGAGAGAGAGAGAGAACAGTGAACGAGAAAGAAAGAGCGAGATTCCGAACAGCGTATCAAAAGAAACGTAAACATATTTAAAAACCAATTGAGCTAATCTATCGTGCGAAGGAACGCCGCGCCAGTAAAGCGATACCCCTGTATTGTACAACACTGCTTGCCCAGAGGCAGCTAATCTGTTTAGTTACTTTGCGACATGACAAAGCTATCTAGCAAACCCGGCTCGCTAATCTGGTTACTGGCGTGCCGGCAAACGAATAGAAATAAAATTGATTTGTCTCTTGCTGTTGTTGATCCACTGTTGCAATGTGTCAGCTATCGGGTTGAGGTTATCGTGCAGATGGTCTGTTTGGCGTACCACTAAGGTTTGGGAATTGTCACAACTAATAAAATTACTGTTATTAGTAATGGGAGGATAATTTTCCGTACCAGCGAATAAGAACGCAATGGAAGGTTTCAGAAAAAAAAAAAAAAAAAAAAACAAATCACTTTTTGACTACTGGAGTATGAGGAATTTGAAAAGTTTATTTACTTGTTTGTTTGTTTGTTTGTTTGTTTGTTTGTGTTTGTCACTAGTTATAATTACTGTTAAATAAAGAGATATTTAATTCAGTCTGCAAACTCGCTTTCGCTTGTTCCCTCTTTGTGTCTCAGCAGAATAGCTTCCTGCTCTAAGAAAGGGGGGAAACATGTAATGACGTTAGTCTTTAGAATTCTCCAGATCACTAACTCTTTATACTTAAGTTTTACTGCGTTTTTTTTCCAGTTATCTTGATGTATGTGTGTGTGTGTTTGTGTGTGTATACATATATGTGTGTGTGTGTGTCTGTGTGTATGTATGTGTGTATGTATATGTGTATGTATGTATGTATCTATATATGTTTCTATCTGTCTATCTATCTATCTCTCTATCTGTCTATATGTATGTATAAATATATATATATATATATATATATATATATATATATATATATATATATACATACATGCATACCTATCTATCTATCTATCTATCTATCTATCTATCTATCATATATATATATAGATAGATACTATAGACACGTTAAATAGAAACATATAGACACACATAACAGTATTTAAGGCATGTTAGATGAAACATATAGACACAGAAAACAGTACAAAATAAAACCTGTTACTGCCGCGATTAAACAACAACAACAACAACATTAAAAAATGCATAACCATAACATAGTAGACAAAAATACCTTTTATAATTTGAAACAAACAAAGAAACAAACAAACAAGCGAGTAACTAAATAAGTTAAAAGGTAAAGAAATAGGTAAGTAAGTAAATAAATAAATAAATTTAAGCGAAGAAACAAAACAGATAAGACTATTACAAAATTATATATATATATATATATATGTATAAAATTAATCTCTCTCCTATTACATTGCCCAATAACTAACGAATAATTGGGCCTAAAATAATAATAATAATAATAATAATAATAATAATAATAATAATAATAATAATAATAATAATAATAATAATAAATGATAATGATAATAATAATAATAATAATAATAATAATAATAATAATAATAATAATAATAATAATGATAATAAATGATAATGATAATGAATAATAATAATAATAATAATAATAATAATAATAATAATAATAATAATAATGATAATGATAATAATAATAATAATAATAATGATAATAATAATAATAGTAATAATAATAACAATAATAATAACAATAACAATATTAACAGCAAAAACCACTCGAGTTCACGAAATAATGACACAGCCGCCGCTCTCCATGGGAAGGAAGCATTCTGAAATTTCACCCACACGCACGTACAATTATGGCAACGCTAACGCCGCTAACTAACAACGCGTTAAGACTTGTGTCACTCTGTTTGTTTCTGCAGGCACACTTACCACCAGCCTAATTGCCATCCCGTGGACGGGAAAATCGAATTTCACTTCGATCAGTATACCGGCCTACCTATTTCCGCCGCCTTTCGCTCTTTTCCGAACAATGCAGTTCATTTGACGGAATGAGAGGCTTTATTTCCAGTTGTTGCCCGTCTTAAATAGTTACAGTAAATGCGATAGCGTTTTATTGTTTGTTGTTAGCAGAGCTGGATAATTAATATGTCATCGGCTTAACGCGTTTGGAAAGTAATGAAAACGTAATAGCAACGAAAAGCAGTGAAACGGAAAGACGAGATGCGTTCGGGAATTGTCGGTGTGTTTCGTGTACTTTCGTTGCATCATGCGCAGACTAACATAAAATGAGCAGTGTAAGAAAATGAAGTGCTTCAGTAGAAAGATTAAAATTTCACTGGTTCTGTCTGAAGGATTTATAGTTAGAAGTTATACCTGGAAAAATAAATTTTCCTTATTTAAAGAATGAGCTCACAAACTGACCAAATGATTATAGTGTTTAAAAAAATCAAGTACCGGAATTGGACTTTTTGAGGTCCCAAGATATATAAAATTTGGAATCCTTGTAAAATTGCTTTATTTGACAAATATTTAAACTAAATTTCTTGTTGTTTTCATTTATTGAGGTTCCTACGGATTATAAGGCCCTAAATTTATTGTAGCTTGTTTACGTTATATCTAAATCCAGTTCTAACAATAACAGTTGAAAGAAAAAAGCCCAATAATAATAAAAAAAATAATAATAATAATAATAATAATAATAATAATAATAATTAAAAACAACAACAAAAAAAAAAATTAAAAAAACACACAATAACAAAGAACCCCCCCAAAAACAACAACAAAACAAACAATAACAAAGAAAGAAAAAAAAAAACCGAAAAATGACGAAAAATAAAATAGTCATGGAAACTGTCCAACGTCTGCTTTATGATCAGTTGCAAGAACCATTTTTATCAAATTATCAAAAGTGAATTATTTGGCGTGATAATCTGTCGCATATTACTCACATAGTGCTCGATCAATGGATATTATTTAATATTAAGTTATTGGTCATAATTTGGTTTTGCCTTCACCCGATACCGAATAAACCAACTGCCCTTTTCACTCGGCAATTGCCGTATGAATATATGAATGACAAGAAGGGAAGTAAGCAGACGTGCAAATTCACTTAATTAACTTTAAATGTTACACTTTCATACTGGGTATCAGTCGACTGATACACGATTTACGTTTGATGGTTGGAATACTTTGTTTCGATATTGTAAAGCAGATAAAAATAATGATGGGTAATTAACAGTAGATATCAAAACTTGTCAAAGTATCAACAGCATCATCAACACCAGTTCCACCACCCATCCCACCCTCATAATAATCATTATCATCATCATCATCAGCATCATCAGAAACAATAATCCAACAATGTCGAAGATGAAAAAACAACAACAACGGTAATAATAAAAAGGTAACTTTAAAATAACTCATCTCTAAAAAAAATCTAGTACACACAAACCTGAAAAAGAAGAACAAAAACCAGAAATCTTGTAAGAAAAAATGATGGTAACCCGTGAAAAGCCCCAAAAATATAAATCAGTAAATAAAATCTTTGAATGAATAAAGCAAACATCGGAATATGAAGAAAAAGTAATTAAAAACATAGCAGCAACAACATAAAATTATTGGAATTATCAAACTGACAAATAAGAGCAGTAAAAAAGACTTTCGATAAAAAAAAAAAAAAAAAAAAAATAATAAATAGATGAAAAAAAAAAATGAAAAAAAAAGAAAAAAAAAAAAAGAAAAGAACTCTCCACCAACCCCCAAAACGCCCCAAAAAAAAAAAAAAAAAAAAAAAAAAAAAAAAATAAAAAAAATCTGAATTTGCACGTGAACACACTAAATAAATAAATGAACCAGTCAACAGTTTTTCTTGCAAACAACAACGATATGCAGCAAAATATTTTGGAATTAAACTTTATATCACGAGAACTCAAAATACAGAATTAACGTCACCTTAGTTTATGACATTTCCTGACCATCTAAACCTCTTATAGCTCTTCTGTGAAACTGAAAAAAAAAGTTTAGCAGACTCAGATTGTCCCATTCATCAACACATCGGTTATATTAGACTGTTGAGAACGACACAAACCAAAAATGAACAGCGTGTCAACGTGATTCGAATTTCTGTTTTACGTTACGCAGTATCGTTCAGACGTTACAAGGTGGAACAAGCGGTTTGATGTTAGTTTTTCAGCGTCAGAAATGTCTGATTAAAATAACACGAGTTATTAAATATTACCGAATCAATGTAACAAGTCATAATTATATTTGTATGTAAGTTAGTTATGTTGTCAATATATGAAGGGTGTTTTTGTACCTCTTATTTCACGTTGAAGGTTCAAACTTGCGATTTTTGTTAACGCTTCAAGGTTTACAAACTTTAACTGAATGATGTAAATTATAAAATGTTATATTCTCATTGTTATAAGAGATTTATATGCAAATATTTTGTTTTTAATTTGAATTTTATTTTTATTTTTTCGTTTTTTTTTATTATTATTATTATTATTTTTAAATATATTTTTAAACTTTTTGTTTCTTTCTCGCCGTTTGGTCTCTGTTTTGGATTCTCTGTTTTCAGATTCATGTTCATTATCTGAAAATCGACAGGTTTTTATATTAAATGCAGACACATGTCCTGCAACAGTCAATCGTGTTATCCACACAAGGTCTAAAGTTTATTGATACAGGCTATTATTTTTCTTAGAAGTAATCTGCTCTTTTTGTTTGTATGTCAATATACTGATGATGAATGTAAACAGAGAAAGCCTGGAAAAGCTTGAAATACGCAGTCACGTACGTTGGTAACATGTGTTGTTCAAGAAATAAAGAGAAAAGATGCGGTGAGATAAAAAGAAAGGAAAAGAGAAAGAGAGAAAATATCGAAAGAAAGTTAAGAGCGAGAGAGAGAGAAAAAAAAAGAAAACGAAGAATACGATATACTGGAGGATTTGTGTGTTTGTGTATAGATGTGTGTGTGTGTGTGTGTGTGTGTGTGTGTGTGTGTGCATGTGTGTGTGTTTCTATGCATAGATATATGTATGTATGCTTCTGCGTAAGAGAGAGAGAGAGAGAGAGAGAGAGAGAGAGAAAGAGACAGACCGAGAGAGACAGAGACAGACCGAGAGAGAAAGGCAGACAGAGAGAAAGAGACAGACCGAGAGAGAGAGACAGAGACAGACAGAGAGAGACAGAGAGAGACAGACCGAGAGAGAGAGAGACAGACAGAGAGAGAGAGACAGAGACAGAGAGAGAGAGAGAGAGAGAGAGAGAGAGAGAGAGAGAGAGATTAAAAAAGAGGAAGAGAAAACGAAATTTAACATTCTCTACTACCGGTATAAAATGATACATCGCATGACAAAGCCTACACGCGGCTCATATGTATGCAAATGCCGGGATATTTAAGGCAATAAATCTGCTCTTTGAAAACGTCGTGGCCGGCTCGATCGGAAACCATTTATACTCACGTGTAATGAATTCCGCAAACTCTAATATCCTTGCTGACCGGCCTCTCATTCCGGATGCTGACATAACTTAGTTTTTATCAACAAGAACAAGGTCGCTTTAACGCTGAATAAATTTGCGTTCGTCGTACTTTGTTATGTCATTGGCTGCATATAAGAATCGTGCGATATGAGAGATCATTATTTTATAGAGGCTTCAGAAAAGTTTAAAAAAAAAAAAATGAAAAAAAAAGTGCTGTCTTTTCTTTTTACCTGGAGAATGAATAACAGTACTTTAGACAATTTAATGGAAATAGTGAAAATAATTTTTATGTCGTTAAAAGAGTCCGCTGTTTCAGATTAGCAGAGAAGACTGATGACGTGTCGACTACAGTTTTCTAACGTGAAATTTCACAACTAAGCCGAAAATGTGACTGAATATAAATAATTTAATAATTAAAGATGGGTCATTCGTTGATTCGTTCTTCCATTCATTCATTCGTTTATTTATTCATTCGTTCGTCCGTTTGTTAATGTTTCGTTCTTTCGTTCATTCGTGCGATTATCAATTTTTCAACCCTAAAAAAAAAAAAAAAAATAATAATAATAAAAAATTAATTCTCAGTTAAATGAAATAAAAAGAAACATTTAATACTTTCTAAAAAAAAAAAAAAATTAATGAAATAAAAAATATAATTTATATTTATAATAATGACATATGAGCGAAACCATTTGCTGTGTAGACAGCTATCATCATCGAGTGGTAACGTATCTTTTATATCCATTTTCTTATGAAACGGAAAACACAAAACACGGATTTTAACAAGCCAGTTACTGGGTTGAACGGGATAAATAACAGAATAGGCACATGGATCAAAATTGAAAATGAGGCCAATCATCTCTCAATCCAATACTTTTACCAGGAACAGAAAAAAAAAAAAAAAAAAAAAAAAAAAATAAAAATAAAGACTAAAATAAATTTAAAATAAAATTAAAAATAATAAAAAATCTTCTGTTGAAAAGCTGAGATACTCCAAATCAATTTTAGCATCTGTGAAAACTATTAATTTTTCTTTATCCATTAAAATATTATTTCATTAGCTAATAAACCTTTGTATTAGAATCTTCAACTGCCAATTCTCTATCGATGTTTTCATTAGCGCACTTGGTACGCGAAAGCGGTTACGTCTGCATCGGTAAATTGCTGTTTCTATTTTTGGTAAATATATTTCCGTAACTGACAGGAAGGATGCATTCCACTAAGAACAGAGAAAACGAAGACGATATTTTTAAAGAAAATACATTTTTTTAATAACAGTAAAACGATATTCGATTAGTAAATAGTTATTTCAAACAGTGATTTAAATTTTTTTGTAAGAGTGATTTCAGTATTTCACAAATAGTGATTTCATTATTTTGTAAGAGTGGCTTCAGGTTTTTTTTTTTTTTTTTAATAAAAAGTGATTTCAGTAGTGATTTCAGTTATTTAGTAAAATCTGTATTTCTGTGTTTGTTAAATGTTTTTTTTTACTGTTTAATAAAACGTTACTTCAGACGCTAGCAAACAGATATTTCAGTATTTAGACATCCTTCGTTTAAGCAAAAATTAAACCTGTTATATTCATCATTTTCTGGAAGTTATTTCAGCATATAGCAGTTTTATATTTCATCATTGACTAAAGTAACATTTCAGTATTCGGAAATCTTATGGTAAACCATTATTTCAGTATCTAAAAATCATTATTTCAGTTTGGTAAACCGTTATTTCAACATCTTCCAAATCATTATTTCAATATTTAACATTTCGTAATTGTGATTTATAATAAACTGAAATTTGTAAACGATTATTCAGTATCAAGTGATTTCAACTATAACAAACAGTTTTATTCCATATTTAATATATCATTATTTCAATAAAGACCAATCCTTTATTTCAGCATTTGCTAAACCGTTATTTCAATTTGATAAACCGTTATTTCAATATCTGATAAACCGTTATTTCGTGTTTTGGTAAACCGTTATTTCAGCATATGGTAAACTGTTATTTCATCATTTACTAAACCGTTATTTCATCATCTGGTAAACCGTTATTTCATCTTTTGGTAAACCGTTACTTCATCTTTTGGTAAACCGTTATTTCAGCATCTGGTATCCACTTGACATGTTGTTGTCCGAAGCCTATAATCATCCCTGCACTGGGCCAAAACGGTTGTGTTATCAAGAGCAACAAGAAATTCGACCTGCTCAAGGAAAAGGATGACTGACACGTAATCGATATGCAGTACTTGGTTGGTAATTGAAATGAAATTGCACCATTGATGCCATTAATGTCGTATGTCTTGCGTAAAACAATTAACTCGTTTGTCTCGCGCGGCTTCTCGGCTTTACCCGGTCAGAACGTGAACGTCTCGTGTCTGTGCATGCCGTGCATGCCGTGCACGTGCATTCCGATACAGCCGGAGCACGGACAAATGTTTGAACGTGCATACAGTGCTTTGTTTTTTCGCTAATGCTGGTTCCGATGTTTTAATACTGGAACAAAAATAATTTTTAAAATTTCGAATTTTTCAGTTTAAAGACCTAGATGCTAGACGTATATATTCATCTCTTAATGTCAGATGTGTTTAAATTTAATGTATCTTCATGAAAATTAAATTAACAACAGCAATAATAGCTAAGATGCACAACAACAACAATGTACTGATAAAACCAACGAGGCACAACTTCAGCTACTACCTACTACCATTTTCAACAATAACAACTATCATAACGACTACTTCTACTACTACTACTACTACTACTACTACTACTAATGCTGTTATTACTGCTGCTATTACTAATACCGTGACAATTAATAGTACTACTACTACTATTACTGCTACTACTACAACTACTACAATTACTACTGCTACTACTGTTACTACTACTACTACGTCTACTGTTACTGTTTCTAATACATTACTACTAATGGTAAAAAATAAGCAAAGCAAACAGCAAACAAAACAAAAAAGTGACATTATTAATTAATTATTTAAACTATCTATATAGTGACTTTTTCATATTAATTTTATTTGATTAAAAGCAAACTACCAACCAATAAAGCAAATAAAAATAATAAATACGTAAATGAAACAAAAATTAATTAATCACGGTTATCAATTTAAACTTAGAACCTTTTATATTCTGATAAAAAAGCCTATCAAAAACTTAGATTTCTAAGGCAATGTAAACTACAGAACAAGATTAAAGAAAGAAAATTAATTAATTTTTTTTTTATAAATGTTAAGAATCCCATAAGCAATACAATGACTCCAGTTTTCATTTTTTTCCTGCGACTCTCAATGGTTGTCAAGGTTATCAAAAATGTATCAGTTGTAAACAATAGTAGTATTTTATATTTATGAATTAGTTTTTAAATTTTTATTACATATATATTTTTTTCATGTTAACTTTATTTCTGGATTCTTAATCTTGAAAATGAAATCATGTATTATCTATCAACTATTGTTTTTGTATTTTAATATCATTTATATCTCTATTATTTGAAACTGGGATCTATCCAGCTCTCTCTCTCTCTCTCTCTCTCTCTCTCTCTCTCTCTCTCTCTCTCTCTCTCTCTCTCTCTCTCTCTCTCTCTCTCTCTCTCTCTCTCTCTCTCTCTCTCTCTCACACACACACACACACACACACACACATATACCTGTACTGAGATTAATAAATATATATATATACAAACACACACTCCCATCTCATTCATACATACATCCATACATACAGATACGTGCATACACACATACATACTGTACACCTACAAACATGCATACATGTATGCATATATTTTTACGTATATATATATATACAAACGAATATACACATATAATATATAGAAAAATGGATAGATAGATATGTATACGTAAATGTATATGTATGTATGCATTTAATTTATACCTACATATACATACATACACACACAGAGAAATATAACTTTACGAAAGCAGAACAAATTCATTTAAGAAGTAAGTCAATGTACATGACGTGACTCGAATTTTAAACACAGAGCCCATCATGAAAATAAAGGTTGTTACAAACAAGACAGACACAGTATTATGTTATTACTTCAACGCGCCGTTTCAACAAGTGTTGTTGAAGAATCCTTCTTTGGCGCATGCATATGTTTTAGAAAGGAACCCACACGTAATTAACTGTATGCCAGAGAAAAGAAATACACGAGACAGGAACGTCATAATTTGCGTGTGTGTTTCTTTATTTTTTTTTCCCTTCTGCCTGGTTTTTGTTACAAATTGCCAATTAGGACGTGTAAAAAAAAAAAAAAAAAAAAAAAAAAAACGCCGCTAGTTTCCCCCCAGGCAAAACCGTCTCATTATCACTACATGCATTGTCTTTGAACACGACAGGCGGTCTGCGCGCTTTGATGTCGTTGTGAGGACGGAGTAACTCGGCAATAAATGACGACGTTCTTCTTCACACACACACACACACACACACATGCACACACACACACACACACACACACACACACAGATACACGTATCAAAAAAAAAATAGAAGAAAAAGAAATGACTCGCATTTGCATCATGCTGAATTTTTTTCATAAAAGATTGTAAAATGTACACACGTACATACAAACACACACGTGCGTATGCACACATATATATGGGTGTGTGTGTATATATCATACACACGTACACATGCACCATATTAGGATAGTGTTGACAGTTCGGACATAATCTCATCCTATTTATACTGGATTACGAAAGATAGGTTTATTACAACTGATCATTAAAGATTTTAAACTAATTTAACGTTCTTTGACTTACCTTGACTTGAAACGGTACACAAGAAAATAAATCCAAACTAAGATAACAAAATGAACAGCGTACATACTTGTGAGAAAGCAGAAATGTCAAATGTGTGTTTCTACGTAAACGTTAGTTTTGACGTCATAATACGGTGACCTTTAACCTGGTACGGAAACTTACGAACTCGATTATTCGTTTATTTGTTTATTTGTTTATTTAAATACTACTACTATTACTAAAATATATTAGTTATTGTGGTACTGTTATTTTAATTTTATTTTATCTACAGAATATGTTTTGCGGCAACGAACGAAAACACTAAATCAATATCATTAATGTTCTGTGTTAGTACATTTAAAGTGGCATATTGTTTTTTAATTTTACTATTCTTTAACATAGTACTACTGCTGTTGCTGTTGCTATTGCTCCTACTACTGTTACTGCTGCTACTACTATTACTAGATTTTAAAAAAGTAGAATAAATTAGGAACAGTAATAAACATTTACTTGTTATATACAAAAACTATATTTATATATATCAAAAATAAACTGGAATATATGTTAATCAATATGCAGGTGTAGACAAATCAGAGTGAGATGATCTTAAAAAAAGAAATTAATTAATTTTTTTTTTTTTTTTTTTTAAAACGAGTAACAGGTGAAAGGTGAGACAGAGTTAAACAGACAGACAGATTATAACGACATATACAAACACACTGACACACACACATACACACACATATATACATACAAACAAAGACACATACATACATACATACACATAATACATACATACACACACATAACTACACACACACATATGCAGAAACATACATATACTGATATTCTTAATACTTACTTACAATATAAACACCCATACGTTCATTAGAAAATATGAAATGTCATCGCCATACAACTGGGCTGTACGTTATGGCAAAGAACATCAGAAAGTTTCAAAACCTGCCGCATGCGGACTCGCCACCGTTTCTGTCGTTTACGCATAATGACAAAGAACTGCAAGGAACTGAAAATAAGTGTCAGATAAGAAACATCAAATCTCTTTTAAACGAAGCTCTAAACGTAATTTTCGATTTATGTCCACACCCCTGATACTCAACAACTGTAATTGAAAGTCCGCGTACAGGATCAGACGTGTTTATTATTAGCGCAGCCAGTTTATTGCGTTAGACAGAATAGTGTTACTGTTCTTTTTGTATGAGCAGAAAGTTATTTTCGGTTGGAAGAATTGTCGATGTTTTTTAAAAAAAAATTTTTTTTTTTTTTTTTTTTTTTACGTGAAATAAACCGCAAGCTTCATTTAAAAGTTGTAAAGAACATTCTCACAGTATAACGATCTGGCACATGCTGTTAAATGAATTATATAAACTTTTAAATTGCTGATATACTTTTCTAAATTAAAAAAAATAATTTTTTTTTTTTTTTTTTAAAATGTCTTTGTTTTAGACATTTTATAGGATTAAAAAAAAAAAAGATTTGTTTAAAGTCACTATTAATTAACATTCTTTTATTTTTTTTTTATTATTATCGGTAATTGAGTTTTAATTTCAGAAATGAATACCAGAGTAAATTTTTTGAATCTTTAGAAACTTTTTATGGCTTCTTTGATAATAAATGATCAAAAGTACATTACAACATGAAGAATATGGGGGAAAAGAGAAAGAAAAAGAAAACTCGCAAAGAGAACTACGACAAAAAGTAAATAAATAAACAAAACTCTTGATTCCTGACATATCAATTCAACAACATCACTGTTAAATTGCAAACGAGTTCTAATTTACAACAGATTAAATATTAAACAAATTAAAAAAAAAAACAACAACATTACCCTGGCTTCATTTTTCTATTTGAAAAGAAAACTAGCAGTAATTTATAAATCCGATTCTCTAACGATCACAAAAGTTGGCTATTTGATTCCATTCTCCAGTGTAACGTGTCGCTACTGTTAATCACAAGGAAACAGTCCTGAAAAGAACTCGCTGCTTCGTGGCTTCATGAAAGCGTAGCGTTAAGCGCTGGGATGCTGGTATGACCGGATAAACTGTTTACGTAAGCCAAAATCATATTTGCTTGGAGACTCGAACTGTTTGCTTGGATCATCTGCTGTCCGTGTCTGCTTTAACTTGATAATGACCGTTGTGACAAACGTATTAAGTCGCGAGGTTGTGTAAATAGCAATGATAACAGGCCACGTTGATACGCTGTCGTATCTGTTACCGTCAGGGAATGCAGATCGTGTTTGTTTTCTTCCAGAACTGTGGTCTTCAGTGATCATCATGTTTAAGACTCGTTTTTTGTTTTTGTTTTTTTGTTTTAAACTTTTTGTGTGAAGGAAGAGTAAAAGACTTTCTGTTCAAGAAGAACATGGAGAAAAAGAAGTGCAGAAGGAGAAAAAGATGGTGCGAAAAAAGAAAAAGGAGAAAAAGATGGTGCGAAAAAAGAAGAAGGAGAAAAAAATGAAAAAATGAAAAAATAAAAATAATGTGATAACGATGAATTTGTGAAAACGAAGAGAAGAAACTGATGATGGCTAGGAAGAAGATTGTAAAGAAGAAGAAGAAGTAAAAGAAAAGAAGAAAAAGAAGAAAAGAAAGAAGAGGAAATAGAATTCGAAACAGACAAGAAAACATTATTTCCATTCAGATTCTTCTTTCGTTCGTTCAAAGCAGTATTTCTCTATACAGTTATTATCGTAAGGTTAGTTCACACACTGATTTCCTGCAGATTATGACGTAATAATGAATTTCACATTTTTAAGTAATCAAACGTTTTTATTTCCTCTACAAGCGTGCACAATTACACAGACTCACACACAGGAAAATATTGCAGAAATGGAAAAAAACACAAAGTACGCAGCATGTTTGGTTTGTCTTTCGACTCTCCATACCTCGTGATATCATTAACCTACAGTTTTAAACAACAACAACAACAACAACAACAACAACAACAACAACAACAACAACAACAACAAAAAACAACAACAACAACAACAACAACAACAACAACAACACAAAAAAACAACAACAACAAAACAACAAAGCAACTCGACTGTACAGTTTGTACAAAACAACCAAATAATCTCGTTCATCACTCACGGTATCATATCTGTCGAACAATCTGTTTGGAATCCACTGATAAATAATAAATATGGACATAAATTATAAAGAAACTAATAATGTATGGAACTCTTGGCATTTGCATAATGTACTTTTATATACTGTTAAAGTAACGGAATCCAGGACACACGGTACTAAAATACAAATTATTATTTAGTAAATCTTTAATTTATAGAACTCATGAATAGAGACAAAAATCCGTGTAAACGAATGAGTTATTGTATTGCTTTTTGATGATGCTATTGCTGCTACCACTATTACTACTACTACTATTATTTCTAATGCTACTACTACTACTACTACTACTACTACTACTGCTACTACTACTACTACTACTACTTCTACTACTACTACTACTACTACTATTACTACTACTGTAAGTACTGTTACTACCACCGCGACCATTACTTCTAAACGCACCATTATTATTGGTTGAAATAGTGGTGGAAGTGGCAGTAGTTCTAAAATATTGTTTTTAATTGATGTAGCTGTGGTAATAGCAGTAGAAGCAGAATTAGTTAAATGGATATATAATAATAACAGTATGATGCATGACTTTTATGTAACAGTGTAAAAAAAAAAAAAAAAGGCCAATCTGAAGTGTGACTTATGTAAAAATAATAACTGTGATTATAACAAAGAGGACATATGCAAAGCACTTTTGTTCGGGTCATCCTTCGGAAATATTCATAAACGCTTCAGCAAATTGACCAAAATATCAGATTATGGCGAAGATAATTTCAATGTCTGATTGTTAATTAGGCCATCGTAAGCACTAACGTCTTCATTTGATCGCCAGTCTCTGGCAGTAAGAAAACGGCTGATTTATTACAAACTTGGGAAATAACTGGGGGCTTTCAATCAGATGTTTAACGGCAGACGCGATTAAAACTCGGCAAAGTAATTTAAAATTTTGCCAGATATCAATCGGAACAGAGAAACGACGGTAATGTCTTACATTTTCTTTTATATAAATTTGTCGTAGCTGACATGTCTTCAACATAAACGATAGAACACTGAGATATAAATATCAAATAAACACCTGTCAAAACCACAATAAGCCATTTTAATACTATCTGTGCGTCTCTCTCTCTCTCTCTCTCTCTCTCTCTCTCTCTCTCTCTCTCTCTCTCTCTGTCTCTGTCTCTCTCTCTGTGTCTCTGTCTCTCATTCTGTCTCCCTCTCTCTGTAACTCATTACACGTTATTCATTATCTTCGTTGCCATTTATAATGTTATAAATTTTTTAATCAATAGAGATAATCAGTTTTATTCTCCACTGTCAATATACAGGGTCATTATAAAGTCCTTGTGCAATTTAAAACTTTTATAACCTCTGGATCTATGCATTAAAACGGATATGAGAAAAATCGTTTTGAATTTTTGAATATATTTATTGTTCAGATTTTTAATTTTCAACATAACCAAAGTCATTATGGTACATCTGAAAAGGTATGGTACAACAGCTACAAAACGTATTTCTAGAACTTCAGAATCGTATCACGATTTGTATCCATAGCTCAGAAGCTATAACAATTTCAAATTGCACAAAGGACTTAATAATGACCATCTCTCTCTCTCTCTCTCTCTCTCTCTCTCTCTCTCTCTCTCTCTCTCTCTCTCTCTCTCTCTCTCTCTCTCTCTCTCTCTCTCTCTCTCTCTCTCTCTCTCTCTCATTACAGTACATAGCAACTAAATTTCTACGTCAACCTTACAAAAAGCTCACATGATCAAAAGAATATTCAAATGTCAGTTGTTATTTAATAACATCCTTTAGTTTTCACGCGTGAAGCACGATCAAGCATACAATATTTTTTTACTCGAAAATAACACACGGTTTTGAAAAACGAATAGTAAAAAATAAAAGTTCATTTACGTAGCAATGATGGCGTCGACCTCGTACTGTGATGATTTAAACCTTGCGCTGTGATCTGCAGTTAATGTCATCATTTCCCTTTTTTCAGTTTCTTTAATTATCTTTTGATATCTTCTCCCGTTGTGTTAAGACATAAAGGAAGTAATGTAATTTGTACTTTAGATTTAATAATGTTCTTCTTGAGTACAGCAGTAATAATAATAATAATAATAATAATAATAATAATAATAATAATAATAATAATAATAATAATAAAAAGAAATCTTACTGTTACATTCGTTTGGAATACAGTTCTGTAAGTTGCTGTTCCACAATGAAAGAGTCTTCGGTAAATCTCACCTAAAATAATCTGAGTAATCGCTGCTTTTAAATTCTGCATTGTACCTGCAATCGCTTTTGCTTAAATTTACATACTAATGTATTAATTTTCAGGTTTTGTGACGTCACAATATATATGACGTAATATTGGAAGTATATAAATTAAATATCACTTTTGTCTTTCATCTGAAACGAATTAAAAATAACTCTTTGATTTTGAAATAATTAAACTTAAATGAAATATACCTGATCTAATGAAAAAAAAAAAAAAAAAAAAAAAAAAAAAAAATAATAAAAATAAAAATAAAATAAAAACGAAAAAAAAAAAAAAAAGAAAAAAACAGAAAATAATAATAAAACATACAAGGAGAAATTCATTAAGGATATCAGTGTAATACAATACTACTGATTTAGGATGCGCGAAAATTAAGAGATTTCCAAGTCGACATTTGACATTTTGATGAAGTGCTGGGATAAAAGGTGGGGATGGTCAGTGTAATTAATCAGGTTTTCTTACTGTCCTCTGACAAGAAAATTCGACTGGCAGAAACAAAGACTTTTTCCTCCGTCTAAGCTTTACTTTGTACTAAGATATTCAGAAGAACACGGTCTACTTAACGGATTAGGAAAGAAAAGAAAAAAGAGAGAGACCGAGAGCGAGGAACGCAGAACACAAAAAGAATTAATAAAAGTTTAACGTAGGGGACACCCGGGTTCGAACCGGGGACCTCTCGATCTGCAGTCGAATGCTCTACCACTGAGCTATATCCCCTGTTAATATCACACCTTTTATATATACTTATATACACACAAATATTAATACTAATCTCAAGAACTGGCAACATCTGTGTCCAGTCAGTATGAGCTTAGTCAGGTGTTTTATTAATATAAATGCAAAAACAGATATATTCAGATAAAAACTGACATCACCGATACCGTGTAAAAACAACATACACACAGCGACTGCTATCTATTAATCTGTCTGTCTGTCTGTCTGTCTGTCTGTTTGTCTTTCTGTCTATCTGTCTGTCTTTCTGTTTATCCATCTGTCTTTCTGACTGGCTTTCTGACTGTCTTTCTCTCTATGTATGTATGTATGTATGTTTGTATGTATCTGTCTATCTATCTATGTATCTGTCTGTTTGTCTGTTTGTCAGTCTTTCTGTTTGTCTGTCTTTCTTTCTTTCTCTCTCTCTCTCTCTCGCTCTCTCTCTCCTATCTATATGTGTGTCTGTGTGACTGTGTGTTTGTCTGTCTATCTATCTATCTATCTATCTATCTATCTATCTATCTGTGTGACTGTCTATCTATCTACCTTTTATAAAATAAAATAAAATAACATAAAATAAAATATCATTTTGCTTCTATATCTTACTTCTTCATCTTTCAGCTAAGACGTGTAATTAAGTTCACACTGAAATCACGAACTAGACCGAAAAACAAATCTTACCAACAACGAGACTGTTACAAATCTGCCGTCATGTCGTTATGGTTACCAAGATGCCCGCGTCGAATTTTTTTAATATACTATTTTCTTTACAATTATTCACGTTTGCGAAAACCTAATCATCAGTAATGAAGCTTACATTGTATTTGTGAAACAGGTTTCCGTTACCGCTAGTCATCACGTTCAGTTTTATGCTGGCAAATAATTGAAAACCTGCACGAGAACGAGGCTGGCTTTTGTGTGTTTGTTAATTGTACGACACGGGTGTTGGAACGAGGGATGGAGTGGATGTTTTCTGAAATCTTACAGGTCTTTCTTTTATGCGAATCATACGAGTGTTGTTGGATGTATTATGAGTTAGCCGAAAGAGGTAATGATATCTTTATCTTTTGGAGCTCTCAGATGTACAGACTTGCGTGTATGCATAAACAGATCGACACATACACACATCCATCCGTCCATCCATACATACATTCATATATACATACATGCTTACGTATATATATACAAATGTACAAACATGGAAATTAAACAAATAAACAGAAAAAACAACAAGTCCTTCTGCACCAGAAAATCGTCTATGTCCCGTCTAATCAAAATATTCAAAAAAAAAATACATACAAACACATCGAAGACATACATAAACATATATAAATGAAAAAAAACAACAAGTCGAAAAAAACAAAACAAAAACAAAAAATTCAGTATCGAAGCCGAAACTTCTTTCAAAACAAAAAACTCTCTTTCTCTCTCTCTCTCTCTCTCTCTCTCTCTCTCTCTCTCTCTCTCTCTCTCTCTCTCTCTCTCTCTCTCTCTCTCTCCTCCGCCCACCTTTATCTCCCTGATCATAGAAACTCTCGTGTATTTCTAATTTAGATATGTAATTAGATACTCCAAACAAACAGATCCATATATTCGTTCACCCAGCTGTTGCTTTATCTCAAGGATAGTTTTATATTCCAGTAAAAAAAAAATAATACCATATTCTCTCTGATAAATTAATTTCATGCGATACTATAATTTAAAAACAAAGAACAAAAAGAGAAAATGAAAAAAAAAAAAAAAATGAAATAAATGAAAAAGAAAGAAACACAAAAAAAACCCAACAAATGGATACGACAACAAAGAGAAACTAAAACAAAACAACGCAAAAGCAACAGAACAGTGTCACTGTTATCTGTTTTATGAAATATGTGATAAAATATCTCGTTTTGTATCTGTTATTAACTGGAAATGAATTTAGGGATATCAATATTAATTTAGTTCGTGACGCTACTGAATGAGACACATTAAAATGTACTAATTCCATGATTAATTGAAAACGCATATTAATTTAAATACAGGACAGTCAACATTTCCCTCATTTTATTATTATCATTTATTTAAATTTCGTAATCAAACAGAATGGTTTTCGTGCGTGGTGCTATTTTTGTTTTTAATTTCACTATTTTGCTCTCGTAAACATTAATTCAAACTGTACGAAGGATAATTAGGAAAATGTAATTATAAGTCTGAATTAGAAATACGTTAAATGGTTTCTGCACACTCTAGGGCTCAATTTCATTCAAGCTGTTACAGTACTGTGTATTTTACATTTGGATTTGACTCTATGCATTCATACTGTTAACATTTAACGAGATGGTGACCGATTATAGTGTACTGAATAGTTCTAACTTCTAGTTTATTTATTTATAATTTTGTTTGTTTGTTTGTTTATTTGTTTATTTATTTCTTTGTTTTCTGTTTTTTGTTCATTTTATTTTATTTATTTGTTTATGTGTTTGTTTTATTTTATTTTATTTATTTATTCGTATATTTGAATTATTTATTTATTTATTTGTTTGTTCATTTATTTATCTATTTATTTGTTTATTTATTTATTTATTTACTTATTTATGTCTTTCATGTTTTATTATTATTATTATTATTATTATTATTATTATTATTATTATTATTATTATTATTATTATATTATTATTATTTTTTTAAAATTGTTTAGTCTCAACAGGTCCCATGTAAAAAACAAGTAGACTAGAATATTTTCAAAAATAATCCAAATACATAACGACATACACACGGTGAATTAAATCATCAGTAAACAGAAAAATAATCATTTACTTCTATTTATTTTACACCTGCTTAGCTGTTCCCTGCCTCGACTCGTACTCACTGACCTCGGCTCAATCAGTGTATGATCTGGGACATAACTGACTTTTCGTTTTTGCGTGCCGTCATGGCATATTTCAGTACTTGCTTGATTCAATTCAGTTCCTCTGCATAGAGTCCATGGCAGTTCCAACAAAACTCATTATTCATGTGACGAGAGTTTATGATTTGTCGCAGTTGAGAGAAAGAGAAAAAAAAGATTTAAGATATTATCCAAAAGCTAGCTTTATTTTTTCAAACATACCGTATTTACTCGTATATACGCTGCTGTATCTAAATTCAAAGTAAAAAAAAAAAAAAAAAAAAAAAAAAAAAAGTTCAGTTTAAGAATTCCACAGCTTATTTTGCCAAATTTTTATCATCCAGTTAGTAGAAACTACACAAGTCATAGTTCAGCCGGTATGCTTATATTTCTAGTTTATATAAACAACGACAAGAAGTATTAGTAGAAGTACTGATAATAGTAGTAGTAGTACAGTACTAGTTGTAATAGCAATAATAATACTGGTAATTATGATAATGATGATGATGACTGTAGTTTTAATATTAGTATCAGTAATATTAGGGTGCTAATGGTAGCAGTGGCAGTAGAGCAGTAGTACTGGCGTAGTAGTTGTCGTAGTAGTAGTAGTAGTAGCAGTAGTAGTAATACTAATAGTAATAATAATAACAATAATAATGACAATAATAATGACAACGATGACAACGATGACAACAACAGCAACAACAAGAACAACAGCAATGATAAATAAATAATCCTCTACTTCCAGAAGGGAAATCAGTCGAGATTAGAACTTTTATCGGATTAAACTCGCTTTTATCTCAAATACGGTCCACTCCAGATATGAACACACGCGGGAAATACCTCGGAGCCGTCACTTCAAATATCGCGTTATGTACTCAACGTATTCTACAGCTGGGAATAAGCCGACAATGGACATGCACTCGCCAGTGTAATTAACAATTTGAAATAGATAATCATGCTGTAGGTAAAACGAAGGACATACGACAAGGTGTGAAAAATGACAGAAAGAACAGATAGATAGATCAGATATGTAGACAGACAGACAGACATATAGATAGAATATAGATACATGGGTAGATAGACTGACAGATAGACAGATAGATAGATAGATAGAAGATATAAAGATAGATGGATAGATAGACAGACAGACAGACAGATATATAGATAGAAAGACAGACATAGATAGATAGATAGAAAATAGATAGATAGACAGATTGATAGATAAAAGATAGATAGATAGATAGACAGACAGACAGATAGATATATAGATAGTAAGACAGACATATAGATAGATAGGTAGAAAATAGATAGATAGTCAGACAGATTGATAGATAGAAGATAGATAGATAGATAGACAGACAGACAGACAGACCGATATATAGAAGATAGATAGATAGACAGACATACAGACAGATAGATAGAAGATAGATAGATAGATAGACAGACAGACAGACTAGATAGATAGATAGAAGATAGATACATAGACAGACAGACAGAGAGAGGACAGGTAGACAGAAGATAGATAGATAGACAGACAGACAGACAGATAGATAGAAGATAGATACATAGACAGACAGACTGACAGATAGATAGAAGATATAAAGATAGATAAATAGGTAGATAGACAGATAGACCGATAGATATAGATAGGCAGACAGATAGATAGCTATACGCATAGATAGATATACAGATAAATAAATAAATAAAGAGACAGATAAGTATACAAATATACATGCAATTAAGGATATATAAAGTTCATATTATCTGGGCATTTCCATATTAAATAAGAATGATATGATTAAGTAGGTAAATACCTAAATGGATGGATAGATAGATAGATAGATAGATAGATAGATAGATAGATAGACAGATCGATACATATATATACATTAATAGATAGACAATAGACAGACAGATGTATAAATAAATAAATAATAAATTAATAAAATACGTCTAATAAGGAATTAAACTTTCAACACATTACAAAAATATAATTATTTGTTTATGACGATGAAAAAATGACAAAATGGTACATTCACATAGTGTAAATTCCAAAAGGCAAATGAAAATACACAAATGTGCAGATATCATGATAGACAGAAAGTAAAAATAACACATACTCTATAGTTTAACCTAATTAAAACATATTTTTGAAATACACGCATTTCAAAGAAATAAAATAATTACCAATCTTTATACCCCTAAAATAGAAACAGACAGACATATAGACAGACAGATAGACAGTCAGAAACACACATATATAAAGAAACCTACAGAAATAAAAATAATAAGAAATAAGATATAATTTTTTATAAATAAATAAATAAATAAATAAATAAATAAATAAATAATAATAATAATAATAATAATAATAATAATAATAATAATAATAATAATAATAATAATAATAATAATAATAAAACACACACACACAAAAAAAAAACATTTAAAAAAAAAGAAGAAAAAAAAAGTACTTGTGACATTTTTCCACTACCCCTCTTTAATTTTTCCACTCCCGCCCCTGGGAAATCATTGTCCCTGACCTGTCAGGAATGACAAACGCTGGTTACCTGTGATAAAGACCTCTGATTAATTTATTGAACCGCTATTGATCTTTGATTTGTTGGCGTTTTCACCCCATTGCCTGCTCGAGTGAGAAGTTTCTGGATCAGCGGACGAAGGAAGCAAACTTGATTGAATTCACATGTTTCTTAACCGTTATGAAAATAACTGTGCACTGTGTTTTCTAGGTTTTATTTTTTTATTTTTTTATATACATATATATATATATATACAATTCTGTAACTATATTTTACGCATAGACAGGAATACAGATGTATAATAATGTAATTTTTTTAACGTAAATTTCTACTATTCAAGTCCTCGTGTACAGTTTCTTCTTATACAAAATAAAACTGCATCTTCCAAACTTTTGCGTATGTGTTTATACGTATAATGTGTGTGCGAATGTGCGCATGTGTGTGTATTTGCATGTGTATGTGCGTGTGTGTATATGTAGCAGCGTACATGGACATTTCCATTTTAGTGGTTTTACTCTTCAGAAAGTATTTATGTGTGTGCATGTGTGTGTGTATGTGCGTGTGTGTATATGTAGCAGCGTACATGGACATTTCCATTTTAGTGGTTTTACTCTTCAGAAAGTATTTATGTGTGTGCATGTGTGTGTATTTGCATGTGTATGTGCGTGTGTGTATATATGTAGCAGCGTACATGGACATTTCCATTTTAATGTTCTTACCCTTCAGAAACTATTTTTACAGCAGAGTATATAAAAGTTTTATGGTTATTGGCACGGATGTGCTTAATCTCATCGTACGCTGAAATACTTATAATCCACGGAAATCACTCAGACTGAGACATTCCTTCGTGTACAGTGATTCAAGATATTATCTTCCACACAATACCATGTATAAACACAGTTACACATGCAGACACAGGAATATGCACGGCTCGAATATTCAGATCATTAGACCTGTATGTGAAAATACTGATGATGAATACTTATTATGACGATTTACGAACACACCCACACATTCAAGATACACTAACAATTATAATCATTCATTACATACAGAAAGATAGGCTGACGTAACCACAAACACACACAGACACACACACACACATACAGACACACATACAGACACACACACATACTCTTTTTTAATTAAACACTTTTAAACTCTATATTGCAATTAGAAATATGATTAATGCAACATAATAGTAATAATAAAAATAACTGGAAAAAAAAAAAAAAAAAAAAGGATAAAGACATAAAAAAAAGGTACACGAGCTTTTGATTATTTTGTTTTGTTTTTAACTATTCTTTTTGGCCATTCGAGATAAAAGTTTACTTCAAAAAGTCGCGCTGCAAATTTCCGTTGCATTATGAAACAAAATGAAATTCTGATTAGTCTTCACGTGGCGCAAACACAACAAACATCGAGTGGTGACGTTAAATTTCACATCGATTTCTTACAGAAATAAACTCTTTCACTTCGCGTCTTTTCGCTTTGTTCTGCTTCATTAGTCATGGCAACGGATTTTTCATACATATTTTAAGGCCATTTAGGAGAAACAGTTTTTGATAACGATTAATGATATCTATATATTTATACACACACACACACACTTTTCTTACTGAGGATGTAGAAATAAAGACGGTAAATCTAGAAATTCGTTTTGGTTTCAGATATTGAATGAATTAATTTATTTTGGATTTGGTTCTAAGTATTTTTAACTGGAATGTGTATACGCTAAAACGGAGAGTTGGCAAAATGATGACATATAATAAAACATTTAACAATCGATATAGACATTTTGTTCTTAATGTTTGTACTCTTTAGAAACTTTTCATTTAGAATTTATATATATATATATATATATATATATTTTATAGAAAGAGATAGGTAAAGAATGCTTAAGACAAAGGTCATAGTAAAAAACATTTATTCGGTGATTTATTTCAAGAACACATTTTCTCAGCTAATTTCTGATAACTAAAATAAAGATCGTGATTCTGTATCACGTCATTTAGAAGGTGATATTATTTGTGGATGAAAAGATAATTAAATACATTAAAAAAAAAAAAAACCCACCTAAAACACCCTGATATTATTTAAACAATCAACGGCTTGTTTAAGAAAACACGTACGTTACACTGTCTCAATAACGGAACACTAAATCAAAGCTAAGAGGAATATCGGTTGCAAAAGATTACGTTTACACATGGCTGACATGCTCCCTGACAGCTATTACCAATTAGAGGTCCATTTCGTGTGTGTTATCTGCACTGGATGTCGCAGATAATC
Source organism: Chrysomallon squamiferum (assembly GCA_012295275.1). NCBI lineage: Eukaryota > Metazoa > Mollusca > Gastropoda > Neomphalida > Peltospiridae > Chrysomallon > Chrysomallon squamiferum. Next base: position 22,242,088 of record CM022672.1, on the reverse strand, counting down.
GAATGGAAACCAAATTCGATCGCTTACGATTGATTTGCAACACGCTACTGATAAAGAGATGAACAAAGTGCTCTGACACCAAAGGAGGAAAATGCTGACAAGAATACGATGAGAGATAAAAAAAAAAAAAAAAAAAAAAGAGATAAGATCAGATCGAGGCTGATTACAAGATTCACAGACGAATAAAACACTTTTTTTTTTTTTTTCAAAAAGAGATTGAGAAAGATTAATGAGTGTGTTGCCTTCGTGCTCAATTTGTATTTGTCGAATTTTTTTTTTTTTTTTTTTTTATAGATAAAGATAATTTAAATTTGGAACATGTATTAGAAGAGGTAGTCAACGAACTTATCAACGAGAAAATTAAAAACAGATCGAAATTATCAACAGAATTCTTAAGAACGCAGACATTGGTAAACATGCCTCCGACATTGCCGTATTTAAATACTGTGTAGAAGAGATATTAGCTGAAAGTGTTCGTATTAAAAGATAACCTTTTTCTTCCTAAAATTATCTTATTTTCTTAGAGACATCTCAGCTTTACACTTAAATAAATAAACTACAACTTCTGAAGCTAAGACTAGTCACCATCATAATTTCTTTTTTTTTTTTTGGATGACGACCAGTCTAATTCAATGTCCACACTAGGAAAGAGGTCTCTGGTAGTCCTGAGTGATGCGATCTGCTAATCTGACCGGTTCCAGGCGCCGGACAAATACAGCATGTGTAAATCCATTCCAATTAATGTCACCACTGCCAATAGATCACTCAAAATCCTCGTGATTGAATTTGCGGCTGGGAAACGCCATTACTGCCGTCAAGTGCGTTTAGTGTTTCGCGTTCACCTTCGCTTACGTAACCCGCCGAGACAAGAGTCAAATGTTTTAGATGTCTGAGACTCAATTTAGAATCCATTAGCGACCAAACTAACAACTGATTACACACACAGCCACACACAGAGCCACACACACACTCATACAGACACACGCACACACGTACATAGCGACCAAACTAACAACTGATTACACACACAGACACACACAGAACACACACACACACACACACACTCACACAGTCACACACACACACGTACATAGCGACCAAACTAACAACTGATTACACACACAGACACACACAGAGAACCACACACACACACACACAGACACACACACACACACACACACACACACACACACACACACACACACACACACACACACACACGTACATAGCGACCAAACTAATAACTGATTACACACACAGACACACACAGAACCACACACACACACACACACACACACACACACACAATATTTTACAGATATCTGTATCACTTACACTGTCTCGTGACATTGCAGTCTCATTACACAGAAACAAAACCTCTGAACGTTATATAATTAATCATGTCAATTTTAGACGCATTAAAACGGCATTCCGATAATAACCACAAATTACCGTTCTGAAGGAAACATAGCCCACTTTATCAGTAATAACAAATAACCATCAGTCAGAATCTGTCGATTATTTTAAAGTTCACCTTAATTATAATTATTACGAAATTTGGACAGTCATAAAATCTTTGGTTGGCAACAAATACTAACAGTCTGTTTATTTCAAAAATTATATCACCATTTTATTCCCTGTCTGTGAATTATGCACACAATTAAGACTTGTGATTCTAGTAAAAACAAAACAAAAATAAATAAAGGAGTGTTCTGATTTTGTTTTTATAACAACGATGTCTTGATCATCGTCGTTTTGGATCCATGGCCTTTAGGGCAAAGTGACATTTGAAAACAAAGCAAGAAAGTAAAATGGTTAAATCATTTTATTCCAGAAGCGAGGTAATTAAAAACAAAGTCCAGTTTTACTGATAAGACGATATTTGAACGTGGAATAAAATAATTTTTTGAAAATACTTCGAGATATGTTCCAGTATTTTAAATATATATGTCCGTGTGTTTTAATATTGAATTTAATTTTGTAATATAGTTAAATAATAATCAATAAAATAAAACAAAATAATAAAAAATAAAACAAAACTATATACACAGACACACATACACACACACACACACAACAACAACAACAACAACAAAACCCACAATTAAAATGCACTAAAAAGCAAAATAGGATTAATAATAATGAGGATGCCGTAATTATATATATTATTATATTTATCACGTTAAATAAATAAATAATATTAAAGAGAAATGAAAATGCTATAAAAGCTATATATATTTCTTAGAAATGCTATTATTACCACTTCACTATGGGTCAGGTATGCAGTTAACTGCAAATAACCCAGTATTTGTATAACCTGTCAAACAGACAGCTTTATTTATTTTATTATTATTCTTAAATTAAATATGCAGTGAACCTATTCAAATTAAGCAACAATAAACTATAAATAATAATAATAATAATAATAATAATAATAATAATAATAATAATAACAGCAAGAGTGATAATACCAGTAAGAACAACAACGATAACGATAACGACAACAACAACAACAACAATAACAACCACCACCACCACCACAACAATAACAATCTCAGCAACAGCAGCATAACACCACTGATAAAAATAACGACTAAAACAACAATACAATTGTTATCCAGCCTGCGGGGGAAGGCTCTTCATACAAATTATTTTAATAACGACGTACACGTAGATATTGTTTTCGAGCGCATTAATTTATCCCTGTATTACCTGTCAAACCACTGGAACGGTGGAATCCAATAACTGTATGATCCTGCAAACAAAACGCACGAGCTTGTCAGCTGCACACACAATTAACATTTTTTCATTTTATAGGTGCGACAGAACGCAACTGCAGATTCAGCAACAAGACCTTTAAAACAAACGCATATATATTAACTCATTATACAGAGGACTGTACAAAACAAAAAAAATTAGCTTTATAATCGTCACTAAACTGAGGAGTTGTATGTGAAAATAACAGCCGTAGGAGTCGTTTGCAGGTCATTTGGCTGCTGTTTGGGTATTTTATACGGCAATAGATAATCTAGCTTTATAAGATAAATAAAGAGTTGATTATTTGGGTGGGTGTTTAAAGATGAAGATTATATATATATGGACATTGCTTAGAGGAATGATAAACAGTATTATGAAAAGTTAAGGAAATATATATATATATATATATATATATATATAAATATATAAAATGTATATATATATATATATATATATATATAAAATGTATATACATACGCATGTATCTAAACACATACTGAGTTGTGATGTAATTATAATAGCTTCAGGGTGTTTAAAAACAGTCGATTTTTTAAACAGTATATGTTCTGTTGTTTGTTTTACTATCGACGAAATGTCGACATACAATAGATGAACACTGTCGATTGATTTGCATTGAAACTAAATTCAAAATAATTATTACAGCCGTTTTTGCTCTAAAATGATTTTTTCTGTTTAATTTTACAAAATTACGAAAATTACAAAGTTCCGAAATTAATTTAATATGCTTCATAATAATTAGGAAATGGAACAGAAAAAAGAAGAAGAAAAGAAAATAATAACATAAAAATTATGGTTGTCATGATTTGTTATAATAACGTGTCTTATAAAATTGAACATTAAAGTCATTTTCTGATCCAGAAACACGCACCTAAAAATGCAAAAAGATTATAAAACATGTTTTTTTTCTCCTAGGTCATGTTTTAAATGTCAGTAGCCAATTAGTTTAGTTTCGTTTAATTTACTTAATAAATATATCGACTTAACTGATTCAAATATTTGTTTCATTTCTTTCTTGTTTGAAGATATTTCATTTTTTGATTTATTTATTTACCGTTTGTCTTACAACTTTTTCTATGATACGACAATAAAATTATTTCCAGCTTGAGCACGTTACCTTCACAACAGCATCCACAGCAGTCACAGCTACAATTTATAGCATGTTTCTACTGCTATTGCTGCCTTGGCGTTGTTTTCATGATGATGATGATGATGATGATGGTCATCATCATTACTGTCAAAATTACGGGCGTCTTTGTAATCATTCAAAACATTACGAATGATCGTTTCTATCACGGTCATCATCATTTTCGATTTGAATCATGAAATATTAGCCTAATTCTGTTTTACTGTGAAAAACAAAAATGCAACAGAAAGGTTCCACACGCTTTAAGGTGTCTTTGCTGTTGTCGTTTACTATATTTCACATATTAATCAGTGCAATTATCGAAAACCCGCGAGAGAAAAATAAATAAATAAATAAATAAATAAATAAAATAAAAACGAACATTTAAATGTCATGTGATCTAAATGCCAGATAAAAGGTCTCCAGTGATGGTCATGTAAAAAATGTTCTTTTTTTGGTGTCAGATTCAATCTTTTTGCACGTTTAATTACTGCTCTGCCGGAACAACAACGTAGCCATTTGGGGATGCATTTGGCCACAGAGGTAAAGAATCGTGGAAACTGCCTGATTAATTTTAGTTTTTAGATTAGTTCAAAGCATTGTTTTACTGGGAAAAACACACACACAAAAAAAAAAAAAAAAAAAAAAAAAACAACAACGAACAAATAAAAAAAAATAAAAAAAAAAATAATAATAATTACAGAAATGAAAACTAAGCAAGATAATGATGATGATGATGATGATGATAATAATTATAATAATAATAGTAATATTAATAATGATAATAATAATGATGATGATGATGATAATAATAAGCATCACAATCATTAATGCAAACGAGGAAAACACTGAAAGAAGAAAAACAGAATAACAAAAAACACAAAACCCCCTTCACAGTAAACACAAAAAACAAACACACACACACACAAAACACAAAAAAAAAAAAAAAGAAAAAAAAAAAGAAACAAAAACGAACAACAACAACAGAATAAATATATTTAACAGAAAAGAAATATAACAGTGAATGAAAATGAGAAAAAAAAAAAAAAAAAAAAAACTGAAGCGCTTTTATTTCCGTAAATAGAAACATCGTGAAATCCCGGTGAGATTGAACCGGAAGAAAACAAGATTTCTGATCTCCAACTGGTTTCTTTAACGTCACCAAATTTAGCAGTACGGCGATGTTAACCTTCAGACTTACGTCTGTTTCGTAACTTTGATCAGCTCCACAGTTACACGCACGTACAAATTGGTTTGCGATCACGGAAAACCTCTCGGTCTAGCTAAACTTCAAACAGAGTAACTGTAGAGGTTTCTTCAACACAAGCCTACAATGGTTAAATTTGAAAACAATTAGCTTTAAAACACAGTCACATCCTTCCCATTCTACCCAGCTGACGTCACTGTGACTCATGCTGCCAGAATGAACGCCAGCGATCTTTCGACGGTATCGAATTAATGAGAAATGCATCATGCTTTAAAAGACTTGCGGAGATTTACTGGACTGGTTTGCTGAGGAATTTAACGTACGCGGAAGATGACGAGACGGGTGCGCACGAAGAAAGCACCCTTAATTATATAATCCATGGATATTTTTATTTTAGAAACAAAAATCGTTTGTTGAAATATATATTCAAGTAAGCTATGGCGAAAAGTACCTTAAATCAGCGTATCATGATTTAGTTTTGTGTGAAATTCTTAAATACTAGTTTTTATAACAAAATATTTTTTTTCTATCGTTATTTCTATTCATTATATCAAGATGTTACTGTCGTACCCAGTTAACTGAAATTATGAAATTCCTAAGTACTAGTTTATATAGTATAATGTTTTTACTTTCTTTATCTCTTATCACTGAAGTAAATTGGCGAAATTCCTAAATAATAGTTTTTATTGCAAAATATTTTTATCATCTTTATCCCTATTCATTGCATCAACATACAATATTACTGTCATAATCTCACTGAATTACCCGAACATTAAATACCAATTATCGTTATAGTAAGCTATGTCGAAAAGGTATCAAGATTCAGTTTTATTATAAATATCATTGTCATAAGCCATTGATCCGAAACTCACGAAATCCCTAAATATTAAGTTTTTGATCGGAGCACTAAAAACACGAGCAGTAAAAGAAGCCTAAATATTAAGTTTTTGATCGGAACACTAAAAACACGAGCAGTAAAAGAAGCCTAAATATTAAGTTTTTGATCGGAACACTAAAAACACGAGCAGTAAAAGAAGCCTAAATATTAAGTTTTTGATCGGAACACTAAAAACACGAGCAGTGAGAACCAGCTGTATTGAGCTGTGTGGAAGAGGTTTGCTCAGCTTGCTGGCTTCAAACACGCCAAGCGTTGAAGAACTCTCGTCCTGTGAGGGGCCCCACAAACACCAGCCGCCGCAAGAATCAATAGTGCCACTCGCAATTCTATAGCGTTAAAATGACCATAATTGCGTCTTCAAAACGCATTTACCAAATATAAATATATTTCTTTGTAGCTAATAAACACAGCGGAGCTTCCGTCTTTGTCACGCGAAAGTGAAAAGAAGAAGAAGAAAAAAAAAAAAAAAAATAAAAAAAAAAAGAGAAATAAGAGGAGAATATAATAAAAAATAATGATATAAAAAATTAATAAGAAAAAAAAGGGAGATAATGATGATGATAATAATAAAAAAGTCACAAAAATTAAAACAACAACAACAACAAAAATAGCAACAACAAAATAACAACAGCAAAAAGCCAAACAACAGTAACTTCCCCATCCCCGAAAATATTCTTAGAATAACTAAACAAATAAAAATAAAATTGATCGCACAAAACTCACTGTAAAAAAAACCCCAAAACAAAAAAAACAAAACAATAATAATAATAAATATAAAAAATAAAAAATTCCGTCACGACAGAAAACAAAAATCTATATATTCCAAACAACATATTCTAAGAGGAAATAAAAACCAGAAAAAATAAATAATAATAAAAAAATAAAAAAGATCACAGAAAATATGATTGTAACAAGCAGTAAAGTGTGCAACAAAAATCTGAACAAAATAATAAAAAAATAAAATAAAAATAATACGCGTTCTAGACCATTTGGGATTGGAGATGATCCATATTTCTGGATTTTCCAGCTTAATATGTAGCTAAACTATAAAAATAAGCAATAAAACGCAAAGAATGAAACTGTATCTAACACATACAGATTGAAACACTTCTCAACTCGGTTTTCTGGATAAGCAGGAACAGAAACACAAAAAAATTTTTGCAAAAAAAAAATTTCGTATTAGCGCTGGTATTATTTTAATAATAATAATAACAATAATAATAATAATAATAACAACATTAGCACACACACACACACACACACACACACACACACACACACACACACACACACACACACACACACACAACCATACACAAAAGCGCATAATATACAATGCAGATGCATAATAAAATTAACAATCTTTCATGCATGCCATTTTCTAATAAAATAAAATCTGTTTTTTTTTTTTTCTTCTGTTGATATCGTCCAGCCCAGAACGATGGATTGACAAACAATATCTTAATACTCGGTTAAACTTTGATTGGAGAATAAAAAACTTTCTTTTCAGCATAAACTGTGTTTTTCCAGTAGAAAGCCTTTGAAAGCCGGATTCCAGTAATGGAAAATCGAAACCGTGGCTGGCATATTTGAGCGAATTATAACAGGTATATTTCGACCAGATTACGTTATGATTTATAACCGACTTGCTTAGCACACTCCTATATGGCTTTGTATCTGATCGGTATAAAAGGTGCGTCACACAGAATAATATTTTAAGAAAATGATGACGATGATGATGATGATGATGATGGTGATAATAATAATAATAATAATAATAATAATAATAATAATAATAATAATAATTTCAGGTATGAAGTTATAAATGTTATGACTATTTAGCCGTGATGCTTGTTATTAATTATGGTTGTTGTTGTCGTTGCCGTCATTACCATAATCATCACTAGTTGTTGTCGTTACCGTCGTTACCATAATCATCACTACCCCATAGTCATGATTACCATCATTTTTAATGTTATAATCATCCTTCACATTATCATAATCATTACTACTACTGCTACTACTACTAATTCAATTACTACAACAACTACTTCTAATATTTGTTGTGATCACGTCTTCATTATTACTATAAACATCCTCAAAATCTGCATAAACATTACAACAACTACTACTACTTCTGCTGCTGTTGTTGCTATTACTACTACTACTACTACTATTGCTCGATTGCTGTTATTATTACTTGTACTACTGTTACTGTTAGTACTATGGGTTAGAAGAATATAACAACAACAAAAAAATGCTAACAATAATGAATGAGAAATGGTATATAACAAGAGAAAACCACATCAAACTGATTATTGCAACAGCCATTAAATGTAAATGATAATCTAATTATAGCCATATCGTTCGTTTCCGTAATAATTTCTACAATAAATAAAAGTGACGAAGACTGAAAGGTAAAAATTAATAAATAAATAATATATGTAACAAAAATAAATCAATATTAATATTGCTTTAAAAATGAAATTAAATAATAACCGTAAAATAATAATAATAAAAAAAAATAAAAATAAATAACTTCGTATGTTTACGTATAAGGTCAAAGGTTATACGTTATTACGTCAGAACAAAGCATTTACGTAGCAACATGAGTTTAGTGTCTTTGCTTTGTGTCATGGATTTACTTTTCTACTTTTTATATTTCGTACTGGATTTACCTTTCCGTGGATAAAGAACGTTCATGAAAGTAAAGGTAAGTGTGTGCTTCTTAAAATTAATTCAGAATTTCTATAAATCGTAGGTATCTGTAGGAAGTGTCCGGATTACAAACCGGTCGATTTCTTAAATTTTTTCTTAAATGTGTTCATTGTTGCTTAATCTGCATAAACAAAAATAATAACAAATTTATCAAATAGTTTATACATATACACCTCCATACATCCATCTACCCATAAATTCACTCATCTATCCATACATATATACATACATACATACAAACATACATAGATACATATATATATATACATACATACATACATACATACATACATACATACATCTAAGCACACATACTTATATACATACAACAAGAAACTTGGAAATAAAACAGAAGTACAACATCGTACAGTAACTGTTTTGAATAGAGAACAGTACAGGATCAGATCTTCAGAGGTAGTCTGTTAAGACTATTTATATGTTTGTACAAGTGTTCGAAATTTGGAGTTAGTAACATAGTCTGTATACACAAATTGCTAAATAGTTATGTTGATAAATTTCGTTATTAAAAACAAGCACCAACCAACGAAACACACACACACACACAGAAAACAGTGTGTATGTGTGTACGTGTGTGTGTGTGTGTGTGTTGAATGGATGGGCTAGGTGTCTCACTATGTATGAATGTATGTATATATGTATGTATTTTTGTAAGTGTGTGTGTACGTAGATATGTATATATGTATATGTATGTATGTAAGTATGTATCTATGTATGTATATATATGTATGTATGTATGTATATATGTATGTATGTATATATGTATGTATGTATGTATGTATGTATGTGCGTATGTATGTTATATGCATGTCTAAATCTTTGTATGTAACCGTATATCAACATTACAAACTCTATTTTCACCACTAAATCGAAGACATTCTAGATCGCCTGACACTGCTACCCACGTCATGAACTCCTGGAGCTGTCACTGATGTTATCTTAGAACGACTCGTGAAGGTAGCTGCACTCTAGCATCTAATAACTACGTTATCACTCCCCTTTTTCTCACTAATGTGACATCTGGGAAGGTCAAATGTTTCGTGTTGGGATAAACAGACACTGACTTCGGTTACCATATTTTTACACAAAATTACCCGATACTTTGCGATGGGAGACAGCATTCGTGTTAGACGTACTGCAAAATGTTTTCAGCTGAATTTTGTCTTAAATATTATTCGAAACTGTGAATTAGGAGAATTTTGAAAACAAGAAAGTAAACAAAAAGGAAAAAAAAATGTATATATATACATATATTTTAAATTTAAAACAAATAAAATGAAGTAAAATAAAATAAAAACGAAATAATAATAATAATAATAATAATAAGAAGAAGAAGAACAAGAACAACAACAACACCAACATAAACAAAAATAATAATAACGACAATAATAATAGTAGTAGTAGTAGTAGCAGCAGTAGCAGTAGTAGAAAATAGTACTAGTAGTATAGTAGTAGTAGTAGTAGTGGTAGTGGTTATGGTTCTGGTGGTAGCGGTAGAGTTAGCAGTAGTAGCAAATATATAAATAAAAAAAACACCCCAAACCTTCGTAAATTTTTTTTTTTTTTTTTTTTTTTTTCGTCTGAAACATACGATTCATTTTACCACAATCAATCATAGCCTTTTCAAAATAATAATAATAACAATATCAGAGAAGTTCATAATAAAATAACTAATAAACATAAGAATCGCTGGTTGATTATACGAACATCGCTGATGTTAAGCAGCGATCTGATTTATTGTCATAATTTATGATTTATCGTCGCCGGGAAAAAAAAAATTGCTGTGTTTACCTCAAAGAAAGAATCTCCCTTCTCATAAATATTTATTGCTATTAATGGAATATTTACATATTTATTAGGATTATTGTTATTATCTGTTATTATGACAACTGTTATTTTTGTTGTTCTCGATGCTTCTTTTAACCAGTGCTGAATGGTTGTTTTATGCAAGGAAGTGCTTTCCTGTTTATGGGAAGGTGCTACAATAAAATATCCTTATGCTGGCTTACTAATATCAGTTAGGGTATTATATGGCGTTTGATAGCTTTCTTATGTTTATTATGCAAGTAAGCAGTTTAATTTCATTTGTTTTCTTGTAGTCGTAGTGGTAGTAGTAGTAGTAGTTGCAGTATTTCAGTTATTGCTATTATTATTATTATTATTATTATTATTATTATTGTTGTTGTTGTTGTTGTTGTTGTTGTTACTATTTTGCACCTTCCTAAAACCTTTTTCATTTTATGAAACGGAATTCATTTGCATACTGTATATACTTTAATAAAACACCAGTCATAGCCATTAAATAATGTGTTTCTTACCGAAATAACTCTGATAATAGTGCTTGTTACTCAATGAAGGCGACAAAATCGGCTGATGCGGGGACTGCGTATTACTGTGCCTAATATCTGTGAAACTGTTTAACCATGACATAGATATACAGTAATCAAAATATCACATTAGAATTATAGATAGTCGCAGAGACAGAAGATAAATGTCAATATATCTGCAAATACCAAATTCCTTGTTATAATAATATCTGAATTTATTCCTGACAGCTAATGTCTTTGTCTGTGAAAACATTTTTGACAGTAATAAACAAATGATCTCTGAAATACAAATCAAATATTTCAATACTAGCTTTAGTTTCTGCTTAACCCAGTTCAGCAGGGTTAATAAGACAATAACAAGAATTCTAAAATCTATTACTTCCCGATTTTTTTTTTTAAAAAGGAGAAGACAAAGAAAAAGATTAACTCCGTATTTATCCGATATGTAGACTGATACAACCAGATGCGGTTTGAGTTTATTAAACCACCTTAAAACAGATTATGTGGGTCCTTTGTTCAAAATGCAGACAAATGAAACCGGATCTGGTTTCGGCTTATTAATCCTCGTTAAAATAGATCCGCTATGTCCTTGTCCAGTCTATAGACCAACGAAACCGGATCTGGATTCAGTTCATTAATCCTCGGTAATCGTGTGTCACCGCTGAAAGCTCTACAGTTAGCCGATGACCACCGACAAGGACATGTTTGAAGAAGAGGAGTGTCACCTTGGTACCATAGTTCTGACAAAAGAAGTAGTCTAGCGTCCAATTAGCAAAATTTTGCCTCGGTGTCTTTTTAGCGTTGTATACTGGAGTAGATATCATGCGTTTGATACTGGATGTTTGTTATCATAGGTACTGTTCGTAATGCTTCGTTGGATGTTTGGATCAAACACTGTGGAAAATCCCTTTAATGTTTTACCTTTGTGAAATTCCTTTAATGTCATCTTTATCTTATGTAGCCATAATGGTGACTACTTTTAATAGTGAGATGAAAGAAAACAAGACTGCTGCTGATGTTATTACTGTTACAGCTATCTTGCAATTATCGATGTTCCTACAGTTGCAAATGCTGTTGTTTCTATTGTTGTTGTTGTTATTATTACCAGACAACTATTATTACCACTGTTGCAGATACTACGATCAAATAACTACTGCTACTATATAAAAGATACTTACACAAGACAGATAATTATTTGAATATTAAAAATTTTTGTTCCAGTCATCATCAACAACATGATGAGCACTGTTCTAATCATCATCAGCTTCTATTTTTGCTTTTTCTTCTTAAGCATCATCATCACCACCAACACGACTTTCACGATCAGCGTCATCATTTTCTATCATTTTCGCAGTTGTCAGCTAACACTAGAATAATTATATTCCACCCCATTTGATGGAAAATATCGCTTTCGTCAGTATTCTCTCTCTCTCTCTCTCTCTCTCTCTCTCTCTCTCTCTCTCTCTCTCTCTCTCTCTCTCTCTCTCTCTCTCTCTCTCTCTCTCTCTCTCTCTGTGTGTGTGTGTGTGTGTGTGTGTGTGTGTGTGTAAAATGATTTCTCAAACCAGATTTGGTTGCACACTTTTGTGTTTCTCCGCACATCAGGGCTTCAAGTCAGTGAAGTCAGCATTTAATCAATGTCGTTCGCAAATTACGCTTTTCAAAACATTATCTTACCGGAAACAGACTCGCAGTATCCTTTTGTGGTGCATATCACGTGTTTAGTATCCGTGACTGCAGTCTTTGTGCGCCAGGTACGGGCGGAGTTGAAACAGAAGTCAGTTTTCACGGGAAAATACAAACGCAGCGAGCGATCATGCAGACATGTAATTAATTTCGTTATTTTTCATAAAGATTGAAAGCGTAGAAAAAACGAAAGAAAAGAAAAGAAAAAAAAAAACTTAGCGTGTCATAACGGGTTATTTTATAGACAGAAGAAAGGTAATGGAGCGAGTGAGAGAAAGAGAGATACACAGATAGAGAGAGAAACACAGAAAGAGAAAGAGAAAGAGAGGGACGAAGAAAAGTTATTAATTCTTTCTCTTACCTCTAGTACTGTTACTACTACTAATATTACTACTACTACTACTACTACTACTACTACTACTACTACTACTACTACTACTATTACTGTTACTACTACTAATATTACTGTTACTACTACTAATATTACTACTACTACTACTACTACTACTACTATTATTACTGTTACTACTACTGCTACTATTACTGTTACTACTACTACTACTACAACTACTGCTACTATTACTGTTACTACTACTACTACTATTATTACTGTTGCTACTACTGCTACCATTGCTGTTACTACTACTACTTTATTACTGTTGCTACTACTACTACTACTACTACTATACTATTACTGTTACTACTACTACTACTTTATTACTATTACTACTACTACTACTACTACTGTTACTACTACTACACTATTACTAATGTAACTAATAAGTAGTGACGCTAGTCTGTCTATAAGTTAACAGAATCAGTCAACTAACCGAAGTTGAAGTTAGCTTTATGTGAGTTTTCCTATGAATAAACTCTGCAAAACTGAAACGTTTATAATTTAATAACGTAATCACCTAGTTAGCATTAAATCTAGTCTCTGTATTAGTTAGTGATTCAACCACTGATAATAGTCTACATAAAAATTAATCAACCAGCCTTTTTTTTTTTTTTTTTTCATCCTATCCTTACTTAATGTAATCGAAACAACGAACGTGGCAAAATCCATTTTAACAATCCATTTTCGCATGTCTAATAATTGTGTTGCTGTACGGACATGTATAAAAACTTAATAACCTCTTTTCTTAGCCGCATTCTGTGGAAAATCAAATTATTTTTTTGGAAACGACACATAAATCATCACTTCATGTCGAAAATAAACAATTAGGATTTAAATTTTTTTTTTTTTTTTTTTTTTAACACACACAAACAATAAACCCCACACACAAAAAAATCAAACGACGTAAAACATGAGTGCAATCCAAGTCAGCAGCGATGGTTTGTCACACCATCAGCGACAACGACAACAGAAAAAGTGAAGTAGTTTTCTCCATCTGAAGGCTGACGTGATGAAGATACAGAGAGAAAAAAAAAACACTTGACAGACTGAAGCTGAAGTTAACGAAGTCAATGAAACAGTGTACAAAGTGTTGACAATTATCATCACGACAAACTCTCAACAGTCGCATTAGTTAGAGACAGCGTCGTGCTACGTGCGGTACGGTCAAATTAATTTAGCTGATTTTTTTTTCTGGTTTAAAGAGTGACATTTGTTTGCTTAAAGGCGATGACAATTGTTTGCTTAAAGGCGATGACATTTGTTTGTTTGTTTATTGTTTGCTTTTATTTATTTATTTATTTATTTATTTATTTATTTATTTATTTATTTATTATTTGTCTTTATTTATTAATTTATTCACTTCTGTTTATCTACCTACCTACCTGCCTACCTACCTACCTGCCTATCTATCTATCTATCTATCTATCTATCTATCTATCTGTCTGTCTGTCTGTCTGTCTGTCTGTCTGTCTGTCTGTCTGTCTGTCTGTCTGTCTGTCTGTCTGTCTGTCTGTCTGTGTTCTGTTTCTGTCTGACTTTCTAAGTTAGTTTTCTAGGCCTTCAAAAAAAAAAAAATAAAAAAAAAAAAAAAAAACCATTAAAATTTTTTAAACTTTAATTAGTAATACTGCAGTCTTAAAACACATATCGAAACTTGTTATTTCATTGTCATATTTAAGATCAGCAGGTACTTCGTGTTTCCCTAAGGGTACAGTCAGACTTGTAGCAATACACAAACTTCTTGTAAAAAAAAAAAAAAAAAAAAAAACGTGGGGTAAACAAATGTTGAAAAAAAAAGCAGCAACAAACTGGTACTTGCGTTTTAATACCTGTAACATTTCGGGCAAATCAACAACTCTACCCAAAGAGTCACAATGCGCTCTCGGCTGTTTTCATATCGTTCTAGTTAGAAACGAAAACTTTTTTTAAATAGATTCGCACATTGATTCAAAGCAGACGCCAGCGGTTAATATTTTTATTAAAAAATAATGACAGTTTTACGATTTATTTTTCATTTTTTTTATTTTTTATATTAAGTCTAGTTAGAACATACGATTGTAAGGATGTAACGTATTTCGTGTGTTACTCTAGTTAGAGTAGATGGACTTAAGACAGCAACATTCGTTCGAACTGTAGTGTGAAGTTATTTGTTGTGTAGAGACAGACAAACTTGCTATGTTTCTAGTATAGTTCAGGTTAGAGACAACAAAATATCTGTCTGTGTGAAAGTCACAAAGATATAAAGTTCTTGGCGTTAGCATTTTCCAAAGTCACTTTTACTTAGAAACGGCGAGTAACTGGACACCTGACGTAGTTTATATTAAAACATTTTTTTATGCTTTCTTCGAGCCACCACCAATGCACCTTAAAAATAAGAATCTGTAGATTTAATATAAGATAAAAAATTCAGATTAAAAATGAGAACCACTAATCTAAACATAAGAACTACCTAGACTAAAGATCAAAATAATTAAAGTCTAGAAAAAAAAAAGAAAGAAAAGTCTAGATTAAAAAATAAGAAAAGTCTAGATAAAAAATGAAATAAACTCTTGATTAAAACAACACCAAAACAAACAACAATAGACTGAATAAAAAAAAGTCTAGATAAAAAAAAAAAAAAAAAAAATCCGGATAAAAAAAATTATTCTAGAAAAAAAAAAAAAAATCTATCATAAAAATCAGAAACGCTAGATTAAAAATAAAAAAACCCTTCAAAAACACCTTTAGATCAACAAAAAAAAAAAAAAAAAAAAAAAAACAATATAAAATTAAAACCAAAGGTCTCTGTAGCTGTATCAGGGGATGGTTGAAGTGCAATGAAATCTTTTCCCCACTGCAAGCTAACACGGAAAACAATGAGTGAAAATGAACCGACTTAAACCTGGTGACCCACGGCTTAAGGGTTAATTTCCTGACACATAATCAATTGGGAACATCAGTGTCACTGCCACACAGTCTCACCTGCTGTCAGAACACGCCCAGTGACTACTAGCATAGTCAGACAGCACGGAGAAAGTCATTTCACCGCAACACGCCTTTCTGAGGATTACTTGTTAAAGGGACATTATCGACCAGGAAACGGTAGGCCCGTACAGGTCAGCAGTCAATGCATGACGGCTTACAGGATCAGTATGTCCCGTTCTAGACAGTGCTCGGCGAGTGGTTTTTATAAAGGCCGTGATGTGCGGTTTGTTGCATATTAGAATATCCATATAGAATTTTTTTTCTTTAAAATGAAAAAATGATAGTAATAATAATAATAATAAAAAAAATAATAATAAAAAAATTATAATAATAATAAAATTATAATAAGTAAAAAAAATAATAAAAAAAATAAATAATAATAAAATTATAATAAAAAAAAAAATAAAAAAAAAAATAAATAAAAAAACCAAATCCCCAAAAACTAAATAATTTAAATATCGTTTATCTTTCAGTATGTTAAAGAGAATTACCCAGCAAAAAAAGAAAGAAATGTGCTCTTTATTTTCATTATACATTAACTAAACCTTTTTTATACATAATTTCTTCATGTCCTATGTTATTATCAAAATCTTCGAGATTATTATTATTATTATTATTATTATTATTATTATTATTATTGTCGTTGTTGTTTTTGTGTTGTTGATAACGATGCTTTTATCAAAATAACAGCTTTATTATTAGTAGTAGTATCAGTAGTAGCAGCAGCAGTATCGAAAGTACTAAACGCAATGGTAGTAGTAGTAGTCGTAGAAATATTAATAGTATTCGTTACAATAGCTGCAGTAAAAGCAAATAGCAATAGAAGAAGTAGTGGTAATTGTTGTAGTAGCATCAGTAGTAGTAATAATAAGCAGTAGCAGTAGTAGTACCAGAAGTAGTAATAGTAGTAGTAGCAGCAGTAGTAATAGTAGTAGCAGAAGTAGTAATAGTAGTAGTAACAACAGTAGTAATAGTAGTATCATCAGTAGTAGTAATAGTAGTATATCATCGGTAGTAGTAATAGTAGTATCATCAGCAGTAGTAATAGTAGTGGTATGATCAGCAGTAGTAATAGTAGTAGCATCAGCAGTAGTAATAGTAGTGGTATGATCAGCAGTAGTAATGGTAGTAGCATCAGCAGTAGTAATAGTAGTATCATCAGTAGTAGTAATAGTAGTATCATCAGTCGTAGTAATAGTAGTATCATCAGCAGTAGTAATAGTAGTAGCATCAGTAGTAGTAATAGTAATATCATCAGCAGTAGTAATAGTAGTATCGTCAGTAGTAGTAATAGTAGTATCATCAGTAGTAGTAATAGTAGTATTATCAGCAGTAGTAATAGTAGTATCATCAGTAGTAGTAATAGTAGTAGCAGCAGCAGTAGTAATAGTAGTAGTAGCATCAATAGTAGTAGAAGTAGTAGTAGTAGTAGTAGTAGTAACAACAGTAGTAAAAGTAGTAGTAGTATCATCAGCAGTAGTAGTAGTAGTATGATCAGCAGTAGTAGTAGTAGTGGTACGATCAGCAGTAGTAGTAGTAGTGCATGATCAGCAGTAGTAGTAGTAGTAGTATCATCAGTAGTACTAATAGTAGTATCATCAGTAGTGGTAATAGTAGTAACAACAGTAGTAGTAATAGCAGTGCATGGTAGTAATTATTTTATTTCATTTCAATAACGCGTCTTTTTACAGTGTCTGTCACAACGGGCACAGTTTGGGTCGATACACAATACGCGGCCAGCAGAAATGTAACCTCCAATCAGCTACCGATAGCCTCAGCCAGCCTCCGTTCCGTTCATCGATTTATACACCTTTTTCAAAACGGCAAAACTTTCTGTCAACTGTATTTTGTTTTGTCATTAACTTAACACCAGGTAGACGCGTGTTTTCGTTTTGGAATATGTAAATTGTATTTGTTTTTTGTCTTTTTTATATTCTTCTATTTTGTAGCAGTTATATATCTATATATATAGATATATAATGTTTTTATAATTTTTTTTTTTTTTTTAATTTTTTTTTTTTACCTGGTTAGTCATAGCAAATAAATTGTTATTTGAAAGTCGAATCGTGGATACATAAAAATTAATGACTGTGAAACAATGAGTGTTTTCGATAGGATAATGCGTTCAGATGTTTGCTACAAAGTTACGGATTAAAGGGGAAAAAGAAAAGAGATTTTATTTCTTCTTTGTGTGTTTCGGATTTACGAGCGGCGGAAAGGTCGCAAGTCATGTGATTCTGGGTAAGAGGAGATACGTCGACGTATCTCGTTTATTACGTTTATTTATTTACGAACACAGCACAGCGTGAGTAATACTTATTACAGAAACGTCAAGCCTAACGTAAATATTTATTTGTGTTTCATGAACTGTAGGTGTACATCTGTGTGTGTGTGTGTGTGTGTGTGTGTGTGTGTGTGTGTGTACCACCTATATGCGCATATACATGCATGAGCTTGTGGTTTGTGTGTACGCATATGTATATGTTCATAATGTGAGTATTTCTGTGTGCATGTGTGTGTATATGCCTGGTGTCCATATAGTTAAATCAAATTATGTATATGTCTGTTATCTACTTCCACGTGTTTTTAGTATTTATTTATGTCACGGAGAAAGCATTTAATGACATGTGTTTATTTTGTGTTTCTGAATGACGTTTATGTTAATGTATATCATATTCAAATAACGTATATATATATATACACACGTTTGTGTGAATACACATATATAAACACACACACACACACACAAACACAACACACACACACACACAAACACACACACACACACACACATATACAAACATACATATATAAAGACGTCCACACGTACTCTTACATATACATACATAGATACATACATACATACGTATATTCATTCAAACATTAATATTTACATAAAAACCTATAATTATACATAAACATAAACAAATATATAAATGTATGTGTGTGTGTGTGTGTGTGTGTTTGTGAGTGTGTGTCTTTGCGTGTCTGTGTTTATATACGTCTGTCGCATCTAATAGTAAATAATGGAGTGGTAGGGGTTTCGTATCTCGCCTAATCAATACAACGTAAAAACAAATATGTAATCATGATGCGATATAGACACATAAAAACAGATGTTCACCACCTAAGTCTTTATATTAACATTTCTTTCACATGTATTCAAAAAATAACAAAATAAAATAAAACAAAGTAATTTTTTTCTTTACCTTTTCCGTTATTTTTGTCTTTTATTTTTTTGAATATAATGTTGTTACAAACAGTAATACATAAACAGACATAGATATCATAAAGTACCTGATACTGAGTTTAAATGAAATGATAGTTTAAGATAGGTATGGTATCAGTGGATGTGTTTATTTTGAGGATTTCGGCTGACCGTGATAACTTGCTTGGTTATAGTTTGAAAAGAGGTAAGGAACGTTCACTAACTGTTCTCTTCAAAACAATGCTTCTTAAACTGGTTAATGAAACCATTAAGGGCGAACATATATATATATATATATTTATATATTTATACACACATATATATTCAATAGTCGAGAACAAATTAGTTAAAAATAAACATTAAGTAAATGGAATAGTTTATGTTTTTCGCATATATAAAATTACCATAAATTTAATCACTGAAAAGGTTATTGGAATTTTTATAAAAAAGACTGTGTATAGAATTTCTATGATGAACGTAACGTCTAGACATTTATTTATTTATTTATTTATTTATTTTTGTTACTTATTTACTTATTTATTTACTTCATTAATTCTTTCTTTCTTTCTTTATGTGCATGTTGTCAGTGATATGAATAGTATCTATTTCATGTTTAAAAACTAATATAATTCACGTCAGAATACAAACCGTATACATTTATTATACCTTATACCTTATGCAATCAGTAATAAAACATGTTGTCATGTATATAATTTACATCAGTCACATAATGAACTACTACTAGCGAGTTCATAATAAATTCAGTACATTTGTTTTAACTCTGATTTACAACATTTACAATAAATACCCAACAACAACAATAAAAACAACCATTTTATGTTTTAAAATGTATTAAAAATAAATGTTTCTTGCTGAAAAAAAAAAATTCAAACCCGAAATTAATATTCATGAAGATTTCTGTTCTTGTACTTGCGCAGAAATGGAAAATGTACTCAGTAATAGCTTTGATGAATCAAATAAATATATACATATATATATATATATATATATATACAAAATACATCATAAACAAAAAGATAGAAAATATATTTTAAAAAATGTCCTTCTCCTTCATGTAGAATTAATTTTTTTGTACCAGCACAGAAAAGAAAATGTACTCAGTGACAACTTTGATAAATTAACCTTTGAAAAAAAAAAAAAAAAAAAATCATAAATAAAAAACTAGAAAATATATATATATATATAAAAAATTTCCTTCGGTTAAAAAGGATATTTTCTCCTGCATTTAGAATTATTTTCTTGAAAAGAAAATGTACTGAGTAACAACTTTGACGAAATAATCTTGAAAAAAAAAAAAAAAAAAAAAAAAAAAAATAAGAAAATATATATATAACAAAAATTTACTTCGGGTTAAAAAGGATACTTTCTCCTGCATTTAAACTATCTTATATACTTTTTTCTTCTCCTACTTGTTTCTAAGGAATATCGTCATAATTGTGTTTTACTAGAAGGCAGAATAATATTCAGTCGTAATTCCTCTGTATCTGGACGCTCTGCCGATGGGCTAAGATGAAAACAAAAGCTGTCAAGACGAACAAGTCAACTCTTTGAGAAGAAAACTGTGGGTCATTGGTCAGAGTAAAGACCGGGGCCCGATCGGTCAAAGGATCGGTCTATCTCGATGTATCGATTATTTCAGGTGTTATAAATATATCGATTATACCAAAGGTGTGTTTATGTTCATGGAAAAGACCACAAAAAATAAAAAATAAAAATAAAAATAAATAAAAGTGTTCGTGCTTATAATCGATAAGTGATTTGACGTAATAATGTTATCGGGTTTTAATCTTTTATTTTATTAGAAACAACATAATAATAATAATGATGATGATGATGACGATGACAATGATGATGATAATAATGATGATGATGCTAATAAACATGATGATTATGATAATGTTAATAATAATAATGATAAAGATAACGATAACGATAATAATAATAATAATGATGATTATGATGATGATGATGATGATGACAACGTTAATGATAATAATAACAGTACTACTACTACTACTAATAATAATATTAAAATGATGATGGTGATGATAATAATAATAATAATAATAGTAGTAGTAGTAGTAGTAGTAGTAGTAGCAGTAACAATAAAATATAATAATCATCATCGTAACAATAATGATGATGACGACGAGGCAACATCACCAACAAAACACCTAAAAAAGGTTAACACTAAAATGTGTATCGTTCAGTATAATACGACGATTATGAACATGTATATAAAATCAGTACGGGTTTGCACATGTCTAGTGTTTGTAGTTTTATCATCACTGTAGGATTATTACTCGTGCTTTTAAATATTTCTGTTTGTGTCTACATCTGTCCCAGTGTTTGAATACGTCACCTGTTTCAGGGTGCGTTCTCTCTGTTTATATTTGTTTTATATTGGCGTGTATTTGACGTCATTTCGATTTTTTTATTTAAGAGGAAAAAAAAAATTAAATAAATAAAAAAAAGAAACAAAGGTTATAAATAATAATAATAATAATAAAGACGTTAATGATACTTATAATAACGATACTTATAATGATGTATATATATAATAGGCAAATTTAATTGATCAAAGCTCCAATCGTATCCGTACCATCATAATATACACGACATTACGCATTTGAATTAAAACAGGCAGCACAACCTAAACATTTCCAACGCTTCAACTGATAATGACATTTGCTGTACTGCAAGAACACGGCGGTTTCAACATAAAAATGAAGATAATTAAATTTACCCTGCCAACTAACTTACGCAGTAGAGATCTTGGTTTTTTCTCATTCCTTATTAAAATAAATGCATTTGCTGTGTTTTTAACTTCGTCTTCTTCATTTCTTTTTTTCTTTTTCATTTTTCATTTTTGTTTTTTTTTAATTCTAATATTATTTCATTACGTTGTTAGCACGTGGTCGAAGCTCGACAGATGGAATAAGTTAGTGAGATGCAGCAATTCATCACCAAACCATGAAGTAACAGTAACGATGTGTAAAAGAAAGACAAATTAATAGATAATGAAGATTTATCTTCTTCTCCTTTTTTGTTTGGATTATTAGAAGTAGTGATATGAGCTTTATAACCCATTACTGTGAGTATATGCGGTAGTAGTAGCTGTTGCAGTGGTGGTAATGGTAGTCATAGCAGTAGTAGAAGAGTGGTAAAATAGATAGTAGTAGTTGTTGTTGTTATTGTTGTAGTGGTGGTAATAGTAGTGGTAGCAATAGTAGAAGAGTTGTAAAATAGTAGTAGTGGTAGTAGTAGTAGTAATAATAGCAGCAGTATTAATAGAAGTAATAGTAGTAGCAGTAGTAGTAATAATATAAGTAATAATATTGATAACTGCAGTAGTAAAAATAAATGAATGTTAAAACTGAAATGAAATCAGTGATATATCTTATATTTACTTTATTTTATTATTATTATTTTTTAAAAGTTTGATTAGGCTTAATCTTTATCATTATTATCATCATCATCGTCATCGTTATTATGAACAACATCATCATCGTCATCACCATCGTCACAACCCATTCTGTTAAATAAGAAATATAAACGATATATGAATTAATACGGTGCTAATTATTTCAATATTACTGTCTGCAAATAGCAACACAGAGTTACCTTGTCTTCGAGTCCATCCATATCGGTGATTTCCATGACAAATTACCAGTTATCTCTTTCAGGATCACAATTCAGTAAGACCACTAGCCATGAAATAATTAGCAAAAACTTGGTGGATCAAAGAATGTGAGATCGATACTTCTAAAAAAAAAAAAAAAATTAATATTTATTTTTCGTGACTTTGTTGTCAAACGGTAGTTAAACTGTTATTATTAAAACATTTTGCTTCATTAGACGTCGGTATTGGTTCAATAAGCTAAACATTACGCGTGTACAGTTTATAAAAGTATTTATAATAAGATAAATATAGACATAAATACATCTATAGATAGACAGATAGTTACGTAGATGTATACATATAAACGTACATATGTACATTCATACATACAGATAGACATGCGTATATACGTCTATACAAAAGAAAAACTTAACAAAATAGTGTATAGGTAGAAGCCACTGAACTCACACGCACGCATACACACACACGCACATGTGTGTAATATACACCCACACCCATACACACACACTTACATACAAATATGTAAAAACAAATAAAGCAGTAACAGCAAACAAATAAGTATATATAATCACATTTCCTTAGCAGAGCAATAATCAATGTATCACAATACACACAATTATTTTGTTTCAAAACTTCTCTTTTTTACATCGACTAATTGTTTTTCATCACTGCTTAATTACTTTTCAAAAACAGTTTCTTCGCTGTGAGAAAGATGGGTAATGAAAAAAATAACTTCTCGATCATAAACTTGTTTTGTTTTATATTTTTATTATTATTTTGTTTTCTTCCTATTCTTTCTCGTAATGTTTCAAAAAATCCATTCTTAAACCAGATCACAGTTGTAGAGTTTGTTACGAGTCACGTACAGAAATGGCTTCTGTGTGCCTTGTCTGGTTTCCGAAGCCTCTGTGATCACAAACATGAAGTAAACCCCAGCGAAAATAGAACGATGTCAGTCATAATTACCATAGTCTAAGTAACTACACACACATCTGACAAAAGAAGATATAAAAATAATATTACACGAAAATATTATTATTATTATTATTATTATTATTATTATGATGATGATGATGATGATTGTTATTGTTATTTTGTTCTATTACATTAGATTATCTGAACTGTAATTAAATGGTATCTGCATTGTGCTTATGCATATGTATATGTGCGTGTGTCTTTGTGTTTCTGTGTGTGCGTGTGTGTGTTTGTGTTTGTGTGTGTGCATCTGAATATGTATGTATGTCAATATTTATGTACGTATGGACGTATGGATGTATGGGTGTGAAGTTATACTGATGTATGGATGCATATATCTACGGATGTACAGATGTATGGATGTATTGATGTATAGATGTATGGATGTATAGATGTATGGATGAATAAATAAATAAATAAATAAATAAATAAATAAATAAATAATAAATAAATAAATAAAAAAAATACTTGGACACTTACGTTACTTTAAATATTTTACTGCATAATATACAGATATTTCATAAACAGTTAAACGAAAAATAAATTGCTTTACCGTTTTATGTTACGCAGAATTGAATTGAAACTGAATCCCGACCAACAATTACACCAATAAAAATACAAATAACAAATAAAACTTTAAACTGAAAAATAACGTTATTAGTATCAGCGGTTCGTTAAACATTTATTTCATAGTATTCTCGTTACTGTAAACTTGAAGAACGAGGTGATAATAAATGAATAATAAATGCTAAATAATGAAATAAAAACATTATTTATTATCTCCTGCAGTACAACATACAGCTATTGAAACAATTACAGTTCACAAGCAAATCTCCACGTGTCTGGATTTGAAACAATACTTGACAGACTTCTGGGAATGTTTAACTGGTGTTTTGTTTTGCTAAAATATACCTCTGCACTTCTAGACTGAATATGAAAAGGATGGGACTCATGCAATATTTTGCGTTAAAGAAAAAACGAAGTGATAAATTTGATCTCACCATCTTTGGGAATGTGTAACTATTTTGCTAAAGTACAAAATGTAGAGACCAAACCATATTTTTTCCTTTAAAGTAATTACTCTATCTTCGGGAATGCATATATATATAGAGAGAGAAAGCGAGACAAACAGGAGAGAGAGAGAGAGTATACGTTTTGCTCTTTGTTCTTGAATCTGGAACTATATAACAGAGAACACCGCAGTGTACGTTTTCGTTGAAAGATGAAGTTACATATTTTACCTCTGCACGTCTGAGCTTGTAAGATTATTTAACAATGGGATAAAGCAAGATTTTAAAATATCTACTGCAACATTTTGTTATTCCTGTTATAGATAATCTCGTCCCTTTACAATGATTAAACTTTTATTATTTTTGCACGATAAAAATCATTGATATTTACTGATGATCGATTTCGCTGAAATAACGGAACTAGTTTTAATGTTGGAACTGAACTGCTGCATTTATATGACATAGGACACAATGTCTTGGACAAGCAATTATTCAAGTGCTTTGTACTGTTGCATTGGCAAATGAATAACATCTCAATGCATTCGAATTTCAAGGATTGCTAGATGTGAGTGAAATGTGTTTCGTATGACAGTCAAATCAGGAATACTGTTTAAGATGGCAGTGTTCGTAAGCATGCAGCTTCCACTCAGCGTCAGAACTCCTCGCTTTTTAGCGCCCCGGGCATTTTAATACTGGCGCCCTAGTTTGCCGATCGTGAACATTTTCTTTGTCAGTTCTTTTTTTCTTCACAGTTTGAACCCAGAGCGTTAAGAATTAATCATCAGAAGCTCGACATCGCGACTCCACTCAAAGACGTTTCACATTTTATTATTTTTATCATTATTTGTTTTTAAATTTATTACTTTAACATTTTCCCCTTTATAATCCGAAGATCGCAAATAAAGGAGGTGTTGCCCTCTATCATGTAGCGAGCGCCCTCTACAATGGGGCGCCTTTGGGGCGATGTGACGGAACTGTCGGAAGAGTTTAGACAGTACTAAATAATTTAAAGGCATAAATTAAAATTAAGTAAAAAAGTAAAAAAAAAACCCAGTTTATCAGAATATTTTTGAAGAACTTTCTGATCATTGCCGAGCAAGTGCGTTAAGAACAAAAAATACGGTATTTGAATTTGATCCATGTTTTTTGACACGGTAATGATTCCTTCACATGTCTTTATTCTTATTTACAGTGTAAATAATATTTATTTCTCCAAATGTAATTCGTAACAGCTGTGGTATTGCACTTGCTGATAAGTAATCGGTTTATTTATTAAATCGATCGAAATATAAGTGTGAATTACAGACATTAAGAAAAAAATAATAATAATAAAAAAAGAAAAGAAAACAATAAAAAGAATTCAGAACCTGTTTTGATACTATAATACAAAAACTGAATATACTGTAATTATAAACATCTGACATTCAAACGGTTTTATTTACAACCGCCAGAAATAATCGATTAATTAAAATAATTAATAATAAAAAATAAAATAAATAATGATTAGAAACGATAATAATAATAATAATAATAATAATAATAATAATAATAATAATAATAATAATAATAATAATGATGGTTTTGGTGTTGTTTTTATTATTGTTGTTGCTTTTGTTATTATTGTCGTCATTTCTGACGTTTTTTGTTAATAGCGTGGATTTTCATCACATCAGTATATCAACACTGTTACTAAAAACTATAATATTACGTTATTGATCTATTAAAAAATAAAAACATGTTAAATAAACTTTACAGCATGCTAAACAGTTAAACACAGCATTTTAACCACAAACTGTTTTGTGTGGCTGCTGAAAGGTTGCTGAGTAGTAGAAGACCTATGTTAAGAGAATCCAAAGTAATAATTTAATTATTTTCGAAATTACATGAACGTATACGGGAAATATTTTTCATAGTAATACGTCGTTGAAGCTAACAAGTGGATAAATGCTTGGTCGCTGTTTAAATTTCTAGTGTTTTTACACTACCCGTCAACAATGCTTTCTTGATCTTTTAAAATTAATTATTAGACGAACAGTTAATAAGTTTTAATCTCTCTCTCTCTCTCTCTCTCTCTCTCTCTCTCTCTCTCTCTCTCTCTCTCTCTCTCTCTCTCTCTCTCTCTCTCTCTCTCTCTCTCTCTCTCTCTCTCTCTCTCTCTCTCTCTCTCTCTCTCTGTCTAATCATCTGCCTGATATGTAATGATTATTTCTGATTATTTTCCAGGATACTACACAGACAATGGATTTACGCTCAAAGCCGGATTATTACTGTGAATTAATTTGGACTTACCTGCATTTGAAAACTTGTGGTTTTGGATTATAGGGTGAGTTTTTCATTTAATATACACATATATTTAAAAAAAAAAAAAAAAAAAAAATTGTTGTTTATTTTTATTTAATATTAAATAAAGACTAAAATAAAAGTACGTTAAAGAAATACGTGAACGTACGACCATTACAATCCTTGTCAAGGTTGGAGAGAACAACTATTGCAGACGTATTTATTCTTTAACCTAGAATTCATGTATTAATTGCTAACATATAATAACTGTAATGGACCTTTATCAATGAACGCTAATTATTTTAAAAAAGAAATCTACTTCAATTCAGCGTCGTTTAGGTAACCAGACTCATTTCCTGAACCAAATATCTTGGCTTTTTTCAGTCATATAACTTTATTGTACTAGTCTGTTTTGTTGTTGTTGAAGTCTTGTGTTGTAGTTAAATAACAAACTTGACAGACTGAGAATGCAACAACTCTGCTATGATTTAATCAGCTTCTCGGACTAGTTTGTAACAAATTGTTTTTATTTATGAAATGAGTTCACGATAATTAATTCTTACTCTCGATTCATTCTAATGAACGTTCTAAAATTTCTTTGTCTCTAAGTCTGATTGTCTTTTGTATACTTATATATATATATACTCGTTTCTTTATCTCTGTCACTTTTCTCTCGTTTCCCCTCTCTCTCTCTCTTCTTTCAGTCTCCATCTCTCTCTCCCTCTGTGTCTCTATTTCAGTCGTCTCTCTTTCTTTCTTCTTTCTCTCTCCTCTCTGTCTGTCTTTCTGTCTCTCTAAGTCTCTCACTCTCACTTTCTCTTTCTTTCTTCTTTCTCTCTCCTCTCTTTCTTTCTTCTTTCTCTCTCCTCTATGTCTTTCTAGGTCTCTCACTCTCACTCTCTCTCACATCCTGTCTCTCTCTGTCTCTCCATGTCTGTATCGTCCCTCTCTCTCTCTCTCTCTCTCTCTCTCTCTCTCTCTCTCTCTCTCTCTCTCTCTCTCTCTCTCTCTCTCTCTCTCTCCCTCCCTCCCTCCCTCCCTCCCTCCCTCCCTCCCGCTCTCTCGCTCTCTTACTGTCTTTGTTCACACCACTGTTTGTATTTGAGTTTTCATGTATTTCATTCTTCGTCATAAACCGATACTCTAACAACACGCGCAGACTTCCGACATTCAAGCGACGTGTTTTTTTGTTTTTCTTTCTTACATTGTAATTATCTTCTTTCAAACCTGCTGATGAAATGTTTCAAGACATGGAACACATCCGCCTGACATTTTGTTACTAATGATCGTTATATTTTAATAAGACTTCGGAGTATTTTGGTCACTGCTTATTTATGTACCTCGTTGACACAACGTGGGTATTAATCAATATTCATTTTTTTTTTTTGTTCGTGCATGTTATGTATTATATTTAAATAAAATAAATAAAAGTAATTGGTTTCGCAGAGACATGTTTTAATAAAGAAATCATGATAGTTCTCGTTCAACACAAATAATGTAGGGTCGTGTTCAGTAATTTCATTTATTCACACCTACGTACCTACCTACTCACATATATACCAAAACAAATATATGGTGTACTTTAATTAACTAAAATATATGTGGAGTTAAAATTTATGCATATAAGATTATAGAAACTCTAACGTAATTATATTAACTATGTATGATATTGTTGCTATGAAATTAAGTTTTGTTGATCCTTAAACACAGACCAGTTAATCATATAACTTCGTTTCGAACAGGCATACACACACTTTTCAAAATTACTGTTCATTAATATAAATGTCTTTGTGGCATGTAACATGCGTTTTTTTTTTCTTCTGAAAGACAGAGAGAGAGTAATAGAGAAAGAAAGAGATTAAGAGAGAGAGAGAGAGAGAGAGAGAGAGAGAGAGAGAGAGAGAGAGAGAGAGAGAGAGAGAGAGAGAGAGAGAGAGAGAGAGAGAGAGAGAGAGAGAGAGAGAGAGAGAGAGAGAGAGAGCTGTAACATATTAACAGCATGGTCGTGTATTTAAGTGTAGATTAATGCTGTTTAATGTGTTTTCAATCAACTTTGTCACAACAGATATGGAACTGTCTTCACCTCCGTTTTATGATACATTGGCTGAAGGCAATGGCTTAAAAACGTTTTAATAACATTATTAAAATTTTATTTCAAAAAGGGATTTCTGTGCGTGTACATCGATCAGGGATTAAGTTGAGTTTTGAGGGAAATTGAATCATGCGAGTGTTCCTATTCGTTATGTTACGAGCTTCTTTTTTGTACAATTCTCATCTCTAAAGCTGTGTGGATTCACATAAATGTATAATTGAATAACGGTAATCAAAACGAACTCGTCGCAAATCTGAGTAATTCATTTAATGTGGAGTTTCGAACAGTCCTTTAGAAAATATCTTAAGTATTATATATTCATGATATTTTTTCTGCTGAAATCGTTAAGTAAATTATTTATATACGGTTTTCCAGTGCAATCAAAATGTTGAAAAATCGAAACTTTAGACCACGTGATATTTTTCAGGGTTAAGTTAGAAAAAAACATAAAACACAACAAAACAAAACAACAAAACAACAAACCAAACCACGACAGTATTCTGAATTATTTGATGTTCAGTGTCATAACTGATATCTTGATAAAAATGTCAGTAATAAACAACATCACCAATGATGCCAACAACATAAAAGCAACAATACAAAATAAAAAAACAAAATCAACAACACAAGCATCAACAATACCAACATCAGCACCACCAACGCCAACATACCAGCAACAGTATAAAAACAAAGAAAACTAACCAAAACGAAAAACAAGAATCATTTAGCTCGAAATATAGCAGTTAAGTAGTTTATTAGAAGAAACCAAAATAAACTGAAAATTGATATTGGTCTTTTTAACGAACGTTAGCAGAGGATAAAAAATATTATTTGCCGGATGGATTTCTGTGAAGAATCAAAATGTGAGATTTATAGGAATTATCTTTAATTTAAGAACAATGCTGCAGTTCTTGTAGTTTCGTACACAATACGTGCTTTTGTACCCACTGACGGACATAATGGTACGAAACGTTGGAAGCATTTGTAATGAAAGAGCGGCTTTGACATGGCTTTGACGTTATATCTGATTTTACTTATCTGCAAAAGAAACTAAAATTTAGCTGTCCGGAAATTTAAAAAAAAAAAAAAAAAAAAAAATTAAAGGAAAAGAAAATGAAGTCTGATTACGTAGATCACACAGAGCATTACATTTCCACGTTTGTTAATCAGCAAGCTGCTAGCTTTGTTAATAAGTCTAGAACTCGAGATAATTAACATCGTACTTGGAGTATCATCACGTATTGCACGGGCCCAAATTAACTACGTATGTCATTAAATCTTACGCCTTTGTTAATTAAATCTCTAACAAAGTTAAAACACATATCATCTTCAAATCCTTTTCCAAAAAGTCTAAATATGCATCTTCTCAATTATTTAATTCATGTTCAAGAATGAAGGCTAGTTAGGACATCTGTTGATTTTGGAAAATAATATATATATATATTCTTATAAATAATATTTCAATTTCCTTTTGTGTCAGAAAGTAACAGTGTTGTTTCTGTTTCTGCTGATTGCCGTATGACTGCTACCACTACTGATACACTACTACTACGCTACTGCTACTACGTCTATGTTGTTACCAATCCTCTTGCGACTTCTGCTATCGATGCTATTACTGCTGCTACCACCACTGCGAGTTGTAGTTGCAATACAAATAGCAGCAGCAGCGGAAACTGAAGTAGTGATACAAATAAGAATAGTCATTTTAGTACTAGACGTAGTAGCAATAGCATTGGTATTAGTAATTGTTGTAGTAGTAGTAGCAGCAGCAGCAGCAGCATTAGTACTAGTTTGAAATAGTAATAGTAGTAACAGAAGAATTTAGTAGCAGTAGTAGCAACGGCAGTAGTAATACTAGTAGTAGTAATAGCATTAGTAGTTACAGTAGTAATAGCAGTAGTATCTATAACAATAGTGTTAGTAGCAGTACTACTTTCACTACAACTACTAATACTGCTATTGCAGTTACTACTACTACTATTGCTGCTACCACTTCAACTTATACTACTACTGGTACTACTGCTTCTGGTACTGTTAATACTATAGCTATTACTTCTACTATTATTGTTTTAATATTATAAAAATCAGAGACGCAATTTATTAGTTTACTTTTAAAAAACCGAGATGTTTGTTTTATTGAATTTTATCTCACTTTCACTGTTTCCATCGGCAGATTAACTCCATCGTCCACGCGAACACGTTTGGTGCAAGGCAACCCTAAAGTTACTATCTCGTGTGGAATACCACTATTTTATTGAAAAGCTGTTGCTGTAATTATAGTCTACGATCGCTATAACGTCAAATTCCAAGTTGATTTTGTGACCAACTGCACTTTATAATAATCTTTTTTTTCTCCATAAAACCTTAGCAATATCGATAAGTTCAGTTAATCGTTTAAGCGATGTAATTTCATTTAATTTTTGACATCAGTTTTGTATTGATTAAAATATATAAATAAATTTAACAAGTAAGTAAGTAAATAATAAATAACAATAACGACTATAAAGAAAAAAGAAAACAAAAAGGAAAGACAATTCAAACTCACCAATCCCCTACTCTTCAACAACAACGATAGTAATTATACAAACACAAAGAAAAAAAAAATTAAATTAAAAAATTAAAAAAAAAAAAACTTAGAACATTTCATGTTGCAGTATGAGAATTTAATATATTGTAGCTTTTTTTTTAAAAAGGAAAAACTCTAATTCATTAACAAGTCGCAGGTAAATAAAATACTTAAATAGCAAACACAGACATGAATATATTTAGTTAATGTAGTTCTGGTACTGGAAGCCGTAATTAATAGAATGAAAACTGTTAATATGGTCGAAAAAGCACAAATCAGTACCCACTTAGTTTAGATTGATTTCAAAGTGTACAGAGTACAATGTTATTAAGGCCGAAAGTAATAAATTATTGTCCAGGTATTTATACATTGTTCGAACTCTAAAAAAACATTATTGTTAGTTAAAAAAACACTGTGTACATATTTGTAAAAGCATTTTCACTGTGGATAGTATCAAAATACACTAAATGAACATACAAATGTACTTTATTTGCTGGCTTAATGTCTCGGATACATACATATACACACACACAAATAAAAACAAATACACAACATTTTAATTAATATACAACAACTGTTACCAGTACCACAGTCATATCTACTACTACTACTACTACTACTACTACTACTACTACTACTATTAGCAACTATACTTCTTGAACAACAACAAAACAACTACTATTGCTACATGTAGAACAACAACAACGAGGACTACTACTATAATTGTAACTACAACGACTATTAATTCTTATTTCTATATTACTACTACAGCTACTACAACTGCCGTCACCGTTGTTATCAAGCACAGACGTATTTGCAGTCACACTAATTAAAAACAGTAACAGAAGGACTGGGAAGAATCATACAAACACAGCCTACATTTATTTATAAAACATTATTTATGGAGGTAAACAAGCGCAAACAGACAGACATGATCACTATTATATTACTTTATTAAAGTCAAGATGTTTGGATTTCTCTCTAAATTGATATTATTAAACTGATTTAGGAAACGTAAAAAAAAAAAAAAAACCCCTTGTAATTTCGTGATTTCAAAAACCACACACTAGAAGTCTTCACATTAGACATCTGCACGTCCAAGCCCAAATCATTTTATAAATCTTCATGAATAAAACCACATGCCTTCTTCTCGGACGCATGCATGCATTAAATCATAGGTCTTTATCTTAAATATCTACATGCATAAAACCACATGGTCTTCGTTTTAAATATGTGCATGGATAAAATCATTTTATTTTCATATTAGACATCTGCATATTTAACAAAAAAAGCCGAACCATTATTTTTATATTAATATTTTAACAAATCATCGAACATTCGGTTAAAATACTTTGATTTGTTGTCTAGAAAATGCATCACGATGAACCTTCAGCGAAGTCACGACCTGAAATTATTATGATTTTTTATTTTTTTATTTTCTTTCCTTTCTCGTATCATAAGCAGGCTGACAGATGATAAACAAATCTCGCACAGACATCGCTCATAATTACCAAGACAAATAATAACTTCTTCCTGTTGGAGCTGTCGCGGAGTAATATGGATTCACCAAGCCCATCGCCAGGCATTTTATCAACACCGCAGATTAGGTATGTTGTTGCACGGGAAAGGTCCCATGGTAATTGGATAATATATCTTCTTACTGAAAGCTAATTAAGAAATAATAAATCAGGCCCGAAGACTCTTCATGTCTTACCCCTGTCACTGGCGCCGGCATTAAAGGTTCTTAACGCGAAGTGGCTCGATGCCCTTCGAACGGTTGCAGCGGAAACTGTGCCTCGGCTCTCGTAGCTCGACAGCGGTGTTTAGTACGAAGCCGTGGATACGAATCGACATGGCAGGTCCTTGTCGTTATCAGTACACAGCTTAACAAAGTGGATGAACTCGGAGATAGATAGAAGGAAGACGAGTGGTGGCTGTACGGATTCTCTCGGAACCTGTCGGTCATGGCGCTGATCGCTGATAAGCGTGTAAGACGAAATGACAAACCTTCAGCTTAAAGGCGCCATCATTCGACGTCGTTTTCGACGAGAGTTTCGCTTACAGGAGCTGTCGCACAGTCAGCAGAAACGACAGAACCTCGAGCTTAAAAAGAAGCAGTCACACGATGTCGCTTTTTCTAACAGCATCTTCACTTGCTGGAGCTGTCTTAGAAATGTCACGTAGTAAACAGAAATGACAAAGCTCGAGCTTAAAGGTGCAGTCATGCAGTTCGTTTTTCGACAACAGCTTCAGACGTTGGAAGCGTCTTAAACTGCCACGTATGAAATTGTACTATGTCATTTTTCAGTTTGGCTGTCTTTAGACTAACATAAATGAATGTGACAAAAACTTGTCAGCATCAGCTTCTCTTATTGGTGCCATCTTTGAATTCCGAATAAACAGAAATTAAGTTAGAGTATCTGTATTAAAAAGTAACATCCAACAACAGTTTCGCTATGGTTTATGTCTTGTTATCCTGTAATAATTATCTTTGAGCATAAAGGAACGTTCATACTGTATAATTTTAAAAATCAGATTCGTTTGCTCTCTTTGACGTCCAGCAACAACAATACCAGCATTAGAAACAGCAGCAGCAGCAATAACAAAATATCTAATTTACCAACTAAAGAAATCAATAGAAAAGAAAACATCAAAAATAATTCTTCTGTTACATTTTGACTCAGGGTTATTGAAATAATGAGTTAGATAATTCAGATTGGGAAACGTCTAATTAAACACAACTTTGGATGCCACTTTAAGATCATCACGAAATGACACATACTAACATACATACACAAAAACAGATATGCACACACATACAGAGAAAACCACACAAACACACACGTAGACACAATCCAATTTTAATGACTGTTTTTACGACCACTGATACTGGACAGATAAATATGATAAGGGATATAAAAATATCTTCGACTTGTACGTCATCTGCATCAGAACTCACCTCTGGCGGTGCGATCATTAACATCTAAACTTTACTTACTGGTGACACTGACACTACACTTCAGTGACTAGTTATAGTGACCTTGCACTTCACTGACATTACACTTCAGTGACTAGTTATAGTGACCTTGCACTTCCCTGACATTACACTTCAGTGACTAGTTATAGTGACCTTACACTTCAATGATTAGTTATAGTGACCTTACACTTCACTGACATTACACTTCATTGACTAGTTACAGTGACCTTACATTTCACTGACATTACACTTCATTGACTAGTTACAGTGACCTTACACTTTAGTGACTGGTGCTAGTGGCACTACACTTCATTTACTAGGTATACTGAGTATACACTTTACTGACTTTAATGATAGTGACACTACACTTTATTGTCTACTGAAACTGACACATACACTACACTTTATTGCTAGTGATCAAGTGATAGTGACATTAAACATTATAGACTAGCGTCACTGTCACTACATGCTATTCGCAAGTGATACTGACATTATACTTTACTGACTAGTGATAGTAATATCAAACTGCACTGACTAATGATACAGACACTAAATCTAACTGAAATAAACTCGTGAAACTGATATTTCGAAAAGTGAATATGTTAACTGATCGAACTGTTTCACTGTGAATTGGCTGTAATCGCTGATAATTTTGTTAATACAAACAGACGTTTATTAAGCACGATGTTTAATCATGATCGATTTGTTTTTCCAGAAGAAGCATTTATTAGTGACTTGTTCCTGACAGCTAGATATGCCAAGGAAGTAAAAAAAAAAAACAACAACCAAAAACAATTTACGTAAATGCTACCTTAAATTTTATATACGAGTGGTCTAAATGTTTTTGGTATTATTCACTTGTAATTATTTATATTTGTTACAGGCAACCAGTCTTTGTAAATAACGCAGTGCGATCAGAAAACCTTATTCAAAAGCCATGATCCTGAAAGAGTTCAGGTTACTTACAGCTAGACTTTTGTTATTTTTTGCCACGTTCTTAAAACCATAAACTTTATAAAACGGCAGTCAAAATGTATTTTAAATGCCATTTTGCAGTAAACACGCAGACTGTTGTTATTAAAGTATTATATTGTGACAAGTCTTGATGTATTATCTAATTGCGTAATACTATAGGGTGATACGCAAAACATTTTTTTTTTTTTCTATAGGTCAACAAAAATGACGTCTATTTTGAAATTATTCAAACTAGAACTGACAAGCTAATTTTCCACCATGACAGTTTATTTTATATTTCAGTCTTTTTAATTATATCTTTTATTATTATTATTAATACTTTTTTTTTTTAATTCATATTTTGGAGGCCTTGTCTTTAAGGTTTCATGTCTTTTTCTTTCAGAAATCTGCCGACTCAACATTTCTTTTCTTTTGTTTTTCTTTACTTCATTTTTTCGCTTCAGAATGTTTTCAAGGCCATATTTGTAAAAATATTCATCCTTTCTAGCCATACAAAACTTTCCAACAAAACAATTTTTTTTTTAATTCTAGCGCTTATAACAACATTTCTATTCTCTGATACTGCTTAACGTATAATGTAAATTATGTTTAAAAATGGTTCATCCGTTGATTAATTCTATTCGTAGCAACAATGACATTCGTCTTTCTGTGTCACATTATTACAGCACGTTGAAACACCAGACTGATGATAGCCTTTCAAACACCGTGCTGAACAATTTCAGATCATTTCAAATGACGTCAGATTTACGTTTTCAGATTTCATCATGGAGAACAACAAAATAAAAAAGATGTTTAAGTTCATTTTTTTCTTCCGATTTTACGTTGAATTAGAAAATACGACAGGTAACTTAAATAAATAAATAAATAAATAAATATTATTCACATTCTTTTCTTGATCATGTACATTGGTTTACTTATGCCAACAGATCCGAGCACTGGTCAAGAGCTGAACTGCTTTTGGATAAATTCTTAGTTGAGCTTATCAGATATCAAACACACCCACACCCACACACCCACACCCACACCCACACACCCACACCACCCATACGAATGCACACACAAACATATTTTGTATGTATCTATAGTAGTAACCAGTATATAAAATTATATCTAAATAAAAGATCGCATAGCTCTTAAAATGCAACTGCTCTGACCTCAGTTTTCAGCAGAATTATAAATAATTAATACAAAAATCTACTCAGTAAAAAGAAACATACAAAGAAAAACATGAAAATAAAGTAGAGTAAACAAAGCAGTTCATTAAAATATGGTCGATAACATGTCGGTCTAATGATGATTTTGTTTAAAAAGATATTTCAGATACTTTAGATTTACTATTTAATTATTTAGCAAACCCAGAGTCAACATTTGAAAAACATTGAACCTATCAAGCGACGTTATTTTCACAAATTATACATACTTCTTAAAATCTATCTATCTATCTATCTATCTATCTATCTATCTATATCTATATATCTATATATATATCTGTCTTTCTGTCTATATATCTATCTATGTCTTTATCTGTCTATCTGTCTATCTGTCTATCTATCTATCTGTCTCTCTGTCTGTCTGTCAGTCAGTCTGTCTGTCTCTCTATCTCTCTATCTCTCTATCTATCTATCTGTCTGTCTGTCTGTCTGTCTGTCTATCTATCTATCTATCTATCTATCTATCTATCTATCTATCTGTCTGTCTCTCTGTCTCTCTGTCTGTCTCTCTCTCTCTCTCTATATATATCTGTCAGTCTGTCTATCTATCTATCTATCTATCTATCTCTCTATCTATCTATCTATCTATCTGTCTGTCTCTCTGTCTCTCTGTCTATCTGTCTGTCTCTCTATCTCTCTATCTATCTATCTATCTGTCTGTCTATCTGTCTATCTATCTATCTATCTCTCTATCTATAATATGTATTTATTAAAAGAACCTATTTTTTTATCTCTGAAAGAAATACGTGATTCGACCTGTGCTTATACAGATCTCTTTACACGTTCGCTTAATTTCCAGGATTTTTTTTTTTCTTCTTCTAAAAAAATTAGACTAGCTTCTTTATTAGCCGAAGGCGGTGCTTGGCTTTGTAAGACTGGGAATATTTCTTTCATCCAGGAAATAATCTCTTACTCTCTCGCCTTGAGGCAAAATCCAAGATGACTAAACAAAACCCTGCAAGATTTTTTTCGCATGTTTTTTTTTTTTTTTAATTAGGTTCAGAATATTTAGTACCAACAGTTTAGTTTGTTTGTTTAACGCGGATCCAGGATGGTTATCTTTTAAGAGGGATGGATGTCCGTGAAGACAGTGAAAACATTTTTATCGATCGTTTAATAACCTTGTATACGTTGGGGATATTTTTGTTTGTTTGTTTGTTTGTTTTGTGTGTGTGTATGAGTGTGAATGTTTGTTTGTGTGTGTGTGAGTATGTGTGTGTGTGTGTGTGTGTGTGGTGGTTCTGTTATGTTATCTTCTTTAAAAAAAAATCGTTTGTTTTTATGTGTATGAATGTTGTTCATTGTGTATTTTCTTCTTTGTATATATGTGTTTGTGTGTGTTTGTATGTATGTATGTATGTATGTATGTATATATATAAATATGTATTTTAATATATACATATATATATATACACACAGACACACACACACATATGCATGTATATACGTATTGGTAAACGTAATATTTGTTGAATTACCATCTTTTCCATTAAAAAAATTATATATATATATATATTCGAAAAAGAAGTAAACAAACAATAACAAAAAAAAAAAATATACAAACATTAACTGTTTAAAATTATTGTTAAAAACGAAATGACTTTTTCGATTGTTAAACAATTAAATATATTAAAAGAGAGTAAAATAAAATAAAATAAATAATGAATAAATAAACAATTAAGTGATAAACAAAAAAAAAAATGAAAGAATATATAATATATAAATGACAGAAAAATTAATTAATTAATACATTTATATAAATAAAGTAAAATGAAATAAAATAAACATGTCGAGATAAAAGCAACGTTTTCCCACGAGAACAAGGTAAATATGTAACATCATAATTCTTCTTCCTTTTTTTTTTATTTCTTTTTATATTTTTGGTAT
>CM022672.1:22110627-22198127 GCA_012295275.1 Chrysomallon squamiferum | reverse complement strand
TTTACAAATCTGAGTCCTGCCTAATTGATTGAACGTCCAATAAGACAAGTCCATTGTCGGAGTACGCATAATAACAGTGAATCACTTTCCCCAGCGAATCAATTATTATCAACGAGTCGAAATGGCGTCCTCTCACAACGTATTACTATCAAACAGCCGTCCTCTCCAAAACAACAGAACGAGAGCACGTGCGGACGAAAAGAGGTCAAAAGGTCAAAATCCGGATGATATTTATATTGGAACTTGTTCCGATAATAAATCATATCACTGATATATCGTCGTTTGATGAAGATGAAGAACAAAGGGTCGTGACAGGACCACGGAATTGGCGTGTGGTTGATAATGGACGCACACAAATCTAACCATGACATCGTGGTGACTTTCAGTTGACAGTTTGCTTCATGCAGACTTTTTTGGATTTTATATTTTGGTAATGTTTTCAAAAAATATACATTAGTACAATATTTCATACAGATGAAAATATTTGGTAAACACCCCAGCTAAGACATAAGAACAAATTAAA
Organism: Chrysomallon squamiferum; assembly: GCA_012295275.1. Classification (NCBI taxonomy): domain Eukaryota; kingdom Metazoa; phylum Mollusca; class Gastropoda; order Neomphalida; family Peltospiridae; genus Chrysomallon; species Chrysomallon squamiferum. The sequence continues at coordinate 22,197,604 of CM022672.1, read as the reverse complement.
TATATATCACGAAGACTATGTTCCATATACTTCCATGTTAATCACCCCGCATCCAAAACATTCGTGCATACACACATATACATACATACAGTCATACATACATATATTCATACATATATATACATACATTCATACGTTTACATATGTACACATACACACACGCATACATACAAACTGAAACACAAACACACACACACACACACACACATATATACGTACGTAGGAACAAATATGCATACATAAATGCATATTACAAACACATACATACACAGTATATGTTTACATACATTCAAAAGTACATATAAATATTACAGCTTTTTGGTACAGTAAAAAGAGGCAATATTTATTCCTAGCTGACCTCAAAGTTCGTTTGTCTGTATATCATCGCGAGACCAGGGAAAATTAAAACATCTACCGATATAAACCATTTCATTGTGCAAGTTCTCTAGGGAGATGTATACTCTCTATTCACGGAAAATTTATCACTTTTCCCTATCTAAGTAGACCGTATCAATACTTTTTCCATAAAATCATCATCGTTGAATCATTCTGACCATCCAAGATATTTTGGTCAATATCTATTTCTCCGAATACCAATAAACTGCTTTTAAAAGACATGCTGTCTGTAGCGAACGTTACGAAGTCACGTTGATATTATATGGTGCTCGACGTTAAATTTATGGTATTCCCAATATACTCTGCATTACGTTTATGATGTTCTTACCATTAACGTTGTGATATTCTAAATGCTATCTCTGTACTGTTCTCGAGTTAACGTTATCGTCTCCTCATATTAATGCTATGATGCATCGAATGTTAATTGTATATCGTCATCAAGTGTCGACATTATGATGTAACCAAGTGTCAACATTATGATGTCATCAAGAGACACTATTATGTTAAGTATTAACATTGTGGTTCCTAATCTTAACTTTATTGTGTCCTCAGTGTCAAGGCTATAATGTTTTCAGTGTTAATGTCGTAGTATGTTCAGTATTAGTATCATTATTACGTAGTGTTGATATTGTGACATCACACCAAATGTTATCATTCTGACGTCATCTTTACGATGTCCTCGCGTTAAAATGATTTGTCCAAAGTTAAAAACCATGATGACCTTATAAATGAACATTACGCTACGTTGTTAACGTCAGTTCTTTAACTGCGTTATTATATTGTTATCTTAACATCAGAGAAAAGGTACAAATCGTGTAGAGTGTGAACAAAAAAAAACAACCAAAAAATAACCGCCTGACCTATGTACTACGAAATCGTAGTCTATCAGTTATCGATCCGTGTCGAAAGCCAGCGAGTCTGCGAAATCTCGATGAAATTGATTGTCACTTAGAAAGCCATAGACGTCGATTATGATGCTTAGATACGGTCCTGTCGCTTCATAGCTTGCCATTTTCATCAAGCATTTCCGACACTTTAATATCCGCGCTATTCGCAGGGCAGGGTAAACTGATCAAGACTTGTAGTCGGCGCTGTACCAAAGCGGGAGTATTAACTATTGATTTCTAGTGCGGGACCACAGTTTATTTTCAAAACAAATAGACTTCTTCATTATCTAAGTCCTGCACGACAAAACCGTGCTGAAGATTACAACATGTTTATAGTCCGTGATATGAGGTCTTGGAGTGAAATTTTAAAAATTTGTAGCATACTTTTCAGTTTTTGATGTTTAGATATATTATTTATTTATTTATTTATTTATTTATTATTATTATTATTATTATTATTATTATTATTATTATTTGTTGTTGTTGTTGTTGTTATTGTTACTGTCATTATCATTATTATTATTTCTATTTTTGCAAAGTGTATTATACTGTTTTGTACGGCTTTATGTCCTCTTAACGTACAATTTGTCGATAATGTATTTTGTAATAATTTACATTTTTGAATACATTTTGGAACAGCACTGTATAAGTTCGTTTTAATCTATATGATTTAAAAAGAATGTGACTAAATACAGCATGAGACTACATCTTTAGATTTGAGAGAGAGAGAGAGAGAGAGAGAGAGAGAGAGAGAGAGAGAGAGAGAGAGAGAGAGAGAGAGAAATATCCCCCAGGTTTGTTTTCGTACCGAAAATGTGTAAACAGGGTACTTCGGATCATTAGTACAAATCATCAAATATGACTGCGCCTTTAGAACATTTTATTATTTCTAAGAGCAAAAAAAAAAAAAAAAAAAAAAAAAAAAAAAAAAAAAAAAAAAAAAAAAAAAATTTAAAATTAAAATAAAAGAATATAAAAAATAAAATACAAAAAATATAAAAAATAAAAAATAAAAAATAATAATAGTCCCTCAGAATCCTCTTGACGGTTATTCAGTCAACCGTTACCTGTACATCGGTACCATTAGGAACACAGCGTCACGGAGCACTGTCAGAGAACCGGTCGAGTCCAAGAAGACATGTACAGGGCACGTGATCGATTTAATGGCCTATTCGCCATGTGGAATTTGCGTGGTTTGTAAATTATTCAATTTTCCTTTTAAAATGATTGAAGCTGAAACATAAGAAAAGAAAAAGTGAGCTCAATCCTTTCGATAATAATGTGCTTTGATCAATAACAGTACGTGTAACCATGCAGGTAGCTGGAATAAAAATGTGAAAGTCGACGGTTAAAAGTTATTAAATAAATTACGATTAACAAGAACAGAAAAATCGATTTTTAATTCTTTTAATTTTTTATTTTATTTATTACAAGGATAAAAATGGAACTGCTAATCATAATAATAATGATGCTAAATCATGTAACAAGAAACAAATCCACAAATGTAGTTAAGAAGCTTGCATAATTTTATGCATGCAAGCGTATATATATGTACCTACGTATGCATGCATGTATGTATATGTATATTTGTTTTGTATATATAATAATAATAATAATAATAGGCAGTAGTAATAATATATATATATATACACACACACACACAAACCAATACATACATACACACATACATACATACAAACATAGAGATACATAGATAAACAGACACACATATGCATGCAAACATACATATGCATACGTACGTACATACATACATACACATATATATCCATATCTGTATCTATGTGTGTGTGTCTGTGTGTGTGTGTGTCTACATGTAGCAGTGTATGTAATGCCAAACAATTATTATTCATATAAATTATTCTAATGCTTTTCAGCTTTTCAGTTCTCGAATCGTGAATGGATAAAACGGTTCACCAGACTAGTGAATCAATATTACCAGTTATTTCAAACAGCATAATATATCAGAATTACATTATTTAAAAAAAAAAAAAAAAAAAAAAAAAAAATTAAAACAAAAAAAAACCTACAAAAATACCTTCCCAGTTATTCATAAAGTAAAAAAAAAAAAAAAAAAAAAAAAAAAATAACCTTCAGCGAAATATCATTAAATTGATTTTTGAAAATTCAGAAACTACAACTATCTAAAATTAGGAAGACGCAATATAGTCGACTGTAATGAAATCGATATTAGTGCACTTGTATCTGTTACTTCTCTGCCTAAAGAAATAATTCCGTTTCCTCTCTGAAGTAGAAAGGTGAGACAGGAGATAGGTTGAGGTAATTGGTGTTTAAAAGTCGCATACATCTGAGTCACTGCCAGTGGTCTTCGTTTTCCAACTTGGGTTGCACGTTCACAAACAAAACAATGGCAAGAGATTACTCATTGTTACAGAGAGACGGGAATGTCTGGAGCGAAAATGAGAAGAACGGTGTGAATGATGATGATGATGATTATGATGAGAACAGAGACGAAATAAAAAAAAAAAAAAAAAAAAAAAAATAAAATAAAAAATAAAAAAGATCTGTAGAAAATAAAACAAAACAAAAAAACAAAAAGTCAGGGAGATAGTAATTATTAAAAAGCGAGACAAAAAGTGAGAGAGAGAGGTACTGTTGTTTCTGTTGTTACTACCGTCATTACCACCACTACGACATCTAATACTTCATTATCACTCCTAGAACACCGCCATTATTGCCATTTCTAATACTGCTGCTTCTGCAAAATATACAAAATATATATACATAATATATACACACATACATACATATGTACGTATATGCTGATTAAAATAAGAATATGATAATGTTAAAGAGTGAGAGATACAGTGAGAAACGGAGAAAGAGAGGGAAAGAAAGAAAGAAAGAAGTACACGCAGAATGAGAGAGAGATATAGATGATTAAGTAGTTTGCAACCTCATAAACTGATTTAAAAGCGTTTCAGTGACGAAACACAAGCTATCTGAAATTATTTGTGCTGAACAAAACTATTAGGAAAGGAAAAAGAAAACCGTTAATAATAATATTTATTTCATCCGTTATCCACAGTAAATTAAATATAACTTCTCCCTACTGGAAAAATAATACACATGATCTTCCTTGACTTAAAATAATCTTAAAGAAAAAGATCGAAATCCACAAAAGTGTCAAAAACATTTGAAAAAAATATATATTACAGTATCTTGACTGCACGGAGAAGAAACAAAAGACGTAATTTGTTTTTTTCATATTTTGGTTTTCTGCATTTTCCGACAGTAAAAAAATTATACTTTTCTTGTGGAAACACTCTCGCTGATAAATTAGATGGTGTCAAACGAAGACCAGACTGAAATGACCAGATCTACCAATTATGTTGGCTTAGCGGTATATTTCAGTTATGAGATCAGGAATAACGCTGCAGGGAGTCCAGAAGAGGTCTTGTTGACTGTAATTAAGGTGCTCAGGGCTCTAAATGTTCATCTGCGATTATATGGATTACGAATTTTGGTGTAAACATACAAAGTAGATAAACTCGCACCATAAAGTTTCGAGTGATTGTGTGTGTCCTTTGGCGAATCTCGTTTTACTATGAGAGTTTTGTTTCCCAGACGCAGAATGATGACGGTAAATAGCTTTTTACAGAATGTTGGTAATCGTTTAATTACTTCTGTGTATATAATTCAAGCTTTAGTTTAAAAGGTTTGTTGTGTTTATAGTAGCAGTAAATGGAAATGAAGACTGAAATCTGAAAATGTAAAATTCTACTAAATAAAGGAACATAATTATGAACAGACGCTTTTTATAGTAAATAATGGTAAATATATACTTCTTTTGTAGCTTTGCAAAGGAATTTGGTATTGGTATTTACACAATTTAATTTACCAGACACTGTGGCGTCACCAGCTATTCTGATGTCACCGGTCACTAAGACCTCACCGGTCACTATAACCTCACCATGCGCTGTGATCACACCAAGGAAATTGAGCTCGCTTTACATATAACCTGACCTGACACTGTGATCACTCCGGACTCTGTGACCTAACCAAACAATACAACATTTCTTGATACTGTGACCTAACCAAACAATACAACATTTCTTGATACTGTGACCTAACCATGCCACGTGACATCACAAGGCACTATAACAGCACCAGGCTTTGCGCGTTACCATTGCATTATGACGTACATACACGCTGTGACTTTCACCAGACTAGTTGTGACCTACAGAAGGCCGTGACCTCACCATGAACTGAGAACTCACCAGGAACTGTGACGTCACCAGGCATTGTGACCTCACCAGAGACTTCTCTCGCAGACAGTTTCTTTTCCTAGCAGACTGGAACGTGTCTTGTTTGATTGCCTGAAAGGAAACGTTTTGATGGTTAAATGGAATTAACAGTCTTGGCTGGACGTCAGCGTCACTAGACAAACCAGCTGGTTGTCGTGCGGAGTAATGGAGGACCGCGTACGTTCGGCAAAAAAAAAAAAAACCAGTTCCGGCTTTTGTTGTTAAAATGATATAAAACAACTGTTACACAAACACGACAGTTAGTACTTTTTTTCCCCCCTGTCGTTGAATGAGATCTTAATGCGAGGTGACAGCATTGTTAGAAAGACACAGTAGAAATGAGAAAAAGGGGGAAAAAAACAACAACATAAAAACAAAATGGAAGATATTTTTCTATTAAAATATAAAGGCAATAAATCTATGCAGAATGAGTATTTTCTGTGTTACGGTTTAATTTATATTATATATATGAAGCGCTTACAGTAATTGATAAGCCAAGTGCAAGATAAATATATACATAAAATATACACAGAGTTCTTATAATTATACTTTTTGTTTTCACTTTCTTCACAATATAATCAATCCTAGACCGTCAGACGCACATAATGAGGTTCGCATGCTTGCGTATGTTTGTAACAATTACGACCGGCATCTAAAAATGTACAAACGAACCATTATCAAATTACATAAAAGAAAGAGATTGTTCTCGCTTTTAAAAATCTGTTTAAATAGAAAACTATTGGAAAACTAAACCGTCTTATCCCCTCGCTTGCTTAAATTCTTTAAAAATCTAAACGAACCAAAAATATTGCTAACAGTGTACGTTTTCTTAATTATTTCTTACAATAACGACGTTCAGCCGAACTCAGCTCGATTTCAGTTTCCTAAATGACAACGAACAAAAGAAAAATAAATAAATACTTGTCATCGATTCCTTTCTTAACCAGCCAAAACAAATTCTGCCCTATTCCATTTATCTTTGTTTAAAAATTGATTAGCTTTAAAAACACTTACCATTATGACAATCGTGATGACGTCACAGATTGAATACGTAGCAAAAAAAAAAAAAAAAAAACGAAAAAGGAAAAGCCTACGGTGTGTACTCGGTGATGTTATCTGTGACAGTATAACTTTTACTTATTCCTGGATAAATAAACAGTTGGGCATAAATCGTTACGAAGCCTGTGCAAATTTACTTTGCTAATGGAAGGTAAATTCTGAATGCAGTCATTGTTGGCTTTACTTATAAGGAACTAGGATGCTGCTCTGCGTGTGAGCATCATGTTTTGAGTGATTAAGTACATACATTTTATTTTTTCTCTCTCGTAAATCAGCGTTTTTTTTGTTTTTTTTTGTTTATTTTGTTTATATGTGTGAATATGTTGCCATGCATGTGCATATGTATGTATATGTATATGTATATGTAAATGATGTGTATGTGTGTGTGTGTGTATGTATATATATAAAAAAACACATGTGCGTATGTATGTGTATATCTCTCTGTCTATGTATATATCAGTGTATGTGTATTTATAATCACAAAATATCTTTAAGGTACTAGCGGAAACAAAAAGACAAAAAAAATAAAATAAAACACACAACAATTTTAACAAACGAATTACATGTCTTTGTATGGTAACGCCTCTGAAGTTAATTTTTGAAAATGTGACATTTGCAAAAGATAAGATAAATATACATCTCATCTTTCGTCTTTTTCCCAAAACACGTTAATTATAACAATGACGTCCCTTGTTTTTTAATTCGAATAAATAAATATTATGATGACACAGTACATTACTGAAATATATTAAAATACATCGATACTAGATGCGATATAAAAACAGAAAAAAATATGTAAACTAGGGAAAGAGAGGGAAATAAATGAGACCAGATAATGAATCCTCATAAAAATACAGCCCTAAAAAATAAATAAAAATAAAAAAAAAAAAAAAAAATAAAATAAATAAATAAATAAATAAATAAATAAATAATAATAATAATAATAAATAAATAAATAATAATAATAATAATAATAATAATAATAATAATCAGAAATGAAAACGAAATGCCTAATGAAAAGAAAAGAAACGAAGGGAAAACACAACATATGACTATCAGTTAACCAAAGACAGAAAAAGAGATAATAATAATAATAATAATAATAATAAATAAATAAATAAATAAATAAATAAATAATATAAGGACAATTTAAATTCTATTCAAATATAAAAACAACAACAACAACAATAAAAAACCCCTCATAGAAACACAAGGAAAATAGAATAATAATAATAATAATAAAAAAATAAAAGACATGTTAATTATCGTTAATAACAAATGTATAATATCAATAAAATCACCTTCGTGTTTGTTTCTTTTCTTCAACTACTGTTTTATTTCATATTCACTGTGTGGCGACTTTCATTTCGTCAGATGTATTTAACTGACGTTGAGAGTCTGCTCTGTCAACTCTACACACGATCTCCGCATATCATTTTACTCAAGGCTGCCATGGAAACCGTAACAATTAGTCGTAGAAAACCTTTATAAAGATTACTGCCACCCAATACCATCAAACACTGTCCACCATCTTCCTGCTGCGTCTTGGTGACAAATCTACAGCGACTTATTACACTTAGTATGGCTTGATGTTGTGTTTCTCGCGTTTGCTCGTATTGTAATGTGATTCTTGTGTTTGCTCGTATTGTAATGTGATTCTTGTGTTTGCTCGTATTGTAATGTGATTCTTGTGTTTGCTCGTATTGTAATGTGTTTCTTGTGTTTGCTCGTATTGTCATGTGTTTCTTGTGTCCTGTTTCTTGTGTATTTATAAGGTATTTCTTTAGTCTTATTTATAATTTGTTTCTTTTGTTATTGTAATGTTGTTGTTGTTTTTGTTTTTTTTATTATTATTATTTTTTTATGTTTAGTAATAGTTAATAGATATGTATTATTCTTAGAATGGCTTGATGTTGTGTTTGGTCATATTGTAATGTGTTTCTTGTGTCCTGTTCTATGTAGAAGGTATTTATTCATTGTGTTTGGTTGTATTTATGATGTATTTCTTTTGTTTGATCGCATTGTAATGTTTGTTTTATCGTATTTAGAAGATAGGCATTATTCTTAGTGTGGTTTGATATTGTGTTTCTTGTGTCGTATTTAGAAAATACTTATTATTATCTCTCTGGACTAACATTGTGCTTCTTGTGTTTGATAGTAATTATAATGTGTTTTGTGTTTGATAACATTTATGTTGTTTTTCTTGTGTTAATCATATTTATGGTGTATTTTCATTGTATTTAACAGTATTTATGACACATTTGATTGTAATTATTATGTTGTGTTTGGTATGTTTCGCTGTATTTTTAGAATTCGCATTAATTTCAGTTTGTCTTGTGTTTTTATATGTATTTGGAGTGGGTTTTTTTTTGGTTTCAGCATCACACAATGTTTGTTTGTTTTTGATATCAATAAGCCTTCAGCTTACCCACATGATCAGTTACGTAAAAACAGAAACGGTCAATGTTTAATACACCAAAACCGTTAGCATTAAATCTTAATCATACATTTTTATGCTAAAATAAACCCATAACTGGAAACCCTTATGAATTAGCATTAACGCGTCTCATCTATAAACCTTCCCAGGAACAAACGCACCAATCACTGCCTGTGGTAAAACCGTCACGTGGTACGGAACAGGAAGTAGCCCACCGAGGGATCGCTGACGACTGTGTGTGTGTGTGTGTGTGTGTGTAAGGGAGACGCAGTGAGAGGATTTGATCTTACGAATCAATCCCAACCGTTCTAACCCCCGGTCTAGATAATCACATAACTGTCGACACAGAGACCGTCTACGTTCCGTTCCTAATACTTCTTCGCAGTGCATCTTGGCCCTGCGTAACTGAATTGTGCTTCGGCGATCCCAAACAAATCCGCATCAATCAGCTTTTGCATGAATGGCCAGAGAAACGAATATTTTATTGATTAAGACTGCCTGATGCATTGTTGACTCCCCGTCGCTTTTCTTGTGAAAACATTTACACTGGGAGCAATAAAGAAATATCTCTTTATCCCAGCACTACACGCCACATTACACCCGACTATCATCTGTAAGTCCGCCGCGTATTAAAGCGCCTTGACGTCATTAACAAGAAAAGTACATCATTTATTGTATATCTTGGCGGTTAATGTATGTTGTCTTGTCTGTTGAATGTGTGTCTGCGTGTGTGTGCGTGCGTGCGTGCGCGCGCGTGTGTACGTCTCTGTAGGCTCGTGTGGATGATTAAGGAATGAATGCTTAACTTTAGCTCAGGAGATTGTAATATTTTTTTCATATGCTTCTCCGTCTTTCCACATATCCTATATTTTCATACGTATCATACGTGCAAATGTACATTCATTCAAAGCGCGCGTGCGCACACAACACATACACACATACACACACGAATACATACATATATACATACAAACATATACACACACATATATATACACACACACATACATGTGTAATACTTGGATACATGCGGGTACAGAGTTTAGTCTTCAAGGTGAATAAAATATATATTTATAGAAAGTGAGAGTAATTGTGTATGTGTGTGTGTGTTTTAGAAATGGAAATATGAAATTTTGATGTGTATGATGTGTGGATTAACAAGAGCATGGAACGTGAAGTCCAGTAAAATCTCTACAGGACACTGTGCTGTGTGTACTTTAAGTCGAATTATTCCAAAACAGCATTCGCGAAACAACAGCAAGACTAGAATATCGCAAATGTCATGTTATCATTATAACATCGACAATTTTTCCAAAACAGTTAATGAGGAGAATCACGCAAAACGTTCCGAGGGAATAAACAACTTAAATGAAGGAACTGTGACAGAAATATTTGCCTTAATGTTTTTACTGGCTTAAATGTTATTGTAAATCACAGAGTACAAAGTATTTGCACTGTTGCATTGGTCGTTATCATTTGAAGCAATATAAACTGCATGAATTTATGACCTTGTTTTTTTTATCGTTATGAGTTTTGGTATAGTATATTAGAGGTGTAGTAAAACAAGAAACTGTGGCAGTAGTAGTAGTAGTAGTAGTAAATGTTAGTGAGAATACTAGCGGTGGTGATGATGATGGTCATAGTACTACCACCAGCAGCAGTAATAGTTTTAGTAATATTCGCTGTTTCAACAGTAGAGGTTGTAATAGTAATAACAGCAGAATCAATGGTAAAAGCAACCTCAGAACGTTTAACATAATCAACAACAGACGCGGTAACAACTGTAGCAATGACTGATGACGTTGTAGAAGCAGAACTAGCAGAACTGATCAACGTTGAAATAATAGTGACTGTTCTATATCGGTATTAATTAGGACAGTAACTAGCGCCACACACTGGTAACAAAACCAATTTTGGTATTGAACACTGTCACTTGATTTTAAAAATATTCTCCTAATGCGTGAAAAAGTTTCTAAATGCGGCACAAAAATTAATTAAGTAACTTCACTCGATTTCAGCTGTTTTTGGTCGACTTCAGACTGGCGCAGATAATTCTTGATTGGACAGATATCTGTTTCGTCAGAGTGCGCCGATACTGTCAGTGGTTTCAACATTTAGTGGCAAGCCTCTTCGTTGTTTTTTTTTGTTTTTTTCTTCTTCTTTGAATCTTCTTGCGTCCGAGATCAAGATGACTGACAGCTGCCCTCCAGTCAGCGCGTTCGTTTCGAGATGCAGCGAACCTGCACAGCCTTATCATGGCAATGTTGACGTCTTCACGTCGGGAATCGAGTTAAACTTGGTTAGTTACCAGTGCAGATCAACCAAGCATTTAGCGAAGAATTCGCGAAAATGTTTTGACCTTTTGATTTTGGTATCCTTATACTAAATGAATAGAAGAAACTATTGATTCTATACATTTTTTAATTTTTTTTAATTATTATTATTTTTATTTTTTTATAAATGATTATTTAAGAATAGGATGATGCAATTATCTTCATTTCCATCCTCGGATTGTGTCCTAATTCTAAATTGTTCTACTATTATTTTAATAAAGAAATTTCAAAATAACAACCGTAATTCCCTCCCCTTTTCTTTAATCTCCTGCTTCCTTTCATTTTTAAATGTCGTGCCTGGGGCTAATTAAATTTATACCAATTTACTGCAGAGAACATTGCAAGCAATCGAATTGCTGCTCTTATTCTATTTGTTCCATTTTTCAATTACATTTGTTCAAAGCTGGCGATTTATAAAAAGCCAAGGAAAAGGAAGCAAACCTATTTGAACGCAGGGGGTTAGCTTTAGATTCGTCTTAGATTCATCCATGTGATTCGGCTCCATGTACAAACAGATTTATTTCATTGGGCATAAACACATCAGCGGGGATAATTTTTGCAATTAAATTTTACAGTTGCTTTCGGTAGAAAGAGTAAACCTCAGCTACGGCAGCGGTCTTCTTTCCGTCGAATTTCTGGATTTCATTCTGGGTTGGCCTTCTTCAGGAATGAGTTTAAGACACAGCAACCGCATTCATCTCTTCTAACAGCCGCTAAATAAAGTAGCTGTTGTTGTTAACTGTGAATTCTCTCACTCTGATGATACTCTTTTCTGAAGGGATATCATCAGTGACATCCGGAGTTTAAAAAAAAAGAAGAAATAAATAAATAGCTGAGTGAACGCCTATTGATTAAGATATACTACTTTTATTGATTTTTTATCAACGACAGCTGTTGCCTGTAATTGATGCACAGGAAGTGAAAGAAACAAGTGTTCTGTGACCTTGACCTGAAAGGCATTCATCAACACCAGGTCAGCCACGTTCGGCAAATGGCTTTGTCACTTGAGCTCGGAAATAAGAATTTTTATTAAATAAACTCAGCGTTAGCGTTTATTTTTATAAAGGGCGTTAATTTTAAGTCTTGTTTGGCATAAATTACCATGGTGTTTTGTTATAAATGTATTAGAACGAGATTCAGATCTTGGCAGTATTGTTACTGTTTTAGTATTGTTAACTCTTTTTTTTCTCTCTCATACATTTACATACGTACATACATAATTATATGCGTATATACACATACGAATATAAATATGTATCTTTATATAATTATGTGTGTTAATGAGTTTTTATGTGTGTTCGCCTGTATATATATGCATTTATGTATCTATAACAACACACACACACTTCACACACGCACACACGTTTAACCACTTCAGCTAAAGCAAATACTAACGCTACACCAGTATTACTGATCAAATGCAGGAATGTTTTTTAATGAATGTTCTCATAGACACGACGGCACATGCCATCCCATTTGATAACACTGAGAAGGATCCACTGTGTGACCAATCAAAGCCAAAAACAACCACTGCTGGAAATACGGTTTTACATATTCTGTATAGCATACAAACACATTCAAACATATAAATAAACAAATAACCATGCACACGTTAAAAACATATATACACAAAAACAGATTAGCGACAAACACACACGCACAAACGCGTCTATAAAAGCAGACGCTGACGTCGTCAAAACAGCTCTGAATATGTCATCACGACATAAAATAAAATGAATGCTAATATTAAATCAAATTATATTAATCTACACTTCACTGGCAATGTTGTGTCTGCCGCTCTGAAGTCAGTAAGCAATGCTTCATCGAATGATAATTATTATTCTGCTGTTCATTAATAATTAACCGTGTTGCAGCATTTGTCGAAAGCAGAAGGAGAGACTGACGGATCAATATGAAATGTTTCGGTGGATAATGACCAACATTACATCTGTGCACTTGAATAAACTGTTATTGTCCCTTTTATCACTAACGATCTTCATGATATACATATATATATATGTAAAAACACCAGTAAAAACACGCCAGAGTGAAATGTGTTAAAAAAAAACCAAGTGATATATATGCGTTGTATATTAAAATATTTAAAATGTGTATTTTGAACAAATTAGAACATATGCATCCAGATACCTTATTATGTACTTGTGATCAGGCATTTTTATATGTGCATGGACATATGGTCACACACTGTCAAACACAAACACACACACACACACGCGCGCGCGCGCGCACTCTGATATAAATACTACTAATTAATATATGTCTTTCAGTGTCTCCTTGTCTCGGTTCTCTTCTCTTTCTCGGTTACACACACACACACACACACACACACACACACACACACACACACACACATACACACACACACACACACACACAGACAGACAGACACCTACAGAAGAAAAAACACCATCAAAAAGGAAAAACAGCAAGCTCTTTATTATATGATTTTATTATATGATTATGCAATCTTTGAAAATATTTTTCTCTTGAGGTTTGTGACAGCGGAGAACTACGTACTTCGTTAGTGAAACATTAATTATCACTTCGCTGAAAAGAAATATTGTGTTCAATATCAAATATGCATCACAGTCAAACATTTAAGCTGGCGCTTCGTCACAGCAAGAAATTCTGAATAAAGAGGTAAATTTGGTAATTATATAAATATTAAGCAAGACATTTCTAGCGTAGCATTCAGTATATAATTTACTAAAAATATGTTATTGCTCACACTGTCTTGCCAAAATATTAGCGAATAAAAACTAAATTGTTTTCACTACAACAACAACAACAATAATAATAATAATAATAATAATAATAATCATAATAATAATATTATTATTATTACACACCAACACCAACACCAACGCCACCACCCCACCACCACCACCACCACCAACAACAACAATAAAAACATTAACCACAAGTAATCACACGTCACTTGTCTTACAAGAACTCACTACAAAAAAAAAAGGAATTTAAAGAAAAAAAAAAAAAGAAAACAAAAAATAAAAATCTTACATGTAACATTTAAACTATTAGCCAGAGCTGGGGACATAACTCTATTAATTTCCGGACACCGTCTCCAGGGACACTGTTTTTGTCTCGACTGGGAAATCGGCCGCTTTAGCATAATGAAGAATAAAGTTCAACGCTTACTCTATTTTTGATAGTTAGTGTCGAGGCAATACAATTTTAATGGGCACAAGCTGTTGCGAGCGTCATATTTTATTTCATAATGTTTTTGTTTTTTTAAACTTTTTCTGTTTATAATTTTGTCTGCCTTTATACATGCATGCACGGATCTAGTGAGGGTTAGAAGACAATAACTGGCCTGTCAAAAGATGTCTTCTCATCATAATGAAATGCAAATCATTGTTAAAGTTAAATTCACGAAACCCTCTCTTTTTATATTCTCTGGGTCCATCAATGATTTGAACTAATTTAGATAACAACAGTTGTTCGATGTATACTCTCTCTCTCTCTCTCTCTCTCTCTCTCTCTCTCTCTCTCTCTCTCTCTCTCTCTCTCTCTCTCTCTCTCTCTCTCTCTCTCTGTGTAGCATTATGCACATCTTTTAGTGTGTTTTTAATTATTAAAGAAATTATTTTAACGGATAATTTTGTTTGATTTAAGAGATTATTAGGTATTTTTATTCTAGTTTATTAATTATACTTTAGATAAAAAAAAAAATAATAATTTAACATAAAGATTATTATAATTTTTAAAAACGAGTAAGCTAACGTATGCACTTTCTCACTGAAACAACAACGTCTAACTACTATAACAGTATATCGCATTTTCTTTATGGTGCGAATTCGATTAACTAATTTAAATATTTAAAAAAAAGTAATAATTATAGGCACTGTTATCAATAACTAAGAGTCAATATTAAAAGTATATCTTTCTACGCTGAATATAATAAAATGAAGTCATAACAACAATGGCGTCATAAATAACAGGCGTCATACATTATTGACGTCATAATATAATATTACGGTTATAGTTCAATTATTGTTATTTTTGTTGTGGTTTTAATCGTCGTCATCATTATCACAACATTTTGTTTACAAAGAAAAGTGAGATTTGTTCTTGAAATGTATTTTAAATAAATAAATAATTAATATTATTTTTATTTTTTCAACAACAACAACAACAACGACAACAATAATAATCGTCATCATCATCATCGAAATGATTACAACCTTACGTCCACAAAATAACTATAATTATTATATTTATTTAACGTTAATATTCCATGCCATTTTTAAATTATGTAATTAACCACTTAAATGTAACATCTACGTAAACAGGTAGGCACAATTCATATTTCTACATCATGGATACAAAGATGTGCTTACAAACAGTTTCAAAACAAGGAAACGACATCAGCCATAAACTGCAGGTACTTTTAAACTGTGTTGTTAGATTCGATGTTGCTGATATCAGGAATCTGTTAGAATCATAGTATTTAGACTCTGGGCTTGTTGTAGCTGGTATAAAATATATAACGTGTCAAGGCTGCATATACGAGAAAGAAAATATTTGTTTGTTCAGTGTGCAGATATTAAGAGGAATAATAATTTTTTTTTAAAACCAACTACAAAGCAACAACACAAAAACAAACAGAAAATAAGGAAGTATAATTAAAACATAGAAGAAGATGTTACCATAGCAAAAATGACAACCAAGAAACAAACAAACACTAAAAGAACGAATTAAAGAGTTAATCCTGGCTGAAGATGATAAGAGAGAGAGAGAGAGAGAGAGAGAGAGAGAGAGAGAGAGAGAGAGAGAGAGAGAGAGAGAGAGAGAGAGAGAGAGAGAGACCACAAAGATTTATATATTAAAATTAATTGGCCATACGCGTTTGCTCAGTGGACTTAAATAACACTGAAACAAATAATGTCAACAAGAAAGTGGCAGTCCTCTCTGTCTGCAAAACGTTGTCCTGGATTAACAGTGTTAAATGGTGCTCCACGTCGCTGACAAAGCGATTAGTACATGTGCCACAGCTGAAACTAATTAGGCTTTCTTTATTGATCCGCTCCGTGACAATACACTCATCGGATGTTAACATCCACTGTCGCAGGCCCGTGTAAACAGCGGCAAACCACCAGCCTCCACAGCGCTATCATTACAGGCCTCAGATTTATAGGGATATTTGTGATGATCGAGGATTTAGAAGGGTCAGGGTCAGGGTCAGGGTCAAGGTTAGGGACATGGAGAAAATTTCTTAACGACCTGGTGGGAGAAATTTCTATGTAATGGTCTTCGATTAGCGATAGCTGAATTTTTTTTTTTTTTTGTTTCGTTCTTGTATCCAGTTAAGTTTGGTTTCTTCTGATATCAGATAAAATAAACTCTTTGGTTAAGAACTCTTTGGTTATCGATATTTCACTTTAAAATCAGATGCTAAAAGCTGTCGAAAATGCTGTTTAAGAGCCAAAACATATTACTACCATATGTTTATGGAATAGCAACAAATGTTCGTATATATTTACACTCTCATAGACAGGAAGATATGTGGTACTGTCTTGGATATTTGTCCAAAACAGGAGTAGACAAAGTCAATACTGTTTCTTCTGAGGACTGATCTTATGACCAACCACACCAGAAGCAAGCGTTCTATCCAATGAGCTACAAATTCATTTTCGTGCCTCTGGTGTTTTTATGTCTCTTCTTTTGGCACTGGTGAAATTGGCTGCTTCCTTAATTATAATTTCCATTATGTTTACTGCTCTCTAATTTACTATTATCTATGTAATGCCGATGCTCACTACGCTGATATTTCCCATTTCATTATCAGATTAAAAGAAATTTAATCAATGTATACGTTTTAAGTGCCCCCTTATAGTTCTGCCGGGAGACCGCGCTTCATTACGTCAGAGCACGCGACCCGTCTTATTGTCAGCTATCAGTCTCGCAGATTGGCGAAAGCATCGCTGTGCTTGGAAAGAAAACTCGGTGAAAGATCTAACCGAAATCGATAATCTATCTACCTGCAGAACTGTCCCCGAGTCCTTGGGATCGCTCCACTTTCATCGACAACAATGGGAGGCGCTCGCTGCGCGCGACCAATCGCAGCTCTCGTTTCATCCGCAAGCTGCCGACTGTCAAGTCCTGCGCTAGCTGTGTGAGTGGCGTACAAAGTACTCGACGCTACGTAGAATAAAACTGACTTCGCCATTTTAAAGTAATTTTGCGATAATTATTGATTGCCACTATACTGTGTGTTGACAGCACGGCCACATTTTTCTATTAGCAATGGTCTAAAGTTGGTGTTTTCATAGTTTTTTTTTTAGCTCTGGCGCCAAGTTATTTTGTTTTGTTATTTGTTTTGTTTATTTATTATTTAAAAAAAAAAAATAATAATAATAATTAATAATTCGAGATTCAGTAAAGACGGAGCTACCGGTGTTTTATTTTTTTTTCCTTCTTTCTTCTTCTCATGTATGTATATGTATATATCTAAATATCTGTGATGATTATCCGTGGATTAGTGAGTTCTTTGACAACATGTAAAAGGATTATCGTGGTCTGGATTACCGGCAAATGAGTACTCCGCGCTACTACATGTACGACGCCAGTGACGAGGGGGAGGAGGAGTGGGGACCCCAGTACGAGGATGAAGGTACGTTTCAGGTTTTACTTTATCTGACAAAACTTTTAAAAAAATTCTTTGCAGAACAAAAATACTGAAATGCTGCGCAGACGCATTTAGTTTGACACATTCGTAGACCATAAAAACGAAGAAATAGTTGAGTGTCGTGTTAAATAGAATAGTAACGTTTTCATAAAACAGTTTGTATAATTTTTTGAATATACGTACGCATCCACTTAAATAATTTACCTGCCTACCTACCTACCTACTATCTAATCTACATATAAAAACACGTACACATAACGCAGTGATATCATTGAAACCGGGGATGCAGAATGCAAACTGTTACAAGCTGAAAAATACGGAATCTGATACAGTAACAGATGTAGGAAATTGTCGACCAGTTGTTTATGACTGACATGTCACTTATTTAAAATTTTAAACTGTGCACTGACGGTACAAGAACCGGTTATCAGTTATATTTAAATACTTTCTAACAATTGAACATCTCTTAAATAACAGAGTAGTGAAGTTAAAAACTGTTTTGTTGCGGGTAAAAGACGTGATGACGGTTTTGAATCTAACTCGGTTAATAACAGTCACTTTTGTCTTGTGATAAAATACATTATGAAACTCATATCTTGACCATTGTCACAAAACTAAACTTTGGAATTAATTTTATAAATTTTCAGTATTCTTTCTTCTTCTTCTTTCAGTTACCAAATTCTGATTCTTAAATTTTCAATGTTTTTGTGTAGTTTATTGGATTGGGAAATGTGTAGCATGCAAGATGTTACAAATATCGTCTCTCTTTGCCACACACGGGGTCCAAGAATTATGTCTTAACTATCAACGTTATTGATAGAATAGTATTTAATGAGAAACACTGATAGTGTATATTTTCTGGGTAGCGAAAAATAAAAGATGTCTACCAGGTCTAGTGGTTAATAATGATAAAGAAATAATCAAATAAATAAATAATATTAACACAAAAATAAAAATAATATAAAAAAGAATAATTAAAATTAATAATTAAAAAAGGAGTTATAAACATTGTATTATTTTAAAAAGTTAAAATTGGGAAATATTATTTATTTATTTATTTATTTATATTTTATAATATTACTACTATTATTATTATTATTATTATTATTATTATTATTATTATTATTATTTTTTATTATTATTATTATTTTTTTTTTTTATTTTTTTTTATTTTCGTCCGACCACCTGCAACGATATAATTTATTCAGTAGTGTTTTTCTTTCAAAAATTACATTACTGAATTATGCATTATAGTGAATATAATTGTAAACAACAGTTAATTTAAAATTCACATTAGCCGTCAGGTCGTATTCTTTGTACGTAATAAAAATCGTTTCATTTTTTCATTATTAATCTATGTAAAATGATTTCTGTTTTATACTTTTTTTTTTTTTTTTTTTTTTGGCTATTCTGTTAATGTTCTATTACATATTCAAACAAAACACTGCCCGTGGGAAGGCGCATATAAAACCACATCTTGTCGCTAATCGAGTAAGAGTAGACCATTGTTTAGTTTCTTAAACATATGACGCCATTTAACCGTAGTTTAAAAATAAAATCATTATACTGGGTGCATAAAGCATAACTTGTTTTATCTTGTAATGTTCCAAAAGATCAAATTTCATATAAAAACACGAGAAAATATTAGTCAGACTTTGAACATACGTACACCACTGGGATACGTTTACTGTATCACAGATTTCTTTCAGTCTGTATTACTTCCATTACATGAACTAACAATATGTTATGCCGACCTTGTTTAATTAAAAATATATTTCTCTGCAACTGAATGTCATATCGATAAAATGTGTTTGTGTCTTTCTGTTCGTATAAACACGATATTGGAGATTTGTCTAAGTTAAAAAAAAAAAACCGTCATAAATCAATGTTTATGTACTGGTATATCTGAAGCAATTATAAAATAATGTGCTTTGTGTGCAGTCAAATATTTCAGCTTTTAGAATATAGGAAAAATACCTTTAGCATTTTATATATATATATATATATAGAGAGAGAGAGAGAGAGAGAGAGAGAGAGAGAGAGAGAGAGAGAGAGAGAGAGAGAGAGAGAGAGAGAGAGAGAGAGAGAGAGAGAGAGAGAGAATAACAACTGTTATTACATTCAAAACTTATGATAACAGCGGTAACAAGATGCAAGACAAAAAAAGAAAAACAGAAATAAAAAAAAAAATTTGTTTCTTAGAGTGTTTCCACGTACGTCGACACATACTTTATTTATATATATTTATTAAGATGAAACCAAATATTCAGTTCTACGTATGACTTTGTGTTTCATATTGTACTTAGCGCTATTAATTATTGCATTCAAAATAATTGCATTACTGTATCGTGTGCAAGACGTGTATTTTGCCTCCCAGAGATAAATTAATTTGTATCTAGAAATAAACCGAGGAGTCTGTAATGTGATGAATATTATGAATAAATTACTGAAGTAATTTGCCAGAAAACCATTACTTAAAAATAATTTACAGTCTGAAAAGGAAATTATGATAATATAAAAAAATGTTTGTTATTGCTTACTGTATTTCAACTTAGCATAATGCTGTTTAACCTTTCACTGATGCAGTCCAGTAAAACAGATACTAATTATTGATCAGTAAGAAATGGTAAGAATGCATCTTTAATTATGTACTAATTAAAGTATGTTAATAATTTATTCTTTGTCATTAATCAGTTAATTGCTCTTGACTAAATGAGGCAAAAAAAAAAAAAAAAAAAAAAGAAAAAAAAAAGGAAAACAGGAGAAATAGTAAACAAATCTAATTGTTGTTTCTTGGTGATTATACAAACAGATTAAAGTATGTGTGTGTGTGTGTGTGTGTGTGTGTATGTTTGTGTTTATTTTTTGTGTGTGGTTTTATTTTGCACGTGTTGGCAGCGCCTGATGGTCATCAATTTTTAAATTTATTATTATTTTTTTTAATAGATATCATATTTCAAATTTTAGATTCATTTTCTCGTTTTTTAATTTTTATTTATTTATTTATTTATTTATTTATTTATTTATTTATTCGCGTATTTCCTTTCACTGGAAGGTAATTCTAAATTAATTTTCGAACATCTTTATTGATTTGTACGACGATGTCAAACACCTGGAAAGTGTTTGTGTAGAAGTATCAGCTGTAAAGGTTTTTACGTGTATTTTAAAGCTCAGACATTTTAATTTTTTAATATTCTACAGAGCAGAGAAGGTTAAGATATTAAATCATAACGGTAATCTTCACATTCGAAATTGTTTTTAACTAATAACAGTATTAGGACAACCATAACAATGGTCGATGTCTGCATATTAATTTCTACATTCGAAATTTGTTTTTCTTGATTAGAAGACGCAGAAGTAGTAGTATCAAGATAATATTATTGAACATGCGTATTAAAGAAGAATTTTTACATCAGGATACCTAATACACTCGAATAATATTTATGCTTTGTATCTCAAAAAAAAGGAGAAGTAGTACTATAGTAATATCTGCGTATTATTGTAGTTTGAAGAATAGAATATCTTATGGCTGGAAAACTGAGACACTGGAATAATACTTGTGTGCAGCAACTCAGACCTGGAACATGTCTTTGTGATCTCGTAGAACAATGAGATGTGTTAGGTCAACGGAAACCACTAGGGAAAATATGCGTTAAGATTTGTAGACGTTTGTCGTAAAGCTCGAATCTTTTCTTCAGTCCCCCACAGACGCGTGGAAGATTTGAATGCCAAAGTCACTTACGCAGTATCTACGTTAGAGTCTATAAGCGTATCGTAAGCGTTAAACATCGCCTTAGGTTACCATTGTGGGAGAGAAGATATGAATATATATAAAAAAAAATATGAGAAAAACATCGGCATTAAGATGTAAGGATAACTTGAAGCTCGAATCTGTACGTGGATTCCTCTTAAAACGTAAAAATAAAATTTGAATACCAAAGTCCCTAATATAATTTCTAAATTAACGTTTTGATGCTTATCATTAAGAATGAAATTTTTAACCATGATTTTTCAATCTGCAACAAAGCAATGATGACCAGTTTGCAAAAGGAAAGAAAACTGTTGAAACGAACGCATCTTCGAAAAGCTGTACTCGTGTGTGTACGAAACCATTTAAACGTTTTTCGTGGATTCCTACACGTAGGAATAAATAATTATGGTCCGGATGCCACAGGCTTCGGGGAAAATATCTGTACAATCGTTGACCCAGAATTGAAAATAGTTACTTCACAGAGCTAGCTAATGATTTAGAGCGCGGCGCAGACTAAGACTTTTGTATCGCGTTGTCATGTAACCCGATTTTCACAGCAATCATTGCAATTCCACCATCATTACTTTTCTCCATCCATCACTGTCATATTATTACTCAGCCACAGACAAATGTATACCAAACTACGACATCAAAGAACTTGGCTGATATGTTTATGCAGATGTTTATTCTTAAAGCATAATTATGAATGGGACGTTAGTGAATAATAAGTGAACATCGTTATTCTAAATACAAGTTTCAAACATAAACGGTTATAGATAATTGTAGGCGCCATAACATATTTACGTGGGTGAATACAGATTTATATTTACTTATCGATACAAAAATATACGCGAAAATATCAAATCGATGCAATTTAAAATTGTTTTTAGCTCTGGCACCAAGTTTTTTGTTTTGTTATTTGTTTTGTTTATTTATTATTTAATTTTTTTTTTTTTTTTTTTTTTTTTTAAACTCGAGATTGATTAAAGACGGAGCTACCGGTGGGTTTTTTTCTTCTCATGTATGTATGTATATATATCTAAATATCTGTGATGATTATCCGTGGATTATATGATTAATGATACATTTCAGAGTGTAGTCTGAATCAATTAATAGTTTAATATCGTATATTTCATAATTTAATCTGATATGTTTAATTTGGATCATTTTAGATTTTCGTCTGATACGTTTCAAAATTTAGACTGGTAGGTATTAAATAATAACAGGGAACATTTCAGATTTTAATCTGATAATTCAGAGTCTAGACTGGTACGAATCAAATCTTAATTGAGTATATTTCAGATTTTAATTTCAGTTTCATCTGGTACATTACAGGGTTTATCTGGTACATTTCAGAGTTCATTCAGGTACATTTCAGAGTTTATTCAGGTGCGTTTCAGAGTTTATTCAGATACGTTTCAGAGTTTATTCAGGTGCGTTTCAGAGTTTATTCAGGTACATTTCAGAGCTCATTCAGGTACATTTCAGAGTTTATTCAGGTACATTTCAGAGTTTATTCAGGTGCGTTTCAGAGTTTATTCAGGTACATTTCAGAGTTTATTCAGGTACGTTTCAGAGTTTATTCAGGTGCGTTTCAGAGTTTATTCAGGTGCGTTTCAGAGTTTATTCAGCTAAGTTTTAGAGTTTATTCAGGTATGTTTCAGATTTTATTCAGGTTTATTCAGAGTTTATTCAGGTACGTTTCAGATGTGTATCTGGTAGATGAACAAGATGGTACCGAGGACTGCGTGACCGTTGTGAAATCACTGAACTCGTTCTGGCTATAAACACATCACAAGGTGACACTTTGAACATTCGCATCTTGCTGGTGTCAATATGTCACAGCTGTTGTGTGTGCTGCTAGAATTCAGCGCTAAATAACGTGGCCACATGAACAGTATACCTTTATTTTGACAAACAGTTTATATGTGTGTATGTATGTATGTATTTTGTATGTATGTGTGTGTGTGTGTATTTTGTATGTATGTATGTATGTATGTATGTATGTATGTATGTATGTATGTATGTATGTATGTATGTATGTATGTATGTATGTATGTATTATGTTTGTGTGTATGATGCGTGATGTTTGACCAGAAACTAATGGTTCGTAATCATTTCAGAATTTGTTTTTTTTTAAGGTCATGCTTAAAATAATAATACGTAAGTGCAAAGGTATTAACACTGCGGGATACATCATACCTAACGCAGATACGCTCGAACACACATAGATGCACGCGCGCGTACGCACACACGCACACACACACTCACAAACATATACAACACTGTATAATGGAAAAATTAAAATAAAAGCTTACAAACTATATTTTGGTATATATGAAAATGCAAATTTAGGCTAATATAGATTCGTATTATTTGCATGCTGTAACATAATACATGCGCACAAATTACAGTTTGGTATAAATCAATATGTATATATGTAAACTAATACACGCGTGTTTTGTGAGTTCGTGTGATAATTTACATTTTTTTGAATATTATACTAACAGAGTTATGTACCCATGAATATCGTATTATAGGTTGAATAGGTAGGCAATTTCAGCTGTTTTCAACTACAATATTGAATTGTACGGGATCAGATGTGTATTTTGAGAATATCTCTTCACGTTCAGATTCATTTGAAACCAGACATTGAAAACAAAAAAATTTTACAGAAGGTAATGGTGATATAAACGATCAAGTCGATTATCATAGTGAATCAAATGAAATAATTATAATAGTTCACTTACTGGGAAACAAAAGTTATAATTAAATCTTCTAGAAACTTGATCAGTTTGGTTTTTCTTTTTTTGGTGGGGGGGGGGCCGAAGGGTTCGTTACTTTCATTTAATGCTAAACATAATTACTAAAAAAGACTAAATATAAAAGAAAAATTTAAAAAGAAAACTGAAAACAATGTTCCTCAGGAAAATTGAAAAAGACAGATATATGAAAGAATAAATAAATGAGTAATAACAACAACAACAACAGTAATAACAATAATAATAATAATAATAATAATAATAATAATAATAATAATAATAATAATAATAATAATAATAATCATAATAATAATAATAATAATAACTAACTAACTAACTAACTAATTAACTGAATAAATAAAGAAAGAAATAATTAAGTAAATCAATCCAGTAACAAACTGAATTTAAAAATAAATCATAAAACCAAACATAAGTAATATATATATATAAAACAACAACAAAAACAACAACAAATTTTTTAAATAAATAAAGCAAAAATTAAATGAATAAACAAACATAAATGCATTATTAATAAATGAAAAGCCAGGAAGAAAATGAAATTAAAAAATAAATAATAAAAGAAACATAAATAAATTATAAAAAACAAAATAACAACAACAACAACAACAACAAGAAAACTCAGAAACAAAATATCTATCATAATACACAACATTAGAAAAAAAAAAAAAACCCATCAAAAACCCACAAAAAAAAAAAAAAAATATAAAAAAAATCCTCTTTTATGTGGTGAGTTGGAACATCATGTGCAAACACCAGGGAGAACAACAACAACAACTGAAAAAAAATCGCCACTGGTTTGTCCTGACAGAGCTATTTCCAGCGTGATTTACTTTAATACGCGACGAAGGCAACCGCCGAACAATGGCCACGTTAATACTGGTGATCAGCACACATTAGCTGCCTCAACCCGAGCGCCAGGCCGGGCTGCCAATCTCACTGCCGCTGATGAACTCAACTCAGTGCTTCACAATTCAGAGTTTTCTTCTTCGAAACGTCGATGATTAGAGGACGGGAAGAATTAATGACAAAGTCCACGGGTAGGTGGTGCTGCTGGTGGTGGTAGTAGCCGGGTTTCGATTCTAGCTCGTGGAAATGTGGTATCGGGAACGGGGAAAGAATGGTTCTGACGACGGAGTGAGTGTGTTGGGAAAATACGCTAATAATTGTGAGGTTTCGTGTTTGAAGTGTCCAGTGAGAGCCTAAGATCTTGAAATGATAGCAGTTTTATGTTGTTCTCTTTAAAACCTGAATGTTGTCTGTTAAAAGAATCAGAATGAATTTTTAAAAAGAAAGAGTATAATATTCATCTTTACACAAATAATTCATATAAAACCACGCTGGGTATAATTAATTAGCTTCCAAGACATGGACGAGACTGGAACGATGTACTTTACATGCACTTTCCTAGTACGCAATTTTTAGTTTTGTTTTAAATACCAACAACAACAACAACAACAAGAGAACGCGGATGTAACCGAACGAATCACGTGGTCGGAATCGATGTTGTGACCCACGAGCCCCGAGGCGCGCGCTCCGATAATGTGTTACCTCGCTCTTCCTCGGAGGAAAGATATTAGCGAGACGTAAACGCAAATCATGTATCTGGATTCTCTTTTATGTTGATTTGTTTGCAGTAATGAGTTTCAGACTTGGCTGTCCGCGTTAGCTTGACATGAAAGGCTCCTTATTAACGCGCACACAGCAAATAACAGGTTTCCATATTAATACACACAAGTAATGGAAGGTTCCCGTATTAATACATACAAGTGATGGCAAGGTTTCGATATTAATGCGCACGAGAAATAGTAGGTTTTCATATTAATACGCTCAAGAAATAGTAGGTTTTCATATTAATACACACAAGAAATAGTAGGTTTCCATATTAATACACTCAAGTAATGGAAGGTTTTCATAATTATATATACGTAATCGTAGGTTTTCATACTAATACACACACAGGCGATGAAAAGTTTAAATAATAATACGCACTTGAGTAATAGAAGGTTCAGAATTAATATGCACAGGTAATGAAGTGTTTCGTATTTATATTCAGACAGGCCACGAAAGGTTTCTTTATACATAAACAATTGTGGAAAGGTTTCGAATTAATACATACACAGACGATGAAAGGTTTCATATTAATACTTTCATAAACAATTTAAAAAGGTTCGTCTTGATACATACACAATATTAATATGCACATAGATAATGAAGGCGGAATGGAAGGGTGAATATTAAAAGGCAACACATTCAGCAAGAAGTTTCGAATTAATACGTACACATTGAAAAGTTTCGAATTAAAACGTATTCAAGTATTGAAAAGGTTCGTGTTAATACAAAAACAGGCAATGGATGTTCATGTATTAATAAGGACACAGATAATGAAAGTTTTCGTATTAATACATGCATAGGTAATGAAAAGTTTCATTTCAAAGTGTTAGAAAAAGAATGAAATTAACATGCATGCAGGTAAAGACATTTGAACTCTCTAGGTCAGGGGGTGGGACAGTTATTTTTTCCATGGGGCCACATGAGAAACAGAAAATATTGTGAAGGGCCGGGCCAAAAGCCTTAACTCAATTCTGCGTAATATTAATTGTATTTCTTTATAAAAAAAAACAGTAAACAGCATTGTTTTGACAAGCTGGTACGACTGGTAAGAGTTTATGTTATGATCAAACAATGAAAAAGTGAGGTTGCGACCTGCTTGCTACAACGATTCAATCATGCGCACGTCTTGATTTACGTATTGAATCATTTTGTGCGTGAATAAAAAAACAAACACCTTTAAAATAAAAGCAATGCAGCTTTAGTCCATGCATGAGGTGAAATTAGAAAATATGTTTATTTTATAATTCCCAATTAACCTTACACTGGCCGGTCAGTGACAACCAAAGGGTCATATGTGGCCCGGGGGCCGTAAAATGTCCAGATCTGCTTTAGGTAATGTCTGCGCGGATATCAGCTTCGTCTGATTATGTCGTATCCAGTCTGTATCGTATCCAAGCAAACTGAAACAGCGTTGAAAGGGTGCAGCGTGTAGCAGATACGTCCAGATCCATACAGCTGTCTAGCACTGACGTATCATGTCACCGTGGTAACGTAATTAGCCGTATGGTTGAGAAACGACTAAAAATGCAGTTACGTTATACACTAATAAACACGGTTGTTCGTTACAAACAAACAATATTAAACTATTATGTTCGACTAAATGAAGTGACATATTTAATAGTCATGCTGTGTAATGAAGTGTGAAAATAGCGGTAGTGTTCGAATGTAATTGTTTCCGTGCTTTATTTTCGTGTAGTTGTAAGATAAATGATGTTGAATAAATTACCTGTTCGTTTTAGTCGAGTAAAATAATGTTTCAGCTTTGATCAGAATTTCTCGAGCGAAAGGATGCTTTTGCCCATGACGAAAACATGCAGAAAATAACACAAGCCAGTTTGAATTTAAAACATAGCTTTTGTCAAGCATTTAAATGGTTAATTATCAAAATATCTACGGAGCAATGTTTCAGAATGTGTTACGAGATCAAATTTAGGAATTAAATACATCTAGCAAATACAGTTGTAGCTAATTTATCATAAGGGAAGTTATACAGACGTTGTGTAATTAGACAGCGTCCAGATTTTAACGATTTTTATTTTTGTATTTTTAGCTAATTATAATAAATAACCAATTCGTTGAGGTCGATTTAATACGTGTGGATACTAGGTATGCCTGGATACGTGTTGGTATCCAAAAGTGTAACGTATTTTTTTTTTCTTCATAGGAATCTACTATATATAAACGTGAGAAAAGAAAAAGTCGTTATGCCTGAATACGTGTGTCCTGTGAACAAATTACCACGTCGCAGTGTATTTTGTCACGCCACACATAAAACAAAGACCGGATATGTGAAGTATTAAGCTGTTCTCTATCTGCTGTAAACTAACTTTTAAACGATTTAGAACCGCCATAATGTTCACAGTCACTGACTACTGCGCGCAGAACTTGGCACATTGCTAACTGAAACACATTTGCTTTCGGTCGTTTGTTTATGCTGCGTAGTAGAAAAATAGTTTTATTACCTATGTGAAAAATTAACTTGTCTATCTAGACACATGACGAACAGTAAAACATTAAACTAAATGATAAAGTTTGAAAATGTAAACTCAATATTCAGATAAAAGCAAAATAAAAAAATAAAAAGATTAAAAAATATATATATATCAATGAATATTCTTAATATTTGACACCATTAATATATTGTTTTAAAATTTATTTTATATGTTATTGTTGTTGTTGTTGTTATTATTATTATTATTATTATTATTATTATTATTATTATTATTATTATTATTATAATAATGATGACAAAAGGCAGCAAATTCCTACACCACTGGCAATTGCTATGGATTAGCAGTAATGAATATCTTACATGCAACCTTCCCATATACAAGAAAATCACGTACCTCACGACCAGTGACAGGCCAGTGACGGCTGTATTTAAGAAATATCTCGACGGATGAACCGAAAAGGATCGATCCACGGACAACTAGTATTTCTGAAGACTTATTAAAATATCTTGAATCTGATCTTCTCAGGGTTTCAGAACGGAAATGTGGAATATTGATTTTGTCTTGTAATAACTGTTTATCCTAGTAACCAACCAAAACTGGCGCAGTACCAGAAAGCAGAGAAGACGTGGCACCCACGAAACACACCACATTTCGCTTGACTCCCAAATCGCCTAAATTATATAGTTTCCTTTGCCAAGTTTGTCAATACAACTAATGATAAAAATCAACCACTATTGTCACAAAATGATGTCGTGTGGGTAACAGTTTATTTATTTATCTTTTTTTCTAACCTCTGTAAAAATAAACTGTCATTCCAAGTTAATATTTAACATAAAGATGTAGTAGGTTGTTTTTTTTCTTCTTCAAAGGATGTATGTGCTTGTTCGCAACACTTAGAAAACAGAGACATCTTTATCGAAAAGAGAAGGTAATTACTGAAAGATTTCTATTTATTTTTCAACAATGCTTAATTCGTAATGTGTCATGTATTTTATTTTATTTCTTATAAGTATTTGGTAACAGTATGGAAAAAGAAGAGAAAACAAAAGCAGACGAAGAACAAAGAACTCTGTTGAAATTAGAAAGTTTTGGTGTGGATAATGAAGGTTTTTTTTGCAGTTTAACGACGTAAATATGCTGACAAAATCTATATAAAATATTTAATGTGCAGTTTTATATCAGATGTTAAAATATCATACACTTTTCTGTACATGCGTAAACAATATTCACACATACACACACACACAGAGATATATATATAGAGAGGGAGAGACAGAGACAGAGAGAGAACGAGAGAGAAACATTTAATAAATAACCTTTGTCTCTGTCCATTAATCAATCAATCAATCTCTCTCTCTCTCTCTCTCTCTCTCTCTCTCTCTCTCTCTCTCTCTCTCTCTCTCTCTCTCTCTCTCTCTCTCTCTCTCTCTCTCTCTCTCTCTCTCTCTCTACATACAAACTATAATATTTTTTTGAACATGTATATGACAATGAGTTTAAATTATAGGTATACAAATACAACAAATGTCCTTGCATTGTCAGTTTATGTTAATATGAAGTACCCATCGCAACAGCTGTGGACTCCAGCTATCAAATGTCTAACAACAGTGTTTAATATACAACAGCATTAACAATTCTCCAGTTTTATATTTCACTGTTCTGTCAGAACCCCTTGGTCTAGCCACAATTTTTACTGTATATACGTTGTTTCTCGTTTAATTTTTGTGCTTTCTTTTTTATCTTAGTTTCTAGCTGCACTTTTAAAATCTATTTCAGCGTTCAGATATATAAACTGCATATGCTTATAAATGCAAATACACATTTACATACAGGCATAAAGGTGAATATGTGTGTCTGTGTGTCAGTGTGTGTGTGACTCACATAAATACGCACATTTACATATAGATATACACACACAGACACACAGACACATGCAGACTGCTACAGTCAGACCGACTCATTTCAAAATTTCATTCCGAATCTTTTAATATTTTAAATCGTTGTTTGTTTGCCAACATGCATCACTATTAACACATTTTGTCTATCTTTGCTTTTATGTTAATATTGACTGAACATCTTTCAGTCGTATTATCACGTTTCAGTCTATGATAAAGTGGTTTGTGCCAGCCTGCTCATTCGTCTTGTTAGAACAGCAGGTTAATTTCCTTGGAACAAACTATTTGCCTTAGTTTATTTGACATCTTTACACAAACACGCAGAAAGAAAAAAAAAAAAACTTTTTCAATCTCGGTAAAATTGAAAGAGAAACCGAGATCTAAGGATACTACTCTATTTTTTGTTTTTAAATTAATGTAATAAAACCTCCCAAAACACTACAAATCACTGACAGAGTTTGCTAACTAGCTGAAGTAATTCTTATTTAAGGTAATTTTTTTATTTCGTGTTCCTTTAAAAAATATCGAAAAAAAACAACATTGTCCGAAACTATTCTATTAACAATGCCAATCGTTTGTTTCATGGTTTTTTTTCTGTTTCATTTTGCTTGCTTGTTGTTTTTTGTTTGTTTGTTTTTTGTTTGTTTTTTTTTTTAATGGAAAAAAATGCAACAACAATAAAGTTAAATAAATCGAAGACAAACCACAAAACAAGACAAATATTATCAACTTAACTAAAAAAAATAATATTCTTGTTGTTTATGCGACCAACTTCCATCTTTATTTTTTCATTAACACATTAGACATTTATTTTTTAAAACA
The DNA here is from genome assembly GCA_012295275.1 of Chrysomallon squamiferum. NCBI lineage: Eukaryota > Metazoa > Mollusca > Gastropoda > Neomphalida > Peltospiridae > Chrysomallon > Chrysomallon squamiferum. The sequence continues at coordinate 22,166,224 of CM022672.1, read as the reverse complement.
AAAAATAGATACAAACTGAAAACTAAAACCAAATAAATTATAATCATCTTCATCTTTACTATCAGAACGCAAAAATTCGCTGATGAAGTCTATATAATAGATCCTTTTCTTATTGGCACGCGACTGCCTGTTATACAGCACATTTTGTATAAATTGTTCCCACTGGACTAACAATCTTCGTGTTAACTTAAGCTGAGAACATCTGTAGAGTGAAACGTAGAGCTTCTCGTTCCATCACGTCACTGGAGATTAGTCGTTTTCACACAGAGTCGATGTATGATGAAGAAGTATTCTCAGAGCAAGGTTACAATAGCACATAATTCAATTTAGAATTGGCAACAATAATTTAACTAAATAATATAGAGGTCCCGGTTCTGTCCGTGTAGTGACACAGAACTAATGACACAGATATCCTAGTTGTGTTCATGTAATGACACAGAACTAATGATATAGAGGTCCTAGTTGTGTCCATGTAATGATACAGAACTAATGAAACAGAGGTCCCATTTGTGTCTTTGTAATAGTACAGAACTAATGATATAGAGATCCTAGTCATGTCCTTGTAATCATACATAACTAATGATACAGAGGTCGCATTTGTGTCCTTGTAATAGTACAGAACTAATGATATAGAGGTCCTAGTTGTGTCCATGTAATGATACAGAACTAATGAAATAGAGGTCCTAGTCATGTCCTTCTAATCATACAGAACTAATGATATAGAGGTCCCATTTGTGTCCTTGTAATAGTACAGAACTAATGATATAGAGGTCCCATTTGTGTCCTTGTAATAGTACAGAACTAATGATATAGAGGTCCTAGTTGTGTCCATGTAATGATACAGAACTAATGATATAGAGGTCCTAGTCATGTCCTTGTAATCATACAGAACTAATGATTATAGAGGTTCTAGTCATGTCCTTGTAATCATACAGAACTAATGAAATAGAGGTCCTAGTCATGTCCTTGTAATGACACAGACGTCCTAGTTGTGTTCTTGTAATAATATAGAAATAATGATATAGAGGTCCTAGTTATGTCCATGTAATAATATAGACATAATGATATAGAGGTCCTTTTAATGATATAGAACTCTTTATATAGAGATTCCCGTTATGTCAATGTTGTAATAAAGAAGTAATGATATTGAGGCCCCAGTTTTAAAAACTCAAAGCTATGAATGCGATTGTATATAATCCTCACGTCCCACCTTATGAATCACTGTTAGAGAGGTTCCTATTATGTCCATGTGGTGATGTAGACCTAATGATTATAGAAGTCTCTGCTATGTTCCATGTAGTATTATAATACATAATAATAGGGTAATTTGTTTTTCCTGTCTCCATCGAAAGAGTTAATGTAAGCCTGTCCGAAGCAAACTAGAAGACATACGCTGCTGTTCTTCCAAAGGCAGAGATACTAATAAGAATTTTCATTACAGGATCCAGTTATTTCCATTTAGTAGTGTAATATTGTCTGTACTAGTAACTAATAAGTAGATGGAGAATTTTTATCAGAATTTTATTTAAACGTGCCTGTCATTGGCAAAACGCCGATTAAACCCTAAAATTCGTTCAAAGTCAATAACAGGAATTTTCCATTCCAGTTAGCATTATTTTAGTTAACTGTAATTTTCTGAAATACGAGTCCTGCAATTTTAGTCTGGGTAACTGATAGAATAATGCGAACTTCACTTCCACTTTTTAAATCATAAACGTTGTCAGAGCGGCAGATTTGGTTTTGTTAGTTGTTGAAGACGTTAACAGTGTGGGACGTGGACACGTAATCAGTAGACTTAGCCTGTCAGTCACAGACAGAGCTAGTTTGGTGAGCGCTGGAAAAGTCAAACACAGAAACATTGATGTAATGATCTCATGTCTTCCTAGTGTGTTCTGGTTAGCGACAAAAATATCAAGAGAGACCATTTTATGTACGTGGCAGGTACGGTGGTTTAATCAAAAACCACGAAATCAAATAAAACATCACCAATTCGTTGGTCTAACCATCATAAAACCAAGGCCAATGACTTGTCCAGAAAGTCATTACGCCAGACAATTTTGGACTGAAATGTTGATGTTACTATTATTGATTATGCCAGATAACAATAACAACAAAATGATCTTACACTTTATACTCTGACTGGCAGCCAACAGCAGAATGAGATTTGTGATTCACGAGATGAGGACTCAAACACAACACCCAGGACGGTTCCACACCAGACAATTTATATTATCGTAACAAGCATTCCATCTTACATTAAAACTCACGTTTATTTATTTAACTGATTCATTTAAAATAACAAATAGCTATAAAACAATTGGAGAATTCCGTATCACCGCCAACGTCAATGACTCTCAGGATAATCCTTTTGTAACATCAAGGCCAATGACTTAACCATGGCGTCGTCAAAGTCGAGAGTGAGCCAGACATTCTTTTTGTTTGTATTTCTGGAGCGGGATCCTGACTGACGTCATAAACTGAGAAAAAAAAAAAAAAAAAAAGAAACAGAAAAAAAAAGAATTGCTCAGCCGCTTCGTGTCCTTGTATTACGAGCCAGCGTCTCACTATCGATCAGATATACACCTCTTAAATTCGAACTGGCACATCTTCGCTGATTACTTGTTATAGACAATTACGTGCGCGACTCGGCGATTACTTTCTTACAGACAACTACGTTGACATCTTCAGCATGTCTTGCTTCTTCTTCTTCTTCTACTTCTTCTTTTTTTTTTTTTTTTTTTTTTAAACTATCTTTTCTATTCCGCTTCCGGGTGCAGCGAAATTATTTTGAGACACTAATTCAGTTTCCAGACCCGTTAGCGCATTATTAACTGTTACTGAGAAGTTTATTACGTGAGTTCTCTGTGAAAATGGGCTGCAGTAGATAACTAGCACCTTGATAGCCTCTGATAGCAATTTGTGCGAGTCAACACTTTCACATTCTAGTCAGTAAGTGTGATGGACAGTAGTATCGCTTCATTTACGTTTATTTTCGTGTTCGGTAATTGATTCTTTAGAAATTTATTTTCGTCTCGCTATGTTTAAAAATGAATACCGATGTTGTTTGTGAGGATCATCTTCTTTTCTTTTTTCTTTTCTTTTTTAAATCCTTCTTTATATGTTATTCTGGTATTTCTTTAAACTGAACATTTTATTTTATTTTTCAAATTTATAAAAATATCGAGAGATATCTTTCACTTTGTTAATTTTTATATATATATATTAATAAACATATTATATGATATTAAAAGTATGACTTTCTTTATCTTTTGGAAATGAATTAAAGTGACTATTTATAAACTTTTTTTCTTTAAATTATTTATCAAATTTACTGCTGCTACTACTACTACTACTACTACAACAACAATACTTATTATTATTTTTTCTCTGGTTGACTAACACACCAACAAATACAACTTTTGACGTTACGTTTCTCTAATTTATTAAAACACTAACACCACAGTCACGTCTGATTTAACTAACATACTAACAAACACTGACTCACGAGTCTGCCGTTTCTGTAAGTTACTAACAAACTTACAGTCAACAACATAATCAGTCTCTCCGCGTTATCTTTCGGGACGAAATTACCTCGTGTTCATTGAATTTTTGCCTTGAAATTAAGCTAAGTGAAAATCCACAAAGTCAGCTATTTACCGTCCGTTAACAATCGACACTGAGTACATTGAACTCACGTGTTATGCAAAAAATATAATGGTTCCCAATTCTGTGATGTTAACACAATATGTAACATCATCGAACGTCTATGTAAGGTTTGCGTATTGCACAAAAGGTACACAGCTTCAGTAATTTTATTATCAGTGATCAGTGGAAACGTAACACCCTCTAGTATATGCAAGTCTGTGAGATTACGTGGAATTATGCCATACATGTAAATTAATAGTGTATCTTGATGACTATTTAAGGGATAACAAACCTGTTTGATAATATTTTTGTTTATTTCATCGAAAGTGTGATGTCATGAATGACGTCCTGTAACCCTGCTGTTTTTATTTTAATAACGATGCTGCTGATGACGGTGATGATGATGGTTTTGCCAGTGATAGCAAGGCTGAAGATGTAATTATGTGCAATCAATAATGGTAATGATCTGAACAAACTCGCCAGAGTTGGAAAACTCTTCTACAGTTTTGCTGACAAAAACTCCCCGCCATAACAACAGCAACAATATCAACAACAGCAACAGCATCACCAACAGCAACAACAACAATAACAAAACCAACAAACGAAAAAAAGAGAAACCCTTTACTGATGTTGTTAATGATGCTGTTTGCGGCTGCGATGAAATCGAAGACGTCGATGATGTCGGCAATGATAAAACTCTTTTCATATATATCATTATTTAGTATGAAAAATGCATTGTCGCAATGCACATTTGAACGAAAAAGAAAGGAAAAACCAAAAAATAAAAAAAATAAAAAAACACTTTCATGAAATATCTGTTATTGACTGAACTGTTTGATTATATATCTTTTACACAACATTCTACAAAATGTAATATATAACAACTGGTTTAATGAATGAAGGTTATTGCACATTTAGTATCATTGAAACGTTTTTCTCTGGACGTTATTAAAGTCTTTTTCTTTGGATCTTTGTTTGTTTCTTTCACAGCTTCTTTCTATCCCATTGTTTGGTATGTGTGTATCTATCTAAAATAAAGCACGCTTTTCCTTTGACGCAGTATGTCAATCTCAAGACAAAGCCCATGAAAGAACAGATATCTACGTTATCAAGGAAAGCTTGCTTTTGAAATATAAAGTATTTCTGGCGAAATCTTTTTCCCAGTCGAATGCGACTTATCCAAAAATACTCCTTTATTATACAACTTCTAAAATAAGAGCTTCTTTAAAAATGCTTCATTAAATGTATTCTCTTGGCATTATGACATTATATTCTACTGACGTAAAATAGCACAAAATAACTTCTATTCATTTCGTTCTGCTCTCTTCTTGCGTCGGCAAAAGCTAGCAGGGTGTTGGTATAATTGTAGTTTGACCTTTCCATGATAGATGAACAGCTTAGGGCAATACACCACTGACGTCTGAATCGGGAGAGATATAAACTTTGGACCACACTGCACTGTCCGGCTTACTGTGGTTTCATTAATTTTACTTGGACACCCATTTTCGACGCAGCCAATGATTACTTTCGACCAGAACATTAACGCACTCGGCAGTCAGTTACTTTTCTATATTAAAAGTTAATTGAAAACGCTCTCAAATTTAAAAACGAACGGAAATGAAGCTCACGAAAATGTTATCGAGTTCAAGCATGTGAAGTATGTGCATCAATATTTGTTACCTAAATTGGCAGGATTTATGCAACTGATACCTGAGATGGTTCTGGACTATGCACTGAAAAAAAAAAAAAAAAAAATCAGCAAAAACAACAACCTGTCTGTCCATAATATCACAAAATAACAACAGAAAAGAACGAACATTCTGCAACATCTCAACACAGTTTTAACATTTTCAGTTTTTCAGCCATATGTATGTTGTACATAGTTGATAACTGAGAGAGGAAATTCCATGATGTATGTATTTCCATAAGCAAATGGTTAATTTTTTTATATATATATGACGTGGCCATAAAAGAAACATATAAAACAGACCTTGAAGAACCAGTCAGGTGGCTGGAACGGGAAACAGACTGAAGTGTTAAATAAGGAGTATCGAATCTGCATTTCATCATTTATCAGAAGAACACTGTGACCATTAAATTACAACCTGCTACCACATCACCAGACACGTGTCAGCGTCAGCTCTAATTAGCTGCTTCGAAACACATTTTTTTCTTTCTTTCCTTTTTATTCTATTTTATTTTATTTTATTTTTTATCACTTTTGTCGATTTATAAATGAGCTTACATTTGTGAAATCCTTAAGGAATTAGTGTCATCCTTTTATTTTTCCGTCACTTTATTTTCTTTATTTATTTCTTCATTTTTCTTTATTTCTTTTTTTCTTTCTTTCTTTATTTTTTTTTCTTTTTTTCTTTCTTTCTTTCTTCATCCTTGTCTTACTTTTGTTCTGTTCTTAAAAATCCGTATGTTCACTATCTGTGAGCTACTTAATTCAGAAATCTAGATTATTTTTCAATACGGTTTACGTTCAGTCTGTTCCCTCAGGTCTTGCAAAATTTCACGTAGCCATGGCGACAGGGAAAAAAAAAAGAAGAAGAGAAAAACGAAGATGAACAGTTTCATTTAACAGGAAGCTAGATTATTATTACTGGATCACAGGAATTATTTTGACCATGAGTTATAGTCGTGTTTTTTCTTTACTTTCTTTCATTCCTGTTTTTTATTTCTGTTTTTTTTTTTTTTTTTTTTTTTCTTTTCCGAATTACCACATAACTTACGTTAATGAAGAATGACCTTTATAGTTTAACGAAAAGTCCGTTTTAAGAAATAAAAATCGGTTCTTGATTGAGTTTATCATAATAAATTAATATATCTTGTGACTGTATCATCGTTAGAAAATAAGATTTAAAAATCAGTTAATTGCAGTTATGGACATATTTAATATTAATTTAAGATATACTGTAATATATTTACTTGGATATTAATAATCTTTTTCATCATTTTTTTAAATTAAATTTTTGAAATAACAAATAAATATATAATTAATTAAAACATTCATTGTACACTGACTTATTTAGTGATCGATCAATTTCAATAATTTAATTGTAGATTACTAGAAAGCTAAATGTTATAAGATCCAAAGCCATTTTGAAATAAAAACAAACAAACAAAAAAACACACAAATAAATAAATAAAGATTTGATAATTCTTCATTACTGACGTCGTATTTTATTGAATACAAGGAGCGGATCGATGACTTTAGTCAAATTCAACGCCCTTATTAGAAAACACACGATACTAAAATTTAAATTTAAACAATCCATGGATGATCTATAAATTCAACAAGCAATAAAATTTATTAAAACGATAAATCATTAATGGGCAAGAGAAACAGAACTGGTTGCGGGCTGGATACCATCCAGCACCTAATCCGCAGGGATCCGCATGCGGAATGAATACAGATTTTGATAACGCATAGTGTCTAAATTAGGGCTGCAAGGTAGACTCGTCTCGTTTCGCGGATACTGGAATAATTTTTATGTCGTGTCATGTTCGAGCGATGTCTGCCTAGGGCAAATTTGTCCAGTTACCGAAACAACTAAATCGACGTTTACTTCCAATTACGTTTCAGCACTCTGCAGACAGATAGCACCAATCTGACCCACTTTCCACCGAGGAAAAAAAAAAAAAAATAAAAAATAATAATAAATCTCTGAAATTCTTCTCGTTTCTTTTTCAGTTCATTTACAGTCTGATTTGCGTCGACATAACTGAAGCATGTTTTACATGGCCTCGTTGGAAATGTTCTATTTCTGTTACAAGCATTAATTTTTTTTTCTCTTCTTTATCATTAAATCTGTCAGTTACTGTACGGCATATTTACCGTTGCGAGATAGCATTATAAACTGCTGTATTTGTTTGTAGAAGTCTTTTTTTTAAATCAAACGATCTATCTGTCTGTCTGTCTGTCTTCTGATCATAAGTTATGTATATATAAGTATGGATATGATATGTATGTATGTATGTATGTATGTATGTATGTATGTATGTATGATGTATGAATATGAATGTATGAATGTATGTATGTATGTATGTATGTAGCATGTATATTCTTTCTGAGTTCTAATTATCAGGAATACATTTTTCATTAGTATACATTCATTGTTAATTAACATTGTGGCCACTACGGGTTTCTTATATAATTGCAACAATACTGATACATCCAAATTGTGCTCTGTCGCAACATCATCACCAGCTCTGATTTAGTCCACCAGCGTCATCATCAGTTCACAAATAATTCATATTTATATTTACAGATTCCAGTTCCTTTTGACGTCAGTTTCCATTAAAACGTTCCATTGCCGAAACTAACCAATCTTGGTTTTTTCCTCGTACATGACAATATTACAGTTTTTACCATTAACATTAAAGAATTTTCAGTTGACAGCTATATTAATCATGCACAAGTAAAAAAAAATTCAGTTGACAGCTACTACCTTGTCTGATAAAAAGTTTTCAATAAACAGCTATTACCATGAACTATGAAAAGTTCTGAATTTATTACCATTCACGAGAAAAAGGTGTTCATTCATTCGACAGCTATTGCCGTGCACGATAAAGAATTTTCAGTTGACAATTAACGATAAAAAGTTCTGAATCGAAAACTGTTACCATTTCCGAAAAAAGGTTTTCAGTCGATAACTATCACCATGCATGGCAAAGAATTTTCAGTCGAAAACTAGTACAAAGCATGATGAAGAATTTTCAGTCGAAAACTAGTACAAAGCATGATGAAGAATTTTCAGTCGAAAACTAGTACAAAGCATTATGTCGAATTTTCAGTCGAAAACTGTTACTATCGACGATGCAGAGTTCTGAGTCGAAAACTATTACAAAGCATTATGTCGAATTTTCAGTCGAAAATTGTTACTATCGACGATGCAGAGTTCTGAGTCGAAAACTATTGCCGTTCAAGAAAAAAAGTCGACAGCTATTACACAACGAAGTGTTAAGCTGGATGCGTAACCGAAGTTTCTGCTAAGTGTCAGTCTGCAGATTAATCGTCACATTGACGCTGTGACAGATATTATTTCATTACGGACACACGATTATCGAGCAGCTCATCTAATTTCGTTATGGCGAGGAGATTCGTCCCGCGGTTACCTCGTCTGCGGAAACATTATTACGTCATTCTTATAGAGGTTCAAATTGGTAGCAATACTGGGTAAAAAAGATGTGATGTAAAGGAATAATAAACAACAGTATACATCCATATACATACATAGCCATACATCTGTGTGTGTGTGTGTGTGTGTGTGTGTGTGTGTGTGTGTGTGTGTGTGTGTGCATATTCATATATTTATTCATCCACTAATACATATACAGATACAGGATAATAAAATATATAAAAGCAAATGTTACTAATAAGACTACCACTGCTGCTGCTACTACTACTACTACAACCACTACTACTACTACTACTACTACTATCAACTCTACTACAACCACTACTACAACGACCTCTAGAACTACCACAACAACCACTTTCCTTTATGACATGCACTATTAGGAAATAAACACATTTTCTGTTCATCTTTCTGTCAGGAATAGACTGCACACTTTAACTGAGTCACACTGCCCATCCTAGACGGGCTATTATCTTATTACTCATTTGCATAACGAAAGGTCATTGTTGGCTCTGTTCGCGTTGGTCATTATTTGCTTCGTTACCGCTGTCGGAATACGGACGAAACCTTTCGCCCCACAGACAACTTACCACCAATATCTGAGTGCTTCGTAAAATATACTTAGAAATTAATTGTAATTGCCGTTAATGTGCGTGCTATCAGTTACCGTAATGTGTACGTGTTAGAGACGGCTTTTAGTGCAGAGTAATTTGAGTCAGGTTATTTTTTTTTTTTTTTTTTTTTTAAATCTTTTTTTTTTTTTTTAAAGTGCTTTGTGTGGGGGTAGATTTCCTAACTTTCGAATGATGAAACGTACTGGTTAAGACTGGACAGTTCATAGTTAGATATACGAGATCGGAAAAAATAAAATAAATATTAATAAACAAATCAGTGAACTAAAAAAAACGAATTCACAAAAACAAAGCATACAAAAAAAAGGTTCAAAAATAAAAAAGATAAATAAATAAATAAATAAAGAGTAAATTCGTATGTTATTATCTAATTACATTAATATAAATATATATATATATATATATATATATATATATATATATATATATAAAAGAGAAAAGCTAAATAAAATTCAGTGATGGGTGACTAACTAATTACATACATAGCTAAATAAAATAAAAAAAAAACCTAATAAAACAACAACAACACACAAAAAAGCCACAACTAAATTCATTAATTTACAGACTCATTTAATGTATCTTGCTTTCATTTATCACCGTTTATTTTTCACTAACATTTTTATTTCCATTATGCCACTGTTTATGCCACTGTTTATGCCGCTGTGTACATACGACAATGGTTTTAAAGAAAACGTTTTGCGGAATGTTTGCATAAAATTTGACGCAACAATTAACTAATGGACTGCAGTTGATCTGTTATCGACGAACTATTCAGTTATTCGTCCTCCAGCAATCGAATTTCGTGCTGAAAATGCCAGCACAAACGGATCGTTAGTTTATTTGCAGAATGCAGGTGAATTCGGAAGACCCGATATTTTTTGTAACGATCTCTTTTAACCTATGATCTGTATTTCATTTGAGATTTTTTTTTTTTTTATTTTTTTTTTTTTTTTTTTTTTTAAATTATCTTTTAACGACTACTTTTAAAAGGGGAAGAATTTAATTACAGTACTGAAAGTGCCAACATAAACCAATCGTTAGTTTATTTGCAGAATATAGGTTAATTCAAACGACTCGATATTTTCTAACGATTTGTTTTAACCCTTGATCTGTGTTGCTGTTTTTCTTTTATACGACTCGTTCTGAAAGATGAAAGGTTTGACGACTGCGCCGAAACCACGGGCGCAAACGTAGAGTTAATTAATTTGTAAATTAGGCCTACGACCGAAGAACACACGTGACACGATATTTTGTAACGATCTTTTTAAACCCTTGATCAATTTTACCTCTTTTTGACGAGAGGCTCCAAAATTTATGCGATTTGAGCTAAAAAGGACGACTGAGATTTCTTTTTCTTTTCTTTTTTAAAAAAAAAAAAAAAAAAAAAAAAAAAACAGATAGAAAAACAGGGTCTGACTGGAAGCTGTTACGTTATTGATCGTTACTGCAAATCGTCAAAATGTGAACACGGCTTAACAAGAGTAGATAGAAGAGTTGCGGTGACACTAAGCAGAAACGTCTGAGTCTGTCAGTAAAAACTAAAGACTGGGATCGATACTGATGACAGAAGACAAATGTAGTCCTAACAAAGTGAAAACAATCCACCAGATATACGCTCAACGTCTGAGCTTCTAAATTAATAAAGACGCGCACTAGGAATGGTAAAGATATGTTCGAGTTAGTTACGTTACTCCTTTACTCGGTTACTTAATGACGTTCATTACAATGACAGCGGTGCTGTTTAAAGCATTAGTAATGATGAAAAAAAAAAAAAAAATTACAATAAAAAAAAATAAAAGATTGCGCAAATCTGGAAATGATGACATCATTCTTAGCTGCTTCGATCGATTCCATGCTCGTTCAAAATAAATAAATAAATAAATAAATAAATAAATAAATAAATGTAAATAAACTAAAGCAATAATTTGGTATATTTCCGTACCAGGTTAACAAAAATATACTAAATAAATAAATAAATAAATAAATATGTAAGTAAAATATACTAATTAAACATTAAAAATGAAAATAAATAAATAAATAATACAAGAATAAACAAACTATCGAAGACATAAAGAACAAATTTAAAAACAAAAATTTCAAAACCGTAGACGACTTCGTGTGTTTCCGTAATAAGGTTAAAGGTCGCGTCTTTATGACGTCAAAACAAATATTAACGTAGTAACACTAGTATCGTGTTTTAGTCTAGAATGATAACTGCTTATATTTGCTTTTATCTGGATTTACTGTTCAGTGAAAGATTTCAAGTAAAGGTGAGCCCTTGTATGTTAAATTAATTATAAACTTTATAAGTCTTTAAAATTTAATTTTCTCCGAAATCCTTTAAACATACATAAACACTAAATAAATCTATGGCTTTTCTTGCGTTACGGCTATTTTTGCTCTTGTTGCTTCTTTACTACTTCTTTTACTACTACTAGTACTACATCTGCGTCTACATCTATTACTAATATACTGTTAAAACTTATACCATTATATTTATTTTTACTTCAACTACCACTGCTATTATTACTAGTGTCACTCTTTTTATTATTATTATTATTATTATTATTATTATTATTATTATTATTCGTACTAATACTACTGCTGCTACTACTACAATTAACAACAATAATTATATTATTACTACTTCTACTACTACACCATTACTACTACTGCCACTGCTGCTTCTGCTGCTGCTGCTACTACTTTACGTAACAAACAACAAAAGGATGTTTTGACATGTTTCTTTAATCTGTTATTAACCAGCTGATTTATTAAGTCTTAATGACCATCAAACAGTCGACGCATCAAACAGTTGACGCTATCTTCGAGAAACCTTGAGACGTCTGTTCCCTTATTGCCGAGATAAACATGTTTTGTCTGACAGCTTCCCAATAACCGGTTCACAGCGCTTGACAGCTTCAGAAACCACGACCACAAGAAACATATCTTTTCTATGACGATATTAATTCCGCATGTCCTTCACGTCTGACCACTGTCCGAGTTTGTTTTGACCAGACCCCGCAAGGATTGAGTCGTTTTTGTTTTTCCGCACAAAAAGGGAGAGTTCGGAATCGATCGTTTGATGGATATTTATTTCCTTTCTGTCGCTGGCTTTTATAAATTTTTCTTCTTTTTCTTCTTTTGACCGGTGTTATTGTACATGATACTAGAGTGCGAATGCTTGTTAAGTATTGCCTTGTTCAGAGTATTTTTCTTGTAATCTCGATGAGATGGTAAATTCTGCAGAAGGTCGATATGATTAAGTCGACTTTTTAATCCTATTTTAGAAATGTGTTGATTAAAGATATATTATTATATATATATTTTTTCATAGAGGTCTTTCCCATTAGGTATCTGGAAAAGATTTATCAAGCGGTTGTTTTTACTTCGTATTTATTTCGTTTTATCTATACACATGCACATCAGAAATATTATATCATCTTGCACACTGTGTGTGTGTGTGTCTGTATGTCTGTTTCTCTGCATGCATATTTATGTGTGTGTGTGTGTGTGTGTGTGTATATAGGCATAACCTTGTATCTACGTGGGTGTTCATAATATACATAATTTATCATTATCGCTCGGTTTAAAGTAGTAACACGGATTTGTTTGTGTAGAGTAGCTTTAAGCATATATTTTACAAAATTTATACACACACTAAGTACTGACCAAAAACTGAAGTCTTTTCAATTTTGATTTCTTATAAAATCTTCTTCATTACCATTCCATTTCTGCTATTTCACAGCTATTTGGTTTTTTTTCTTTCTTTCATTATCTAAATTATTTTTGCCGGGTCCGCCATCTTGAACGCCCATGATGAACTCGCAAACTTAAAATCGATATTACCTTTTTGTATGTTGATATTTGCATTTCCATCTGGTTCCAAGATCAATACAAGTTCACATACCTGACGAAAGTCAATATACAAATTCATACCTCTATGGTGGTAAGTAAGATGGCCGTTTTTTTTTCGGGATGCTGACTTATGTCAGAAATAAAAAAGCAATTCTTTAAAACTAATATTTAGACATTACCGTAATCCGTGTAATCAGTGTTTTGAAATGACTGTGACATAATCAGTGGAGTATGTGATCACAATGCGACTGTTTGTTTGTTTATGCGGGGACATTAGTTCAGTTGACATGTTGGTATTGTGTTATTATTTTTTTTACTGGTGTCCATTTAGCTTTGTGTATACTTTAGTGCGTTCATGTTTGTATTCGGATATGTATGTAGTGTATATGCATGTAAGAATGTATGTGTGTTTGTGTGTGTGTTTATGTTTGTGTGTATTATTACATATATATGATTGTTATAAGTGTTTGTGTGTATCTGTGTGTATGTTTGTGTGTGTATATATGTATATATAATATATATATATAATATATATATATGTATGGATGTATGCATATAACTATGTGTGTCTATATATGTGTGTGTGTGTTCGTGTGTGTATGTGTGTGTATGTGCATGTACGAAGATAGGTATCTATGTATATACATTTATAAGGGTATAAATGTACACATATATTATAATTACACACGTGTGTCATTTTATTTACGTAATTAGACACAGAAAAGCAGCTGTATAGCGTTGATCACTAAATCTATAAATAATTTAAAATATAAACGAAGTACAACAAGAGTATATTAAGACAGGCACGGTGAAAGTATCGGGTTATAAGCATACCTTAAACGATAATCGATACAGTAACCACAGCAACAGATAAACAGGAAATATGTATGTTCAGTGAGGCGTTACCTTTCTGCTAAAACATGAATGAGGGATCAACGTAAACTGTTTATAAGACTGTAAATTGCGCTGTCGATGAAAACGTGGTGAAAGTGTCGCCATGGGAGTACGTTTACCTTTTTGTTGTCGTATGCTTTGACGGTTTAAAAACTATTTTATTATTATTATTATTATTATTATTATTATTATTATTATTATTATTATTATTATTTTTACTTTCTGCTATAATTAATTAGAAACGTCATGTTTGGCAGGGAGCTTATTTTTAACTTTATGCCTTAGTTAATGAGAAAGGTCATGTTTGGCAGGGAGCTTATTTTTAACTTTATGCCATAGTTAATTTGGAAACGTCATGTTTGGCAGTGACCTTATTTTTAGCTTTCTGCCATAGTTAATGAGAAACGTCATTTTGGCAGGGAGCTTATTTTTAACTTTCTGCCTTAGTTTATTAGAAACGTCATGTTTGGCAGGGACCGTATTTTTGAAGATGGACTACCATAGTTAATTTGCAACGTCATGTTTAGAGTGGAGCTTATTTTTGAAGATAACTTGCACTATCATGTATAGAAGGGAGCTAATTTCTGAAGGTGGAATGTCAGTTAATTTATTACGTTATGTTTGGCAAGGAGCTTTATTTTTAAAGATAGACTGCCATAGTTAATTTATTACGTTATGTTTGGCAAGGAGCTTATTTTTAAAGATAGACTGCCATAGTTAATTTATTACGTTATGTTTGGCAAGGAGCTTTATTTTTAAAGACAGACTGCCATAGTTAATTTGTAACGTCAAGGATGCTTATTGAAGTCAGAGCGTTCATATATGGCCAAATGAGTCAGTGCTTCTTGTATCATTCCCTCGATATATTTCCCGTTCCAGCTTTGCTCTTGTGATTAATGCTCGTGGTATAAGTTATACTGCCATGCTCTTTTCGTTTTCTGTTCTGTCTGTCTTTCTTTTCTGGGAGATTTTTCTCACGTTGTTATAATTCTTTTTTTTTTTTTTTTTTTTTTTTTTTTTTTTTTTTTTTTTTTTTATTTTCTATTTTGTTGTTATTGAACCTGAAAAAAAAAAAAAAAAAAAAAAAAAAAAATACATAGACAATAATAATAATAATAATAATAATAATAATAATAATAATAATAATAATAATAATTACAAAAAATAAAAATAAAAATAACTTCCTTAAATAGTAACGAGAAATATATATATATATATACCGGAAAAAAAAAAAAAAAAAAAAAAAAAAAAAATAACCCCTCAAAAAACCCAACAACAACACCACAACAAAAGAACAAAGGGTTAGATTTCTATAAATGTTTTCCATTTCCTTAAACGGTGAAGTGCTGGGAGAGAAAATTACGTGAAAGGTCTTTTCTTTATTTAGACCATTTAATCTCGCGATTTGACGTCATTATTGAGTGTACTTTTTCACACGAAACAGAAACAGTATTAGCACCGACGAACATGGTATTTTCTAAATGACGTGGGTGGGTTTTGAAATATTTCAGATTAATTGCCAATCTCATCTATCAGTCTGAGAATCTCTTTGTTTTAAAGAAGGGTTTTTTTTAAGACTGGAAGGTTCCGGGTTCGTTTACTATGACTGAAATCCATGTGGGAAATTTTTATTTTATTTACATACATACATACATACACACACACATACATACATACATACATACATACATACATACATACATACATACATACATACATACATACATACACATTGTCTATGTGTAGAGTCTAATCAGACGTACATAAGACAGAGTATATCAACAATCCTAAACTACATTCTCGCCAGGTTTCCCACAAAAAATAGATGCACCCAAAAATGACGAAAGACAAAGAACGGCGTGCTTCGTAGGAAGCGATGATCACCTTCGGTTGTTGAGAAACTTTTTTTTAAAGGTTGTCTCATGGCCGAACGGTAACATCGTCCGAATGGGTGTCATACGTTCGAGTCTCGTCAGCGGCATCTGACGGGTTTGTGAGGTTGTGAGGTTGTGACTGGACTTTGTCCTCCTGCGCCCGTGCGTTCCTGAATATTTTCTATGTGCAGAGTCTAATCAGACGTACATAAAACAGAGAATATTCAAGTCTAAAGTACATACTTGGTTTTATATATATATATATATAGTTCTTCAACCTTCAGCGAATTTATGCACGTTTCAATTTGTTAATTAATTATGTTTTAATAATTAATTGATAATTTTAATTTTGATTTTATTAGACTAATTTTTTGTTTGTTTACATTCACATTTTGTACGTATACATACAATCAGACAGAAAAAAGAACAGACATCTACATGGACAGTTAGACAGAGACAGAAATAGATATACAGACACATGCAAGTTTTTAAGACACGTTTGCGTATGTTTGTTTGACTTTATGTATGAATACTTTACGTGTAGATATGATTGTTCAGGCTGTATGCATCGATACTTAGGCTATACATATATATATATATATATATATATATATATATATATATATATATATGTGTGTGTGTGTGTGTATGTGTATGTATGTATGTGTGTATATATATATGATCTGTATACGAAGAACACGACATTCAATTACCCACTGATTCAGACACGTTAACGAAACACGACTTCAGTTAATATCTATCCTTTTCTGTTTGACTACATTGGCTTCACAAACCAAATATACTCACATAATCTTAATGACGTCTGCGCTGATTAGTGCAAATTACTTCGATAGCTCGCCGCTACAAAATACTTTTATAATTACCCGCTAAAGCCATTAGGTTGTTTGCAGGAAATCGCACAGGCCAGTGAGCAATGAATAAAACATTAAATGCTGGTTGGCGTGTGTGAGAAAGAGAAATTCCGTGTGGAAACAGTGGAAAAATGGAAGCTTTTAAAAGTGTGAGAAAAAAAAATGTTATGGACAGTTTCACTTGCCGGTTGTTCAGATGGTGTTAATGAAGAAGAAGAGAGAGAGAGAGAGAGAGAGAGAGAGAGAGAGAGAGAGAGAGAGAGAGAGAGAGAGAGAGAGAGAGAGAGAGAGAGAGAGAGAGAGAGAGAAGAAGAAGAAGTAGAAACAATAATAATAGAATGAATGAATTAATGCATGTTTGTTTAAAGTCATAAAACATTCAATTATTAACGTTTTCTTAAAATTAATAATAATTACCGGCTTTATGTAGCAGTAAGATACTTTGTGTAATCTAGCACCTTATCATAGACATGACTGAAATACCAAAGCGTTTTTCACTATAAAATGGAAAGGGAAAGAGACTAATGGAATTAAGATATTTAGAAATAGACAGATAGACAGAAAGAGGGATGGATGAGCGGATGGATGGATGAATCAAGAGATAAATAAATAATACCAGGTATTTAACAAATAACAGCGTAACGTGTTAGGAACAGAGCAGTACTACGATAGGAAAATGTTAGATATTGATTTACAACGGTTTTAGAAAACATCTGGAAATAAACTGAAATGTTTCAAAACAGATTCTTAAGCTCCTCACGCGATAGAACTGACAGTCCGAGCAACACGCAACAAGTAATTTATCTACACCATTTCAAATATCTCGTGTCGTGTTCTTAATTCTCTCTCTCTCTCTCTCTCTCTCTCTCTCTCTCTCTCTCTCTCTCTCTCTCTCTCTCTCTCTCTCTCTCTCTCTCTCTCTCTCTCTCTCTCTCTCTCTCTCTCTCTCTCTCTCTCTCTCTCTCTCTCTCTCTCTCTCTCTCTACACGTAAGTATGTATGTATGGTTGTCTATAACTTACATGTATATATGTATATTTACCGGTCTGTTATTTTTGTAATACTTATGCTCAGTCAGTCTAGAAGTGTGTGTGTGTGCTGTGGTTCTGGGACTGACAATTATTAGTATTTGAAGCACTCTAGAGAAAACGAGATCGAATCAAGACAAGCTGATAACACTTGTACTTGAAAAACAGATCACAAGGGGTTACAAGTAATGGTTTCCAAAAGTACTACAAGAACCACCGGGAGATATAAACTGCCTGGAAATAAAAAAAAAAAAAAAAATAATAATAAAAAAATAACACAAACCGATTGTAGGTAATTAAAGTTCCCATTTAGACGAAAACGTATCGTGAAGAAAATCCATTGAGGCTAAGACAGAGAAACTGGTGAAAAGAGACAGAGAAAGATAGAGAAAAAGAGATAGATAGATAGATATAGATAGATAGAGAGAGAGAGAGAGAGAGAGAGAGAGAGAGAGAGAGAGAGAGAGAGAGAGAGAGAGAGAGAGAGAGAGAGAGAGAGAGAGAGAGTGTATGTAGTTACGTAAACTACTACTAATAATAATACTGTTCATAAGAAGTTTTTCTGCTGATGCTAGTACACTGCCGGTCTGTGTGTGTGCGTGTGTGTGTATATATGTGTGTGTGTCTGTGTTTGTATATGGGTATATATGATAGTTAATATATCGTCAATTTATTTTTTACTAAATACCTTTCAAACAATGTACACCCATTTCAAGTACTCACAAAATCAATGTCTAAAATTATTACGTTCTCCATCCATGGAATGTATTCGGTCTTTGTTATTAAAATGAATATGACGCTGATAATTACAATGATACTGATGATAATGATGACCATAGTTCTACTGATATTGCTGATGATGGCGATAAAGGTTTTAAATGACGACGAATTGTTCAAAATCAGACAAAGCAGCGTGAATATCCTGATATCTTTCAGCTGCTTTTACTCTTGAGGCTGAAATGACGTCACTCAGTTGTACGTTTTAAATAATTTATCGACACGACACATAGAACCTGAATTAACGAACTGTTTTATACACAGCCGCACGAAATAAGCGAAACTATCCTCACTATGTAGAAAAACTACTGCTACTACTACTACGATCATCACCACTACTACTACTACTACTTCAATTACTACTACTACTGCTGCTGCTGCTGCTGCTACTACTGTTACTGTTACTACCTCTTGTATTACTGATGTTATTACTAGAATTATTAGTACAAAAATTAATACTGCTGCTGCTACTGCTGCTGTTGCCGCTGCTATTGTTATCGCTGCTATTACTGCTACTGCTACTACAACAACTACTGGGTTGCTGTTGCTATTGCCACTGCTGCTACCACTACTACCACTTTTACTGCTATTGCTGCTACTACAAGCCTACCATTGTTACTGTTACAATAATTCCACTGCTGTTGCTATGGCTGTGGTTGCTGCTAGTGCTATTATTACTGCTAATATTGCTGTTACAACAACTATTACTATGGCCTGTTATTACACGCACATCATTAACAACACTGATGGTAAACGAAGACCCACAAATGAAACAGGCAAAAATAAACATATAATTAAAAAAAAAAAAAAAAATAAGCAGATAAATCAATAAATAAGCAAATAAATAAATAAATAAATAAACAGATAAATAAATAAACAAAAAAATAAATAAATAAAAAAAAAAAAATAAGCAGATAAATCTATAAATAAGCAAATAAATAAAAAAATAAATAAATAAATAAGCAAATAAATAAATAAATAAAAATACGTCAGTGATTACGTCTATCAGATAAGCAAATAAATACAAAAATAAATAAATAAATAAAAAAATACGTCAGTGATTACGTCTATCAGAATGATCAGTGTAACGATATAAAAACAATACAGTGCTATATAAGGCATATGATAAGATTATAGGCATAAATAAACTTTCTCTTGTTACGTGCAAGATAATCTGATGAAGCAGTTAACCATATAATTGCATTAACTGTTAACGATGAAACAATGCTTAGTACTAACAGAAGACAAAAACTGAAGGAAGAAAGGTAATAGTAAGAAAATGCTAACGATAATTTTTCTTACGTTTTAATTTTTGTTTTAATACAAGTACCACTGTTAGTATTGCTGTTACTGTAACGACTACTACTACTACTACTACTACTATTATTATTATTATTATTATATCTACTACTACTGCTGCTACTACTACTGCTACTACCACTACCTTTACTACAACTACTAATACCCCAATTAAAACTATTAATAAAACTACTATTACTACTATTACTATTGCTACAACTACTATTTCTGCTGCTACCACTACAACAACTACGACTGCTATTACTACTACTCCACCACCACTAAAAGCTTTGACCATTACTACTATTGCTACCATTATTACTATTACAACCACCTCAGAAGTTGGCTATTAAAACTCACGAATTAATAATTCATCATTTCATTTATTAACTGACGACCAAAAAGATAGTATTAACTCATTACTTCATGGACAGGAGAGAGAGAGAGAGAAAAAAATAATAAATCTTGCTTAGACAAAAATCATCCACGAAACCAAACTCCTCAGACTGATGACATTTTGACCAATCAATCACGGCTCGCGGGTTGGAACGGGATAATAGGCGCGGAAGTGAATCGATACTGCGAGCACGACCGGCCTCTAACGAATGCTTGGCTTTGTATCTGTGTTCCACGCTTTAATCATTGTGATTTGAACTCGCCAGGATGTCTGAATGGCGCAAGTTCGCTGGGATGGCTTGATCGATGGAATCATATTTTGTGGCACTGAATTAGGAGTTGTGTAAAACTGAAAAGTGCCTTCAGCTGAATCAATATTTTATTTAATCTGGTATAGATGGTCGATGTGATGGTATTTTGCGACTGTTTCTGTCAATGAGATGGCATGACTCACGGCGGCAAGTTTTATTTTCGTTTTGTTGTTAAAAAGATGCGGAGTTTATTTCGTTTCGTTTTTTTTTTTTTTTTTTTTTTTTTTTTTTTCCCCACACGTTCTTCCTAGTTCTTTCGTTTTGTTGTTAAAAGGTGCGGAGTTTATTTCGTTTCGATTTTTTCCCATTTTTTTTTCCTCCACACGTTCTTCCTAGTTCTTTCATTAAGGTTTTTTGTGTTCTCTATTTTAGTATTTTTTTTTCTTCTAAAAATGTTGGATTGTTAGTATTCCGATATAGAAATTAAATAGCACAGTAATAATAACAACAACAACAACAACAACAACAACAACAACAACAATAATAATAATAAAAAAAAAATAATAATAATAATAATAATAATAATAATGATATGTTAATTACGGTGTTAAAAAAGAAAATACTATTGCAAGTACGAATATCTATATTTATGTTTTAGATAAACATATTATTATTTTAGTGTGTTTGTGTTAAAACAGATAACAATAACTAAATACGTGTATTTAACTGAAGAAAAAAAAAAGTTATTACGTTCACAAATAAGTAGCAACGTTATAAAAAAAAATATGAAATTCAGTAGAAAAAATCAGAATAGCAAGAGAATGGCATAACATAAAATAAAATGACTCTGTTCAATGTAATTCAAATTGATAAATGAGAAAGAGAAATCAACAAAGTAATAAAATATAATAGAAATATCGATTTTCTAGAATATGCATTAAATAAGCTCAGATTAATATTTCGTCATTTCACTAAGTTAAACACATCGTAAAAAAAACCCATCCAAAAATCCCGCAAGAGTAACAACAAAACTGTAACCATTTTTCTTTTATTATTATTTTCTTTTATGTTTTGGTTGTTTTATTTAATTTATTGCTAATTATATTTCGTCTTTATTTATTATTCATGACTACATTTAGCTGATTTTTTGTTTTGTTTTTTAAACATGATGGGTAACTCAGACATTATTATTTACTCAAAGAAACACACACACACGCATAAACATACATAAACATAAATATATATATATATACACACACACACACACACACACACATACATACATACATACACACATACATACATTAATACATACACACATTCATATATACACACATACCTACCTACCTACCTACATACATACTACTTACATAAATACATATATACATACATACATACATACATACATACGAGCAGATACTGATAGGCAAAGACGCACATACAGACAGATAGATGTCAAGAGATAAATGGAGACAGACCGAGCTGTAGATGTACACTCAAATACGTACATAACTGAATATGCAGATAAATATATAAATCAAAAACACACGCACACACACACAGACACACGTATATTTATACATTTGTATAAATAAATTATCCGCTTATTAGACCTACGTATTTTACTCTCTCTCTTTTTTTTTTCTTTTTTTTTTTCATTTCTACACAACCTCCGCTATTTTCTTCTTTCCTTTAAACACATTTCTTCAGTTAATTCATTAAAGTTGAGTAAATGTCTCTTTCCCAACACTCGACTTTCTCGCCTCTAACCTGCTAACCTTGTCACTGTTTCTGAGTCCAACTAAATGTTTTTATCACACTTTCTCCACTTATCTGTTTATTTATACGTTTTCTGCTTTAATGGATTCTTGACCAGCCCCAGATATCGTAATAATTGTTGTCGACAACAGATCTGAAAGGAAAAGATACCATTTTAATCACGTTGGAGGGCCTTTTTTAGTTTTATTTTATTCGGTGTAATGCAACAGAGATGTTTTATTGTAATTTTATATTTTCTTCCGTTGGACATTTTTATTTGCTTCGGATGCTTAAATTCGGCATTGAAAGATTTTATTTTGCGGAAAAGGTAATAAGACATTTATTTTAATACAATTCACTTCGTTTATTTTGCTTTTTTTACGATTTCTTGCTTTTTTTTTTTTTTTTTTTTTTTTAAATGTCTGTAAATGCTTTTACAGATATGCTCTTGAAATGCTTATATGTATGTATGTATGTATGTATGTATGTATGTATGTATGTATGTATGTATGTATGTATGTATGTATGTATGTAAGTATGTATGTGTGTATGTATATATGTAGATATACATTAGACAAATATATATATATATACACACTTGAGAATATAGAAATACATAAATAGATACTGTTTTAGTTGTTTACGATCTAAAATGTCAAAGTGTTAATTATGTTTATAGATTGTTGACCTACTTCATTTTTTTTTTTTTTTGATTGTCTTCTTCAGAATTTATATTATTATTTAAGTTGAAAGAATACATTCTGGGAAAGTAGTTATTACAACCAAAAAACAAAATAAATATAAAAAAGTAAAGTGGAAATGGTTAACATCAAATATAAATAAATTTAAGAAAATAAAAATAAAAATAAATACATAAGTAAATAAACAAACAAACAAATAAATAAAAAAATAAATATTTTTGTTTTATATAAAAATTAAAAACAGAACATAAATTAAGATGGTAATTGTTCATTTATAATCATTTTTTAATTACTTAATCTTCATTAACGTATATCTTCAATTTTTTTTTTTTTTTTTTTTTTTTTTATTCTGTAACAACCAGTAACAAATACAACAGAAACATCAAACGTTTAACACAAAGAAACCTTAAAAGTAATTTCATTACTTTTTGTTATTTTTTTCATTCAGTATACCGGACACACCAATGAGTGATGTCCAAACAATTAACTCAATATCCCCTACGATCGTGCGCTTTAGGAAAACAAATCTTTATTTTTGTCCTCCAACCCTTCAACCATGAGAACTTGACGTTCTCAGAAACCACTGGCGAGGCAAGAAAAAACGTTTGCCAAGCTTGTCTATCGAGTCAGCACAGTGCCGCATGAACGAAGCGCTCCTTAATTAACTCGTGAATACATCACGTCATTTGTAAATCTGCGATCGAATCCGGATAACGCCATCAAGCCTCGAGAGTCGCTCGTTCGGAGATTAATGTCCGGCAAGATGAGAGCGATTACTGAGAGGCATGAAAAAACACACACACACACACACACACAACACACACACACACACACACACACCTTGATAACACTTCATCATCAGACTGCAGAGGCCAAAGTCTGGGCCCTCTTGCAGTCTCCGTCAAGCGTAATAAATTCCCATACAGCTTGATGGGATCGATGTAAAGAAAGGTATTGATTTATTTTCATTTAAAGTATTTAAAGATCGACGCCATTAACTGTATCGTCCAAGCCAGGAACGCTGTTGTTAGTAGCAGAGGGTTTTTTTGTGTTTTTTTTTTGTTGTTGTTTTTTGTGTTTTTTTCGTTTTTGTTGAGCGCATTGCGTGACTGCGGTTTTCGTAGACAGTTTTGGGTTGATTCTAAAGAGGGTTTATTTCTGATTTCTGATATCAGAGATTCAGTTGCGTATAGTATATAGATATAGATAATATGATTTGTCATTTTTTTTTTTTTTTTTTGATTAAATGCGTTTCAGTTCTCAAAGATTGAATTATAAACATTAATTTTCCCCTTTTATTCTTTTATTCTTTTTCTTTTCTTTTTTGAAACTTTTTTTTTTTTTTTAATTTAAAAGAATTCTCATTTTTGTCGAATACGTCTATTCAGTGACTTCGCATCTAACTTTTCTTTCCATGGTCTTTCCTAAGAAGTGCATTTATGTTATAATGTATATTTCTTTGAGTTCAACGTTTAAACCGTAATGCTGAAGATACAAATATTGCGTGGTTTTAATCTATCGTTATGTAGTGCAATTTCATTTTCTTTTCTGCTTATTAGAAAAGTTCTATTTAGATTCTTTATTAAAATACATCTTCCTTATTTCCTTTTCAAGTCGCTTTTGTCTACCATTTTCTTTTCTTTTTTTAATTCCTTTCTTTTGTTCTTGCCTTTCTCTGCAGTTTCTGTAATATGATACGTTCTTGTAATCTAATAGGAAACCCAAAGTCTGTATTAAATCAGATATTCTTAGCAACTCAAAATCAATAGCATTAAAGTACAAGGTGTTCGTATACAGATAAGCATATTTACCTAAGTAGGAACATAAAGGCAAGTAGTTAATGTACTTCCAGACTGATCAGCAGATTTTCCTGAAGATATATTTCCTCCATAATCACCTGGCGTTACAACCATGTAACATAAATCCATGGCAACATGCGAAGATGACTTTTTTCTCTCTTCCATCTTAGTCTGGATTTGAAATTCAAATCGATTATGGCAGCCATTTTTCTATCCAGCCATTTTTATTTATATGACAGGTGGAAATAACATGACTTTATGGAGACTATCCCAAGCTCGTAAAACTCTGCAATCAGGCAAACGTTGGTGCTTTTTATCGTCCTGATACGAGCCGTGCGGGAACCGCAGCTGTGCGTTTCATACAAAAGAGCCTGAGATTTGGATTCGTGTACGTAAACACTTTGTTTACTTTACTCCGTCTGAATGCAGAGCCAACTTTATTACCGTTTAGCATCTAAACCTTTCCTCAACTAACTCAATACACGATCATTTTTTTTTTTTTCAGAAATAATTTATACATTAACGAGGGCCAAATAAAAAAAAAAAAAAAAAAAAAGTTCTTCCATTCTTCCAGATGATGGCACTGAAAGTACTTTTTCAAGCTTTGAATTAATCTTAAAAAAAAAAAAAAATTTTTAAGAAAAGAAAGAAAAAGTCATCAAATTCGCAATGTACGGTTGATTATGCTGCAACGTAGACTAAGCAGATCAGAAGACTATTCTTCCAGATGATAACAATTGAAAGTAGATTTCAAGCTTTAAATTAGACTAAGAAATAATTCCTCGAATTCGCTGTTCGATAGATTATGCATCAACAGGGAATAAGCAGATCAAAAAAGCTATTCTTCCAGATAACAGTAACTGAAAGTACAGTTCATGTTTTGAATTATGCTTTAAAAAATTCATCAGATTCCCAATATATACAGTAACACAGACTTAGATGAAGTACCTTTCACGTTTAGACTTAAATTGAAATATCTTAATAGAACTGGTTAATAGTGTTACATCTCTAACCATAAGGTCAGAGGACGGATTGGTCTCTGAAGATACACATACTGAAGAGAATATCATGTGTGTATACACACAGACAAACACACACACACACACACACTCACAGTAAGCTGTTTCATATAGTTCTTTGACGTTGAGTATCAATGGAAAAGAACCATGTGTGTACAGGGTGCGGTCCTTGTTCCATCTTATTTAGAAGTAATTGCCGCAAACGCAAATATATATTCATACATATAATACGCAAACAGAAACGGCATACCATACATACATACATGCACACATACATACGCATACACAACCATAAACACACGTATTAATTCTCTCATACTGTCATGCACAGTTCTGCCATAAACTTAGGCAAACAATCCAGACTTCATGCTGTACGTAATGTAATATACGCTAGAATGACTGATGAACTGTGAACCTTATCAGAAGATTCATTATTCATAACGCTGGGGTTAAAATCTTTATTTCTGTGAAGCAAGGATTAATAGAGACCAGGCTGGATTAAGCTGTTTGTATTTCCCAGAGGAAATTACTGCTATGAAACCTCACTGGGGACTGAATACTATACACGAGGCCTTTCAAATAGCTGTAGTGACCCGCGTTATTATCAGTTCATAACAGCTGTTGTGTAACGAATTACTTTCAGCGTTGTCTGGTAACATTTTGTTATGGCTTAAATAAACACGAACCTCTCTGTTAGCCATTATGCTACATGTATATGTGTATGTGTGTCTGTGCGTGTGTGTGTGTGTGTGTATATATATATATATATGTAAACACACACACACACATACACCTACCTATATACACACCTGCCTACATGAACGCATATACATACATCTATACATACGCTCACATAAATATTATATACATACACACATACATACTCATATAAATGCATACATTCAAACAGACAGACAAACAAACAAACATACATACACACACACACATGTACATATACATACATACATACATGCATACATACAAACATACATACATACTTACATACATACATACATACATACATACATACATCCATCAGATTTTTAAACAGCTGAATCAGAGATTATTCGGCAAACAAAATGGCTAACTCAGCTTTTATCAATTTGTGTCCCTATGTCTACAATGGAAAAATACACTGTACATCTGCTTCCTGTGAAACTAATTATTAATATTCTGTCATGCGGGACGCGTTAATGTAACAGGAGTATTGACGATTCTGATGGTGAAACGCAGCTCAAAGTTGGTGTATTAATAATCGTATATCGGAAATAACTATTATAGACTAAAGTTGTTTAGTTTCTGCAATTGTTTGTTATTGCAGATGTTGTCCTCTTGTTGTTACTGTTGTTCATATTATTATTTTATTACTGTTGTTTTGTTTTTCTTGTTATGATGATGATGGTGTGGTAATAATGGTGTAAAGATATTTTTTCGGATGAAAAAGCCAACAGCAATAACAAAAAATCAAACAAAAACAACATCAACAAAAAACAACAACAACAACAACGACAAAAAGCAAAAACTGTAGTACTTATATAAACCTAAAAACACAATAAAGAAATAAAACAACAATAGCAATAATTCAAACAATTCAAGACCTTCACAAAAGTGAGGTCTAAAGCTTCAGTTTTGATATAACAAAATAACATTTGGCGTTTATCAGAATAATTATACCACTGGGAAATACAGGTCATCAGTGCTTAATTTTGTCCTAGCATGCATTAATATAATAATAATAATAATAAAAAGAAGAAGAAGAAGAAGGAGGAGGAGGAGGAGCAGGAGGAGCAGTAGGAGCAGGAGGAGCAGGAGGAGCAGGAGGAGCAGGAGAAGACGACAATAAATGAAGCTGACGTTGCAGTAGCAGAAAGAAAACTGTCGAGAACCAGACGTGCTGGACTAGCGATGTAAAGACGTCGCTGACACGACTGTGGTAGAACGCAGACTAACATCCTCTTCTTCCTGAAGTGAGCTCAGTCACAACGGATCAGTTGATCTGAACGACGTCCTGCCGCGGACGTTTTCATTTCCTCGTCATGACTCAGTCTTCAAAGGATAGGAAGCATGTTGTATTGATTGCAGCCTTTGTGAGGCCTGGCGCGGTGCTGTGGTTGAAGGATGGGTAAAAGAAAAAAAACATTCGTTGAAAGACAGACAGACAGACAGAAAGACAGAAAGACAGAAAGACAGTCAGACAGACAGACAGACAGACAAGCAGACAGTCAGAGAAGACTGAATTCATTGATGCTTTAGTTTTGGTTGTGTACTGAAAATAATAATGTTTTGCTTTATAATTAATTATTTGATTATTTATTTATTTATTTATTTACTTACTTACTGTTTTACTTACTTACTTGCTTACTTATTTACTTATTTATTTATTTGCAAACAGCTGTAACAACAACAAATCAACAATAATAATATCTAAAAAACACAGCATGTGCAACAGCAACAATAACAGACAGAAAAGAATAAAAGAAGAAAATAACAACACGTACATACATTACAACAACAGTAATATTAAGAAAAAAACAACACAACATTAAGAACGACAAAAGCAACTATAATAATAAAATCACGAAAAAAAACAAGAACAACAACTCCAAATCAACAACAGTAATGCCAGCAATAAGAATGTGAGAAAAAAAAAGTGTAGCAACAACAATAACAAAAAGCAACAGCTATAACAAACTACAACAACAACAACAACAACAACAGCGAACAAACAAAACTAACATGCTTATTAACATCGATAAGTTATGGCTCGTTTCCAGTTTCCCCGATGCGTTTAGGATTACGATGAATTAATTATGCGACTGGTTTTGGAAAAAAGCCAGCACACGTTTTTGCTGTTTGGCCATTGTGTGTGTGTGTGTGTGTGTTTATGTGACAAAAACGTGAACGATCAGTCACAGACGAAACACCTTGTCAGATTCTCTGACTAATCCGTCAGAACACGCGAGAACGTACGATTCACTTGGATCACCGGAGAAAGGCTGAAGCTGTTTTAACGAATACAGACACACGTCAGTCTAACGACAGCAGAGTATGTTAATGAGTTCGTCTGCGTCCGAAGTATTTCAAATTTCAAGTTCAGTGGGTTTAAGGTGGGAAGGTCTGATTCAAATGTTTTGCAAAAACAAAAAAAAAAAAAAAAAAAAAAACAATAATGAAAAAACAACAATTATGAATCATGTCAGTGTCTGAAGAATCTGTTTATTCATTTTTTTTTTTTTTTTTTTTTTTTTTGGAAGAAAGGTGTCCTGATATGTGTTGAATATGTTGTATTAAATTAAAGGTGTACGGTTGAAACACGTATTTTACAATTGTTATCACTAAGATAAGCATTCTTCACGATGATTAAGACACACTGATTCATTTTTCAGATATGCACACTTCTAATTATATTATATAATTATCCTTATCCATCCATCTGTCTGTCTGTCTGTCTGTCTATCTATCTACCTATTTATCTATCTATCTGTATGTCTGTCTTTTTATCTATTTGTCTTTCTATCTCTGTATGTCTGTATATGTATGTATGTAACACAATCTTTTTGTATGCACATGCGAATGCATGTGTAAAATGTATGCTTGTATATATATGTATTTATGTATGAACTCATGCATGTTATGTGCGTGGGTGAATGAATGAGTGTTAATCTCTAACACCCAATAAACAGTCAATGCAGTTTCGTTTGATACTAGGGCGTCATAAACGACTTCATTCGTTCATTCATTCATTCATTCATTCACTCTTCCTATGCAACAATGAAGCAGTTTTTACGTTTTAAAGTGACAAATGTACCAGAGGACTCGTTCAGAGACCTCTATCGGCTACAAAGATGAAGCTTTTATTTGAGGTAACACTGACGGGACAGTAAAAACGATGTCTTTGATTTACTGCTGGGAAATATCGACTGACAAGTAACACAACAGAATACGTCTGTGGCTAATAAAACAGAATGAAGTGAAATGAAGTGTAATAAAATAAAATTAAGTGAAATGGATGGAGGTTAAGGGAAGTAATGACACTCCAGATAGCTTTAGTTAATTTTGAAGTGTGAATCTAATGTAATTAGAAATAAATGTACTTATACACATATATTCATGCAGAGATACATGCATACATACATACATAATATATACTTTCATTCATATATACATGCATACATACATAGATACATTCATTCATATATACAAATATAACCTTCATTCATTAATAAATACATACATTCATTCATAATATATATATATATATACATATACACACACATGCATACTTAGATACATACATACTAACATATACATACATTTAATTAATGCATATAATAACATTATATCAATAACCTTCATTCAAAAAAAAAAAAAATAATAATAAAATAATAATAAAATAATAATAAAAAAAATAATAATAATAATAAAAATAAAAATACTAATAAAAAAATAATAAAAAAAAAAATATATTTTTTTAAAAAAAATTATAAATGAAAAAAAAAAATATACAATTTTTAAAAACATAAATTATATTTAAAACACAGACACAGATACAGACACAGACAACACAGACACAGACACCAAGCAGTCTATTTTTATCATTTTTATCAATATGACAAACGCCGTCCACGCGTCTGCGTACATTTGGAACACGACGTCATCAAAACACCGTCAAAGGATGTTTACGATTTGTCCATTTTCATTCCAGGAAATCTCTGGTTTCTAAATAATATGAATGTGTGTTATTACTACCGCTAATGGAAAGTTACTTAGTCGAGTGTCGCCTGAAGCGAAGCTTTACTTCTGGCATTCAGGTGGCCATTGGTTGGGGCGTAATTAGCTACCTAGATCCAGTCATGTATGATTCAGTTTCAAAAGCAAGGCATCAATATATATATTTTTTTTTTCATTTTTTTTTTTTTTTTTAACAGCATAATGTATCTGAATGAGACAGAAGAACGTTCTCAATGTTTTTGTTTTGTTTGTTTTGTTATGTTATGTTATTCTAACTGGGGCTCGTCCATTACTGCTTGGTGTTGTTTTGAAATAACACATAAGTAACCTGGTCTTGAAGGTTAAATACCTTCGAGGCATCTTTCTGTGATATTTTTATTAGCTGCGACTAACGTATATTAATATGTGAGAAGAAATGCTGCAGAGTGATGTATAAATAGCTAGATATTTTAAGAAGCTAGACTGTATTTGTGAAGGTTTCGTCTAATTTAAATCTGTATATATATAAATAATATAATGTATGTCTGTACGTGTGTAGAGGTGTCTATATGTGTATATAAATCCGGTTGTTTATGTAAGTGTAATTACATCTGTTTGTGTGTGTGTGTGTGTGTGTGTGTGTGTGTGTGTGTGTGTGTGTGTGTGTGTGTGTGTGTGTGTGTGCATATATGTACACTGCATTGATGACCGTATTTATATATATTTGTATGTCATGTATATCTCTGCATATAGATATGTACGTATATAACTGTTTATTATACGTCTAAGTAAGTATTCATCAAAGGTGTTTTTATCCTGATTTGTAACTGATGTGAGATCCGTTCAAAGTTTCCTCTATACAAACGCCAATGTAAAAACAGTGTTATGAGTTAATTTGAGATCACTGCACAAACCCCCAAAGAAACTAAGGCATACGTGACGCAATGAACCTTTTACAAAATGAAATTTTGGTTAATAAAGCGACAAATCTTGTTAAATTGTTTAGATTAATATCGTGTACAATGTCTCCTTTGCGTCATCGATGAAATATAAAACAGAAAAAGTTAGAATACTTCTGACGTGTTTCATCTGTGTAGTGCATTCTCCAGAGATAGGACAAGAAGCAAAGCAGCTCTTGTGTGTTTTAAATGCAGTACATGTTGAATGAATTGGAAATAACAATGACCGATTTAAAAGATGTGTATTTTAAAACCAGTTTGCTAGAAAAGTAATGGAGATAACAGAATACAATTTAAAAAAAAAAAAAAAAAAAAAAAAAAAACCATTAAATTTTATAATTTGTTTTAAATGCTGTAGTTTTCAAAAAACTCTATATTTTAAATGGAGTTATAAATTCAGTTTATCTTTGTCAAATGTAATGTGTTTGTGTGCGCGTGTGTATACATACATACATATACATACATATACACACACATACGTTTGAACATAGTAAATCTATATATTTTATAATAATAGGCGTTGAAAATCTTTGTTGAAAGACGGGTATATATTTCAAATGCAAAGCATTTTAAAGTTTTGTGCATTAATCGCTTCATATTCTAAAATAAGGATACGTAACATAAAATGCTTTTAATATAGCCTATCGTAACTGTAACAGATTTCAAATAATATATTAAAATATAGTTACAAAGTTACATGCATTGCTTGTGAAAATAGAATATTTTAAACGGTAGATTTTAAAATTTCTGTCTAAGATTAAATGGCATATACGTTACTTGATCTATGATTTAATAATTATGTTTTAGAAGCTGGTGAAGTTGGACAATATAAAAATATTTTAATTTGACATTCCTCATTCAGCATCAGTGTTTTGAATTCTTGAAAATATTTTCCATTTTGTGAACAGGATTGTAACTAAAGTACGTTAGTGGCCCTTAGACTAATAGGCACCAGCAATATACCTTTAAGGGATGATTTAAATCATAAACTTTCGTCTAGAAAAATATTTTTGTTGTTTTGGTAGTAATCTATTGTATTAAGCATTTTGTACGTCGTTTATTACTTTCTTCTGCTATTACTACTATTACAGCTGCTATTACTACAACTACTACAACTACTATTACTACAACAACAACTGCTAGAACAACAAGTTTTATTATTATTGTTATTATTATTTTAGATTTTGTAGTCGTCGTTGAGGTTGTTGTTGTAATTACTGTCACTAATTTTTAGAAATTTAATTTGCAGTAATTTTCTGTCATACATGTAACAAACATACTTCAGACATTTGTTTCATTTTGACCTGACGCGATGTATTCGCAACGATCCTGCTTAATTTTTCACGCCGAAGACAGGGTCATTAAAATTCGCTCTAAAACAAGCCAAAGAACAAATACCTCTTCTTTACTTTTACAAATTACTTCATTCTCGCCTTGTGCGATAAATCTCGCGAGAATTCATGCGGCGAGAAGTGTGTCTAATCCAGACAGAATCTGCAGCAGCGAAGCGAAAGATTCTACACTGTCATCTTTCCGAGAAAATATTTTTTTTCTTCTTGTTTTTTTTTTTATTTATTTTTTATTTTTTGGAGGATGACTCTGAAGCAATCTTTTCAATAACCAGTATTGATAAGTTATCATCAAAATGAATCAGTGCACACTACGCGCCTGAAATCATTAAGTAATCTTTACAAATGGCGGCTTTCGTGTTGTTCTCGTAATAATGATTTAAGAATGGCAGGTCAGTTATTTTTACTTTTTTTTTTTTCTTGATCGTGTGATCTTTCTGGTGATTTAAATAAACGAGAAATGAAATAAGTCCAGAAAAGATAAGTAATTAAGAAAAAAAGATGAAATATTAGTATCGTCATCAGTAACGATCATTATTCATGTTATTTCATCAACATAAGGATCACTATTAGTATTGGAGGTTTAATATAAAAATTGTTAGGCTGGCAGAAAAACCTATTTGTGTAAGTGGAAAATATGATGCTTTTGAAATGAAAGACAAAAGAAAAACCTGTAAAAAAAAAATCCATTATTATAAGTAAAAAGAAAAAAATTAGAATGAAAGCCAGCCGACGTGTTAACTGTGTGCTAGTATTGCATATGACGTAGGTCATAATCATTGGTTTAGAAAACTGTATTTCGTACGTGACCGTGTCAATGTAAGTAAAATGAGGCGCCTTGGGCTTGCAACACGTTATTGCTTTGTACTTTAGAACGGCTGGAAATGTGATAGGTGTGTGTAATTTCGTAAAACAATGTCTGGTCATTGATTACCTCGTTGTGTTGCTATAAGTGTGATGTTTGATGGGCGGATTTAGAGGACGTCATTTGGCATGGTCCACCAGACATTTCATTTTATTTTATTTTTATTTATTTTATTTATTTTATCGTTTTTAGAAAGAATCAAATGTACAACAACAAAAAATTAATTTAAAATAATAATAATAATAATAATAATAATAAATAAAAAAAGAAAATAAAGAAATAATAAATTTAAAACAAAAACAAACAAACAAATAAATGAATATTAAAAATGTAGAACAAACAACTAGAACAACAACAACGAAAAAAAAACCCAAAATCACAGTGATACTGGCATTACCTTGATCATTAAACACACAAATATGATTATATTATTTTATTTATTTATTTATTTATTTATTGAAATATGACAAGAATATTAAACACGATAAAGCATTTGAACTGCACAGATTATTTTCTCTTTCATTTATTTGCCACTAACGTGATGGAAAATACGAAACTGGATAACAATCTCTTCACACCAACGGCTACCAGTGACAGATCTATTTTTCTCTTTCTCTTCCTCTCCGCTTTCCAGCAGACGACAAGCAGATGGTTTTTCAGCGTCTCTCTGGGTGATGCTTTTAATTAACTAACCCGTGATAGACACAGGATGGCGGAATAGGTTCAAGTGATTTTTGATAATCCGCTCGGAACTGGAAGGCCTCGCTCATTAATGCGGTTCCCAATAAAGCCTAAACACGATGCGAATCAATGCGCGCTAAATTTACTCCTTCGTTTGAAAACGGTCTGCATCAAGTATACGTAATTCGAATAATTAAGGATCTTACTGGTGGAAAATAATCAATAATGTTTGTCTGTTACTCGGAAACCGTGCATTGAGTATGAGATCATATTGGGTTACTATTTAAAAATTAAGAAAAGAAAGTAAATGACTAAATAAATTCGATTTTAAGAGGTCTCACTCCACAGATTAAGTTTTCGAGAAAGTAATTAGAAGAACATATTTTTAACTATTAGTTTGATTAAATGTTCAGACTGAGTGCTTTTTTTCCCCCAGCTGTTTACAAAAATAAAATGTATTAAATTCTTGATTATACTAATTAAATATTCAAATAAAGGGATAAATAATTAAATAAATGAAATCCGAGCACTTTAGACATCTGTAACCACGCAGTATTAAATGGTTTCTATCTACATTTTGTTTAGATCTGATTTCAAATACAGGGTCAAATTGCCGTGAAAATTTAATACGGTTAATATCTATCTACCTAATTAAGATGATGACGACGATGTAATAATGGTAATTACAGTGAATGTTGAATCACAGTGGATGATGCCAATTTTTACAAAGAATGATGATGTGATGAATGCTTCTAAGGAAGATCATCAAATTTAAAATATGAGCTTCGAAAATGTTGAAAATAAAGATGTCAACGATATTTTTTAACGCTTTTAATTCAACTACAACGACAACAACGCCAACGACGAGGACGAAGCCGATGGTCCTAATAACGAGTCGGTTGCAATCACGTTTGAGATTTGCTTGGGATTTGCTGAGGGATTTTGGAAACACTGTACGTCAGGAATGAAAAACAACGAAAATATCGACCTGCTTGTCACTGCAGAAGAAGGTAATTTAATATCAGAAGTGACACGGTACATGTTCGGATACCTCGAGTATCAAGATATTGAAATTCTTAGCAAAAACTAGCAGTAAATGTGATTGATGATCGCAACATATTTGAAGGAATCCTTTTTTAAAGAAATACAGGCGAGAGATTATGTAAAAAAAAAAAGACGAAGGAAACTTCACCGTACTTCATTCTGCTGCCAAGGATCAATAAATTAAGATAAAAAAAGGCTAAAAAGTATCATTTAATAGAACCAACACGGAAAGCTGTTACTCTTGGCTCTGTGTGTTTAGAATGAGTAAGTTGGTTTTGGATGCTAACTGAATTATAACGGTCGTTTGTAAAAAAAAAAGCATGTAAAGAAAAAGTACCTAAAGATGTTTGTGACTGCACGATTTAATAAACTGAGTTGAATTATGCACGAAATGCGAAAGCTGGTTTTTCATGCTAACAAAATGACGATGGTTGTTAATAAAAACAAACAGCGCTTTGAAAAAAAAACACAAAAAAACCCAACCTAAAGACGTTTTCTGACTTTAATACTCTACAAAACGATTTTGATAATGTACGGGATGAGTAACATGGTTTCTGAACTACTTGAAAAAAGACGTATGTAAAAGCGATAACCAAAGATCTATTTTGACTGACAGATTTGACAACAGAATTTTACTAGTGTACTGAGTTGGTTGAATCATGATAACAACAAAAATATATATATATATATATATATATAATATATATATAAAAATATAATAAATAAATAAATAAATAAATAAATAAATAAATAAATAAATAAATAAATAAATAAAACAAAAATGATTAAAAATATTAAAAGATCCATTCTAACTGAAAAAAAGAGAAGATTTTGACAGTGTACGGATTCACTTTTCTTCTTTATGCTAACCTGATGAAACTGTAAAGACACATTTTCATCACATAGCTGCTAACAGATGCCAACAGAGGTCGCTGAAGTCCAAAGACATAATTATTATAACTAAATGACAGAGCTCTCATTGATAGTACAACCAGATGGTATTCCATTATTTCCAAGTTATCCTTTACAGGCGGCACCTTCTCAGACACCTCTGATAAACCAAACCAGTCGTGGAACGTGAAATGTACCCACAACAGCATCGATCAGGACTGACCCTGCGACCATCCACGCCTCAGGGAAGTTCACTATGATCAAGCTACCTTTCTGCACCAAACATAATTACAATGGTGGCTGGCAACCAAGCATGTGGTGTCGTCCATGATGAGGAACAAATGGAATAATTAACCAATTTAATTTCCGATAAGGAACTGGTCTGTGTTACAGTTTGATATATTTCTCAGCTTAACAGTCGGTCTTTACACAAATTTCCCACAGCCTCCGAGCGAGCGAGCTGGTGATGCTCTGCCGTGGCTATTTATTGCTATTGCCTCGGGGGTCACGCTTTTTGTTATGCTGATGCTGTGAGTGAGGAAGTAGAAATTATATTATAATTTGATCATGTACGTCAGACGTTACAGGAGGTCATCTATTTGTTGTCTGTTTTGCACATTTATAGAACCTCACCGAGTCCAGCTGGCTATTACCAGTTTTTAAAACCTTACTCTGTCCACACTAGGCTGCCAGATACTCTCTTACGGTTATTTATCCCTAAACTCTTCTACTGGAAGCTTGAGTTAAAGCTGCTTGAAAATCTAGAACTGATCCCGATACGTTTTATTAGAAACAGCTTGATCAACTATTCTGCTGTTGTTAATAATCTGTAAATATGAAACGAATATGACTACTGTCATCATATAAACATCATCATGAAAAAACATCTATGAATTTTGGTTTGTATATGTAACTATATAATTCGTAGGTTTTCGATGTATGGG
The DNA here is from genome assembly GCA_012295275.1 of Chrysomallon squamiferum. Classification (NCBI taxonomy): domain Eukaryota; kingdom Metazoa; phylum Mollusca; class Gastropoda; order Neomphalida; family Peltospiridae; genus Chrysomallon; species Chrysomallon squamiferum. The sequence goes on along the minus strand of CM022672.1, from coordinate 22,128,832 downwards.
AAATCATGATGATCAATATTGTGTAATTAGAAAAAAAACTAGAGTATAATTAACAGTAGAGTTCCTTGGTAGACGCTTTGCACACCGGGCTCAGTAGTTGTTTTGTTTTTATACCTTTCCATGTTGAATTATTTACAAAATAATTTAGAGTATGAGATAATGTTCAGCATGCTCCTTTCGGCGTACAGTTTAAATATATTTGATAAGGTTATGATAATACTGACTTTACAACAGAATTCTGGCCAAAGACAGACACAAATGGTGTCATAGTATCTATCTGTATGTAGTTTATAAAATATATATCGTTTCTGTTTAGTATGTAGCTCTTTGGCTCCTATCTAAAAGTGATATATTTTTTATACAATCACTATGAATCACCGAGAATTCTCCTGTGGGAATTTCTGATGCCGCGGGCTTTCATCTGATGACACGCCACGAAAGAAGGATGTCATCATTTCCTCTCTCACGCTGACGCTCTTCCGCAATATCTTCATAATTGCCTTTCGGTAATATCACTGCAAGACACTGCGTTTTGTATTAACAGAAAGCGCAGGAGAGTTAGGTCCTTGGCCCTTTTCTTCTGTGCTGTTCATTCACCCCTTTTTTTTTAAATTTTATTTGCTGGGCTTAGACATCCTTGATTCCTGCCTGTGAACAATCTTTGAATGATATACCTATAAAAAAGACTACAGAGGGGTTTTTTATATCATAGAGCAGGCTTCACCGTCTTTCATCACTAATAATTATTTATAAATCAGAACAAACGCAAATAACGAAAAGGGTAAAAAAAAAATACATCACTACTGCTGCTGTTTCTATTCCTCCCATAACACTAGGATACAATTACTATCACTAGTGCTGCTATTACTACGACTACTACTAATGCTGCTGTTGTTGCTGTTGCCGGTAATGCTCCTGATGTGACAGCTACTTCTGTTGTTGGTACACTTACTACTCCTACTACTACAACTACTGTTGCTGCTGCTGCTCTTTCTACTATTACTATTAATAGTAGTACTACTTCTTATACTGCTTCCTCTATTACTAACTCCTACATTTACCAATACTGCTACCATCACTAGTAAGTAAATAAATGAATAAATAAAATGCAGTACAATATATATCCAAAATTTTGCTTTATTGTTCACAGAACTCTATTTCACATAACAAAACGTATAAACATTATTGTAATTACATCAGTTAAAAAAAAGAAGAAAAAAAAAGAAAGAAATTACTGCATTTTCTTCGGTACATAAAAATCCAATCATATCACACGATACGAGATAACATTTTCATTAACACCCGCAGTCGATACTTTTCAATTTAGTAATTATTAACAATTGCAAAAAGTCGTTGGCAGGCTTTTCAGCCACATCAGCTTTCCGTCTTAGCAAAACGTGAACATAACAAAAAAACCAAAAAACATCGACGCAGAGTTCAGTTAAACTGAAACTAAAATCTATTTCGTTTCGTTAGAAACAAAAATACCCCCAAAAAAAATTCGATGCAGTGCGAGATTTCACTCTCTCACGCACATTGTGCACGTGTTTGGCATTCAATCTGGTAATTAAATTACTCTCCCCACCGGTCTCGGACGCCGACAGACACGGCGGAAGATGTTAATCCCGAGTTTCTCTGACATTGTCCAGGTTATACCGTAGCCGTGGTAACACGAAATAAATTACCCATTTAAACGGGCGGCTAAAAACATGATGAAATTAATTTCCATACAGGAACTAATTGCCCATTTTGGTTTCTGGTCGATTTAACCATTTTAAGGTATCGTCTAGCGTAGGAATCCGTCCCAGAACGATTGCAGTTCGACCGCTACCGTTAAAGAGGAACAAAAAAATTGCATTGATTTCTTTTTTTTTTTTTCTGTTCGAAAGTTGGTATGTTCTAACGGTTACTGGCCTTGGCAATGCTGTGGTTAAGCAACTGGCCTTGAAACTGACAGCACCGGGATCGCAAACCACCACAGGCTCCATCGCATAGCTCTGGGGAAGGATGTTTCTCTTTCATCTTCTCTAACTATTCGTTAAATGCACCAATAAAGTCCTGGATAAACAGACAACTTCTTGTCAAACGAACTTTAATTTTACAAGAAGGAAATCATTATAAATGTATATTGTTTTATTTTTATTTCACTTTTTTTGAAAGCTTCTCTATTTTATGTTTACTGATAATATTATCAATCTAGTGTCCTAGAGATAAATTATTGTTTTTGAGTTAGCAGTTGTGTATGGTTTTCAAGTTGCTGTTAAAGTTCTAATTTATTCGCATAATCAATGAATGCTTTCAGATACTTTTAAGATCATTTTATTATTACTGCTGCAATGATGATGATTACTACTACTACTATTACTACTACTACTGCTACTACTACTACTACTACTACTACTACTACTACTACCACAAATACTACTTATATTATTATTACTACGACTACTACAGGTGCTGCTGCTGCTGATGATGATGATGATGACGATGCTCTTACTACTATTACCACTACTATTATTGTTGTTGTTGTATTTAGTGTTTTAAATTATTTATTTTCTTTTTATTCATTTAACATTAACCTAAAGTAATTTAATCAAATTACAAGATAAAAATGTCGGTTAGATTAGGACAAATCTTATCGTCATACACACCAAATAGTTTCTGTTTCCTTCTTGCCTTTTCGCTGTCTTAGTGGTTTAGAGTTATCTCTCTTGGGCACAGAGGCCTGCCTGATTATTAGCAATCGATACGATAAGCTGCGTGAGATTATCTAAAGTTTATCGGATTAAGATTCGATCGATACGAAATATGACATCTGAAAACAAGCAGACCGTTGACAACTTAGCTGCTGACTTTACATCCGCCAGAACAAGTCTGGCGATAGTGCAAAGATCAAAAGATCAAACGATCAAAAAAACAATACCTGACGGAAAACAAGACAGTCGGACATATGTTAGTACTTATAGGACGCAGATAATGTAAATGATTATAAGTAAATCTCATTATGAAGATTTTCAGGTACTCTCTTTTTTTTTTTTTATTCTGATTTTTAAACGTTTTATCTTTAGAAATGTTTTCACCATAAATCAACCTAGGCGATTTCCTGTTCTGTAATTACATTACCCGTCTCTTAAAACAACCAAAGTAGTCGGATGTAATTCTGAATGATCTGGGATATAATCCTCACTTATATATGTATATATATTATACTATCTTCTAAAAAAGGAAACTAAACAATAAGTGTATTGGTATCTTATGGCTGTATGCTTAAAAAGTAAAACTGTTTCTTTGGTTATATCTACAAATGATGAAAATGTGTTTGATATATTTCAAAATTCTATTTAATATTGTCGAGCAATCTTCGTTTATAATAAAGTATGACAAAGAACTAACAGACAGTGAGGATGTACAGAGGCTGAAAGATGTTGTTTTTTAGATAGGTTTTTTGTTTTTTGATGTTATCGTCACATAATTTCGTACAGAGAAATTTAAACGGAATGTTTTATAGACAGAGAATTTTGCAGTTTATGATAATGTTTTTGTAAACTTTTAAATACACTTGCATATGTGTGTGTGTGTGTGTGTGTGTGTGTGTGTGTGTGTGTGTGTGTGTGTGTACAAAATAAAAAAACATAAAGAAAACAGAAAACAGAAAAAATGAGGAATTTAAATTAATCAGCCTGTTACATCTCTTAGCTTCACCCGAGGCAAACATTTTCTAACTTAACCTAATTTTTACACCGCAGAAAGATGTTGATACAAACACTGACATCACAATAAATGAATGAATAAATAAATAAACAAATAAATAGACAAATAAATAAATAAATAAATAAATAATAAAAATAATAATAATACTACTAATAATAACTAACTAACTAGCTAAATAAATTAATAAACAATTTTTTTTTTAATATTACAAATATTGAAATTTCAATAAATTATTCAGAATCCCGAGAGTATAAAATATTAAAAATTTGTAACGTATTCAATTTGAAATCAATTCTTTCACATGGTTTGACAGAGACGTTTATTGATAAACCCTGTGCCACAGATTTAAGTTCAGTACCTTCGTTCACAGTAACATGAAACAACGATAGTGATAAACGGCTACATGGACGTCTTATTGGTAAAATGATCCTGGCGTCGACGGACAAATTAAATACGATAACAATGGACATCTGTAATTCTAGTGATTAAATGTTTGAAAGTAAGGACTTTGTCAGTTAATATGCGAAACAGAATACGAAAACAAATAAACAAACAAACAAAAATAATAATAAAAATAAAATAAAATAAAATAAAATAAAAATAAATAAATAAATAAATAAACTCAGGGACATCATTTCAATGAATTGCTGAAAACGTTGGATGTATAATATTGTCATTAACAGATTTAAAAGCGGAATGAATAACTGAAAATTTAACTGTTCTTCACCATTTTAAAATAATCTAGTAATTCAGTATCTAAATATAGTTTCTTGCATAACAATGGTTATAAGATCAGATAAAAAATATATATAAAAATAATTGAAAAAACCAACAACTCTTTGTAATTAATTATCCTTCATTATATGCAACACATGTTTTTCATGTGGATTGCACATTAATTCAAGCTGAAATAGTCCAATGGTCGATACATTAAGTTATTTGTATTATATAAGCAGTGCCTTACTGCTTATAAGTAATGCATATTTAAATACATGCATGGATGTTGGTGAATATTTACATAATGCATGGATATTGAGCATATATGCGTGCGAGTATGTGTTTGTATCTTATTACGACTTTCTGTTCTATTCCTTATTTCAAAAATTTCAAAAATTTATTTCAATAAATGAAAAAATCAAATCTTCATGCTAAATAAAGCTATTGGAAAAGTGATAACAATTAATTAATTAAGATCTTTAAAATCTTTTTCTTTTCGTCTTTCCCCCCCCCCCCAGTCTGAATATCAGAAATGTTCAAGCCCATTATTATTACAGTCGTTAATCTTCGGCGAATATTCACTTAACCCCGAACACTGAATCATTGAACGTTTTCCTCGACTACTGGGGTGGAATAATGTTTTCCTTAATGGAATTCAATGAATATTTGATCACTGTTTCTTACTCTCTTTCTCTGTCCACACCGACTGGCTGTAACAGAGTCAGAGAATGGGTGTGATGTGAATACATTAAACTTCGGTTTACGGAGCGGCTTGGGTTCGTTGACAGACGAGAAACGAAGCGAGTGCTCTGTTTGTTTTGTGTAACAACTAGCCGCGCGTGCGAAGGCAGAGAGGTCTTAGCAAAAATAGTTCTTGTGACGTAATCTTCATTAAAAATTAACAGGGTTTAGTCGGGTGCGATCGGGTGGGTGGTGTAAAGCACTCGTATGAATAATGTATATTATACAAGAGTAGATTTAGATAGATTTTTCGGATTTCGATAGATTTTCAGATGTAGAGAGATTTTGCTGATTTTAGAGAGATTTTTCAGATTTAGAAACAAATGGTCAAAATATCGTTAAAGAAATTTTGGTTATTTGAGAACTACAACACATTGGGATCATTATAATATATAAAATATATTTGAAATGTTACTGTTAGAGAGTTTGTTGTATTGAGGAAATGATATTAACTTACTGGCGACAGCTGCGATGGGTCGATGGTTCAATTCTCCTACGTGGTACAGTTTTAAATTTCACGTTATAGTCATTAAAAAATACCATGGAATGCAAAACTGATTGTCCCTGTCATTATAGAGAAGAAAGAAATCATTTGTTTTATCACGTGATACAAAATGCTCGTAAAGCGGAACGAAAAATCAGTTTCCTGAAATTTTACAAATTTTTCAGAAACAGTGAAACTGAAAGAATTGCTTTTTATTAAATATTTTAACACAGTTCTTCTCGTATGCGTATTTACATATTCGATATTAAGCGACATAGTACAAATTCTTAATACTATAGTCACAGATAATAAAGTCTTATGAGAATACCTAATAATTTGCTTCATAATTAACCCATGCTAACATTCATTAACGTTTTTATCTTGCATTACTTCACTGAAAATATGATGATAATTATATTAGGGTTCGTGGAAAATCCTTATCGTTTAAACAAGAAGTAAGAAACCATGAATTTTTTTTATTAATATCAGTATTATGTTATTACTGATTACAAAAATGTATTTGTAACTCTATTTTGAAATACGAAACTTTAAGCAAAATTTTTTATTAATATCATTATTATGTTTTTACTGATTACAAAAATGTATTTGTAACGGTAATTTGAAATACAAAACAAAAAAAAAAAAAAGAAAAAAGAAAAGAAAATAAGAAAGAAAGTAATATTGATCACTTACAAAGGACGAAAATTAAACGTAAAATTGACTTTAAAGATTGGAAGAAGAAAAGAAAAAGAAAAAAAAAGGAAAAAAAAAAAGAAAAAGCAAACTCCAGTTTAAATGTTCTTACGGCTAATCATGTATCTGTGAAAGGATGTGCAAATATCAAAAGTTATCGAAACCAATACTTAAACACTCTGTTATTTCTTCTGCTTGTCAACCTAGCGAACAAATCGATGAGGAACCTTTTCTTTTTGGTGTCATGTCTTTGAGAGAAAAAAAAAAATAAAAATGACGAGGTCATGAAACGCAAATAAAAAACCGACATCAGTCTTTTGAGTCAAGTTTTATTCAGAATAAACTCGTGTTTAATCCCGTTTTGAATCAAAAACGATAAATCTAAAGTCTTCGTTTTGATTGCGGTTGAAGTTATGATATGTCTAGAAGAAAAAAAGAAAAAAGGGCAAATGTCGTCTTTGGATATGTTCTTTTGAAGTTTTAGAAAACCATTACAGAAAATGGTTCTAGTCTTAGATACAAGATAAATGATTGTAGTTTTACGGTCCATACAAATATAAGATAGCACGGACAAATTATAAAAAGGTGACAGAAGAGGGGAAAAAAATAAGAAAAAGTAAAAAAGAATGAAAGTATTATATACAAAAATGGAATGAAATAAAATGTAAAAAAATAAGAATAATAATGATAATGATGTTATGTTTATCATCATCACCATCATCATTATCGTCATTATTATTATTATTATTATTATTATTATTATTATTATTATTATTATTACTATAAAATAATGAAAGGAATATGTTTTCTTTTAGTTTTAGTTAATCCTTGTTGACCAAAGTTTATTAAGAGGACAAGAAAGAAGTATTCAAATTTTTTTTTTAATAATAATAATAATAATAACAGAACGAAAAGAAAACCCTATGGCATACAGATAGTGAGACGGAAAGTCTAAAAGTTGACAGTTTTGCAACGGTTCCAGCATTATTATGTAAATACTTTCAGACGACAGTCAGCAAACTCTTACTTTTTATTAACGATTTATGCAAAGGACAGACAGAAAAAAAATAATACATATAATAATAACAAAAAGAAAATGAAAAAAAAATTGTTATTTTTTTTTTTTTCAATTTATTCTTTAATTAATCGGTAACATAAAAATTTAGTATATAATAGAAAAAATAATAAATAAAAAACAAAAAAGAGGAAGAAGAAGAAAAAGAAAGAAAGAACACATTTTCCTGCAAATGATTGGTTAGTTTTGCCAAACCGGAAACGTGCCGCAAACAGGTTCTAAGTCGTAAACGTCAGAAACACGACCATCTCGAATGAACGGATCGCTTTGCGGAATACTAACTACACCGGTGTAATGAAAAGTTTTGTCACCGTGTTGGAAACGACCGTACACCGGAAATGATGCTTCTCGAGGTTTCTCGGCTCTAAGTGTCTTCCAGGTCTGTTGTCAAGTAAATATCTTGAATTACTTTTTTTTCTTCTGAAATCCCGTTTGTGTCATCGTCAGTTCAACAGTGTTAACAACCCTTAGAAAGGTGGTCGATTTTATTTTATTTTATTTTATTTTTTTATGTTTGAGTGTTTGTTATTGCCGACTGTTAATTAGTGTTTGCAAACAGCATAGCTTCAGGCGAGTATGGTTGGATACTTCACAAAGAATATAAATTTGCGCTATTACGGCTGCATACTTCACAAAGAATACAGCTTTTATTCCAGTATGGTTAAATACTTTTCATACACATGTAACGTTAACATACGGTTAAATACACTTCATAGAGAGAATTACTTTTATATAAATGTTACAACGAAAATAAGTTTATGCTAAAACAGAAATCACAAAAATGTTTTATAAAGGATAATGTTGTTAAATACACTTGACAAAAAAACAACAAAAAACCCCACAAAAAAACTTTATGCGAATGTTGTTAAATATATTTTTCATTTAAAATAAAAACAAATCATTATTTCGGTACGATATGATATTATGCGTCATATTTTCCATAGGCATCTTAATTTTTATTTAAAACGATTGCAAAAACGTATCGCAGAAAACATTAAACATACCTCTTATCAGTGAACAGAACACTCTCAAAGGATAAACCGAACATTGAATTATTTAAATCGATTCCTCTGGAAATTAATTTAAACCTGCTGGCAAATTAAATATACAACTTGATTCCCAGCCACAGAACTTGCTATTCATCATCGCCGTTCCCATTTGTCATGATATTAAAGTTTCAAACGGATTAGACAAAAACAATAAGTCACGTTACTTCATGATCTTGATATCAGCATTCAGAGGCAGAAGAACGTTTTTTTTCAATTGTTCATCTGTAAGCAAAGACACTGTATCGTTTTACCATGTGTCCAGATCATTATTGTCCAGAGGGGCCCAAAAAGCGACTTTAGTTCAAAATTTCTTCAACATTTTAATCAAAATTTTGAATGTGTCTAAAATTTTAATTCTGTCATGGAACGTTGCTGCAGAAGAATGTAAGGTTAGTTACCCAGATCTCGCTGCTGTTTGCAAAGGATCCCTACAACTGTTCAGACTTAAGGCCCCAGTAATGTACGTCCGCCACTGTACATGAATTAAAATCTCTGAAATTTTCTGTTACAACCAGAACTCATTGAATGCTTTATCAAATTTGATGTGAATTTTACATTTTAAGGAAAGGTGCTTATAAAAGACTATTTGCTGCTAATCAGCAAGATTAGCCAATGAAGTCGCGGAAACGGGTTTCTTCTCTGGAATCATCTAACTATATCACTTATATACAATATATTCATGTATTTTTAAATTAATGTTCTTCGTTCCTTCATTCATTGGTTCTTTCGTTCATTTTTTTCCCCCATTTATTCGTTAATTTAAAAGCCAGTATTTAATGGAATTCGCGCCTGTATATATAAATTCAGTTTTTAATCTCTCTTGCACTAATCGACAATTTCATTTTCTGATACATTAACTTCGTAATTGTCTACAGCAGAATGCAACCGACGTTGATAATAATTGTAACCCCTCAAGACACAGCACGCCAAATACCAAATGTCACTCATTATCACAGAACTAATTGTATTTAAATGTCCATCATACAAGTATTCAGCTGTTAATTTTAACGCCGAGTGGTAAAGTTAACTTATTAATATTCATCTGTACGCCTTTTGATCCTAACATAATTGCGCCGCTGAGAATTAAGTTAGACTTATCGAAAAGTGTGCTTGCCCTAGCGCTTTGTCATATCCATTTTTCAAAACTGCAAAAATTTCAGTTTACTGACATTAAATTATTATATTTATGTGTATTTGTTTTTTCTACCATAAAATCTTTACGTTAATATCATAAATATGATATAATATACGCGTAAGTGATACTCAAACGAATTATCATCATTAATTTTCGATTTGAGTTATCCTCGTAAATGATACTTAAACGAAATTGTTAGTATTACCTGCACAGATAATTCAAACCGAAACACTAATTTATATCATTACAGGTAATACTTAAAAATGAATTATTACGGTTTATGTTTCGATTTGAGCTACCTATCTGTGTGGTACCCAAGCATTACCGAAACGTTATATGAAATCGTTTCTTGCACTGCGTCGTTGCTGTTGTATTTTGTACGCGTGGTAACGGCATCACACAACATCAGTGCGGGAATGTGCCGCTAACAGTTGAATTATTTAGGAGACGCGCGAGGCTTCGTGTGTGTTCGATCGTGTAAAATGTCACCGAGTTTAAATTATTCAATAAACCAAAGATCAAGTTGTTACAGCGGATATACAAAGCGCTTTGTTTTCTAGTGCTCTGAAACAAATGGATTACGCGAAAATAATAATTTTTATATTTATTATCTGTCCTTTCTGTCTGTCTGACAGTCTGACTTTTAGTATGTGCGTCTGTCTCTCTCTCCGTTTATATCTCTGTCTGCCTTTTAATCCGTCCACCCGGATATTAATGGGTTTTTTTTTCTTCTTCTAATGTTACCCAGTCAGTCTGACTCTCCTCGTCTGGATATCTAACTACCTGTTTATCCATACACCCACGTGTTTTTCTAGTGTTATCTAATACATGACACAAAGAGATTTGTGGTTTGAATCATATTCCTCTTAGCGTTGTATGCATTCATATCGCTTGTAAAAAAATTCATAAAATATGCTATTTTTGCAAGTACCAAGAGAGAAAAGATTACCATGTTTTAAATTCTAGATGTACATTAAAAAATATAAGTTGGATTATTCAAAATTCTGCTTCAGATAAATTTACTTCGAAATTCTCAAATGGCAACAAATTATTTCTGGTGGTCTTTGGCAGTCGCTGTTCGTTCTAAACTTTTTCATTATGTCTGCAAATCCGGTGACTTCTTCTGCCATACCATTTATGATAATTTAATAATCAATCATTCGAAGCATGCTTGCGGCCTTTGAGGGTTCATGTACGTTTATCCTGGGCATGAATCAAGCAGTCTGGTTATTCTGCCACAGACAGTGCTGAAAGTGTTACAGGAATATTAAAGAGAGAGAGTTCTGTCTTACATTTCTGCACTCTTCTCGAAAAGAAGCCCACCAAAAAGGTTTCGATCCCGGGGACTAACTAACAGTTTTAAAGCCGATAGATTAAATGTAAAGACTATGCACCATGGAGACCGGTCTCCTAAGCTGGTACAGTTCATTTCCATATGTCGCTGTATCCTGTTATAATGGCAATGAGTTGTCTTGCACCTTCAGATGTCTTCGTACTAACCATGCATTACATTTTTTTTTTTTTTTGATCAGTTCGTATTTAAACGTTTAACTCTCGGGAATACACAAATAACAAACAATTACCATCTCTTCTCATCCTTCGACTCCATCACACGGGCAGTGGTTAACAATTACTTGCTAACTAAATGCAAATAAGCAACTCTGGCGCCATGCCCTTCACTCTGCATTTCTACCAATCATTACATTCTCAGACTGTCGGTCGTTGTACATGACAGTGCCATAAAATTTAATGTAGCTACTATCCTCATTTACAAACGGAGGTTTTAAAAAGACTAGGTCAGTTTTTGTAGTATATGAATATATGGCGATTATGTAAATTATGATAATAATAATCTTAAATGTGACATTTAATTTTAACTGGCGAGTATGAATGAAAGTACGTCTTAACTGTCATTGGCACTGACAAAATTTAGGAACTGTGCAATATTATTTAAATGAATTTGTTTGAATGTATTTGCTAAACAAACAAACAAAAATATATACATACATATATATATATATATATATATATATATATATATATATATATACATACATATACACATGCATATCGACATACTTGCATATTCTAAAAAAACAAACAGTTTTGTAATTTTTCACTCTACTGATGTTACCGATGTTTTATTTATATCTATCTACCTGTCTATCTATCTATCTATCTGTGTGTGTGTGTGTGTGTGTGTGTGTGTGTTTGTATATATACTTGATCCAATAGAAATATTTTATATCGTGATTTTTTGTTGTCCCCTTGTTAATACCTGACATCACCAGGTGTAACTGATCATTTCGCGTCACGACATGTTCCATCCCCATCGATAACCGCACATATTTCTTCATCCAACCACGACAGAAAAAAAAACATGATTCAGTTGTTGGAAGTCAAGCAGCTCGACGTCTTAATGGTGATGTTAACCGGTGCACTGTCGTCGTTTTGGCACTGACGTCGCACGCAACCAGGCAACAAACGCCAATTACTGACACTGGTTTCCGACCAATCGGTGACAGGTTTAAGACGTCGATTCATCATCTGGTGATTACCGAGCTCTGCTTTGTACAAGATTCACTCCGCCAAAACGGTATCGGACCGCAGTTAGTGTCGATGGTCCACTGGTTCGGAGAGTTTTGTGAATTTTTCAACATGTACGCAAGATTAAATGGTTTTTTGGGTGTGTGTTTTTTTTATGTATGTATACATATAGAGAGAAACAGTATAAGGTTACATGCAGGGATAATCTTGCATACGCAGTAAAAATGTACAGATACATAAAGTGTATATTCATAACAACATATATACAAATACATTATACAGAAATGCTCTTATCTGTCATACATTTCTATAAGAATGACTACCAGAAGAGAGAGAGAGAGAGAGAGAGAGAGAGAGAGAGAGAGAGAGAGAGAGAGAGAGAGAGAGAGAGAGAGAGAGAGAGAGAGAGAGAGAGAGAGAGAGAGAGAGAGAGAGAGAGAGGTAAATAGGTAAATACAAAGATGGAAAGATGAAGGAGAGACAAGGAAAGACAGAAAGAGAAAGATAGAGAGCGGAAATAAGAGAAAGAGAGGAACAGAGAGAGGAAGTATGTGTGTGTTAATAATTTAAACAAATATTAAATTCTTACATCTAAGAAAACAAAATGTGCCTTAAACCGTTTATGTCTCAGTTTTAATTCCCATCAAACGACTAACAACAAATGTAATAGTTGTTTATCTTTTCATTATCTTTCAATGCTATTTACGTGTCTTTTAGTTTCCATTTTAAAGTCACTTTTAACGTTTAGTCTTTTTCCTTTCTTTTCATTTTGACTTGTAAAAATTTAAAGCTTTTCAAACACATGCACAATCAAAGGTTTACTACTTGATTTTTTTTTTTAAATTCAGTTTTCAGATAAAAGATATTTTCATATACAGAAAAACTTTAAAGTAATTATAATCTAGAATATTTGTTATAAGGTTTTAAGTACTGTTGCCAATATTTCTATTTTCAATACAAGTTCTTATTAAATAAACAGAACTGAAACTCCAGCCTCTTTATTTACCTTTGTAAAATCAATCGAGACGGTAAGAAGAACAGCTTGTATATCTCTGGCGAAAAAGGATAAATTTTTATTGTTTCTTATTTAATAGCCAGAAATATATAAATAAATATATGAATGTTAATAAGACAAAACACTTTAACATATTAACCGTTTTCATTTATCAAACATATTACTGTTATTGTAATACTAGAGAGAAAACCTGCTAACATCACACTATGAGTTATTCTTTTCGCTTAGCAGAAAGTATCCTGTTACACACACTTTCCCATTGGTTGGAAATCTTGTACCATCGGCTACAGTTTTAATAACACTATTGAAACGTAAAACTAGGTTAAGAAGAGCACCTTTGGGAACTGTTCTTGAGATTTAACATATGCCAGGCTGTCAGTGTATCACTAACATAATGTATAGTCTACTTAGTCCAGTTACTGGAAACAAACAGTCTATTACTGCACCATATCTCAGTATGTTTCCAGTTCTAAATCTGAATACATTAAGGAAACTGACATTAGACTTAATATTTATGCATCTCCGTTTACTGAATAATGACGTGAATTAATAGGAAATTTGACGTATCTCTTGCGCATGTGATATTTTATAATACTGTTTTGTTTCTTAACTATGTTAATTTACGAGACATTCTTGTTATCGTTCAGAGTGATATATTGATGTGTATTGGGTTTTTAGATGCTGTTTTTTATCATTAATTTACTGAATGGACATGACATTTTGTAAATTATTTTATGTTATTAAGGAATAACGCTTTTTATGACATTTTGTATTCTTTTTATATCTCTAAGATAGATTCGATTTAAAAAAAAAAAAAAAAAAAATTCAGTTATGACATTTTCTGTTCAAAGACATAACCTAACATTTCGTTAAAATAGAAAAAAAAAAAAAAAAAAAACCACGACATTTTATAAATATGTTATAATCAATAATTTTTCAAAAAAAAAAAAAAAAATATGAGAGAAAAAAGTTTTAATAAACGAAGAGTAGATTTTTATGACTGGATGAAAACAACTAAACAAAAAAAAAAAAAAGAAAGAGTAAATGAATGAAAGGCGATTGAAAAACACAGAAATAAAACAACGGGAAAGTATATGACGAAAACAGATCCTGTGAAACGTTATAAAAGAAACGAAGAAGAAAAGAGAAGGAAAGAACATCATAAAACAATTAAACAGAAAGTAAACGAAAATAAAGACAGAAAGAAAAAGGGAAAAATGAAGAAAGAAATATAAAGAAAAAAGATAAAGAAAGAAAGAAAGAAAACAGAGAAAGACAGAAAACAATATTTAAAAAATAAATAATTACAAGATAAAAAAAATAAATATATATATATATTTTTATAACTAATTATTTTGGAAGCAACCAAGCGTACAGAACTAAAAAAAAAAAAAAAAAAAAAAAAAAAAAATACTACTACTACTACTAATAATAATTAATTTTATAACTGATTGTTTTTGAAACGTACAGATGTAATAGAACTAAAAGTCAAAAAAAAAAAAACGTTTCTTATTTTTGTAACTAATTATTTTGGAAAAGTACAAGCGAACGATAATGGCCTGTCTGTTGAATCGGATTGCTGAAATTAAGTTCGCCAACACTTGTAGTTCCGCACGGCGCTCCTTACATTTTCAATTTGGCATTGATTGCTACGTGCACGGACTGCCGATGCTGCAGTTAATGCCAGAAATCCGGTCCAAACGTAAAATAAGGTCTGGTGTACGTCAAGAATGCGGACTAATATAATGTGGTTTCCTCTTCATTTAAACGAGTTTGATTTTAGTCAGTCGAAGCAAACGTATAATCAACAGACAATTCCAGACTCGTGGGTTGTCGTCGCTTGTTTAAGATGCTCGCAGACAATGATTTGGCGAATTCGGAAATATTTGTTAAAACTAACGTATTATCAGTTATCAAATAAATAAAGCTGAATATTAGATTGCGTTGTATATATCAGAGAAGGGGAGACGTAACTGGAGTTTTGTGAGTTTGACTGTGAAATAGAGAGAGAGTTAGAGAGAGAGAGAGAGAGAGAGAGAGAGAGAGAGAGAGAGAGAGAGAGAGAGAGAGAGAGAGAGAGAGAGAGAGAGAGAGAGAGAGAAAGAAAGAGACAATGACAGGCAGATAGTTCTTTTTCAAATGTTGTTTTTCTTTCTTTTTTTTTACTTTATATTAAAGATAAACCCTTTATTTTGCATGCAATTACTCAGAAAAGGTGAAAATCAATAATTTAATTATCTTATTTTGTTTTAAATGCAGAACTTCTTCAAACGTACCATAGAAATCAAAACTGTTTCCATAAAAATTATCTTTTCACTACGCCATATATAATAGAATATGGATTTTTTCGGTGATGTTTCAAACTGAACTCTGTGACAAAGTGTTAACTGAGTCATACCTGATGTCTGTGTCATCAGTGAAATCAATGTTTGTGTCAAACCAGTCTGTGTCTGTCGTTATTATAATAGTGTGTGTCTGTTGTAATAGGTGAAAAACTACAAACACACACACAGTCACAAATACGTACATGAATACATACATACATACATACATACATATATATATATATATGTGTGTATATATATATGTGTGAGTATATATATATATGCACGTACATACGAAACAATAACAACAGTTATAATTCATTCATTAATTAATACATTTTAAGGTAAAATAAATAAATAAATACATTTTGAGTACCCAATCTGTGCACTTTTTCCATCTAATACATGTCTGTGACCCCAGGTTAAAGGTCACACTATTGTGACGTCATAAATACCGACCTCTGACCTTTACGTAATAGTAAAGGTAATAGTAGCTCTACGTTTATGGAAATTTTCATTGTAACAGAGGTAGGGGTTAACGTTTTACATATATACAGATACACATACATGCACACATAAACGCACACATACACGAACACGTGCACGAACGTACACACGCACAATTACAAGAGGAGAGACAGATCGAATGAAAATACTAATTCTATTGTTTTCGCTATTATCACTTTACTGATCTGATTAACGAAAAATAACTAATGTATGTATATATACATACGTATATATCTATACATATATTCCTGGATGTATGTGTGTGTATGTGTGTGTGTGTGTGTGTGTGTGTGTGTAAATGTATGTATGTATGTATTATATAGGTATATATGTATTCATGCATGCATGCTTATGCATATATATGAGAGTGCACATAACTGTATATATTAAAGTGTAGATATCTGTTTGTCTTCTTCTTTCTTTAAGGCTTATAATTACGATGACCCAGACCATTCTTCTCAGTCATATCTAATTCTCACCGAACACAAAACACACCCTCACTCACTCTCTCTCTCTCTCTCTCTCTCTCTCTCTCTCTCTCTCTCTCTCACACACACACACACACACACACATTATTATTATTATTACGTATCACGAGTAGTACATAGCCTACTTTGAGGTGACCGGACTTCTAACACGATTACAAAACAACCTTTTACTTCTGCTGTCCAAATGCGTCTTCCACAGACTTCCTCCTAGCGGTGCTTCACTTCAAAGGTCAAACACGATAATTTCTCAGAACGTACTTGGACAGTAATATCCAAAGCCGGTAATACTGTTGACGACACCCACACCATGAAATGGCCAAATTTCATTAGTAAACGATTGCTTCTTAAGTAACTTAATGTTACCAGTGGCGGCCCCGGTGAACCTTTAGAATCCCCAAGGAACGCATGGCAACATAAAACTTAATCAGAGAAGCGAATTAACTCGATTCTGTTAATACGAAAGACGAGGCCCCGCTGGAAGGGATATCTGATATATAGACCTCAGATGGTAAGAAACTTATGTAATTATAACTATTTCTTAATCATCGGGTAAAGCTGTTTACACCTGCGATTCTGTTCTTTGTTTTGAACCTTTTTTTTTTTTTTTTTTTTTTTTTTTTTCAGTGATATGTCAGTAGTTGTTAATGTGGTTCTTTGGTTATGTTTATGTTTGTTTGTTTGTTTGTTTATTTATTTATTTAAGTATTTATTTATTATTTTTCTTATTATTTTACTTATTATTTTTATTATTATTATATTTTTTTTAATAATAATGACGTGAAGTACAAACGAAACAAAAAATAACAATCCAAAAACAAAAAAACAACGAACACAAAAAAGACAGAAACAAAACAACAAAAAATAATAACACACAAAATAAAAAAAAACCACAAAAAAAACGTAACAAAAAAAACACCCACAGAAAATAAATGAAAACTAGAAAGCACACAACAAAAGACAAACCATCCTGATATCACATTTTTATAAGCTTCAGTCGATAACCAGCCAAGAGTCCTTTATATGATATATCTTTCCATAAACAGGACATGACATACCACAGTATTCAGTAAACCAGGCGTGGTACTCTGGGTTTCTATTTGGGAAATGAGTTGTTCGATCTGCATGACACGGCAGAGTTAACGTTTAATTGTTAGACAAAGAGGGAAGATTATTCAAACAGATACATGACATTAATTGGCCAAAGCATTTATTATTTATATTATATTATATTATATTATATTATATTATATTATATTATATTATTATTTATTTATTTATTTATTTATTTATTTATTTATTTATTTATTATAATTTATTGACAGGAATACTGAATCGGAAGGTCATTTTTAATATTACACCGTTTCAGATCAGCAACGTAGTATGTTAATCGAAATATAAAATCATACTGATCATCAACATTATTATTATCATCATCACCATCATCATAGTTATACCAGTATATTTATTGTTGTTGTTGTTGTTCTTCTTGCTATTGCTTCATTTATTTTTGTTTTGATTATTACATTGCATTTTTTTTCCCCCAACCATTTTCGTTTCTGTTATTGCTACAATATTAAATCGTAGCTATTGTTATATTTCATTTTATTTCGTATTATCATTGTTATTTAGTTCATATTTTCGCTGATTTAGTTTATTAACGTCTGGACATATATTTTTACGTTCTCTGTATTTACATTATCTCGTGATGACAGCTGCTGC
>CM022672.1:22090627-22105627 GCA_012295275.1 Chrysomallon squamiferum | reverse complement strand
TCCTACTTCATTTTGTCACATATTATTGACTGCAGCTACTTTACGTTATTCTAGTAATTAGCTGACAGAAGTGGGCCATACACCAAAGGGTGTCTGTTCCGAACTAATATTTGACGTAACTCTGAACTTAATTCTTATCAGAATTAATCTGTACCAGGAAGTTAACCTTGAATAATATTCGCTTATAACCCGATCTTTAGAAGTCAGTTAAAAGAATAAATATTCTGTATTCTTGCTATCTGAGTTCAAGGTCAAAACATCCACCAGTAGTTTGGATGTCATTACTCTTATTACCGAAGAATTAACAAGGAAATCGAAAATCTAAAACATGTAAATAAATATTAGTAATGCCAACTATCATAGGAAGAACGATTTCAGTACAAAATTTGATGAGTATCTTAAATGTTTCATAAAAATAAAAAATATTATATCGCTTATCTGTTTCATCTTCAAATGTCATTATATTAGTACAGGTTTATTCATTTTTAGAAAAAACAAAATGCTGATATTATTATTATTATTATTATTATTATTATTATTATTATTATTATTATTATTATTGGCATCATCATCATCATCATCATCATCTTTATTTATTAAAATATAATTTACTACACTAAAGACACGTGAAACTGGACTGAGAAACTCTCTGTCCAGGAATTGTTAGAATTGTTAACGAGTATTCTTGACCGTCGTGTTTTTGCACTGGAATTCTTCATCTCCTGATGTCACCGGCAGCCAGACGTTGATTTCCGTCCTCACTTTGACAACGAAGCAGGGCATGTCAAGTGTCTCATCTGTCGTATCGATTCCTGGGTGATTGTCTCACTAAGCTATTCCTTATCTAGTAGTTATGACGATGTCGCAGAGGTATATGAACAACGCGGAGCAATCAATAGTCTGACTTTGCGAAGAACGGGTAATTTGTCAGTCACTGATGAACGTATTAACACGAGAGCAGATCTGGAGTGGTGTTAATCCGAGAGGTATAAGTGGCAGACAGATAAAGTGATGTTGTTGTTGTAGTTGTTATTGATAAAACTGTAGTGGTGGTGGTGGTGGTGATAATAATGCAGTAGTGTTTTTGAGGAACGAGAGTCCGGTAGAGGTGGTATTAGTAGTTGTTGTTGTTGCAGTGGTAGCAGTAGCATTAGCAGTTGTTATTGCTGTAGTAGTAGCAGAGTATCGCAGAGTAGTACTAGTTATAGTAATAGCAATAGTAATAGTAGCAGCATTAATAGTAGTAACAGTAGTAATAATATTCGCAGAAGAATGGTGGTAGTAATGATGGTGGGGTGGTTATAGTGGTAGTGGCAGTTTCAACATTAGTATCTGTAGCAACAACAGCACCAGCAATAACAGCAGTAGTAGTAGTAGTAGTAGAGGAATTAGCAACACAAACGCCATTATTTGTGGTAGCAGTAGTGACAGCAGAACCAGTGACTGTAACAGTAGTAATACATGTTAAGGATCCTTTATCCGAAATGCTTGGGACTGGAAGTGTTTCGGATTTCGGAATATTTCGGATTTTGGAATATAAGTAGATAGCTAGAGAATAGATTCTACGTCTAAATATGAATTCCATTTATTTTTAATATACAACTTACAGATAGTCTGCAGGATTTTTAAATAATATTTTTAATACGATTTGTATGTGCAAAAAAATGTCCAGTAACTGTAAGATATTATTTCTGTTGCTCGGAAAATGTTTTGGATTTCGGAATTTCTGATACGAGATCCTCAGCCTGTAGTAGCAGCATCAGTAGAAATAACAGTAGTGATAATGGTAGAAAAATGGAGTTAGGCAGTCCAGTTAGGAGTTCATACGCATACATACGTACATACATACATACATACATACATACATACATTGTACTCAAAATGAAGATATTTTCTTTCTGACTGACCTTCAAATGCAATGTTTAGAAGAGTTAGTACTTTATTTGATTTTTTATTACGTCATTTATTGTGAATATAAATTCAGCAAATAAATAAAATAAAACTTAGAAAACACAACAAACGTGTAACTAAACAACTAATTAATGAAAGAAAAACACAAGGGAAGGCATTAAAAAATCCCATTAACTTTCCACTAAATATAAACTTTAAAAAAAAATGGCTTAATAATACTGTTTCCGTTTTATTTGTGCTTATTCTTTAAATAGTTAGAAATTAGAGCAAAATGGTCTGCCTACATTTATACCACGGGCTTAACAAACACTGTGCGCCATTTACGTTTCAAATTTTTATTTCTCACATTACTAAGCACAATGAGTGAATACATCATTGTTTGTCAGCTAAATGGAAATAGCTTTACAGCGCAGTTCTAGTATTACAGCATCCAAACAAAAACATCTGCATACTCTGGACAAACCTCCTGTCGATATTAATGTCTAGGTTAACCTATATTTCATAATACATAAATCGATAGAGTTAGGCACGCATCTGAAAAAGCGCCTTTTATAATACTCCAGGATTGACAGTCAGTGTTTATAAATGTAATTGTTAATAAACTGTTCTGTAAAGCACGTCATCTGCTGCTGGTTGTTGCCTGTAGCCATCAATTTGCGGTGCTTGTTGTGAATGAAAGAGCCCCGCCGGTGAATTAGGTTAATATTAAATTTTTCTTGAGTTCCGCTTGCGATCGTTTATGTCGGTCGGTCGGCAGTAGGTGCACTGAAGGAACAAAAAAACCAAAAAAAAAACGACGTGGAGCAAATGAACGAATTACGTTAATATTTTCACTGATTTAAGTCCATAAGCCTGCGATTTATGAATGAAGGCGACAGATGTCTGAGATTGTGCCATTCTTGTCCAGATAAGAATCCACTACTTCAGAAAAGGGAAAAAACAGCGTTGTCATCTTTATGATTTTTCAAGATGAAAATTAGTTTAATTATAAAGTAAAAAAAACACAAAAACATGATGATAATAACAACCAACATATTCATTAAGAAAACCACAGTTCGTAAATAACAAAAGTTTAGAAATGTCCTTTTTTGTCTGAAACCCGAGAACGCTCTGGATCGTTTTGTGAGTTAATACCTTGCTTTCTTTGGTCATCAATAAAACGTGCATAGGTCTGACAAGGAATAAATTATGCTAACACTGGCGTGCCACACATACATTATTACTCACTAGTCATAAATAATACAACAGTTCTTTGCCTAATACAATATAATGTTAGCAGATCTATATCCTTCTGTGTATCAAAAACAACAGTTTCCATGATCTCTGCATTCAACTGAATTTTCTATACAGTCTGGCATCCGATACCTAGACTCTGACTAAGCGTTGGGTGTTTATTTTGGATAATCTCTGAGGCTCTCGCTCTCTGTTTCTCTTCAGTGCCGAAGTCCACATGTCAGAAATGACAAAAGAGGTGGATAAAATGTCTGGTGTCGTCACTCTGTTGGTACTGATTGATGCCTTTCAAAATTAGCCATTTCACTAAAAGATTCTTGTCGCTGTCGTAGGACAAATTTTTGCCCATTTACAGCAACGAAGCTTAATGAAATGCCGAAATACGCACACTTAATTTATGTAATGGTTTAATTGGAGCATTTAACTGTGTGGAAAGTATTATACTGATACATACAAGCTGTGAAATATTTATATTTAACACAACGCTTTAAAATAACGGTTCAGATTATCTGAACTATTCTTCACACCGGTAGACTGACTGTGGCATAATTAATAACTACTGTTAATAAATCCAGGTTATATTTTCTCTGTAGGCGGTACGTTTTAATAATAAAATGCGTGTGTTAAGAGTGGGTGATTTCATCGGTGTACTGTTGGAGATAACTAATATTCTATGCTAAAAGTGCGCAGGTGGCCATTAGCGGTTAACATTATCCAACCATGCATATTACAGCGTGAAATGAGTAACAACGTTATTTCAGTCTATAACACTTTTATTAATTTACGCATGGTTTCTTGAGTTAGTTAACTGTCCCATTTATTATCCACTCTCTCTTTTTGTCCGTCTCCCTCTCTCCCACTTGTTTATCATCCACTCTCTCTTTTTGTCCGTCTCCCTCTCTCCCACTTGTTTATCATCCACTCTCTCTTTTTGTCTCTCTCCCTCTCTCCTACTTGTTTATCATCCACTCTCTCTTTTTGTCTGTCTCCCTCTCTCCTACTTGTTTATCATCCACTCTCTCTTTTTGTCTGTCTCCCTCTCTCCTACTTGTTTATCATCCACTCTTTTTTGTCTGTCTCCCTCTCCCCTTGTTTATCATCCACTCTCTTTTTGTCCGTCTCCCTCTCTCCTACTTGTTTATCATCCACTCTCTCTTTTTGTCTGTCTCCCTCTCTCCTACTTGTTTATCATCCACTCTGTCTTTTTGTCTGTCTCCCTCTCTCCCACTTGTTTATCATCCACTCTGTCTTTTTGTCCGTCTCCCTCTCTCCTACTTGTTTATCATCCACTCTCTCTTTTTGTCTGTCTCCCTCTCTCCTACTTGTTTATCATCCACTCTCTCTTTTTGTTTGTCTCCCTCTCTCCTACTTGTTTATCATCCACTCTCTCTTTTTGTCTCCCTCTCTCCCACTCGTCTATCATCCCCTCTTTTTTTTTTCTCTCTCTCCCAGTCATCTATCATTTCCTCTCTCTTTTTTGTCTGTCTTCCTCTGTCCCTCTCTCACTCATCTGTCATCTTCTCTCTCATTTTGTCTGTCTATCTCTCTCTCTCTCACTAATCTATTATAGCCATCTCTCTTTTTGTCTGTTTCCCTCTCTCTCTCTTTTCTCACACTCTCTTTCTTTTCTGTTTCAATCGCTCTGTCTGTGTCTGTCTCAGTCAGTCAGTCTGTCTGTCTGTCCGTCTGGAACTATACTATTACAAAGCCAGCAAAATCACCTGATTACGAACGCTAGGATATTGCAACCAAACGCAACCTAAAATCGCGTGATATCAGAACCAAATATAATTTTAAAAAATGCTAATGTATCACAACCGCCAAGTAGACAAATAAATCAGAGTAAATATACTACAGAAAGAGACAATTTATGGATCATTGGAAATATAACCAAAAAAAAAAAAAAAAAACTCATAAACACTGTACACTGATAGACACTGTACACTATATACATATTACATACCGCAACGGAATAAACTAATTCCGAATTGGGACACACTCCACTAATGAATTATGTCGTCTTGCTTGAAGGGACACTTTTTGTTTTCTGGAATGGTTCTCGGCGACATTTCATAAATCAGCATATTTCTCACTAAAGATTAAAATTCATTGCATTAATTTACATCTATCGAATTACTAGTCTTCAAAGTAGATTTCGTGTCATCATATACATGGGGATGGTTAAAATTTTTATTTTCACAGGACAGGTTTTGACTTTTTTTTTCCTACATAAAACGAATTTCTTTAGTGGACGCACACGTCGATTTGGATGAAGGTCATTGCTCCACTGAGTAAATCAAACTTGAACATTAGCTGATTTTCGTGCATTCAAATCAAATGCACGTTCGAGTTTGCACGCACCCAGGTCTCGCACTGCAAGCAAGAGCGCAGATATAAAACGACATTACATGCAAATGATCTACAAACCATCGTTATGCGAATGCACGCCTTACTCTGATAATTACTATACGTAAATACTGTTCACGCGAGAAGGTGAACTGAACACAGTATAAATAAGTAATGCTGTTTTTATTGATTTACGTTGAAATAAACACAGATTGCAGAGTGAATAATGTATGCAGCCAACATTTATTTCTACACCCAAATGACACGATCTGTCGTGGTAGTTGTTGTTAGAGCAAGCAGACAGAGTGAGGCGCGCACACACAGACAATTTTTTTCATCTGGACTGATCTAGATGTAGAATGTATAGCAAGCTCGGAAAAAAACCCAACAAATTTTGTTATTTTAAATTTTCTAGAGGAAAAAACGAAGGGAAAAATAATGAGTGTTTGTGTGTGAGAAAGATCAAGGTGAGAGAGGGGAAGAGGACAGAGATACAGAAAGAGGGCGGGAGACAGAGAGAGAGATAGGGGAGGAAGTGAGGAGAGTGTTGGATAAAGGAAGGGAGAGACAATGAAAAGCTTTGAAGAAGGAGTGAAAAAGAGAAATGAATGGAGGGATGGAGATATATATACAGAGAGAGATAGAGGGGAGAATGTGACGGAGGGAGGGAGACTGAGAGAGAGAGTGAGGGCTAAAGGATTGGGAGATAGAAGGAGCGAGACAGAGAGGAAGAGAGAGATAGTGAAACGCTTTAAAGGAGTGAATGAGCGAGAGAAGACTGGTAAAGTGAGCTTTGAACGAACGTTGTCGTACTCCAAACACAGTGTTAATCAGCAATCAAAAAGGAGTTTAAATTGTTTAAAATGATTATACTAAATTATTTAGTGGCATAAGAGTGTAACCTTCTAATACAGTGGCCGTTGAAACGGTTTGAATTTGTGATAACAAATCTAGTGAACTACTTACTCCTCAGTCTTACTGTTGTGGTATAAAAGAGTCCACATCGTGATCCGGTATTCGATAACAGCGAGAACATCGCCCAACTGTAATGAAATAAAAACAGGAAAACATATTGTAATGGATGTCGAATTTACATGCCAGCATTCTGTAACGTATCAACGTGTACTCTTTAAATATAAATTTAAACAGGGTTAAAGAGATTTCTACGCTTGTTTAGATGTATGTAAAGTCACAGAGCTGAGTTATTAAGGGTAATTTGCCTCAGGTTTTGTTATATATGACTTGTGTTAGTGTAAGATAATTCATTCAGAAACTACCAGTGTTTCTTTTAGCATTTGTATTATTGGCATTTTCTACACTTTTTCACTTAACAGGGAATCTTATATTGGCCAATAAACAAAAATAATAATAATAAAAAAATAAACAATAAAAAACCACCTAGATTATACCATCGTTCACAAGGTTGGCTTTTATTTGCCTTCTAATTCCTATATCGGCTGCAAGGCTAACAAAATTCAAAGACTATTTATTACTAAAATATTAAAATATTCTGAGGATTAATAAACCTTTCTGTAATATTTGCATGATACAAAGCACAAAGAGAAAATGGAAAAAAAAAAAAAAAAAAACAATCGAATTTTGTTGAATAAAATTCAATCGTCTTTTGTTTCCTGATCTCCAGCTTTACGAAAAACTCTTGAAAAGAAGTTTTGCTTATCAAATATCGTGTATTATCTGACTGACATGTGATATATCCTTATTTCTGTCTCGCGTTGTTTCTGACTTCCGCACTCGCAAACGCTTCGTCTGTTTTCAGCCTGGTTTGTTTACCACGCTGAAAGACGACGCATCCAGCAATTAGCCCCCCCCCCCCTCGTCTCAACAAACCAGTCGCCACGGTATTCCACGTCACGCAAGATTTTAATAAAAACATATTCAACTGTTGCAGTGTTTGCGAAGACATGCGATCGAGAATTAACTGACATCAAGTTGTTTGATCAAGGATATCGTGCTGGAAGTCGATATCGTTATGCTAATTCGGTGGTTATCACTTACCGAAGTCATTTGTCATCTGCATGAAAAATGGTATATGGAGATAATAGTTTCTGAATCCTTCACCATTAATACCACTGCTTGTTAATGGATGGTGCATTATGTATCAACCCCGTAACCAAACGTCTGTTTGTTTTGTCGATACCCGCAGAGACCTCTGGTGAAATAAAATAATGACACTGTTTAAGCTCGCAGATTGTATATCGGTTTGTTGTGCTGTTTAATCATGAATTGCATTTTTGACCTTTGGGTTTAAAACACAAACGCTAAAACAGAAGAACGAAGTATAAGTACAGTTTTTGTATATAAAACCAGGCTACTGTTAAATAATAAATTACGTTCGTGTTTTGGAGCCAAGAATTTCGAAATCTAGAATAAACTCCAAACTGGTGTGTGGGACTGCTTTACTGTAAACTGCATTTGGCGTTTGAGACTTTAGGAAAATCGTACAAGTATTACTGATATAGCAAATTAACATAAATGTCATAAATTGAGTCTCTAACCGCGATATTTCATAGTTCAGGGTTACATGCAGCCTAGTTAAATAACCATTTTGTCAAGTGCTTAGAGCACAACCTTAACACGTTCCAAAATGCGTATCCTGGGATAGTGGCTCGTTTTGGATGCTGCAGCGTCATGGCAACAGTATTTTCAGAGCACGTGATCAAATACGGTACTATAATCCCCAATGTAACAAAGGAAAAACTGTTAATGGCAAAGATTATGATTTTATAATCAAACTAGAAAACCTTTAACTTTTAATTTGTTCATGCCTGTACCCTAAGCACGCGATATCTAGATTTAAAAAATGGGATATGGTTCATGAGATCTTTGTATGCATGGTTTTAATTTATAGGGCTCTTTGCAAACACATCGTTAATAACCAGTATTCATTTTAATAACCAAAGTAAACTGCATATTATGTCTCTGATTCTTGTCTGTTGGACAGCCTCTTACTTAAAACAAATTTCAGGTTAGTCCCCATAAAAACAAAAATCAATACTCATTTCTGGTTAACAAACTGATCTTTCGTATCATGTCTGCAGTTATTACCTACTGGACAAGAATTATCGTTTCGTACTTCAAGATGATTCCCAAATGTTTTATGTTCATTATAAAAATTATGTCAGGGCAAGAGAGACATGAGAGACTTCAGAATCATAACCAATATAAATCGCCATAGATTGAATAGTCACGGTATAAGATATGCGGGTTTGTTTCAAATTCTAGAAAATACTGCCACCATGCTGTGGGTTTTTTAATTTTTTTTTATATAAAATGATTTTTTATTTCAACACATTCCATCGGGGTAACAGAAACCTCAGAAACCTCAGAATCTAGATATCATCATAGGATGAATGGTCACTGAAAATGACTTGCGGTTTCTTTCAGACGAGGAATCTCGATTTCTAGAAATTCTACTGCCACTGTGCTGTTTTCTGATAAAACGATTCTTTATTTCAGTACATTTACACAGGGATATACAGAGACCTCAGTGACCCCTGAACCCTGATATCGTCTTAGACTGAACGGTCTCGGTATCTGTTAATTCCCTTTGTTTCATTCGGAATGATCCCGAATTCTAGAAAACAGTGCCAGTCTGCTGTTTTCTGATAAAATGATTCATTATTTCAATACAATGTTGGCCAAGAGGATTGGGCATCTCCCTCGAGACTCTTTAGGAATTCCAGCCTTTATTGATCGGACTTTGGTACCATGGAAGGGAACGGTTGATTGATGTGTCACGGGAGTTAATTTAGTTATTGTGCTGTTTTGTCGCACTCTTTCACTTTACGAGGTCTAGTAGGAACGGGCGACAGGTTCGTTTTATTAATCATTTAGAACTGTCAGTGCCGTGTCTGATCTTGCAGGAAATGCGAACAGATTCAATGTAGAAAAAGCAGAACAACAACAACCAAAAAAAAAAAAAAAAAAAAAAAAAAAAATCCTGCTAGTTGTAAGTTAAGAGTTGTAGTAAGACTACGTAATGCATTATTCATAAATGTAAATGGGTCTTTGCTTGAAAATTTGACCGATTTCTATGGATTTTATTCATATAAAACTTTTTTTTATCAAAAATTTCATCAACGTTTCGTGTAGAAAAAATTATTGGTTTTTTTATGTGAACCAAAAATAAAATGTTTTATAATAGGTGCCATAAAAAGCAAATAATAATAATAACAGAATAAATAAATATAAAAAAAAGAAGAAAAAAGAAAGGAATATTGTTAGTAGTAGTAGTAATAGTAGTAGTTGTTTTAGAAGATGTAGTTGTAGTAGTGGTAGTAGTAACGGTAGTAGTTGTCATAAATTAGAGGTAGCAGTAGTATAATAGTCTGTAGCAGTAGAGAGAAGAAATAAACAATAATAACAAACAAACAACTTCTGTTATATCTGCTTGCTGAGTTAATAAAAAAAAAAAAAATAACCAATTAATAAACTACTGGATGTCAAACTTGATGATACTGCAATACAAGCAGACTTCAGAGAAAACCTCTGTAGCAGCAAGATATTTTGTATACATTCACCTTCCCAACGTCAGGAGGGCGTACACGACAGCCGTTGTGGAGTACTGGTTATAACGGGAAATCGCCTATTTAGCGCAGTAAGGAGGACTGATCCTAAGACAGGTGATGCATCAGTCGAGCACTCTAAACTGAGATGCTAATAAAACGGAACCAGATTTACGTACTTATCGGTAATTTGACGGAGACAACTGCTGGAAGCGAGGCTGGGTAAATAAAAGCTGTTCGTTCAGCTTGTTAGTGTCGTCGGTAAAGCTGACCATCAACCGACCGACTGACTGATTCGTCGATTGATTCGTTCATTCCTTAATTCACTTCCGTATTTCTTTCTCTCCCCGGGAAACAGGAAGCTCGTAAAACCTATAAAAAGCATGCATTGTCTCGTTTTGCTTTAATGAACTAAGATCTCTTTTATTTTTTTTTTTTTCCATTTAACCGTTACATGTTTAGCAATTTGCATTTTTATCCATATCGATATTTTCACACCATAAGAACGCAGACACGACTTGTTAACAAAACCAAAAAAAAAAAAAAAAAAAATAAAAAATAATAACAAGACGTCATGAATCGCTTGTCCTTGATGTCCCTTTTGAACAGAACGTCAACAGCATCTCATGAAAACACAACGTCAACACAACGACTCCTAAAACATAAACACGACAGCTTTTACTACGTCCCATACAGTTCGACTGTAGAGGCTTTTATGTCGTTGGGTTTTCGGTTATCGGAACCATTGAGTTTATCGATTATCATCGCCTGACAGGTAATGAGTCATGTTAACTGCTTATCTTGTTGGGCGCAGTGACCGCTTAACAGAAAAGATTGGCCCGTTATTTACAACGCCGCATACCAATCGATAAATTTCTTAGTCGCTGTTCACGATTTTGAATGATTTCCCCCAACGGACGATAATAGGGAATTTCCGTTTGACAGTTCCCACAGTATGCTCGTGTTTCTGAAGTCCATTAGCAGACGTAAAACGTGTTTGGACAGGGCTTCGAGCGTGTTTCCTAATATTTTTCGCCGTGTTTCTCTGTATCCGTGTCTTCTTTTAACGCCCTGCGCCCAAGTCTTCTATTGTAAAATGCTAACAAAGTTTGCTACCACCTGCGGGGCATCAGGCGCTAACCTTTCGCGAGCGCACACATGGCACTGTCACAACGTTGACAGCAAATCGATAGAACGTCAGCAGCAACGACTTCGGGGCATAGCAAACAAGGCTGAAAGTACTTTTTTTTTTTTTTTTTTACTGTTTCTAGAAAAAGAGTTCCACTTGGTTGAAGGTCAGAAATGAATAAATAAATAAATACATAAATAAATAACAAAAAAGGTAGAGTAAGATAGATTGATCCATAGTCGGATCTATCAATCTAACAACAATAGGAAATTGATGAATTAATATATGTACAGACAAATCTAAGGATCTGCATATATACAAATATATACAAACCTATCTACATGTATATTATGTGTATATGTGTATATATATATATATATATATATATATATATATATATATATATGTAAGTAGTAAATAAAATATTACAAACATATTATATAACATAAACACACACACACACACATATATACACACATATATACACACAGACATGCAAATAAAACACAAGCGTCTATAGTATATATCTGTGTGTGTGCGTGTATGTGTGTGTGGGCGTATTTCTGTTCAATGCATACTCTGATTACTGAAATGTTTTATCCCAGAGCCACATTAAATATTCAACGATCATACCTGAGCTCAACAGCCAGATCCCAGTACTAACTTAACAAATAAAATATTAATTATATTAACAACGAGTTTCTATATCAATCAACACTCACTATTTTCAGATAGTTGCACCTGTTCATTCCCAGTTCTGAAACTTACCTAAATGTACTTGGATTTCGAGTTCAGTGCCTTGATGATGTTCTTTTAAATGAAATATTTCTACTTGTTAATAATTAGCGTATTTCTCATTCACCTAGACGTCTAGTCAGTTCATAGCTGGAAATGGTCCTAAATGTTTGTGTTCGAAAAATCTTCTTTATGCAGCTATACAAACAGTACTGGTATACCCAGAGTACATTACATACGTACATACAAACTTAACACACACACACACACACACACACACACACACACACACACACACACACACACACAAAAATCATAATAATAATAATAATAATAATAATAATAATAATAATAATAATAATAATAAAATATAAAATCAAAATCAAAAATAAAATAAAATAAATAAATAGATAAATAAATAAATTTAAATAAAGAAAAAATGACATAACAAATTTGTTTGTTCATACGTGCGTATGTATGTCTGTCATTATGTATCTATCTATATACAAACACAGACAACCTTTAACACACACATACACAAATACTAACGCACACCTATCTCTCCTATATGTGTGTGTGTGTGTTTGTGTGTGATGAAATAGAGAGAGAGACAGATAGAAATGTTGCCATGGGAATAGGATAAATGAATGTGTGTATATACATACATTATACACAGACACATATACATATACACACACCTATACATTACACACACACACACACACAAAACACAACCACAACCACACATATATATAGATGTCCATTGAAATCACATAACAAATTAATCAATCTAATTGTTACTTCTATTTATTTTTCATTTTCTTTTCCTCTTTCTTATTTTCGAACGTAACGGATGAAATTATTTCGTTCCTGTTGATTGAATTAAAAAGCCGTTGAGGTGTAAGTGATAGTGCTACCTTTAGTGTCAACTGAGATACCTCTGAATATTCAATTACATACGAAATCGAGTTAATTTGAAGTTCACTTAAGTTACATTTGAACTAATCTTCCCAGAGGCAATTTTTGATTCTGTGAACGACTGTTGTCTTCTTAACCCGATTCAAATAACAGTAAACTGTTTCACTGATGTGTTAAAAAAAAAAAAAAGAAACAGGATTGAAATATTAAAACAGTATCAGATTAAATTAATACTAAATTAGGTTTGTCAGTTTTCCAGTAAATAAGGTGTAGATAGATCTACTGAAAATAGATAGATAGGTAGGTAGATAAACAGACTGAAGATAGACGGATTGATAGATAGGTAGATGTTCATATATTCAGATAGATACATATAGCTATAGATAGATAAATAACTTGATTGATTGATTGATATATCAATCGATTGATTGACTGACACTGATTGACTGATTGACCGATAGACAGACAGACAGACAGACAGACAGACAGATAGATAGACAGATATACAGATAGATAGTTAGGTAGATAGATAGATAGATAGATAGATAGATACATACATAGATAGATAGATAGATAGATAGACAGACAGACAGACAGACAGACAGATAGATAGGTAGATACATACATACATACACACACATACATACATACATACATACATACATACATACATACATACATACATACATACTTACATACATAGATAGATAGATAGATTGATATACAAACTGAAGATGGATAGATTAATAGATATATAAACTGAAGATAGATAGATTAATAGATATATAAACTGAAGATAGATAGATTAATAGATATACAAACTGAAGATAGATAGATTAATAGATAGATAAACTGAAGATAGATAGATTAACAGATAAACAGGCACGCAGAACGGCTGAGAGACAGCTACATAAGAAAAAATATCGAGATTAAGACAAAATTCACAAAAATTAAATGTGGAAATTTCGTAAAGATTAATTCTTAAATATCTGTGCATATTAATAAAAGTGACATTAAGATTTCTGTATATGTAAATAAATAGCAAATAATAAAAAAAATTTAAATCGATAATTAATAAGTTTTATTCTGTAAATAGCTGAAGTCTTCTTAACCCGATTCAAGTAACAGTAAACTAATTCACTGACGTGTTAAAAAAGAAAGAAAAACAAGACTGAAATATTAAAACTGCAACACATTAAATTAATACTAAATTAATTTTGACAATTTTGTTTCAGTAAATAAGATATAGATAGATATACTGAAAATAGACGGACAGGTAGGTAGATAGGCTGATGTACAGATAGATTGAAGACAGATTGATAGATAGGTATTCAGATAGAATGTAGACAGCTAAACAGAAAGGATGATAGACAGGTTGTAAATTGATTAATAGCTAGACAGATTAAAACAATATAGAGTGATAGACTGAGTGTAGAATGAGTAATAGACAGACAGACAGAAAGATAGATAGATAAATAGATGGATAGATAGATATACCGAAATATAAATAGATAGATACACAGATACATAGATGAATAGGCAGAGGGATAGATAGATAGATAGATAGATAGATAGATAGATAGATAGATAGATAGATAGATAGATAGATAGATAGATAGATAGATAGATAGATAGATAGATAGATAGATAGATAGATAGATAGATAGATAGATAGATAGATAGATAGAAAGACAGATAAATAGATAGATTGAATACAGACAGACTGAAGATATATTTAGTAATATTGATAGATATGGATAGATAGATAGACTGATAGATAGATAGATAGATAGTCAGATAGAGAAACAGACAGACAATTAGACTGACTGAAGATAAATATATTAATATATATATAGATTTTAAAATATCGACATTAAAACGGAATTCACAAATACTAATGCATATTATAAATTTCGTATCTGTGCACGCAAATAAAACTGATATTATGATTTCTGTCTATGTAAATAATTAGACAAATAAATACGTTTCTGTATATGTGAATAAAATAAATACAATACGTGATGGGCGTGCACATATAAATATTAATAGAATAATAAGACTTATCTTTATAAATACGAATAAAATTGATATAGGTGTGACTATGTTAATAAATAATCCTCATAAAATATGTATAAATGTTTGCATATAAATGAAACTGATATATGCGTGTCTACAAATATAAATATAATAGATGTAGACTTT
>CM022672.1:22073127-22088127 GCA_012295275.1 Chrysomallon squamiferum | reverse complement strand
ATTTGTACTGCATTACCTCCATGTTTATATCCACAGAAAAATATGTCTTAAATTTTTATTCAGTAGAGTAAATGAAAATAACATTTTAATATAAGTAAAAATGAGATAGTAGATTTTCGACAATGGACTTAAATGCAATATACGGTTACGAAACAAGGGTACGAAACAGGGAGAGTTCAGAAAAGGAAAGCGCCAATAAAACATAAAATTCTGTGTTGGATGATACAGTTTGCGTGGGTATGTGTTTCCGTGTGTGTGTGTGTGTGTATGTGTTTCCGTGTGTGTATGTGCGTGCGTGCGTTTTGGGTTTATCAGGCGCGCGTTTATTTATTTCTATTATTTTATCAGTTTATTTTATTTATTTCTATTATTTTATGTATGTTTGTATTTCGTTGTATCTATTGTATGTATCTATGTTTGTATGTATGTGTATGTAATGTGTGTGTGTGTGTATGTATGTATGTGTTATGTATGTATGTATGTATGTATATATGTATATATGTTTGTATGTCTCAGCTCTGAATCGTAATTTCTGTATATCTGATGTCTGACGTCTTCAGTGCCCTATTTAACAGATTTTACTCTGGATGGTCAGTGACTTGTATCGCTGTCAACAGAACCACGTTCGAGAGATCTTTACTAGCATTTGCTTTGTTTAAATTTATCTCCTTTCGTAATATTTAATGCAAAATTCTGTACGACAGAGGGTTCAAGTGTAGTCCTTACGCAACCACCTCGAGTATAAAACAGATTCGTTGAACTCGGTCGTCAGGAAACTGCAGCGACAAGTCGACTGTGCTCCAAACCCACAAAGACGATTACAATTCTCGCAAGGACTCGTACACTGACCTCTCGTGACCTGTGACACTGGTACTTGGAAAGCCAAGACAATCGGAACGAAATGACAGAAACTTGTCAGTGTAGAAAAGAAGGACGAGACAGATAGAACCTTTGTTTATCTCCCTTTGGTGTCAGTTTAATAAACATCCTATGACATAATGGGTGGTGCACTAGGTTAACTTTAAATCCGTTTTTTTTTTTTTTTTTTTTTTTTTTTTTTGATTGTTTGTATTTATAAATGTTGTTATTTTGTTTGTTTATTTTTAGTTGTTTATTATTATTATTATTATTATTATTATTATTATTTGTTTGTTTCTTTTATTGATTGTTTTGTTAGGGTCTTTTTGTTGTTATATTGTCGTTACCTGTGGTTTTAGTGAAACTAACAAATCTTTGAATAAAAAGAATATAAGATAATAACCATAACAATTCCTACTAAAATTCAGTTTCACAACCTTAGCATTGAAAAACTAGATGGATTTTTTTTCTTCTTTACAATAATAAAATAACCAACACAGAGACACATACACAAAAACGTTCACCTACACACACACACACACACACATACGCACACCCACACACCAATACACGCACACAAACGAATACACACAGAAAAAAGCACACATTGTTTGATGTTGTTATTTTATCACAGTTCAGCACTGTTATAGTCAGAAGTGATTAATGAACCGTGCTGCAGTTGCCCATAAATGTTTTATTGTTTTTCTATTATTTTTAATCACAGATGAGAACCGTTAGCTATTGTGAACGTTTTGTATGAAACAATGAAGACAACAAACAGGTTTATTATTGTGAATATTTTCATATGTTTTGTCGTATCATCTTTTCACTCACACACACACACATATATATCTAGCCATCTATGCATGTCAGTATATTTGTGTGTGTGTGTGTGTGTATTTATATATAATATATACACACACATACTGATACATACATACATACATTCATATATATATATATATATATACATACATACATACATACATACATACATACATACATACATACATACATACATGCATGCATGCACTCATGCATACTTGCATATATACATACATATAATAATACAAACATAATGACAAACGTTCATAAATCTCGGGAAATGCTTAATACCATATGAGAGTGTCACAAACACACAATAATATTAATTGTTAATTTAGAAATAACAGGTTACGGTATCGCTAATTAAGTAAGGTGCAGTGTAAGACCGACCAGGTTGCCGTTATTTACGTATTACTATTTTATACAATCGAAACTACAATCTGATTACTAGCTAAGAAGAAAATGTTCATATGTTTTACCTTAGTGCGGTTTCCTTTTCTTGTTTGCTGGATACCTCTATCATACATATTAGCCCATGCTTTTTCTTTTCGAATTGAAAATAAAACAATTAATACGTAAAAATTTAGGTTTTCATATTTGATCGTAGAAATGCAAGGATTAAAGGTTCAATTGTCATGACGTCATAAAGACTAATGAAGTTTTTTTTTGTGTTATTTTTTTTTTTTTTTTTTTTTTTTTTTCCGGATGATCTAATTCATTTATTTTTGTTAGAAAAATTTACTTTTCCATTCGTAATAAAGATACAATATCTAAAAGTTTATTCAAACTTATGATATTTAATAATGTACGAAAGAAATCGTGGTAATATTGCAGATTAGGTTATCGTCATGGCCGGTGTTTAGTCAAACATGTTCCTTGTAACAAAACTAGCCGTAGTGAGCAGTGCGATCTATTTTTAGAATTTGATATATTTATTATTATTATTATTATCATTATTATTATTATTATTATTATTATTATTATTATTATTATTATTATTATTATTATTTCGGACAAATTTTATTTTGTTCAAGGAAAGAAAGAAAAAAAGAAAGAATTAAAATAACAAAATGTAATATAATAAGAATCCTTTTACTTTTTCAAAAATCGTAGATAGTCGCCGCTCACAGAACGCTTTTGCATATACACCGGTCATGCCGGAAAAATTGGTTGATTAGACAGTTTTGACATGCTAACGTGGGTTTATGCAGTTTAATGTCTCCTTTTTATGTCTACACAACCAGCAAAACAAAAACTCATAGCAAAATTCTGAGTAAACCTCTGACAATTCGGGGTAAAGCTAAATTGCAAGATTGCCGAAATGGCAATCTCTCTCTCTCTCTCTCTCTCTCTCTCTCTCTCTCTCTCTCTCTCTCTCTCTCTCTCTCTCTCTCTCTCTCTCACGAGTGTGTGTGTGTGTGTGTGTGTGTGTGTGTGTGTGTGTTTGAAAGCACCAGTGCATCGGAAGGTAACGAATATATGGTTAAACGGCATAACAAACAAAGAAACAAATAAAATAATCAAACAATAATTAACACTATCGGCACTATCTAACATTACTTGCATCCTCCTCTAGTTATCCCACGCAAGGCCTCCACGCCATTATCCATCCTTCAACGGGCCTCTCGCTTTAGCTGCCCAACTGTTTTAGAATGGAGCTGACTGGGTTTCGTGAAGTGCCATAGCGATCGAAAAATGGCAGAATTCCCTGTCGTGTTGACATATTAATATCATTAGTAAGTAAGTAATTAGCATTTCCTACGAGACGAGAATAGTTTGTTAATTGAATTACAGTTAGTGCTTATTTAGTAGGCAGCAATATTTTCTCGCCTTACATAATCGCATTAAACGTGCACAGTTAGCTACAAAACGGTTTTGTCGAACGCAGTACGTGTAATTATAATTTCTGTTGACAAACTGATTCGACGAAAGAACGTTACGTTGTAAACTGGACTTGTCTTCCATCCTCGGCTCTTGGATTTTGCATTCAGTCAAAAAAAAAGTCCAAATTTTAAAATAACATGGGTTTCCGATACTGGCAAAACTATCGATCTTTTCGTGAATGTCTTTATTCGACTCGGCCAGCTGTGATGATGTTGTCTTTTGACATAATGTTGTAAGATGTATATGTACGTATACATTTGGCTGGTGGCGTGATCGACAGAAACACAGTTCAAAATGAGCTTCGTTACAGTCGACGTTTTCTTGGATTTAATTATCTGACATTTTGCCTTGTACTTATTTATTTATTTATTTATTTTGGCATGCCGACCTGTTTCTTTCAAAGGTTAGTCTACATGATTTTATTTAATTGTAGAACACGTATATTTTTTTTGGGAGCACGTAAAGAAATTGTGAGGTTTCGTTCTGTTTTTGACCAAACGCTAGTTTACATAATTTTAATTCACTGTGGAACAACGCATTTACAGAAGTGGTATAAAAGCAGTAGAGTTCCAGCCTGTTTCAATAAAAATGTTAGTTTATTTAAATTCCTGAAGTATTTTTGGTACAGTTAAAAAAAAAAAAGAAAAAAAATTTGCTCAGATAGATATAATTACATTTTAGTATAGTACAGTGTTTGACAATGCTAGAAAAAAAAAATCTGTAAATTTATCCTTCTATGAAAAGTTAATTTACGTAATTTTATTTCAGT
Organism: Chrysomallon squamiferum; assembly: GCA_012295275.1. Lineage (NCBI taxonomy): Eukaryota > Metazoa > Mollusca > Gastropoda > Neomphalida > Peltospiridae > Chrysomallon > Chrysomallon squamiferum. The sequence goes on along the minus strand of CM022672.1, from coordinate 22,083,791 downwards.
AATGTAGAAACAGGTATTTGCAATAACGTCAAAGAAATTGTATAGCCATTTTTTTGTTCTTTTTTTTTTCTGTTTTTTTTTTTTTGTGTAATAAGTGTTTGAATAGAATAGAGTAAGATTCATTCTGTTTGCAGAAAGTCTAGTTTATATATTTCTTTTAACCGGAGTAGAGTAGATAATTTGCAGTTAATGTATTAATATTTTTACAATTTCTACCCTCAATTTTTTTCCCTTCTTTCTCTACAAAATCTTTGATCTTTTTAAGCAAATTGGTAAAACATTTAAAACTGTTAAATATATTGTTATCAAACCTATTTAATATTCAGCATGATGTCAAGATGTCTCTCTGTCCCTTTTTGCTGTCTGTCTGTCTGAATGACTCTCTCTCTCTCTCTCTCTCTCTCTCTCTCTCTCTCTCTCTCTCTCTCTCTCTCTCTCTCTCTCTCTCTCTCTCTCTCTCTCTCTCTCTCTCTTTCTACCCTGTCAACTATTCGTCTCTGTTGTTTGCGCAATTTCATTTTTTTTTTACCTTTATGTTTTTTTCTTCCTGCCATAAAATCTTCACTTCACCTATCATAAAAATCTAGTAGTTGTAATAATTTTTTTTTTAAAAGCGATATAAATGAATAAATAAATGAATAAATAAATAATACCACGCACGTATAAAAAAAAAAACACTTTCAAATATGCACGAAACAACACATTGGTGTAACTGCAGATTAATACATATTCAACAATTCGTAAATTTTAAGATTAAAAAAACAACAAACATTAACCATTTTCAAAAAAATGAAATAAATTTCCAACCAGCACCGAGTTCGATTATGATACTCTTGTTGTTGTTGTTTTCTTTTTTTTTTTTTTTTCCTGAACTGACACCCGTTCCTCGGACTATCTTCGTGTATCCATTAACGACTGGAAAACATTTCTAACCCTTATCTTACCGAACAAAAGAACGTGACAAATGTAAAACGTCAACGCAAGAAGTCAGTCACTGAACCAGTTTGATTTATCCATATCGATAAAAGATCCTGTTAAATGTTTTACACATCTATTTCTTCCTTTGATTGGATTACTCGTCTCTTCTGGTTTTTCTTTTTTTTTGGACAGTAACTGTATTCGCGAGAATGTTTAATTATTTATCTGGTGATCAGCAGTTTAAAAACTGAAGCCTTTTTATCGCGAATACCAGAGAAATCCTTTGTTTAAGAAAAAAACAAAACCAAAAAACGACCAACTAATTGTGACGTGTTAAATCCATCATACAGGAATATCAATATATTTTTTTTTGGTATTATTAATGTGCTGTAAAGTCAAATTACTGTCTGAAATAATGAACACCAGTTTCTCATTACTGTTTTCTTAAACAGGAGCGGTTCAGATCTGTTTTTCTTATTTTTCTTTCTTTTAAATTTTATTATTATTATTTCTTTTCACATTAGAGAAAACGGTGTTTTCTTTCATACGCGCGCATATATATATATATATATACATACATACATATATTTATTTGTATATAAATATATATAAACGCACACACACACACACACACACATACAAACACAAATACACGCATCAATACACACAGAAATAATTTTATTCTATAAAAATAATAATATCACGTTCATCTATCAGAGGGATCTCTTCCTAATATAGTGACAGTCATAATAATTCTGTCTGGAATGAAAAAAAAAAAAAAAAAAATGAATAAAAAAAAAAAAAAAAAAAAAAAAAAAAATAACGTGACAAGAGGCTATGTTTAACTACAATTACGTTATCCAAATACAGCTCGCCACGGCAGAACTTCAGAGATTATGCTTATTTATTTCTTTACAGATAAGATTCTTTTTCGTCCTCTTCGGTATGTTTTCGGGTTGCCTTAAAGCAGCACAGACGTCATTGCTCAGAACCCCTCGAGTCGTTTTAAATTAACATTCTATCGATTGTGATAAAATAGGTCCAAACTATGTGCGATTTTTCTGGTGCAAGTGCAACTAGCAGCATCTTCGGTAAGAACAAAATCAATACAACTCTGCACGCTGTGTAGAAGGCTGGAACTTCCAGTGATTCCGAGTCGTGTGTTTGTCACGAACATGTAATTGCATTCACAAGAAGCGATAGCGGCATACATAAATGAACCAGGGATCCAGTCTAGAGCGAAAACCTTGAATTGCACCAGATCAATGACTACACGTATTGATTTTGTTAGAACACTATAATCAAATTGTGTCTAATCGTATATATATGTGTGTGCGTATGTGTGCTTCGGTAAAGGAGACTGTTTTAGCCCTTCTGTCGTTATGACCTACATATGTTGTCTAATTATTAAAAACAAAACAAATCTCCATGTTTGTCGATCATCATCAGTCAATACTGTTTTTTTGTTGTTTTTTGGCCTTACAAGTCTATTGTGCCCTTTCGTGATGTCATCTTGTTAAATTCTGACCGAACCAATAATATATTTTGGAATAGCGGTGTATGATTGGTAGACTGGTGCCAGCTGGGTTGTTACCGTATACTCGAGCGATAGTCATTAATAATCTATGCCTTCCCGTACAGACTCGAAACAGTACGAAGGTTCACAACGCTACTCGTTATAAATCGTTACCCAAAGCTAAAAGGATTTTCCGATCGCTTCATTCCGAAACTTCACCGATCAGATGTGAAATGTCTGTCCTTTTCAGTGATGGAGAAGAACTCTTCATTCGGATAACAGTATGTCCGTTGTGACATTTGTCGTGCGCTGAAAGTGTATTCGGTACTGCAGACGAAGAACCAGTTTTTAACGGATAATGGTGCAGTTCCGCGTGCGAGACTCCGCCATGAAAGAACCCGGTCACATGAATTCACGTTAAGAGATTCATAATGCAAAGTTACGGTTTGAAAACAAGGATTACGAATTTGGATGATCAGACGTCACAGCAAGGCAGAGTGTAATCTGATTTTAATACAGATAATTCCGAGCTTATTCGTGAATGTATATATGTATGTCCTTTTAAGAGACGATTAGAAGAACAAAACCTAGAATCGTCTTTCAAATGATGGAATACTGCTTTTAAATTTCGACTGAAGAAGCTTCAACATTTCATAAAACTAAAAGGTAAAAATTAATGTTATTTGTGAATTAACTTTACGAGTTATTTATTATATAACTGCGTTTCGAGAAACTGGCTAATTTTTAGTTTTCTCAGCCATAACTGAGTTTGTTTATTATTATGTTCATCATCATCATCATTATCATCGTTATTTTGTATGTTAACGGTGTAAGACAAATGTGTTCATAATAATAAGTCTGCGGCTGCACGTGATTATTTTACATAATAATTATTATTTATTACGTATTATATGTAAAATAATTACGTTCACCGGCCGACTTTCAAGCTATTCATGGCTTAGCATCAAAATTTAATTTACACATAAACTATAAATATTACCGAGTCGTATCACGTAACAAAGACAGTATCTGACTAAAACATAGGAAATTATTATTATTTTTATCTGTATGTAAGTACAAGCATATTTATAAGGTTATTTTTTATGTTGTATACGGTTTCTGTTAGATCGTAAACAAAAAAAAAAAAAAAAAAGAAAAAAAATAAAAAGAAGAAAATGAAAAAAAAAGAAGAAAAATGTATATGTTAATGGCAATTTTAACTTTGTTGCAAAAGCTAAGTTATATCTTGATTTTAATTTATTAAAACTTAATTATCATAAACGATTATTACAACTGTAGATTATGTTCACTTCGAAGCACTATATAATCTCCTATATTTATCTGTCTATATCTATTTATCTGATCTATCTAAACATAATTATATCATCCTTGTTTGTTGTGTACGTACATATAATATGTATGTAAGTTTGTGCATCTGTACGTGTATATTTGTGTGCTTTTTTGTGTGTATATATGTGTGTGTGTGTGTATATATATGTGTGTGTGTGTGTGTGTGTGTGTGTGTGTGTGTTTTTGTTGTGTGTGTGTTTGTGTGCGTGTGTTTGTAAGCATGTACATGGCTGTATATTTCCATAATATATCTTCCGTTCCATCCTATCTGTCTCTCTGTCTGTCTGTCTATCTATCTGTATGTCTGTCTGTCTGTCTATATCTATCTATCTATCTATCTATCTATCTATCTATCTATCTATCTATCTATCTATCTATCTGTCTATCTGTCTATCTATCTATCTATCTGTCTGTCTGTCTGAATATCTATCAATCTAACTATATATCTATATATCAATCTATCTTTTTATATCTATTTCCTTATAATCTACATTTATATCTGCCTGTGTATCTATCAATCCACACACACACACACACACACACACACACACAAACAAACAAACAAACACACAAATACAGCATAAATGTTAATGCTCTAAAAAATAAAAAATGAATTCCCTTTAAAAATGAGGACAATTCGGGTAGGATGCAACAGGCTGTAACTGCTAAAGGTGCCAGGTGCAACCACCGCCATCATAACAACAGAAATACTAATTAAATGTATTTGAATCTGCCCTGAGGCCCATAATGTATCAGCTTTTGCTGAAAATAAGAACAGTCTGCATTCCATTATTGTAATTATCATTAATATGTGTTCTGTTTAATGTTTTATTAATTGTTAAGTATTAGCAGACCAGTTACGAATCATATTATTGCTGTTTCTGTAGTTGAACTGTCGCAATACACACACTCGATCTCTTATTTATTTATTTATTTATTTTAATATTTTGCTTGTAATAATAGTCGTGAATTTATAAAGTGGGATTTCTTTTGTGTGTAAGCGTGTTTTAGAAGGCATTCTAATAAACTCTCCTTTTATCGATGTCTCAGCATTTAACATAGAAAACAGTGTGCGTGAATTTGTGTCTTTGTTTGTATATCTCTGTTTGTGCCTTTGGGTTTGTAAGGATGTGTATGTGTGTATTTTGTGTGTGCATTATAACAAATAATTTTTCTTAAATGTCTGTTTTTCCTATAAGCAATAAATGTAATACATTTTTATCGTATTCTTAACGTATGTGTATATTAATAAATGAACAGTTAATATAACATGATATTTGATATTCAAACGAAAGCATGGTATGTCCAATATAGGTCCTTATTAATGAAATATGTGTAATTCTGTATAAATGATGGACATTTCCTGGTTTAAAAAAACAAAAAAAACATTATTATTTCTTTATTAACTAACGTAACCAATGTCACATAAACATAATTGTTTAGTTTGTTTGTTGTTGTTTTTTTACTTATAAAAGTTCCAAACCATTAAGATAAGAGCCAAAAATCAATAATTTTCCTCTTTCATTTTTTTTCTTTTCTTTTTCTTCTTATGATTTTTCTTTTTATTTTAGTGTTATTATTTTTTTTTTACCAGTACTAGATATATAAATTAAGTAGACATTTACTGCATGCACAGTTATCGCAGAGTTGATGAGTAAAATAAATGACTTTATTTGGAAATACACGCATGCACTCTTATATTTTACTGTCGAATAATTTCTGAACAACATTTTAGCTTTTGTTTTCCGATATCGACTGAAATGCCAACACGTCGATATCAAATAATAATGAATGCATTTTTAATGTATTCCAGCATAAAGAAAAATCGTTATGTATTGCATTTAATAACGCGTGTGGTGACATATCTAGTTTCTTTCCATGTTTATTTGTTTCTGTTTTCTAAAATGCTTTTTTCCTGTTTATTGTGACGATGTTTCTTTGATTCTTTCTAGCACAGCGATTTGTTTGACGTGTTTTTTTTTGTTTACTTGTTCTAGAAATGCTGATCCGAGACTGATGTCCACGCCACTGGTTTAATTTAATAGTTAGCTTATCAGTAATGTATCGAGAGACGAGAGAGAGAGATAAAGAGTGTGTGAGAGAGAGAGAGAGAGAGAGAGAGAGAGAGAGAGAGAGAGAGAGAGAGAGAGAGAGAGACTTGATGTGCCTATGTATGTATGTGTATGAATGTATGTATGTATACGTGTAAGTGTATTTGCATGTATATATGTGTGTCTGTGTGTCTGTGTGTGTATATATACGTATGTGTATGCATGCGCGTGTTTGTATGATTTGCTAGATTTTTTTTTAACTTTTTATATAGTAATATACAGGAAGGAGAAATTACTATGAATTAATATTATTATTTTTTATCGTAGATTTATAATAATAACAACAACAACAACAAAAACAACAACAACAACAACAACAACAACAACAATAACAACAACAACAACAAAACAAAAACAACATCAAACGCACTCAGAAAACCAGACCCACATCCCAAGGTTTCTATTGCTATCACTTTGATTTTTTTTTTTTCTATTGCTCCAAATACAAAATAAATCAAAAACAAATATAACTGGACAACGTAACGAGACTGGTCATAAACAGGCTCTCTCCGCCGATCGATGCAGTCACATGTTGAACCAGCAAGAAAGCCTGGCCGCCCGCTTGGCTCGTGCAATATTGGCCGAGTATGGAGACGAGAAAATGGCGGTTTGGGGAATGGCAATAATCGAATTTGGTATTGGCTAAATTCAAGATGCCTTGTAACCCAGAACTGGGCCTCGGCAGCATAGCGCGATAAAGAGATTCAGTGAGTCACAGTACGAGAATAATAATTAAAAGAAGGAAAAGAAATTGTAAAGGACAAAACGCAAATTGTTTCATTGATTATAGCGCGTTTTTTTTGGTTTTGTTGTAAATATGTATGCATGGATGGATGGATGAATGGATGAATGTAGGGATGTATGGATATATGTTTAGATATATATGTTTGTATGCACGTTTGTATGTATGTATATGTGTGTGCGGGTGTGTGTATATATATATATATATATATATATATATATATATATATATGTTTGTATATATGTATGTATATGTATGTATATATGTATGTATGGATGGATGGATGTAGGGATGTGTGGATGTATGTTTGGATATATGTTTACGTGTGTATGTAAGTTTGAATGTACGTAAGGATTTATGTATGTATGTATGTATGTACGTTTGTATGTACGTGTGCATATGTGTAACTACGTTTGAATGTACGTATGCATCTATGTGTTTATGTATGTGTGTATGTATGTATGTATGTGTTTATGTATGTATGTGTGTATGTGTTTATGTATGTATGTATGTGTTTATGTATGTATGTATGTGTTTATGTGTGTGTTTATGTATGTATGTATGTGTTTATGTGTGTATGTGTTTATGTATGTGTTTATGTATGTATGTATGTATGTATGTATGTTTGTTTGTTTCGTGGACTGTTAATTAGTTTACTTCTGATATAAAATTACAGCTATTAAAACATCTGTTATCAGAAGGGTGTTAATGTTGCACAGCCTCATATGCTGACCTGAATACGTTTTACTTATTAATTCTGAACTAAAACAATATTGGATATATGTGTGTGTGTGTGTGTGTGTGTGTGTGTGTGTGTGTGTGTGTGTGTGTGAGTGTGTGTGTGAGTGTTTGTGTGTGTGTGTACGTATATACAAAAAGTATGTAATTTTTGTCCGAGTGTGTGAGATAGCCACGTAATTGAAATATAATAATTCCTTCCTGTCACCTGCTGGCGTATCTGATTCATATTTTGCAAAGGTAGAAAAAGAACAGAAAAAATCATTACGTTCTGCTTATTATTTTCATTTTTATTTTTATTATTTGTTGTAAGGACCGTGCAGTACAAAAGCGTTAGGATAAATCATTAAATAATGGATGTTACAACAACAACAACAACAACAACAGTTCTATGAACGAATTTGAGTAATTTCTTTTTCTGGTTTCGTTTAAATAACATACTTTTATCTAAGCCAGGAACCGCGTAAAGACAAAGCACGAGCTTGTCGAAACTTGCGCATACACGTTTTTGTACTAAGGCTTGTAAAACCACGTAATTAAAAGAATCCCGCAGAAAGTCTTTCGAGCCGATACCAGAGAGCGTGAAAAGAGACGATGGAAAAATATAATATATAACAAAGACACGGGATTATTCTAAAAGCTGGAAAGAGATGAAAGAAAAAAAAAACGTTTTAGAAGAAAAATAAAGGGGATATTTTAGAGCTCGCTACAAAGGCTAATTAGTATAAAATAAGATAATGGAATGTGTCATTCGGCCTTCACTCGACGAGTCTCGAAGCTACAAAGAGAAATCATTTAATGAGCCAATGACAAAAGCTCTTTATGCTGCTGAAAAAAAGAAAAAAAATATCTTCAGAATTCAAAACCTGAAGAATACTTAATTAGAGGTAATATAAGTGCATTCTTGTAAGTGACGTTCTGCATAATTTGTTCTTAGTCTAACAGTTGCCTTCAGTTCTGTCTTGGTATGCGAAGCCTTTTGCATGGTGTATTTGACAAATATATTTTCTTGTGGCAAGCCATTTGTTTATATCGAATTTATATGGTTATATTAATAACAACTGTAACAACAACAGGTACAACAGTAATGTAGTGAAGATGACGATGGAGACCATAATGATGATGATGATAATTAATATGAACTAATACCGCTTATCCCATGGATACACTGACACAATAGAGAATGTGTGTCTGTGTCGTTGTTTGTCAGTTTTACTTATTTATGTCGTAGATGGCTTCATTTCAAATACAACTCTCGCGAAGAGCTAAATACCAATAGTCAAACATTAATTCCCAGTCTTGTTTAGTAGCTTATATTTACTTACTCTCCGACATTATCATTTCAGATATACTTATAACATTAATAATAATAATAATAATATCACCAATAACAACAATAATAACAATAATAATAAACAACAATCACAAAAAGAGAATTCAGATTGATTTCAAGTATGGTAAAAGTATAGTAACTCCTATATAAGACAACACCAGTTGGTGGGTGTGGGTTCTGGAAAGTTCTTTGATGTAAACAGGCGTGTTGTTACAGATCGTTCTTGGATGCTGCATATTTCAAACATACTTTGTGTGTTAAACAAATCTGCTGATGTTCCAATGATCAAACTGAGTTACTTGTTGTTATGACCATTTGTTTCATAATTCTGTGGTTAGTTTTTTCTAATGCCTACAGATGTCTATCTATCTATCTATCTATCTATCTATCTATCTATCTATCTATCTATCTATCTATCTATCTATCTATCTATATATATATAATATGGTGTACGTTTTTGTTATCTTATGTTATACTAATACGTCACATTCGTAAAATATATTTTTCCGTCTAATTATTTATCTGTGTAATTATGTCTGTGTATATTTGTATCTGTCTGTCTGTATCTGTGTGTGTGTGTGTATACATATATACATACATACATCTACACACGAACACACAAACACACACACGCACACACACACACAAAACGTACGTACGTTTACTTGCATTCTTTCGTGGTTTTACTTCATTTATTATTTTAAATTTCAGAATGGCGACATTTCAGGCGGACAGCCGCGATACAGATGGAGACTATTCGGGGGATGGGTCCATCAGACATCTCTCCCGCCGAGCCGCGAACCTCAGTCTTCCAGGTATGGGGATTACCGCCAACAGGTCGCTCTTCATCTTCAGTGAGGATAACTTTATCCGGAAGTATGCAAAAATCATCATAGAATGGGGATATCCTTTTCTCAAAATAGTTTGGTTTGTTTATGTGTTAGCATTTTAGAACATTTCGTCAGTTCGTCGTGAAAACAGATGGTAAGTACTGCCTTTTAATAATCTGAATTTTATGGTGTTTGTGTGTATATATGTATATATATATTGTGTGTGTGTGTGTGTGTGTGTGTGTGTGTGTGTGTGTGTGTGTGTTTTGTACATGTGAAAAAGAGGGAGAGATAGAGGGAAGCAGGGAGGGAGGGAGAGAGAGAGAGAGAGAGAGAGCGATAAAGAGAGAAACAGAGAGAGAGAGAGAGAGAGAGAGAGAGTCAGAGAGAGAGAGAATGCCTGTTGTTGGGTGGATTGTAAGATACTGTTATTATACACTGCTATTTTAATATCTTTGAATTTTTTTCTTTTTACTGATTATTTTATCGATTTAACAGTAATAACAATAACAGTTGGAATATTTAATTATCCCCTTATACGTCACTGCGACGTGCAGAAATTCTGTTTACCAAATGTATGATTTATTATGATGGACAGCGGCACTGTTGTGCTAGTTTTGCTGTAGACGTAGTTGACAATTCAGCAAGCACGCGCTGTCGTCATCTGTCATTCACTGTAACATTTCGGTGCTCTGCCCATTGAAAAGCTGGCGTTTTCGTCACCAGATGTTGCAGAAGCGTGTTGTAAACACGAGAAAACGAGTGTGACACACCCATGTGTTATTACTGTTAACATTATGCTGGGGATCGATCGACAGTCAATGGACCTCCGGTTAAGTGAAACAACCTGTTAATAATACGTTCTATCAAATTACTCCTAATTCTTTCATTGCCGTGTGGTCTTTTGATACCAAGGCTCGTCATAAAATGCCCACTTGCGGTTATGATATTTGTTCTATTTGTATTGATGTATCGATTCTTATAAAAATTTGAAGCAAATGTAGGACTTGTGTGTGTCACTGGATGTGAATGTGAATGTGTGTGTGTGCGTGTGTGTGTGACTGTGTGTGTGTGTGTGTGTGTGTGCCTATGGTGATTGTGAATATGTTATTATCATATGTTTGGA
>CM022672.1:21940627-22065627 GCA_012295275.1 Chrysomallon squamiferum | reverse complement strand
ATTAAACATATTGCATTTCAACGTATTTTTTTATTTTTTTATTTGGAACTTTTGTACTTTTCAATCATTTATTACCTAAATGGCATGCATTAGCTACGGACAATTCTGCTACAATTTCTATTTTTATTATTTTTTATTTTTTAAATAGTGTTCTATAATTACTACACTTTATAAGATTTAGCACCTGACTGAAATAATTTCACTACATTTTATCAGTTATATAAAAATAAAATTTTACGACTTATAATAAAATAAAATAATTATATATATATATATATATATATATAATCTTTATGAACCCTATCTTCAATATGAGTCAATGAAATAAAACATAATATATATATATATATATATATAAAGAGTGAATCAATTATACTCATACTGTACCTTTGAAATAGAATTTTTCATCTAGATTGTCAATTATGGTTCAATATTTCCAGTACTGCCTGTCACATATTTATTATATATATGTACTTTGTAACCGTCGTCGTACGATCAATTTCCACCAACCCTTGTACTGGATTGTTATTGAAAACGTCTGTTTGCTTTGGTATTAATACAGAATAGGAACCACTTTTCCCCCTAGAGGTTAATTCGTTTTCCCTCAGATTTATTACGTTTAAACAAGCGTTGCATCATTCATTATTGAACGTAGTGGGTTATTAACGGTCACAGCCACAGTTACCTGACCGATATGAAACGAATGGCTTGGTCATCTCAGTGGATTAAATGATAGTTGAATAACACCTCTGACGGTATATAAATGCATATTAGCTTGTGTTCGTGCATAATTACTTTTAATGTTACGTGTATGTGTGTGTGTGTGTTCAGTTTTTTAAATTCATATTGACATATTGTTGGATAATATGGTACTTTAAATCGTTTTGTCCTTCTGGTGCTTCTTCTTTCTTTTCTTGTTACTAAAACAACAAAAACTACTACTACTACTACTACTACTACTACTACTACTACTGCTGCTACTATTGCTGCTGCTGCTATTATTATTATTATTATTATTATTATCATCATCATCATCATTATCTAAAGGAATGTCACACTGATTTAGTGAGAGACATCGTTGAAATTTAAGAAACAACATCCAAACCAACAAAAGAAGTCGGCGCGATCTACAGCCGTTATCAAAACCCAGTGGAAATAATTTACTTGTCCAGAATGGCGTGCTTGCATTGTAACTTAGTTATATGGAAGAAAAATTAAATTATCATGAAACGAAATCGAACAGTTAGTCGCCATACATCTTCTTGTAACAGCATCTCTTCGTCTGACAAGGAAATTGATTAAACATCCAAGTGCGATGTAGACTCCAAATTTTACATTATTTATGATTTTCATTTGCACGGTCAAGCAACTTCAAAATATTGACACCATTACGGAAAAACGACACCCATCTTCAAGCCCCGATGTTACGAGGGTTTCCAATGCGATATGGGACAAGTAACGCCGTGACGCCATATTTAAATACCGTGGCAATATTTGAAACGTTGATGTCACCAGTCACTTTAATCACCTAAACGATTCTAATTCGCCGAAACATCTGCCTCGAAAAATCTGACCCATATAATTTTGCCCATTTCCCTTGGCCGCGTCGCCGTTTGTCAAAAATAGCGCGATCTTCCATTGCGCTTTGTATCAAGAATGCATTATGGCTAATTGCTTTGGATTATTGCTAGCACGTCCATAGAATTTTAATCGCCAAAGCTTGTCTGACATCAAAACACTTTTTGAAAAATATGGGTCAGAGTTTGCAGGCAATTTCCTCTGGCTAGTTTATGTTTGTAAAGGATCAATACGTTGGTTGTTATCCGATCCGTACTCCAGCATTACGTCCGTAAGCTGTTCATGACGAATTAACCGATGCGTATCTTGTCCTAGTGTTTCAAAACTGACATTGCATATTACGTTGTATGGCTCGTAATCAAATAACAGTGGTTTTGATTGGTGGTTATGGGATGCTTTTTAAGTCCGTGGTTTTCATAAGACCGTGTTCTGTCCTAACGGCGCGCAGGAAATTGTTATTTATTTATGTTTTTAATCATTTCTAAACACCGACGTTATAACTTGTCCATCGAAAAACGATATCGTAACATCTACAGATCTGTCAAACTTCTTGAACGAACCAAAAGTACACACATAAATATATATAATATTCCAGTACAAACAATTGTTAAAATTATATGATTTTTTAAATTAGTAACAATAGATACAGACATTTTATTTTTACAATTTATGCCATCAACAATGGAGAACAAAGGATAATAATAATAATAATAATAATAATAATAATAATAATAATAATAATAAAAATAACGACTGCCTAGCATAATTACAGTAATCAAATAGTCAGTTAATCATTATAAAAATATATTTTTAATGAAATAAATATTAATATTCTGGTACTGGTCTTTTCTTTCATCCCGGAATGATAAACGTCATACATAATACATCTAAAGCCGTCTCTGGTTCGTCCGGGATTCTGTTATTACTATTTCTTTCTGTTCTGTTATCTAAAAAATTGTTGATGTAGAGATGAAGCTTGGATACTAATGCAGTTTGTCACAATGTATTACTGTACTCAGAAAGAGGATAACCTATTTAAGAGAGTGTGTGTACTACAAGATGAGCAAAAGTCGCACAACATTATACATATACTTTAGTTCATTGGAAGAAAAAAAAGAAAGGAAAAAAGTTTCTATACAAAATATAAACAAGTAATATGAACAAGTAATATCACAACTGCAAACAAACAAACAAAAAAAAAAAAAAAGTAAAAATAAATAAATAAATAAAATAAAATAAAAAGTAAGTAAATAAATAAATAACAACGATAATAAGGAGAAGAATCAATACACATCAAAACAAAATATATAATAAATGATCTTCTCTAAATTAACTTCTTCCTAAACATTGCTTGCTAATTAAAACGCTTCTGTAGTGCAGAATGTGACGGAAGAATTTAACATTGCAGAGAGTTTAGCGTCATAGCATTATGACGTAACGTTACAAAACCACGTTTTGGAATACTTTTTTCCTTTCTTATTAATTTTTTTTTTTTTTTTTTTATTTTATTTTTTTTTTATATTGATTTGATTGCTGATGTAATTGTTTCTGTGAAAGGTCAGTACTAACTGTTAAATCATTTTGTATATTAAATATTTAAAAAAATCATAAAAGCCGTTTACAACTTAAGAATTTTCATTCTAATTTTTAGTGCATATAGCTTGGTTTCATTTTTTTAACTAATTTAAATACTTCCCCCTCCCCCTCATTAGTGTATATATATATATATATATATATATATACATATCGCGCTGAATGACTTTATTTAATGGATACAGAATATAAACAGTGTTCTTTTACTCCTTTTTGTTTTATCTCAATCTATCTAACGAGCCTCTGTCTCTGTCAGCTTTACTGTAGTTTAAATACATAAAGAGATGTCACATTATAATCATAATAAAATAAAATAAATGGTAACTAATTTAATAATAATAATAATAATAACTGATATTTCCTTCAATAATATTTTGTTCTTTTATTAGAACAGGAGACAAAATTTATAACAACATCATCATCAACAACAACAACAAAAATAGCTTCTTTGAACAAAAAGATCTTATTTAGTATTTTTCATAACTATTATTATACTTCAGAGACTGCATCAAAATTGCAAATGAATTACAAATTCATCTTTCAGACCAATCATGCTTATATATTAAAATATATTCACTGACTTTCTTTTCTTTTCTTTTTTTTTTTGGACTACACTGAACCGAAAATACGGTAAACAAGTTCTGCGACTGGCAGGCAGGCGACATATTCTCGAATATACGTGAACGTCATTCTGACGAAGGTTACATGTTTGGAAAACAAATCTGCCAAAGTAGATAATTTTGTATTTGTATGCGCGATACCATTTTGATGTCAGGATATGTTGAGGTCGTGTCCAGATTTTGTCTCTGGGAGACGGCACGGTTAAATTGGTTTGTGTTGCTGAAGGCGCACGATGAGGAATCAATAATTCTTCCTCTTGAGAAATCGTCCACTCAAGATTCTAAGATACCGTCCCATAATGAATGCCATAAGTGACGAATTTGAAACGAAACCGCTGGAATATTATCTGTCACTTGCGATATAACCTTCACTCCTGCCCCGTAACAGAAGTATTACAGAAGTAATTTATTTTACCTTCTGAAAAAAAGAAGAACGAAATGAATTCTGAAATAAAACCAGTAATGTAACTCTGCATCACAGATTCAGAAGCAGAATGCGATTGTGTAATATTAAAATTTGAACTCAGGTTCTTGTTATTAAAACATCATCAGAGGATTTAAGTTTTAGATGGTCAGAATTGGAAAAAAAACAATGTGTCTCCCAAAATATAGTTCATTTCAGGAATTGTGTCTGTCATCAGGACCAGTCCATATTAATTATTATTTATTTATTTTATTTCATTTACATTTATTTAATTCCTTATTCATCGCTTTAAATAATTAGTTTTATGCATTTATACATAAACATTGATATACTCAGAACTTTCATGTATCGCAATGTATGCCTCCCAATTCCTTCGCTATTAAACATTCACATGTCATAAAAACTGAAAGAAGGAAAAGAAAGAACGAAAAAAAAAAACCCCACTTGTAATAGATTTCTATCAGCGCTGAAGGGCCCCCAGTGTAACTTTTGTTATTTAATAAATAAAATTAATAACAAACAGTTCACTGCCAATCATCCTTTCTCCACACATTTACACAGTAACTTTCATAAACATTCTGATGAAGTGAGATCATCCTAGAATCGAGCAAGTCATTGTGTCTTAATCGATGTAGCGGGATCTTGTGCGTGCTGGTCGCGTGCTGATTGATGTCGTTGGCTGAAGAGTTTAGAGGGCACATCCCTGAACGTCGTTCACTTGTGTGTTGCCGAGACGCCGATGTCAGGCTCGAGTCGTGACGTGCACTCTTGCGACGTCAGCTGCGTTGCTGATACTGGCACGTACATCGATCAGCTGATGGTCTCTTGCGTTTTTGACACGAGTGCTATATTTAGTTACTTTGCAGTCACATTTCATCATTTTGCAAATCACCGTATGTTGGTTAACGTTTATAAAAAATACAAAAGTGAATGAATTTGAGTCGAATACTTAGGATTTTTTTTAATCTGTAAACAAGATTTTTTCTTTTTTTATCCATAAACAAATGCACAAAATTTGAATAAATATAGCATTATCCATATTAAAAATATCATGAAATTCTAAATTTGAAGACTCCCCCTCCCTCTGCACACTCCATCCTTCGCCTGTATGTACAAAAAAGCTGTTGAAACAGCACATACCAGTTTGAATATAGATCTGTTTTGTAACAAATGAGTTAATAATTGTATCTACTGAAATATTACGATCGAGACACCTCAGGTTTAGCATACCAGACTGACGATTATTATTATGATCACAACGCCATGATGAAAGTATGGGAAGTTCAATCTGTCACCTGGTCGCTCATTTCCGACCTCACGGTGTCAGTCTAATCTACGTATTTATCTCTTTCGTAATTACACTCAGTGAATCGATCCATTAGCCAGCCATGAAGTTCATTCATTTAGACATGGAGAAGGAGCAAATAATCAGTGGTCAATTTAATTTAATTACACAGCACGTCTGATTCGAGGTGATCAACGGGCAAACTAGTTAGCCGCCAAATTGAAATCGAGGCAAACCTTAATTAATTTACTTTCTGTGTGGAACTATTCATTTTCTCGTTTCTGTCTTATTTCCCCCCTCCTAATACTAATAGTGAATAAAGAACTGGAAAGTGCACGTACATTTTTATTTTAATATATTTTATTATTATTTTTTAATTTGTATTTGATCTTCCGTTCAGTTATGCTTTGAATAATACGGCTAGCACTTTAAGCGACTGCATGTATAGAAATAAAGACTTATGGAGGACGTATATAGCCAAAGCTATTTTTAAACAAGATTTTTGGGTGAATAATAATCTCTTTCAGACGACTTTGGTGATATATACCAGGCACAAATTTATTAAATCACCAGGAAAAAGACAAACAAACAAACAAACACAAAAACACACACACACACACACACACGAAAATATAATTTCGGTCATTGTCATGTGGGGAAAAAAAAAAAAAAAAAAAAAAGTTCATGAAAATAGTCCACGCAAAAATAGTAGACGTCATGCCGGCCATTGTATCGTTTAATCCAAATAAACTAATGACTGTGAGGAAAGCTTTGCATTGCTACTAGTAATTAACTGTAGTGGCGCAGATGGTTTGTCTAAATGTCAGATTTGTTAAACGTAACAGACATAGTTCCTATTATTTTACACAGAGGACTTTTTGTCTAGGCGTTAATCGATACAACTGTAAATAAAGGTTTATGGTGATGCTTTATAATTTCACAGCTGCGTTTTGTTCCCATAAAACAGTTTGATCCGTCGACTGCAAATAAACGTGCTGTAAAAATAATAGTAATAAATAAACGTTTTGAACAAATGCAAAACGCAGTACAAAAGTTTACAAAACAAACTCGTTCGTACCGTTATGATGTAATGTAACGCTGGTAACTGATACCAAATAATAATAATAAAAAAAATTAAAAAAATACAATACAATAAAATAAAATAAATAAATAAATACCAACAACAAAAACTACTACTACTGTTACTACTAATACAAACACTATTACAGCTGCTGCTGCTACTATGACTCTACCTCAACTACTACCACACTTCCACAGCAACAACAATCATAACACGGTAGTCGGCGATTTTAACAACTGATAATTTTGAATTTGGCGGGCTTCACAGTAATTCGCTTCTTGGTCGCGTTTGTATTTATTTCTGTGATGTGTGCGTCTCATTTCAGATTCAATATTGCAGCTGCTGTGTAAATTTTCCCTTCTCAACATAATGATATATGCTTACTTGTCTCATGTTATTGTAATTTTAATATCTTTAAAAGGCAGATTGTTTGTAGAAAACCAAAAATAAAATATTTTTGCGTTTGGAGTATCAAAGAAAAGCAGAGTTACTTAGATGAGTTGAAAACCAGGTTATCTCTGGTCCCAAACTTGTCGGATAAACCATCTGGTGTCTGTACTGCTACTAATATTAATAAGCATATTAGCTTGATACTACTAACAACAGTAATGATAATGATGATAAACAACAGAAGCAGCAGCAGCAGCAACAACAACAGTAACAACCGCAATAATAATAACAATAATAATAAACACATTTTCCTTAAAGAAAATATTTAAAATATAATCTGTATTTACCATAACACTATCTACAGTTAGTTAAATATATTACCACATTATTTTTATTAACAAAGCATTCCATCACACTTAACTTGTATATACACGACTGGAGAAATCGTTTTGCTTATCTTCTGCATATTCGTTCTTAGGAACCAAAGTAAACGTAATTATGTGGTTTATCCAACAGTTAATAGAGTTCATAAACGCTTGGATTTATAACTGTCAGTGGCTGCTGTAGCTGAGTCGTTGTCCGTGAGTGTTGATGGAATTTATGCAAATTAGGATATGGAGGAGAACTGAAATGACAGTTTGAACATAGTTACTGAATATCTGGTAATCCCTTTATAATTGATGTTGGAAGAAAGCCAGTGAAAGTACAGAATGGGGCGACTCACTGGTCAAACAACAGAACTCTGTAATGAGGCAGATTTTGGAGTAAGAGTTTTTGGTAAATGAAAGCAATGGATTGAAAACATGTTCTGTTATGACAGTTAGAATTATGATTTTTTTTTTTATTTAAAAAAAAAAAAAAAAAAAAAAAATCATGAATGATTAAATAAATAAATAAATATTTTAATACATTTTTTTTTACATCTGTATTGATAATTAACACATTGAAAGCTGGATGTTTTCTAATATATAAACAAAATGATAAAGTGTTATGCAAATGAGCAGCAAGGAATATATGTTTCTATGTCCTATCAATCTATCTGTCTGTATGTATCTGTCTGTCTCTCCATTTATCTATCTGCCTGTGTGTCTATCTATATATTTGCACCTTCTCATAGATCATCAAAACATATTGAGGTTTTAAAAATTGTGATAGAGTCAAAGCAGGAAAAGCATATAATCCAGTCACAGGTTTTGATATCAGGACATATGACACATTAGTCCTATACTAGGGAGATACAGCTCACTTCTCAAGCCTATGATCCAGGATATTTGTAAGTCCTGTGTCTAATGGGTCCCTTAGCCAATAATCAGTCTGGAATTTAGCCTCTGGTCAGCCTGAAACAGCAATGAACCTACCTGATTCTTAATTAGATATAGTCAGAGAAATAGAATTTGCTGCTGGTTAGTAAAGGAAACTTCCCTGAAGAGAAAAGCAGATGTCCAAAAGATGATCAGCAGTAAAACCAGCTGTGTTCTGTAAGAATACTCTGAGAATCTGTGACTATGTTCAGTAAATATTCTATTATATAATGCAATAATAATAATAATAAAAATCATAATAATAATAGTAATAATAGTAGTAATAGTAGTAGTAGTAGTAGTAGTAGTAGTAGTAATAATAATAATAATAATAATAATAATAATAATAATAATAATAATAATAATAATGGTAAGATTCTAAGGATTATTTTATTAAGCAATAATATACCAATGAAGGACTTGAGAACAAAAGTAATTTAATTGTTAAGCCTTAAGGAAAAAAAGAAAGAGTAAAATTGAAACATGATGGACAGAGATAGACTTCCTTTAGCACGCAGAGTCCTTGGTTTCTCATCAATAAACAGTTAACTGTAATTACACTGCTATTGAGAAAATCACTTACAGCCTCAGTATATCATGTGAAAGGGGTCACGATTATTTAAAATATTAATTATGTATAGCAAGCTAGAAAAGGTTTATATATATATATATATACAGGCATGTGTGTGTGTGTGTGTCTGTGTGTGTGTATGTGTATGCATGCATGTGCATGCAAAAAATGCATGCTTTTGGCATGTTTTTTGTTTCAGTTAGTAAAGATGTGCCTGCAGTTATACATTAATGATTAGAGCCAGATAATGTGTGTATCTCTTTCTGTCTCTCTCTGTATTTGTGTGTATGCATAGATATATATATATATATACCTACACACACACACACATATTTATATACACCTATGAATGTATGTATGTATGAATGTATCAGTAAATGCCTAGAAAATTGTTCACTTTTGTTCTTCTTACATTTGTTGTTGTTATTGTTGTTACTATTATTATTATTATTTTTATTGCTGTTGCTGTTGTGTTGTTGTTGTTGAGACAGTTTGTTACCTTAACTCTGTATACGCCATTTGAATACATGGTGCTGCTGACTATCATAGCAAACTGTGTAGTGCTAGCCTTGGAGGAACACCTTCCCGAGGAAGACAAGACACCTTTAGCTGTACAATTAGTAAGTATTGTTTACTTATTTACATATTTCTGTCTATTGTCTGTCTGCCTCTACGTCTATTTGTATCATCAGTCAGTATGGTTCTACTCCATTTCTGTTTTTATTTATGTCAGACTAAATTCTCTCTCTCTCTCTCTCTCTCTCTCTCTCTGTGTGTGTGTGTGTGTGTTTACAAACATTTTATATCAATATTCAGTATTCAGTTGGCTAATGGAAGCCATGGTAACAAAGCATCTTAGAATTAAGTATGGAATTTGTCTGGTTGATAATAAGTGTAATTGCCAAATGAAATGAAATAATTACAGTAGTCTAGATTAATTATGATAACCATAAAGAAGTTTTAAGCTACATTTTTATTTATATTTTCATGTTATTTAGTTGAAACTGTTAGATAGATTGATAAGAAATATTGTATTAATCTATCTATATAAAATCACAAAATATTACTTAATGCTAAATTAAATTTGAAAAACATCTGTGTTTAGTGTGTATGTATATATATTTTTGTATTCTTAACCTGTTTTAAACGCTGTATTTTTGGACATTCATAAAATCATTTACCTTAATTCTGTAGGTGTGAACTCAGCTTTAGATGCAAACTTTATCAGGATCAAATAGTCACACTTTTGTCTTGCAGCTTTAGGAAATCTCAAAAACACATTTGGCTAATATATTCTATAAAGGTCAAACTGTAATGAGAAATTTGCTTTATCCATATTTTTGTTTGGCAGTCATAAAAAAAAAAAAAAAAAAAAATAGCAAAGATAATAAAAGATTAGGATAATAACTTTACTTCTATGTCTGTTATGACATTTGTTTCATATGATTTTATTAAAAATTTAAATGATGTTTATCACCAGTGATTAAGTTTATTTTTATTTCACTGTCATAATAAAAAAATTAAAATAAATTAAATAAATATTTATTAAGATTTTTATATTATTTTTTTTAATGGTTTCACCACTGACCATTAAAGATTTTAAAAATGAACACAAAAAACAACAACATCTAAAACTTTCATCAATGGAATTTAAATTTATTTATATTTCATTTAAACAAAAATATATTTTTTAAAGCTTTTGTTATTTAATTTTCACTAAAGTTTTCACCAAAGACATATACATTTATTTTTATTTGGTTGTCAACAAATCCAGCTTAAATAAGTATTTTATGCATGAAAGCAGCTGAACTGTTCACTAAGTATAATTATTTTTGTATTGATTGTACAGGAGGTAGCATTTCAGCAAATGGGATCTACTTAAACAGACACATTATCACATGATTTATTGTATATTAAACAGACTGTTAAAACAGACAACATGTAGTAATATTAGATGGATCCTTTAACAATATGTGCCATATTGTACACAGGTTGTGAAACAGCCACCATGAAAACAACTGACCATTCTCATTTCAATAAATTATAAATTGTTACATTGAAATTCTTTTGATCTTGAAAGTATATTTGCAATGATTTTTATTATTCTTTTAAATTAATATTTATTTTATTTTATTTTATTTTATTTTATTTATTTATTTATTTATTTATTTATTTATTTATTTATTATTATTATTACTATTTAACTGATTATTTTTTGAAACTAAAAACACTGAAGGAAACTAAATATTGTTAAAATTATTTGTTTCTGCTTCATATAAGTTCAAAGGTATTATTTGCTGCATAAAAATATTCTTCGTTTTTTGTGAAAAAAAGATTTTATTTCTTTGACAATAAAATAACAATTTTAATGTAAAATTATAGCATTTTTATTCTTTATTCTGCAAAGAAATATAAAAGAAAAAAGAAAGGAAAAAAGGAAGAAGAAATTAAAGTGTAAAATATTTGTTTAATAACAAAATATAAAACAGACCCTTCAGGTTTTCTTAATATCGTTTTCTATTCCATTCTCTCTTCTTTCTTTCATATATATATATATATATATATATAAGTTTGTGTGTGTGTGTGTGTGTTATCTCTCACTCTGTATATATATATAAAATGTATTTATTATATGTGTGTTCTGTTTTTCAGGATGACACAGAAGTTTACTTCCTGGGGATATTCTGTGTAGAAGCCATGCTAAAAATAGTAGCTCTAGGGTTTGTTTTACACAAAGGCTCATACTTACGCAACGTCTGGAATATAATGGATTTTATAGTAGTTGTTACAGGGTAAGTATCAGAAAACAAAGATAAAATGTTCCTTTAATGTTTTATTATTTCACTCGATAAAGATTGGAATTTTGAAATAATATGGCTGAAAACCACTATCATGTTCATTTAAAGACATATGCACATACACAAAAGTAAATAAAAAAAAAAAAAAAAAAAAATAATAATAATAATAATTATTATTATTATTATTATTAATATTATTACTACTACTATAATTATTATGATAATGATTACAATAACAATGATGATGATGATAATATAATAATAATATAATAATAATAACAAAAATAGAAAAGATACAGGTCATAACAAAGAACAAAATAATAATAATAAAAAAATACAGCCAAAAAATAATTAAAAAATACCACAAAAGAATTATAATATTTAGCTAAAAAATCAAAAAAGACAAACAAACAGTGATGTTAACTAAAATTCACAAACAACCGAATTATCAGAGCCATTGCTACTAAAAAAACTGGCTTATATCTTATTCAGTATTTAATAACCTCTTATGTTTTCTAAATTAATTATACAAGCAAAGAAGTCATGGTTCCAAGATCACTTGATATTGAGTTCAGTGTGTTGTGCATACTGTTTCATTTCAGACAGACACTTTTAACAAAACATCAGATTATGTGCCATACAAAATTCATATTTTCTAAGTTAGTTAAACAAACAAAGGTGTTTCAGTGCCAGGAACATTAATACTGAGTTCAATTTGTTGTGCATACTGTTTCATTTGACAGGCTGGTAGAGGTGATATTTCCATCTTTAGACCAAGGTGCCATACGGTCACTTCGGGTTCTTAGACCATTAAAGTTGGTTAATGGCATAGAAAGTGAGTTAGAGAGAGAAAAACTACAAAAGTGATCCTATATATTCATCACACACAAAAGAAACAACTGAGGGATAAGGGCTTTGATCATTATTTCCTTCCAATATATCCATAGATCCTGGTGCACTGGAAACCTGCTTATGTCATATTTAAAATGAATTTAAAATATATTATTAAATAAATAAATAAATGCAAAAGAACTGTTTCAACCATTATTGCCATAATATTCATTTATAAATAATTTTTTTATATGTTAAAAAAAAAAAAAAAAAATTAATTTGAAATATTTAATATTGATTACTGTTATTTTTTTAATTCAGTTTTGATCAACTTGATCATTAATTAAAAAAAAAAAAAAAAACAAACAACAACAAAAACACCAACATTTGAATATTCTTATACAGTAATAAACTGATTTATTTTAAATTTTATTCCAGCAATTGTTTATTTTCATATGATGAGATCTTTTGAATTGGCATTTAAATGTATTTTTAATCTAAGAGGAAAAAAAATGTTGTTTTTTTGGATCAGATGGTGTTGGTATTATTATTATTATTATCACTATTTTTATTGTCCTGAATCTTTTTTTATTTCTTTATTCACAATATTTAATCCATCTTGTATAGTAGCTGTAGATGAAGTTAGAATGTACAGTTGTGGTTGGATGGGTTGCAAGATCAATCCTCCTAATCAGGTCATTGGTCTATTTATTATTCCAGCCAATGTCCTGTATCTTGTTTTACAAAGTCTGTGGAATGTGCTTCTCTGTATACAAAAATTAATTAATGTTTTTGGGCTGACAAATAAAATGATTATATGTCTACAACTCTGAATAACAACAGCAGGTTTTCTCTCTCATACCTTATTTTACAAGAAATCTGTGATAGAAACATAGCAACATTAAAACATGTTGATGTATTGTTAAAAATATGAATATTTAGCAGTTGCTATTGGAACGCTTTATAAGAGAAAGCAGTGCAAATAATTTAGTTTGTTGTTGTTTTTCAATGATACTTCAAAATGCACAATTTAAAATTTGATTGATCATCTATTTAAGTAACCAGTCATTTTGCTTTCTTTTCTTTTTTTTCTCCAAAAAAACCCCCAGTTCTAGATCTCTTCATGTTTTGTAAATTATTTTATTATCATTTTTTAAATCTCACTTATACATCTGTATTCATCAATCAATTAGAATTAAAATTTAATTACTTTGAATTTAAAATAAAAAAATATATAATAATATGAAAAATTGCTTCTCTTAAACTGTGTATGTAGAATTTGTGATAATAAAATATTGCATTTACAATATAAAAAATTAGTCAGTATTCAATACTGTCATTAAGTTGAGTGGTTAAGCAACCATGCTGGGCTTTAAAGCTTGTTTTTATCCAGAATATTATGTAAAATAATGGAAGGCATGGAGAGGCAGTTGTATTCAGTTCAGTAATTTTACTAATGTGTGATAAAGAAATAAATGAAAGAAAAAATCAAGCTTTTCGATTTAGAAACGAATGATTTTACTGTTTTGTATTGCAGAGAATAGCAAGAAGAACCAAAAATGTTCATCCTAATTTCTTTAAAACGTTTTTAGAAAAAATAAATTGTAATAATTAAAAACATTATTTGTGTTTACTAATCATTTTTTAACATTTATTATTATTAATTCTTTTCAACCTTTTTATTTATTAATTAACTCCTTTTCCAGTTTCAATCAAGAAGATGTATTTTCATTCCCAATTTATTTCAACCTTTCATACATTTTTGTCTTCAGTTCTATTTGACCAAAAAGACCATTAGAACTGTTTATTCATATATATCTTTATTCCCAGCCAATTTAACCCAAAATCCTTATTCCATCCTTACCTTGGTTCCCAAATTTGTTCTTGCTTAGGTTCGTCACCTTGGTGCATTCCACAAACAAGAGTTCGTCGTTTGATCTGCGGACCCTTCGGGCAGTCAGGGTGCTTCGACCCCTCAAGTTGGTTTCGGGCATTCCAAGTATGTAGAAGCTAAACACACTTGGTACAACCCATAATGGAATTACCTCGTTCCAAATGGGGCACCCATCCCACTAATGGAATATGTTTTATGGGAAAGAAACACTCAAATATGTTTCACATATAATAGCTTTACAGACAGTTAGTTGATTAAATCTATGATTAATTTTTTTAAACTGGTGGACAGTTCACCATAGGGTAAATGAAACTTTTTGGGGGTGAATGAAACTATATGGAAAATTGGATGAAAATTACTGAAAACAGTATTGAAATTCAGTTGTAGATTAATAAATGTTTCTGTTGTAGACTCAAGAATTAATCAGATTGAAATATTTAAGAAGCACTGTGTTAAAAATTAATGAACCAATTTATTAAATTTAAACAAACTTTTGTCATAATTCAGTTTCAGTGAGTAAGAAGTTATTAAAACTTGTCATATTCCATTAGTGGTCACAGCTTAGTTTCATTGTGGGTTATAACACATACATATTCCCTTTTGTTTTTCCTTGTTTTTATTATTATTATTTATAACAGATATTCAAGATAATTTATAAGGTGATGGTTATTATTAAACTTACATTTAGGTTACAATTTTATATCATTTTCTCTTTAATCTTCTTGATTTTTATTATTTTGTACACTTCAGCCATTAGTTTTTCATGATGATGAGATGTAGAAAAATAATAATTCAAATGTAAATGAATATCATATAATTATCTCATTTAAATAGTAAATGAATTTTATTATAATTATGTCATAATATAAATTAATTTACTAGTGCTGAATAATGGATAATGAATACATAAATGTATTTCAATATCATTACTAAGTATTCATTTATCTATACTAATTTTAATTCTTGTTTGTTTCTTCAGAAATTTTGATGTAATTTATCATTTATCATTCATTTATTCTCTCTATAAAGTGAAACAAAAAATAATATAAATATTGTGAAGTAAAATGCTAATTAGCAATTACTGAATTGTTAAAAATATTTTGTTTTATAACTATGTATGAATGTATGTATGAATGTATGTATGTATGTATGTTAAAATTTAATATATCTTTTAATGATTTCAGGTTTACAAGTAGTATTGAAATCCATTATAAGAGCCATGGCTCCTTTGTTACAAGTGTGTTTATTGGTGCTTTTTGCAATTATCATCTTTGCCATCATTGGCCTAGAGTTCTACTCTGGTATTTTCCACAATGCCTGCTTCAGAATTGATGCTAATTCTAGAGATGAAGGTAAGTTTTTCAGTCAAATCATAATCTGTTTCCATCAAAATGCTATATGTCCATCAAGTAGTGATCTCAGTTTCCATCAAGTAGTGATCTGAACTTCCATCAAGTCACCATCTCAAATTTGCTTAAATCATGATCTTAATTTCCATCAAGACATGATCTCAGTTTCCATCAAGTCCTGATTTCAGTTTAAATTGTCATGATCTCAACTTCAATCATATCATGATCTTTGTGTCTATCAAGAGTAGGTTGTAATTTCCATCAAGTCATGATTTCATTTTCCATAAGATATGATCTCTGTTTTCATCAAATCATTATCTCAGTTTTAATCAAATCAGGATCTTAGTTTCTATCAAACCATGAACTCAGTTTTTATATTGTCATGATTTCAATGATTACCAAGTTAGTATGTCAGCTCCATTACATCTAAAGTAAATTAACTGAAACTTTACATTTTATAAATTTAATTAAAAAATTAATACACATCTTTCTTAATCCTTCAAAAATGCAGAAAATTCCATTATTCCTCATATGATAATTAATTGTACACAAATAAAAAATATAAAATTCATCTCATTAGATTTCTAAACTATTTTACAATTTATCTTTCGTTTTTAATAACTATTCTTTAATTTCCTTTATGTTTCCAGACGACATTGATCTCGGAGATGAAGAGACTATAAGACCTTGTTCAATAAACCCAAATATGGTTGTGGGTTTTCAATGCCAAGCAAACATATCACAGTGCAGAAAAGGTTGGAGGGGACCAAATGAAGGAATTACCAGTTTTGACAATATAGGATATGCTATGTTAACTGTGTTTCAGTGCATTACTATGGAGGGATGGACTACAGTATTGTATTATGTGAGTGTTCTCATTCGACATTCGTTTTTGGAGTATTAATTCCGTGTCCTTGATGTGTTGTGAAGCTGCCTTCTGCAAAGTTTAAGTCATGGTTTGGCTGTTTTTTATTATAATTTTTTTTTTTAGTTTTATTTATTTATTTATTTATTTATTTATTTATTATTTATTTATCATTTTTATTTATTTACTTGTTTTTTATTTATTTATTTATTTATTTATTTATTTATTTATGTTTGAGAGAAAAGAAAATGTATAGGCCTAGTGAAAAAGACATTAAGGTAGGTAAATATTACAAAGGTATGTTTCAAATTTATCATTCCAGTTACTATTTTAGTAAACTGTTACCATGACGTATGACACATAATTACTGATCAGTTTGAAAGTATTTTTATGTTTTACTACTTGATTCACACTAACAAACTGACTTTTTTTAAATGAAATATCTGTAAACATGACAATTTAAGATAGTGATAATATATATAAATGGCTTAAATATTTTTGCAACAATTATTTCCAATTAAGTTTTTTTTTTAATATTGTTATTTTTTTTCTTCTCAGAATCAGTTTTTTGCTATTAATATATTAATTGTAGAAATAAAATATTAGATATAATCAAAATGTATTTAGGCTGTATTACAAAATAAATAAATAATAAATAAATAAATAAATAAATAATGAATAAATGGATCGATGAATGAATGAATAAATAAATTAATAAATGAATGAATAAATAATTAAATAAATAATAAAAAATAATAATAAAATAAATTCTTGGGAGATCCAGGACCAAAAGCATTTTCTTCGATTTGTTTTTCTGCCAAAAATTCTACCTTAAATCTCTCTTGTGAATTACTGAACAGGGAGGGCAAAGGAACATTTCTTAAAATGCAAATATTGTCTAGACAGTGAATACTCCCTAAGGAAGTATAGAAAATATGAGACAGAAGGGCAGGATTTTCATCCATCTCTAAATGCACTCTGGCCTCTGAGATTGTTCACTTTAAATAATGAATGTAAGTGATTAGAAATACCAACATGATGGTAACAATGGTTAAATTGTTTCTTTAAGACTTTTAAAAGGATTTTCTCTGTAGTTAAATGGTTACAGTGCAGCGCTGAGGTACAGTGGCTTACAGGATCAATTCTGCTCAGGTTGCCCACTGGCTGTTTCCCATCCTAGCACTGTACTGCAAATAGTTTATAAATATTTTTTCTGTTTATGGGAAGGCACTTTCTAAAGATTGTTTAGTGCTGACCAAAAAAGAGTAACAAATTCTGCCAATAGCAGGTTTCTTCTTTTCTTTAATATGACTTTAATATTTGAATTTTATGTTAGATGATAATTTTTTATCTCTTATTTCTGTCATTTTTATAATTTTTATTGTTTTAATTTATAACTCATTTATCTGTCAAAAACCACAGTACTCAGTTAACAGTATCATAATATGTACTGGCAAATTTACATTAATTTACTTCTGTTTATTACTTATGTACATTGAATTTATAACTTTTTTATTGTTAGAGACCACAGTAAACAATATCAAAATACATACCAGCTATTTTACATTTATTTATTTCTGATATTTTTTTTTTTTTTTTTTTTTTTTTTTTTTTTTGAATAATACATACTTTTCAATTCTACAAACAGTAAATATTATGAAATTTATTGGTTGTTTTACATTAGTATTCTTCTGTTTACTATTTTGAACTTTGGAATTTGTAAAAGCATTTTTTAAACCATTCATCTCCCCGTCTCTCTGTGTGTGTACAATATGTTAATAATCTCTGTGTTTTTTTTCAGACAAATGATGCCGTAGGAAGCAAATTCAATTTTTTATATTTTATACCTCTTATCATCCTGGGATCGTTTTTCATGCTGAACTTAGTTCTTGGTGTCCTGAGTGGGTAAGTATATCTTTTTAGCATAAAATTTTTAATTATTAGTTCTTTTTTTATTATTAATACCACGTTCTTATGCTAATTGTTTTTTCCCTACTTGTTTCTGAGTGTTTGTTGAAAAAGAAAACAAGTGCATTAATATTATAAGAATAAGTAATTTATTTTTTTATTTTTAGTGGGTCATGTTGTTAAGCTAACAGTAATTGCTTTAGTCGTTATTGCATGATTCCTGTAAAAAGAAAAAGAACAAGACAACAACTGCAAAATTTATTTAGGTATAAAGTGAATGTAGATAAAATTCACCAGTATATCATTCAAAATTATTAGAAATATCATGATTCATTAAGTACAGTAAAGTTTAGGTAAGATTTTATCAGTTTCCTCTCAAGTTTACTTTTCATTTATTTTAATATCTAGATCAGCATTATCGAAACCATTATAAAATATTAATTCACTGCTCCAATCTTATAGCTAAGTTGTTGGGGTTTTTTAACTCTCTTTTTTTTTTTTTTTTTTTTTTTTTTTTTTTTTGTAAATAATAATAATAATAAAAAAAAATAATAATAATAAATAAATAACAAAAAAACAACACCAAAAGGCAAAAACTGTATTTATTGATATGTAGTGTATTGTGTTACATCAAAATACTGTTAGTTAAAACAACAATAACAACAACAACAAAAAAAAAAAAAAAAAAATAATAATAATAAAAAAAAATACATTAAATAAAAATAAAATAAAATGATAGAATATATTGTTAATAATATTTATTTAGAAATAACTTTTAAATAAACTGACAAAAAAAAACCCAACAAAGCAAAAATACCAAACAATAAAGAAACAACAACAACAGCAACAACAACAACAAAAAAAAAAAAAACATGAGAAATCAATGCACTAAACTTCTAAATCTAATGATTCAACATTATATTTGGAAGATTAGGAGAAGATAAAACAAAATGGCTGTATTATTCTTCATAGGAAATTCAGTGGCGCTCTCTTATGCTGTGAATACAGAAACAGAAGAAAAGGTTAAAGAATAATGGCTCAGTGCAGTATTACAATATATAATCCACAAAAACATTGACATAAATAAGAAAAACCTACTGCTGTCATTAATAAAGAATGTTTCTTCCAAATAACACTGAAACAGAATACTTTGATTTTCTCCGTGTACATTTGCATTTTGTTATTATTCAGTATCATAAATAATATAGTTACCAAATATTGAAGATTTTATTTATTTATTACAACAAAATCATATTATGGAAGTTGGAAAATGAATATGTTAGCATTCTAAAAGCTAGAAATAATTAACAAATAAAGAAATTAGGAAACAAACACAGAAAAGAAATAAGGAAATAAAGAAAATAAAGAAACAAAGAAACAAATAAACAAAGAAACAAAAAATATAAATTTACGTAAATAAATAAATTAATGAAACTAAATATCGAAACAAATAAACATTAAAAAAACTCACTCTGTCTACCAATGCCTCTATCTTAAAGTACTACCTACTGATATAAGTCATTGTTTACTTAGAGACAACTGTGAACTACGTTTGTAACTATAGATTATTTTAAACTTTCTGTATTTGGATTCTTCATATATCTTAGTCTAACTCATTCAGTGGCTCTTTCTCATTATTGATTGATGAAATCCCTGTAAAAATAGATGTGGCTGGTCTAAGTAATTACAAATATTAGATCTTCATAGATTGATGTAGCTGCCCGCACACCAGTGTGGTGATATTTTTGATCTGCAATCTCACACAGACACAGACACATCAATTTATCACACAGAAATGTAGGATGTGTTTGTGTACATTTCTAAATTCAGATCTAAATGGAACTTTTAGAAATATTTATATTTAAGAAGATTTCTTTGGCTGGAAGTCAGGAAAGAGAGGATAACTCTAAAGAAGTCTTTTAATTTTGGATATCACATTTTAATTAGAATATCATAGAAGTGAATATTAAGACTGAAATGTGGCTTAGAGGTTTAAGAAAATATTAAAATAAGACTAATTGAACAAACTCTCTCTCTGTCTTCTTCTTCTTCTTCTTCTTCTTCTTCTTCTTCTTCTTCTTCTTCTCATTCATATATATTGCTGTACTGTAATTGTTCAGCCCATTAATGAATCAAAGCATATGTATTTGCTAATTAAATTCAGGCAAAAAATTCTTTATTTTCAGAATAACTGTGTACCCCAAAATCCATGAAAAAAAATAAATAATAAAATAAAATAAAATAATATAAATAAATAAATAAATAAATGTATATAAAAATAAAAATAAAAAAAGAAAACCTAAAATCAGCAACAGAAAAAAAAAAAAAAAAAAAAAAAAAAAAAAAAAAAAAAAGAAAAAAAAAAAAAAAAAAAAAAAAATGAAGAACTATAAAAATTCAATAACTGAAACACAAATATCAGTACTCCCAGTGTGAGATGGAACACATTAATATTTGTCTTTCCAACTGCACTGTAACAGTTGACTTTCTAGCAGAACGATTGGGACACACTGACATCAAGATGAATCTAGAATAAAGTAAATGTAAACATTATATCAAATTTGTTTTACTTGGGAGATAACAAAAACTTAAAGCTATCAAAGAGGATTCAAAAGAGTGTTACAACAGATCTTTTACTGCTTTTTAAACTCACTAACTCAGCTGATATTTGTTTGTATTTTTTTCTTTTTTAAAGAAGAAAACAAAATGCATTGGAAGGGTATTCACATAATAATAATAATAATAACAGTAATAATAATGATAATGATTATGATGATAATGTCAATAATAATGATAATGATAATGTTTATGACAAAAACAATTACATAACAATAAACACATTACATTAATTAAATACACTCTAATTTGCTACTGCTGTATCTATAAACAATAATTTTTACATTGCTATCCTGAAATTCTACTACACATTTTATTTTACATTTTATACTTCTTTAAAACAACCACTTATCTATAACCAATACTTTTATATTGCTACCTTGAGGTGACTCCATCATTACATTTCATTACAAAAACCACCTATCTGTAGCAACCATTTTTATACTGCTGTCCAGAATTTCCTTCATTAACACTTTTGATTATGTTTTACCTATGTACAAATGCACCTGTCTAAAATGGGCATATAAAGTACTGTGCAAATGATAAAATACGAAAGAAAAACATATCCTTCAGAGATGCAATTTGATATTCTTTAAGATGTTGTTTAAACCACTGATTTTATACTTTTTATTATTTTATTTATGACCAGATAATTTAAATGTCACCTGGTTTTACAAATATTTATATATGTCAATATTAATTATAAAATTATTTTGTAATTTTTTATATTAATTTTTTTTTTTTTTTTTGTATTTTTTTTTTTTAATATTTTTTACTTTTTTTTTTATCTGTATTAGCTATAGAATTTCTTAGATTTTTGCTACTTAATTTTTGTGTAGATACATTTATTTAAAAAAAAAAAAAAAAAAAAAAAAATCGCAAAAAAAACCAAAAACCAGAGAACAATAATAAGCAAAAAAATATACAATATTAAAAATAAAAAATAAATAATAAAACTAAAACTTGACTGTACATATAATTACGCATCTAATTGCAACCCCTCCAAAATATTACTTTATTTATAATAATAATAATAATATTAATAGGAAATAAGAATAAATACAACAGCGCACACACACACACACACACACACATCTTTAAATTATTATAAAGGGAGAATTATTTTGAAAAGTTTATTGGAATATCCACATCAAACATACATAAATGTCTTTCTGTTCAAAGATTAAAAAAAAAATTATATTCTAAAATCTGAGGGAGTGAATTGAATTGATTTTAACCATACTTCCATCAGAAAATTATTCAAGCAAGCATGTTGTGGGTCACTTTCTCGACATCACGAGAGCACTGAGGACTGAAATCTAATAGAAATCTGTAGTAATCCATTCATGCTCAGATACTAATTCTTGTAGTTTTATTACACAAGTCAATTGATTCTCCGCATTTTTGTTGAAACTGATCAATAGATGGAGAAAGATTGCGAAAAGAGACCATCAATGAGTGCATGGGAAAAAAAAAAAAAAAAAAAAAAAATTTACTTGTTTTGTTTATACTGGAAACAAGATTACCATCAGCTAAGCAATCCAGAGGTTAAAATGTGTGTTCATCCATCGAGCTTGAACATCACTTGATAAATGAAAACAAAGGAATGAAGTAACTTGTTTGACAGAAGAGCTAGATGAAATTAAGTAACATTGCAGTGTTTGCTGTGGAGTTAGGGTTTAATGAACTGTGTTACACTTGCAAGAGAAATCGATAGTGGTCAGACTGCATAGAGTTCACCTGACCTTGGCAAATTACTCTTAGATGAAACATAATAATGCATATATATATGTGTGTGTGTGTGTATATGTGTGAATATATGTGCACATATATATATATGTGTGTGTGTGTGTGTATGTGTGTAAAAGAAAATAAGATCGATAAACACAACACACACTCACACACAAGTATATATGGTATGTCATATAGAACAATAACTATGGAGTACAGGTTGATAATATATTCTTTTTTCTTCTTCTTCTTGTTCTTCTTATTATTATTACTATATATATCTTAAATATTCTGTTTCTTTGTAATTGTCATGAAATGGGTGATATATATCTACATTTCAGTTTTTATCATCAAAGGCAAATCCCTATGTTAAAAGATATACTGACATTGCTGTAAAAAGTGTATTAACTTGATCGTTTGAAATTATTTTAATAGAAACAAAATTACAGTATCAGTGATTTTTTGTTTTTGTGCCACAGTCAGTTTCATTAAACTTATTCTTGTTTTAATGTGTGTTTTGCTTAAAAACACAAGCAAAAAGCATTATTTTTTTTAGCATTCAGACAAAATGTATAGGGATTTTTTTGTTGTTATTGTTTTGGTGGTGTTGTTGTTAGTGTTTTTTGTCTGACTTTTAGTCTCAAAATGTGTGTAATGTGTGTGTTTTTCTTTTAATTTTGCAGTTGTTATGTTAGGAGAAACTAAATTCTCTTTTACAACACAATTTAGTGATAACAAAAATATGAAAACAAGAAAAATGGATTAAAATAATGTATCTCCATTTCAACCAGGACTTTACAGATATTTTGTCAATCATTTTTTATTCTTATGTTTTTTATTCCCAACTTCTAAGATAATTTTCACTTATCTGGAAACTGAATTTAATGCACAAAACTGGTAATAATTACACAGATTAGCTGTTAAAGAGAACTTGAAATACTTTAAAATGCTTTATTACTGTTGAAATAAATTTTCTCTAAACTATTTGTTTTTCTCAGAGAATTTGCCAAGGAAAGAGAAAGAGTTGAAAACCGCAGAGCTTTCTTCAAGCTGAGAAGACAGCAGCAAATAGAGAGAGAACTCAATGGATATCTGGAGTGGATATGCAAAGCTGGTATGATCATCTCCTATAGCATAACCATACCACTGTCTGTTAGTCTTAGAATAAAGTAGAAAATAGTTATATATTTATCTCTATCGGATTCCTTTTTTTTTTCCTTAAATGTATATATTACAGAAACTGTTGCTCTCTCTCTCTCTCTCTCTCTCTCTCTCTCTCTCTCTCTCTCTCTCTCTCTCTCTCTTTTCATTGTGTTAATTTCTTTCTCTTAATCTTTTTGTTTCTCCTCATTTACTCTAATAAGTTCACTGTAACAGCACACTACATAATTTATAAAAACTGATATAAATAATACAATAGAAAAGAAAAAACAAAAACATAACAACACACAAACACACATGCAGATGCACATAATTTCTAATGATTTCATTTCACAGACTGTCATAATGTTGTATATTTACTGTTAAGCTGTGTTTTGCTGTACGTTTATTCTGGCCCCAACTTAGATAATTTTCGGTTTGTTCTAGAAGAAGTCATTTTGGCAGAGGACAAAACAACCGATGAAGAAAAAATAAAAATTATTGAAGGTAAGTTGTTATTAAATCTTTTTTCTTTCTTCCTTCTGTCTTTTTCTCATTTTCTTTACCTTTTTCTTTATGTTCTGAATGTAACAAATGCTTACCTTATAATTTATTACTTTGTATAATCAGATTTATTTGACTACATTATTTTTTTCTTAAGACAGTATTTAGTAAAGGTTTTTAAAATCAAAGTTGTTAAAAATTCTTCTGTGAAAAATGTCAAAAGAAAATTAATAATAATGATGATGATGATGATGATAATAATAATAATTTAAATAAAAATATAAATAAAAAGATAATAAAAAAGAAATGCAATGTTTGATGGTGTATAGTAATTTATTTTGTTATTATTATTTGTTATTTTATTTTTTGTTGTCTGTGTCACTTTAAACAAAATCTTCATCATCATGTTTGTTTAACTATTTATATTTAGTCTGTTGGAAAAAAAGCCTGATTTAACAAATTTCTCTAAAATTATTTCCTTTTTTTTTTTTTTCATTTTGACTTTTTGCACATCCATTACAAATTCTCTGTACAGTTTGACCGTTTGCTTCTAATGTTTTAGAAATGAAATAAATTAAATTGGTTAACAAACAAATAAAATAAATTTTGATTCTCTATTTATTCAATATTTATATGCTTTTTAACTTTTTGAATTTTTTGTGGGTCTTTGTTTACACCACTGAAAGCTTCACATGTTTACAGTCCTAAAATCAGAGCTTAAACAAACAATTAACAGATGTATTTCACTAAAATTACCCAACCATAATACTGAAAATGATAGAAAAGATGAATAGATACCTTTTCTAACAAACCTTTAAAAAAAGAAGTAATAATAATAATAATAATAATAATAATAATTAAAAATAATAATAATAAAGAAATAAAACAAACAAATATGGAATTTATTTAGCTAAATATACTTCTGAAGAACGTCTCTGAACCCCAGATTATTAGCCTTATTTGCTTACAATTTTCTGTCATTACTCAAATTCAGCTAGGCATATCTATCACACCATGGGAACTGCATCAAAATAAAGGTTATGCCTCAAGGAATAGGAATATTTACATAACTCGATACTCGCAAAAATGCAATTTAATCCATGATTTGATGTTCAAGATTACATTTAGTTAGCAAGTCTAGAGGCAGGACAGATGGTACCAGTATCAAACACAAAAATGTTTAAAAAAAAATAAAAAATATAATAATAATGAAAATAAAATAAAAAAGAGTTCAGAATGGTGGCGTAATCCTTCAAGCAAGTTCTCCTCCATTTTGGACAGAATGTTTCTTCATTTATTGGAATGCAACATTCCTAAATACCAACCAGACTTATTTATTTAAAAGAAAGAAAGAAAAAAAAAACATTTGTTTTAAAGAGTTAATCAGAGATGATGCATTTGTGAGTCTAAGACTGCTTATTTCATACAAAAACTTGAGGATAATGATACACGCGGTTTTTACTTTGAGATGTCTTCATTGTATGTAATGGCTGGAATTGTTTGCAACATTTCTTGACTTTTTGGGGGTTTTTGTGTGGGGTTTTTCTGATTATAAATTGTGTCTTTACCATTTTTTAGCACGGAAAGGAAAAGAAAATGTCAATAACAGAAACCAGAATTACCATGCATTTGGCACTTGCTTTGCAGAA
This sequence comes from Chrysomallon squamiferum, assembly GCA_012295275.1. NCBI lineage: Eukaryota > Metazoa > Mollusca > Gastropoda > Neomphalida > Peltospiridae > Chrysomallon > Chrysomallon squamiferum. The sequence continues at coordinate 22,039,499 of CM022672.1, read as the reverse complement.
TATTGGCATATATTGAAATCACTGATAGTAAATGTTGTTTTTCAGTCAATAAGTAGCTGATAACTGTTTTCTATCAGTTTACACTGAAAGAAAGTTAACCTGTCTTGGATATTTTGGTCTTTCTAGAATCAGTTTTAGTAAAAAAAAAAGACAATGTTATATTTTCTTAACCCAAAAATGAATATCCTTCTGTATGAACTAGAATGAATTTAAAAACCTAAGCTACTTGATTAAACAGATGTGGCTGACAGAAAATAATTACAGAATTTCATATAGTCAGTTTCAAAGGTTTTCATTCTCCAAGAACCTTTTTTTTTTTTCTGAACTGTTTTTTTTTAAGCTATAATTTAATTATTTTCAGTATTTTTGTACAATTCAGAATTAAAAATCCAAATTTAGATTTATTTTTAGTTATTTACTTGTTTTAGTAGAATTATTTTAATAGTGATTTTCAAACATAAGAGATTTCCTTACACTTAACATCTGAAATAATATAATCTATTAACTGTGATGTCTTTATTTATGATTTACATCAGTGTAAAGTGTGCATAATACTGAATTTTTAAAATACTTTATTAAGATTAGTTTACACTGCTGAAACAACTGATGCCCATATTCTTTTCTAGATGAATCTAGTAACTCTTTAGTAACTCTGTTTTAGTAACTCTGTTAAAAATATGGAAATTTCTGGAATCCATCCAGACTTAGCTTTGGTTTAGATTTAAAAAAAAAAAAAAAAAAAAAAAAAATTATTGTTGTTATTAAAGTCACCTCTGATGTGCAAAAAGTCAAAATTATTTTGAACTATTAATGAAATCAGTTTAATGAAAATATTCATTGTTCTAGTCTCTAAATAATTTCATTACTTTGTCTGGCAATAAATCAGCTTCAAATTTTTGTATATCATGATTATTTTTAAAAACTTACTATCAAAGATGGAATTGCAAAAAAAAAAATACTATATGATCTAGGGATTATAACAAACAAAAATATGTACTGATTGTAATGTTTTACAAACTATTTTTAAAATTTACACTTAGAAACACTTAGTTTTAGACTTTATTATAATTAGTTCTAAAATTAACTTTTTAAGATGGAGATTACTGTAAATGTAAATTGTACTGACATTAGTTTATAAAATATCATTTCTAAAATTTATTATTTAGAAGATATTCACTTTTAGACTTTTCATTTTAATTATTTCTAAAAGTTACTATTTAAGATGGAGGTTGCTACAGACAAAAACTGTACTGACAGTAGTTTGTAAAAAAATCATTCATAAAATTTACTGTATAGAAAATATTCAATTTAAATTTTTTTTTTAATTATAATTATTTGTAAAATTTACTGTAGTGAAAATATTGAATTTTAGATTGTTTTTGTTATAATTATATCTGAAATTAACTGTAAACAAAATATTCAATTTACATTTTTTATTAGTTATTTCTGTAACTTAACATTTAAAGTGGAGATTACTGTAAATAAGAATTCTATTGAGAGCAGCTTATTAAAAATACAAAAAAAAACTAAAAAAATCATTTATGAAATATACTGTACAGAAAATTATATTCATTTCAAATATTTCCTATATAGAAAATATTCAATTTTAGACTTTTTATTATAATCATTTTTAAAACTTATTCTTTAAGATGGAGATTACTGTAGACAAAATTTGTCAGTAGTGTGTAAAAATAATTTACTATAATTATTTGTAAAACCTATTACGAAGATGAGAACTGTTGCAAACACTAATTTATTATACATTATTACAAAATTTACTATAAAAATGATTATTTCAAATAAACAATTTTTCTCTACTGACAATATAGATATAACAATTTGAATACTATATTTTTCTGGGAAAAAAAAAATAATAATAATAAGAGAGAGACCTATTGTTAAGTTGTTTTGCTCTATAAAACAGATTCTGTTGATGCTTGTAACAATAAGCTTCATCAAAGAAAACTGAACACAGGTCAGCTACCAAGAGAGCCCATTAATAACAATTCCACAAAGGCTTATGGCATTCCTGTTCGAGTTCTTGAAGATTATGGCGTGGAAGCATTGGATGAATGCCCACCTTCACCCGAAGACCCAAATTTATATGGTTCAACAACATTAGGTCTGAGAATCCAAATACAGTTTAAAATTACAGACATTTTTGCTTTATTTTTTTATTTTTATTTTCGACCTTGCTTGTTGGAAAAATAACGAAACCTTTGTTCCATTTGGGTCCTATCCTGGTTGCAGTGATTTATTTATTTATTTATTTTGTTGTTGTTATTATTATTATTATTATTATTATTATTATTATTATTATTATTATTATTTTTTTTTTTTTTTTTTTTTTTTTTTTATTTTTTTTTTTAAAGTTAGATACCTGATCTTGCAGGTAACTGGGATGTCAAGATCTAGATTCTTATACACATTTGTAATTCATAAAACAACTGGAATGCAGTTTCCTGCTTATAAGCCTGACAACAAATAAATGTTATTGAATTAAACAACAACAACAACAACAACAACAAAAAATAAAATATATTTTGACATAAAATATATATTTATCTACATTCAGCACAGAAAATACCAGAATAATATCTATATAAAATACAATAACTAAATGGCTTTATTTTTGTCTGTATTATGTGAATCTACACATCTACACTGAGGTTCAGTGGTTAGACTGTCCTGATGTATGGCAGGTCACAGGTTCAATACTTCACAGTGCAGTGTGTTGGTTATTCTTGTGTTCATGATTTGTTTATTAAAGGCTGTTTTACTCTCATGTCATAGGGAAGGTGTATATCAAAAATATTTTGCTGCTAATTGATAGAGTAGCCTTTGGTTTGTGGATTCATTGAGATCCCTCTTTCCTGTTCTAAATGAACTTCATTTAATAAAAAAAGAATAAAAGAGAATCAATAATGAAAAGAAATCTCTAAAAAAAGCAACAACCCACTAATTCAAAGAAAAGGAAAGAAAACCACCTCCCCAAAGCTTTAAATTAATGAAAACACAAAACCAATAATTCAAACAAAATAAAGAAATAAATCCCATTTGACTAAAAAAAAACCCACACACACAAGAAAACACCATTACTAAATACACAAAACCAATAATTCAAACAAAACGAAGTCTAAAAAAAAATTAAAAAAAAATTTAAAAAATTATAATAATAATTATATATAAAAATCCAAATTACTAAATACACAAAAGAAAATATATGAATATTTGAAGTGTTAAACTGATACATAAATTTAATACATATAATACATTTTCCAAACCATGCATGCAATGCAGTTTGATTACCCTATGCTGAATTATCATACCCTTTTTTTGTTTTGGTACATTATTTGGCTAGAAAATTACATTATTTTCTTACTTTCATAGCTATATTAGTGTATGGCTTCAAGGGTTTATTTTAATTTTTATAATTTTACATCCTTTTCTTAATTTTATTTCAAAAATAAAATAAAAAATAAAAAATAAAATGATATTGATTTTATGGCTGCACAAACCTATAAATGACTAACAACTAAATTTAAATCAACTGGTTTTCAAGTAAATTGAAAAATGATGTAAAGGTCATAACAGTCATTAGTTTTTCACATAATTTGTGTTAAAAGTTTTTTTTTCTCATTTATTTTTATAGATATTTAGTTCAGTTGATTTGATTTATGTACAGATTGTAGTAAACATGGATTTAAATATATCAGCCACTGTTTTATATTCATGAGGCTGTCTGTATACATACAAATGAGATAACTGAAACTATTTCTGATTATTAATTAACATGAATGCTTTAATAAGCTAGAATATTGATTAAAAATAGTTACTGTAAAGAAATGTAAAAATTTCATATATATATATAATTTAATTTTTTTATGTGTATGTATGTATTACATAATTCAACTAGAAGATTGTAGAATAATAGTAGATAGCTGAAAATACTAACATATTGCTTAATTCAACTTTAATAATTTCTAGCACCACTTAAATATTATAACAGGCAGCTGAACATTTCTGCGATTACATATTAACATACACAGTTAAATAAAACTGTAAGAAATCTTTTTCTAAAAATGATAATAATGCCTGTAAACAAATATATGGTTCAAGCAAATATTTTATGGGAAGCAACCTTTGACAATGACAGCTCCCATGCCCACTACTAAGAGTGACATAAGCAGTTTGAGGCTGACCAACACACAATTAAGTTTCATTGTCAGGAATCAGATGAATGCAAGGAACAGAGATGTGGTATTGATCTGTCTCTGTAACAGGTGACTGGCAGCCATGCATATTTGTTATTATCACCTTTTGTTCTCCGTTCCAGAGTCTGTCACTGAGTTACTGCAATTTGTAATCATTTAAGTGCAAGCAATTATGTCAGCCTTAATGGCAACTGTGTGATAAGTGTTTGATATATTTTAATTCTGCGTTTGCATTTGGAACTCGTTTAGAAATCTGACACTAGGAACAAAAGCATAGCTCAGGTTTCAAGGATTAAAAAAAAAATATTTAAAAAAATATATATTATGTAGATCTGTGTTATTTTAGTAGCAGTTCAATATGAATTTGTTTTTTTCAAAAAAATTATATATATATATATATATAAATATAACTGTTTATAAAGTACATCTGTTATTTCAGTGGAATTTTATTTTTAGGTTCCTTTTCTTTTCTTTTTTTTTTTTTTTTTTTAAAAAGTTTAATGTTTAACAGAGAGATCTAGAATATCAATGTTTCTTTATTTTTCTGTTTTTATATTAACTATATTTGGCATGCTGTCACTTAGAAATCTTTTCATAACAAAAAATAATTATATGTAATATTATATTGTAACAGTACATCATATAATCACTATATGTTGTTTGTGTGTATGTGTGTGTGTGTGTGAGTATGTTGTATGGTTCTATTATTAAAATATGTGTTTTACTTGAAGAATGACAGTTGATTTTTATGGAAATAATATTATATGTAATCACTGGAATATAGCTATTTATCTGACTATCTAGACTGATACAACAAATATATACATATATGTGTGTGTGTGTGTGTGTGTGTGTGTGTGTGTTTTATATGTAAATATAATTTCCTATTATACACCACTGAATTATGTTAATGAAGTATGCCCTATACAAAGGAGCCATTTGGTAAGTGGTGTGCAATGCCACATTCCAGTCTTGTTACAGTCGTGACCTTTTCCAAGTGAAAATCTAATACACACTTCTAGAATTGATCAAACACCAGTAATAAAATAATAATAATATTTCAGTAATAATATGTTACATTGGCTTCATGCTGCTCATATTTGACAATATCCCCAGCTCACTAAGGCTGATTTATCACTGCCTTGATTTTTCCAGTATTGATTCAAGTTAATGTTCTTCTGTTTGCTCAGAGAAGTGGTTCCTGTGACCTTGACCCTGATAATTAATGTGCTGGTGTTTTAGGTACTGAGAAAGACAGAGCGAGAGGTTGAGAAAGGGTGGATAGAGAGAGAGAGAGAGACAGAGAGAGAGTTAAAGAGAGAGAAAAGAGAGAGAGAGAGAGAGAGAGAGAGAGAGAGAGAGAGAGAGAGAGAGAGAGAGAGAGAATGAATGTGTATAAAAAATGATACATTATAATTACATTATATATGCATGCAGATACACAGACACAATGTTAAGTGAACAGTCTACTTGTTTCTCCATTTATCATGTTTCTTCTGCTACTGATGTTTGTGTAACTAGGCAGTTCATTGAAAATTAATTTATTTAGTGGAAAGACAATATAGTTTCCATCTTCAATGTTTAATGTGTGTGAGCTTTTGTCTGTGTGTTACACAGTTATTTATATATGCTTATAATCAAGATGTACTAAAATAGCATTTTACAGAGTTGTATGAGTTTCTACTTTTGCATCAAATCAGAAAAACAAATTCTTATGTCAATTTTTTTGATGAAAAGACAGATTAAACCTGTTAAACTGAATAAATAAAACATTAATCTTATTTTTATTGACAAGGACTTAACTAATATTTTCTTACTATTCAGCACAAGAGTGATATGTTCTTTTACATAATAAATTTGTATTTTTACTTCTCCTAAATAGTTTAATAATAATAATAAAAAATAATAATAAATAAAAATAAAATAAAAATAAAAATAAAAATAAAATAAGAAATAAAAAAACCCATTATAAACTATAGAAGCCGAGAAAAATAATATCAATAATCTTTAAAAACTAACACTGAAATTAAAATAGAAATATATTTGCTTGTTTATGTGCACATATGTGTCTGAACAATGTTTGTCTATGTATATATAAATATTTTAACATTTAAATGGCACAGTACTCTATGGTTAACATTTTTTATCTCTGCAGCTCGTAGGAGGGCAGCAACACGCAAAGTGAAACAGCTGAAGGGAGAAGACACCGACGATGACAACACCGAACCGATCGATGATGACTTACTGGCTGAAATGGCATTAGGTAACAACCATACATACTGCAGCTACAACAGCAGCAGCAGCAGCAGCAGCAGTTCAGATAGCAAGCAACAGCTCTCGGATAGATTATATCTTATGAAATATTCATAACCGCCACTATTTAGAGCTGCTTGTGCAGTTAGGGAAAACAGCAAGTTTAAGTAGTTTGTAATGAATTATGCATATGGCATAGCTTCTTCTAGTCATGAATTTTTATGGATATTATATACAGACATTAAAGGAGAAAAAAAAAAAAAAAAAAAAAAAAAAAAATGAGATTGAGAGTAAAATTCATGAATGTTTTAAGTGCAGTGTGTAGTTATGTAATCTGTTTTCATGTTGGAGGAAAGTAATGCATTTTGACTGTAATAATTATGAGACGATATGGTTTGTGTGTTGTTTTTTTTTTAAAGAGGTTGGAGGGTTGTATTTCATGTGGCTTTTTGGCATTATAAAAGAAGGACATTTGTCATCTCTGTCACAGAATGAAACCGAAGAAACAACATTCCCCCCATCAAAAAATAAAATTAAAATAAAAATAAAAATAAAGAAATCGAATAAATGAATATTTATAGAAAACCATAATAATAAAAAATTGAGAAAAGAATAGTAGTCTTTAAAGCTACACAATTTTTTTTTTAAATTATTAAAAAACAAAAAGCAAAACATATTTAAATACAAAGACAAACAAAAATAAATAAATAAATAAAAGATAAGAAAAAAGAAAAGAAAAAAGACAAATTAATGAAAAAGTAACTAAATATAAAAATAATATTAAATATATATGGCTTATCTAAAAACTAAGTTTTACAGAAATTATGTAATATTCACAATAATTAGTTTGTAATCTGTATATATGTCTTCATGTGTGTGTGTGTGTATGCATACACATTCATGTGCACTCACAGTATCAGAACTGAATTTTTATTTCGTGCTTTTTTTTTTTAGTTTGGATATGCTATATGTATCCATGTTTGTGTATGTGTATAAATGCATCCATATATCACTTTCAGTGACTATTATTTATTTAAAATATTATTCTTTCAGGACCACCATTTGCTAGAAGTCTCAAGAACAGAAAATATCAAGGCAGATGTGGAGCTTTCTGGCGAGCTGAGAAAAACTTCAGGTTTGCTCTTATGGGAATTTTCTTGGATTTAATCACAGAATTATTTACATGTGTCTAAATAGTGTAAAATATAAATATAGCTATACATACAGATCTTAAGACAAATACACACACAGAAAGAAAAACTCCATCCAAAAAACAAATTACACTGACACACACACACAAACCAATGTATTGTTTTTTTTCTGGTATATTTTTTGTATTAAAAGATTATTTATTAATTTGTTGCAGGTTTTCTGTCAGGAGATTGGTGAAGAGTCAGTTTTTCTACTGGATAGTCATAGTTTTAGTGTTTCTAAATACAGCCTGTGTTGCTTCTGAACATTATGGACAACCAAAGTGGCACACAGATTTCTTGTGTAAGTTAAAAACCACACAGAAGATTTTTGTGTGTAAATAAAAAAAAAACACTGTTGAAATTAATGTTGATGCCAAAATCAAATACTTTTTACACAAAATAACAATCTTCCTTTACATTTCATTTTAGTTTTTGCTTTGTTAGGTTTTGTACTTGTTTTTTTTTCTTCTTATATTTATGTGTATTATAAATGCCCCTCCATCTTTAAAGGATATTTTATATAACTTTTTATTGATTAGTTTTAATTTGATACAAAAGATAATGTTACATTTATATAAACTAAATGATTTATCATTTAATATGAACTAATACAAAATGTGTAATTACAAAATATATCATACAGACAACCATACATCCATCAGTCGATCTATCTTTCTGTGCATTATCAATACAAAAACATCCATATGTTAATCAGCCATACAGTGACTTGTTCTTTAATATATACCAACAGACTAAACAAAACAACTTTTTATTTTACAGATTACATGGAGTATGTTTTTCTAGGACTGTTCATATTTGAAATGTTCATCAAAATGTATGGAGTAGGAGCACGCATGTATTTCAAGTCTTCATTCAATGTCTTTGATTGTGTGGTGAATATTTTTTCTCTTTTCTTTGAATAATAAATTAATAAAAATCATACAGATAATCAATCCATCTATATACTTCACAAAGGTTTCAAAAAAAAAAAAAAAAAAAAAAAAAAAAATAAGAGTCTTTAATTTGGGATTTTAAAAATATATATTCTCTTTACTACCTTTTCTATCATCCTGAAGCTTGTTGAAGCTCAAACGAACACTTATATGTTTTAAAATATTTACTTTATGCATCCAAAAATGTAAAAAAAAAAAAAAAAAAAAAAAAAAAATCTGTCCATATCCCACAGTGCTTATCCAATTCTGTCATCAGTTGATTTCAGAATCTTATAAGTTTATTTTCAATAATTATATAAAAATTAATACTTTAAAGTTTTTTTTTTTTTTTTTTTTTTAAATCTTAAACACATTTCAAGTAGCTGGTTAGTATTTAAAGTTAAATTATTTTTTTTTTTTGTAGGTTGTTATTGGCAGCATCATTGAGGTCATCTGGTCAGAGTTCAAGGAAGGGTCATTTGGTATCAGTGTTCTTAGAGCTCTCAGACTTCTTAGAATATTCAAAGTAACCAGGTAATGGACAGAAATATTAATCTATGATAATCCTACATTTAAAACAAAAATAATAATAATTTTGGAATAAAAGTATTAAGGTAATACTAGTATTAATTTGTGATTAGGCTAGTATTTATTAATCTGCAATAAAATACTAGTAGTATTTCAAAATATATTAATCTATGATAATTCTTGTATTTATAAATCTGAGATAATACTAGTAATTATAAAAGTATTAATGCAAGGCAGGCATGGGCAATGGAGAGGAGGGCTGTATGAGACATGATCAGGCAGGTCACACTACTAATAAACATTATTCTCCTTGTGAAATTCAGCATGATGCACCTGCCCATGACTCATCTAAAATAATAACTATTGTTTATGAAAATATTCATTTCATGGTATTTTGTTTTCTTTGTTTTGACGAAAACAAACGAACACAAAATTAATAATATAATAATAATATATATATATATGATTGTTTGCTGATGAATTTTAAAAGACAGCTGTATTTATTTATTTATTTATTTATTTGTTTTCAGATACTGGTCATCTCTACGTAACTTGGTCATCTCGTTACTTAGCAGTATGAGATCTATTGTTAGTCTCTTGTTTCTCCTCTTTCTCTTCATACTCATCTTTGCCTTACTTGGAATGCAGTTGTTTGGAGGAGAGTAAGTTATTTATTAAACAACTTTATATAATGTGTAATGTGGTTATTATAAAAGTTAAAAATTAAAACATTTGTGAAAAAAATATACAGTTTACTAGTAAAATTAAATAATAAACTTCAAATACCAAATATTTATTTTATCAGTTCTAAAAGAAGATTTCAGACAATCAGTGTGTCAGTATATTCTATTGTACACCTTTATCACTTAATTAAAATATATATTATGTGAAATCTCATGTATGTCTAAGGTATAATTAGGAATAATTAGTAACTTCATTTAAACTGGTCCTAAACTATTTACATACAAGAAATAATATTAATAAAACTTCTTTGTTGTGATGTAGGCTAAGACAAAGAGATTTATCATAATGTCTTTGTTTCAGAATGAACTTTCCAGAAGGTCGACCTCCAAGTCATTTTGACACATTTCCAATAGCACTTCTGACAGTATTTCAGGTTTGTCACTTATATTTAATAATATTTTTATTATTTAAATTTAAAACAATATAAGAAGGACTAGATAAATAGTAAATAATAATAATAAAAAAATTAAGACAAGGAATATAAGAACCATAGGTGCCATCATGTTTCTACATGTATGTATATTATATCAGCAATCTAAATATAGAGCATATATACCATTAAAATTTATAACATGTATCCAGCCATACATCTTCTTGTATACCCCACAAACACATTCATACACACACACAGACAGAGATGCATGAACACATACTATACATACACACACATCCAGATATGTACAAAAAGATAATGAACTTTAAATTAAAAAAATCTATAATATATTTTATCTTCCAGATATTAAAAAAGAAAAAAAATGCTTCATTACTTAATGATATTGTAATTTTTGATTAACATATAACCAGAATAAATGTATTTGTTCAACATAAAGTAGTTTGTTTTAAAAGAATGTGACAATAAAATATTGTTATTGTTTTCAGATACTGACAGGAGAAGACTGGAATGAAGTCATGTACAATGGAATTAAAGCTCATGGTGGCACAGAGAGAGGCATGATATTCTGTCTCTACTTCATAGTCCTGGTGCTATTTGGTAACTGTATCCTTTCCACACACATTCTGATTCATTGTTAACTTCTCTACAGAAGAAGATATCACTGTCTTGTTAACAGTTGTTTAAAAGTAATCTTTGTCAATAATAAAGTATGACAGCAAAACAATATTCACAGACTCTATATTAAAAACAGTAATTTTAAAAGAGTAATAATGATAATAAAATAGTAATACAAAAACAAATGAGAAAAAAAAAAAAAAAAAAGCAACAACTACACACTAATGTATAATAACCTGAGGAAATCAAAGCAAAGTTCCATTTTAATCTATCAACTTTTATTAAATTTAAGTAAATTTATTGAAATAAATATGTTTCTGTACCAAAAAATGTATCTAGCCATCATATCTTGCCCTATATATTTATATATACGTATATTTAAATGAATATGTTATTAGACTATGAACCTTTTCTGACTTTTAAACTAATGCCAATATAATGAATTAATGTCCAGCAATGTATTACTAAAGTAATAATCCTTAACATACTAAGATACCTTGCTGAATGTATTCTTGGCCATTGCTGTAGACAACCTTGCAAATGCTCAGGAGCTCACTGCTGCAGAGGAGGAACAAGCAGCAGAAGAAGAAGCGGTATATTTATATTACATATTTACGCAATGCATTTTTATAATTTTGTTCTGTGTCAGTCTGATCTTCCAAACAGCTAAGTCCTATTCCTTTCTACTTTCTGTCTATCTGTGTCTTTTTCTGTCTGTCTGTTTGACTGTTTGATTGTCTAACACATTATCAATATCAGCCTTCCTGTCTATAAGTATGTGGCAATCTTAGGTATCTGATCTTATCCATCTTATCTAACCATCCATCCATCCAACCATGCATTCACCTACCATTTGCCTGTCCATTTATCTAAATCTATTTTAAAATCTACAAAAACTATGTATGTCTATTTATCAGTATGTCATTCCATCCAACCGTCCATCCTCCTAACTACTTAACAGTCTAAATTAGATTTCAAAATTTGTCGAGGCAATCTGTCTGTCTGATCATCAGTTTGTTAATCCAACCTTCAGTCCATCTATCCTTCCATCTATCTGTCCATATAAAAACCTGTTCAATCATTACAAAACAGAGTTTACATGTCTACTCATTTGATTCTATAAGTCTAGATTGTAAGCTCTCAGGACTAACGAGAAATATTTGTAATTTTGAATCTAGCAGCAGCGACGTGAACAGGAAATAAAAGACAATGCTGCAAGTCTGGAGTTTTCTCTGAATGCACCCAATGCTGGACCCCCTCTGGTAAACATCTGTCCTCCTTCACCACAGAATAACGAAGACTGCAAAACTGGGAATTTTAATTAGTAAGTTTATTTTTTTATTTTTTTGCTCTTTCTTTTTGTTTGTTATTTTATTTGAAAATTATCTCTTGAAATCAATATTAGAATGGTATTTTGTTTCTTGGTTATTTTTGCTATTTTAAAAATTGATTTATTTATTTATTTATAATTCTTTTAATACTGAAAAAAAATGGAATTTTTTTAATCATATAAAAATGGAATTAGTAAATAGTATCTAATCTCATAAGTAATTTGTTTTTGGGAACTCTGAAAAATAAATCAAATAAAAAGTAATCCATGGGAAAAAAAAAAATTCTGTTTAATTAAATGATTATAATTTTTTTGAATGCTAAATTTGGAGTATGCAAATCATTAATAATAATAAAATGTTTTAAATAAAGATGAGTGAAAAGATTTTTTTTTTTATTTAAATTTATTGTTTATTTTGTCATTGCTGTATTCTCTATTTCTTTATAAAAATAATTTTTAAAAATGTGTAGAAAATATGAAATTTGCTGTTAAACATTTTGTCATCATTATATTCTCTGCTTCTCTCTATCTGTTGCAAAACATTTGCTACTGTTAAATATTTTGTCATCATTTCATTTTCTGTTTCACTCAATCTGTTGCATCATCAAAAATACTTTAATTTTTTATTTAAATTCTATAATTAAATTTATTATTAAACATTTTGTCATTACTGTATTTTCTGTTTCTCTCTGTTTCATCTTCAAATATATTTTAAATGAAATACATTGTTATACATTGTCTCATTGCTGTATTCTCAGTTTCTCAGTAGCTGTTTCATTTGTTCAAAAATGTTTTAAATTTAAAAAAAAAATTTATAATTAAATGTAATTCTGTTTCTCTGTATCTGTTTCATCTTCAAAAATATTTAAATTTTAAAAAAATAACAATTTATTATTAAATTTATTGATAAACATTTTGTCATCACTACATTATCTGATTCTCTGTATCTATTTCATCTTCAGAAAAATTTTTTAATTTAAAAAAAAAAAAAAATGTATTATTAAATTTGTTGTTATACATTTTGTCATTGCTGTGTTCTCTGTGTTTCTGTATCTACTGCATCTTCATACATCGTGACTTTTTGCTCCCTTGTTCAACTCCAGCATTAATTTCAGTAGCAGCAGTCGAGATATTAATCTGAGTCAAAACAACCTCAAAGACAACCGAGACAAACATGTAATCATGGACATAGAGAACAAACACACCAACAATCTCGATGATGATGATGATAATGGTAATAATAATAATAATAATAATAATAATAATAATTGTAATAATTGTTTGTTGTTTTGTTTTTATTTTGTCGTTATTAATGCTAATAATCATGCTGTAGTAATTGTTTTAATTTTGTTTTGTTTTATAATTATTAATAACGATGATGATCTCATGGGTTTTATAAGAAGAAATTTATTATTATATTTAGAAAGTAATAACTGAATGAAAATAAAATAAAATTTAATGTAATGAGAATATCATTTTTTTAAAGTTAAAAATGGTTCTGATTAAAAAAAGTGCCAACAGTATTGATATAAAAAAAAATTAAAATTAAAATAAAAAAAATAAAGCTGATCTTTTATTATAAGTATTGTTAGTTTCTTTTCCATATTTTTGTCCATCTAAGTAAGAAAAAAGAAATGGAATAAAGCAAAAAAAGAAACATGGAATAAAAGAAAATCACGAAATAGTACTTTTTCTGTTACTTTTCATTTAACATTGATTTTCTTTTCTTTTTTGCATTCTGCAGATTTGTTCATTTTTTTCTTATGTATTATTTTTTTTTAAATAGAATTTGTAAAATTGCCACATTTGTTCATTTTTTTTTTTTTTTTTTTTCACTTTTTTCAGAAAGACTTTAGAATTCAGTGTAATGATTAAATATTTACATGATGTTTTTATCGGTGGTGTTTTCATTTAATGAAAATCATTAAATAAATATTAGGATTACAATTCAAACTACCAGACCAGAATCAGAATAATATTGATGTAATTCCACTGTGTGTGTGTGATTGATTGTGTGTGTGTTTGTAAAATAATAATAATAATTAACAAAAGTAACTTTTTTATAATTAAAGCATCTGAAATCTTCTCTTTATTTTTTTTTGAGTCCACAAAAGGAAAAATAGTTAAAACTATTAACTTAATTTGTTAAATTAAATAAATAAAACTAAAAAAATACCAAAAAATCAAGATTAAAAATAATAAATTGAAAGGTCTGAAATGTAATTCATTCAATTAATTATAAGTAATGCATTTACAAGTAATTAATTACAATATCAGTGTTTACTAATAAAGTAATCTGATTCCATTAAACTTAAAGTTAAAATTTTTTTTTTTTAATGGCTGGCAACATAATATATTTTCTAAAGATTTTATTTGTTTATCATTACATTTTAAATATTATTTTTTTTTTTTAACACCAAATATTTATTTTATTTTCCCTTAAAAAAAATCCTGTGCTATAAAATAAAACTTATAGAAAAATTTTAAATAATTTTTTTCTCTCTTTCTCTCTCTCAAAACATTTGTTACTTTCAGCAAAAACGAAGGCTAAGCATGGAGGTAACATTATAGAATATGTATTTTTTTTTTTAATATAAATTTATAGTTTTCATGGTTTAACAAAATTAACAAATAACTTGCTTGCTATGCATGAATATATTAGGTTGATGATTTTGGAAATGGTAACTAAGTCAAGCATGGTTTGGTGATGGGATTTTTAATCCTTCATAATATCTTTATTATTATTTTTATTAATAGTATTATAATTACTATTATTATTATTATTATTATTATTATTATTATTATTATTATTATTATTATTATTATTAATGCATCAGTGTATTTCTTTTTTTAAATATTTGTTATAAAGTACAATGGCACTGCACTTAATATTAAGTTAACAATTTATTATAATAACATGTTTATAAAAAATAAAATCAAACCCAACTGAACTAAGCTATTTCATGCTGTCTTTAACTTTAATTAATAAATGAATGAAAATATTTGATTACTAAAAAAAAATGTTTGTATGTAAGAGAAAAATAAATTTTATATTTCAGTTAACTGCTACAGATTTTTTTTGTGCACACTATTATAGAAAGCAGAACAGCAATAATAATAATAATAATAATAATAATAATAATAATAATAATAATAATGATGATGATAATGATGATGATGATGATGATGATGATGATGATGATGATGATATTAATAATAATAGTAATATTAATAATAATGATATTAATAATAATATTAATAATAACAAAAAGAAAACAAAAAAGCATACCAAAGGTTTTGGTCAGTCAGTTATATGGTGGTTTTTTTTTAATTGGAACAGGAAATAATAAAATATAAATATCAAGAACTGTTCCAGTGATCTGACCTACCTCAGATTAGATTATTAATAAAATTATCTGACAAAAAAAAAAAAAAAAAAAAAAATTTAAATTACATCTGTCCATGTTAAATTCAATAGTTCAAATTAAGTCATGTGAATATAAAATGTCTATTGTGCACATTATTATTTCATCATTTATTTCAGGTGAAAAAAAAGTTTAATTTTTATTAATGATTAAAGAAAAAAGCTGATTATTATTTTCTTATTTTTTATTTTTTTATTTATTATGGTCATGAAAAAAATGAATTCATGATTATTCTAATATGATGCATATACAGTATGTTAAACCTAACAAACTATATTAAATTTAACATGACTTTCATATTAAATCTAACAATCACAACATTGATAAATTTCTTTTAAAGATAACATTTTGACATAAATTTTAATAGAACAGTTATTACAAGCTGAATAATGGATGCAAAAAGTTCACTGAAAAATATTTACTTTGAAGTTGGTAATAATAAAAAAAAAAATATTCACAAATTTCTACTTTGATTTTAAATGTAAATATGTTTTATTTCAAAACAGTTCTGAAAAATTAATAAATTTTATTAAATATCATTTATAGGATGTATAAAGAATGTAGATGATTAAAAATAAAAATTTATTTACACAGGAAAAGCTAAGTTTTTATCATTATGCCATGACCACTTGGTTTTGAAAGGAATAAAACTAGATTAACCTGGTTTAGTCTTAAATGTCATGATAAAAGATAAAAGGAAAAAAAAAAAAAAAAAAAAACCCCATTAAGTTGACACAAAATCTCCCTGAAATAAATATTGTAGTAAATCTTTAACTGCTTTTATAAGTAGTTTCTTATACATGCATATTTGTCAAATATACTATGTATACATACGTACAACTTCATTTAAGTACATACATTAGTTTTTCCTGTGTAAAAAGCATGAACGTTATAGTAGATTAATGTTATATTAATTAATTTAAAAACTGGGTGTTGTATATGGACATTAATTTCTAAGGTTCAGAATTATTAGTCAAACAGAAATAGAAATTATAGAAATAAAATGTAGAAAAAAAAAGAAGGAAAAACATTTAGAAATTTAAATAATAATAATAATAATAATAATAATAATAATAATAATAATAATATTAATAATAATAAGAAAAACATTTAGAAATTTAAATAATAATAATAATAATAAAAAAATAATAAGATATTATGAAACAAAAAATAGATATGGATAAAATAAAAATAAAAATTAAATTTAAAAGGATAAACAGAAAATATATTTTAGAAAAGAAATAAACACAGTTATTGTAAAATTTAAAAATAAAAAACAAGCAGGTAAAAAAAAAGATGATATATATATTTCAGTAAAAAAGTAAAAAACAATTAAAATTTAAAATGAAATAAAAATGCAAAAAAAAAAAATAAAATAAAATTAAAAAATAAGAGTATATTTCATTCAAAAATAATTTAAGTATCAAATAGACAATTTTAATTTTCTCTTGATTATATGAATAAAATAAAACTTTTTTATTCTTGTACTTTTATCTGATCTTAAAATAGTTCTGATTTACAATTTAATTTTCTGAAACTGAACTAATCATTTCTATCTTTTATTTTAATATTTTCCTTTTTTTTTTTATTTTCATTTATTAAAATGTATTTGTCTTTAACAGCATGCATTTTAACAAAATATATATTTCCTTATACTTAATTTTTCAACATTTAAAATAATTCACTTTTATTATCATTTTGAAATAAACAATGGTGTACATTTAAAAAAAAAAAATTAATATTAAAATAGCACAAAACATTTTTATCTATAACTTAATTAACTTTTAAACTTTTATTATTATAATTATTATATATATATATATATATATATATTTTTTTTACAAATCTATTTTACTTCTATAAAAATTATTTTAAGTTTTCAAATGAATATTTTTAAATTTTGAGTATAATGTTTACTAATATTTTCATTTTTCATTTTGTCATTCATTATCTTTCTTTTATTTAATTGTTTATAATACATTAAATTCTGCTTAATATACCATATGACAAAATACAAAATATTTATAATTCTTAATCATAGGCACCAAATGTATTATATGTATTTGTACAGTAAATGTAAGAATAGAATAATATGTATATATTTAAGAAAGACTTTAAAGTGCACCCTTAGGATATGTACATATGATTAATGTATATTCTGTATAGTTAATAAGTTTTTTGTTCATTATGACCATACTTTGCTAAAAATAAAGTATTATGATAAAATAACAAATGATGAAGATGTAAGGAGGTAATGGCATTCTTCTTTTTAATCAAATTATTATTACTACTGTTTTTTTATGTGTGTGTGTGTGTGTGTGTGTGAGAGAG
The DNA here is from genome assembly GCA_012295275.1 of Chrysomallon squamiferum. Lineage (NCBI taxonomy): Eukaryota > Metazoa > Mollusca > Gastropoda > Neomphalida > Peltospiridae > Chrysomallon > Chrysomallon squamiferum. Next base: position 22,021,540 of record CM022672.1, on the reverse strand, counting down.
AGAGAGAGAGAGAAAAAAACAGTAATGATTATAATAAAAACTTTTTGCAAAATTATGCACATTTAAATAAAAGAAAATATTTCAGACACTCAGAATCTTGTTATCATACTTTATTACTAGCAGCACTCAAACTTAGTACAGAAAATGTGCACAATTAAATACAAACAGTTAATTTTGTTTGTACAACGACATTTAACTGTGTTTTTGTATTTACAGTAAGCGTAACAAGTAGCAGCACACTAGAAGCCAGACCCAAAGTAGAAAGCAATGCCTTTGGAAATCCCAAACCCATGTTGCCTTACAGTTCCATGTTTGTCTTCGGTCCAACCAACCCGTAAGTGTTGTTTTTTTAACATTCTGATTATCTTATCAGTATTCCAGTACACAATAAATTTATTGTTAGCATGTACAAATCATTATGTTATTATTATTTTTTAAATTATTTATTTATGTTTTTTTAGTTTGTTTAAGAAATTTTTGAGACAAAGGCCATCTTTATTCTCTTTAGATATTAGAAAAGAAAATGCTAATATGTTTTGGTTAATGATGAGAACATTAGTTTTATTTTAAGTATCAAAATGTTAATAATAATAATAATAATAATAATAACAATAACAGCAAAAAATAAATAATAATAAACAAAATTTCACTTACTGTAGTAATTTTAGAAATAATAATACATGTGGTAATAATAATAATAATAATAATAATAATAATAATAATAATAATAATAATAATAACAATAATAAGAAGAAGAAGAAGAAGAAGGAGAAATAAAAAAATAATGTTAAACTGCTTTTATAGGTTTTATTTATTTGTAATTTGTTCTGACTTTCAGAATTAGACGTTTTTGTCACTTTGTTGTAAACTTGCGGTACTTCGATCTGTTCATCATGATTGTCATATGTGCTAGCAGTGTGGCCCTGGCTGCTGAGGACCCTGTCAGGGAGGACTCCTTCCGCAACAAGATACTCAACTACTTTGACTTCGTCTTCACTGGCGTTTTCACTATAGAAATGATCCTTAAGGTAAAAACAATGAACTGTTATCATCTCCTAATCCTTAGAAGGTGGTGCAGCCTAAATATTTACTCTGTTATAATGTGTTATAATGGTCTAAAGTATTCTGTATATTTCCAGGTTATGTCTTTATATATTTTTGTTTTGTTTCTCAAGGTGTTGCAGATGAAATAATAAAGTGTACCTTCGGTGATATGTCAGAATAAACAAAATGTATTCTGCATATTTCCAAGTCATGTTTTAATATAGTTTTCTTTCTTAAAGTGATACAGATGAAATATTAAAGGGTAATTTGGTGATATGTCAGAATAATCTAAATATATTCTGCATATTTCCAAGTTATGCTTTAATATATTTTAATATATAAAAAAAAAGAGAGACAAAAAACATGAACAATTAATGTAGATAATTAAACCAGACATTGGTTATCTCATAGACATATTATTTTTTTTTTTTTTTTTTTTTATGAAATTTAATGTCACTGAAATATAGAATTAATTTATCTGCCTCACATTATTTTTGTTTTGTTGTTTTTATAATTATAATAATTATTATTGTTATTGAAAAACATAAAAAACAATTTTAATCTGAAATTAAAAGTTTAAAAAAAAAAAAAAAAAAAAAAAAAAATAAAATAAAAAGGAACATTAAAAACAAACAAACAAACAAACAAACTACCACATAATAATTCATTTTAGTAACCCGGCAACCAATATATATATATATATTTTTTTTTTCAAGCAAATCAACTAATGTATATTTGACTTCTTTTAATACGTAACATATACAGCAAAAACATTGATACCATCAGTATCTTTACAATCTCACTGCAATAAAAACTACTGAATTATGTGTTTACAGGTGATAGATTTAGGCGTAGTTTTACATCCTGGTTCTTACTGCCGTGATCTCTGGAACATTCTAGATGCCACTGTTGTAATATGTGCCCTTGTGGCATTTGCATTCAGGTGAGTTGTTCTGTAACTATTATTATTTCATAGAAAAAGCATTAAATATTGTAACTGGTTTTTTTTTTTACAATAATAATAACATTATTTTTCCCTAGATAATTGTTTATCTTGCTGTAGCACTGCATGTACGTTAAATGTTGAGACACAGTGATTTCAGAATGAAAATGATTTTTTTTTTAGTCTAATGTAGATATTTCTGTTTCTAGTGAAAGATATAAAATATTTTGTCTATACAGTTCTCTTATGTTTTATTGTGTTTACTGAACAAAAAAAAAAAAAAAATAAAATAAAATAAAACACAATCAATCAAACATCTAGATTTGAGAAAGAGTAAGTAGATACTTCCATTTCCAATCACTGATTCAATTATGCAAGACTAATAGCAATACTTTAAAAAATATATATATATTTTTTTGATTATAGTAATAATACTGGTGACTTTTTTCTTTTTTTTTTTTTTTATAATTTATTTTTTCAGTATTCATGTTGCTTTGTTATTTCTTCTTATTTTTTTACTGTTTTTTTTTTTTTTTTTATAGATATATGGTTTGTTTTTCTGTGTTTTATATATGTGTTTTGTTTTTCTGTGTTTTATATATGTGTTTTGTTTTTCTCTGTTTTATATGTGTTTTGTTTTTCTCTGTTTTATACATGTGTTTTGTTTTTCTCTGTTTTATATATGTGTTTTGTTTTTCTCTGTTTTATATATGTGTTTTGTTTTTCTCTGTTTTATATATGTGTTTTGTTTTTCTCTGTTTTATATATGTGTTTTGTTTTTCTGTTTTATATGTGTTTTGTTTTTCTCTGTTTTATACATGTGTTTTGTTTTATTAGGATTTTAGTGTTCACTGCTGGAGGCAGGTTCGAACCTTTGCATGTAGAATGATGTTGCACTAAACTATTATACACTATCTGCTATATGTATATACATATCCAAAATCCTCAGAAATTTATTCTAATGCAAAGTTATAATAAATCTTGTCCATAATGAACATTTATTTGGACAATGTTCTGTATAATTATTTAAATGATCCTTTAGAAACCAACCATGAATGCAGATTATAACTTCAAAATTAAATCATTATTCAAAATTATATCATTATTGTTTATATATTTAAATACATACACAGAACTTGCATAAGACAGTCTAATACAAAGATCCACAATTTAGTTATTTTATCAGTTTTTCCTTTAATTTCTTTATGCTTTTGAGAACCTAATTATTGTAAATATGTCTCAAACTAAATTTGAAAACCCACTTTTTAAAATTATTTGCCATGCTGTCTGCTGTGAACTGTTCATGTTGTATTGTAAACTGGTGATGCTAGTGGAAAAGAAGAATTTATTTCTTGGTCTGAGTCTTTCTAAGATATAATCCCAATAAATACCAAGTATACATTATTTTTATACTTCTGCATTTCTTGCATGGATTATGACTGATAATATATACATATACATATATATATATACATACATGCATAAAGATATACATACAGACATACAATGTCTGTATGTATGTATGTATGTATGTTTGTATAATAAAATTCATAAGGTGTTAGAGATATCTTGATAAGAAGATGATGAAAACATCTTACTATTTACTATTAATGCATGATAACCAGTTTATCGGTATATCTATTTTTATGTGCGAAGTATGTTAATGATTTTGTTGATATTGCATGTTATTTAATTTATGCTTTGTGTATATCTGTGTGTTGGCTCTGTTGTGCTGCTACTGTGTTAATCAGATTGTAAAGTTTTGTACATTAAATGAATCATCAAAAACAAAAAAAATAAAAACAAAAAAACCCAACAACAACAAAAAAAAAACTGAATAAAGGAATAATTTAAACTAATTATTGTTTTCATTATTAATTTCAACCATTATTTTTAGTTTTATTATTATTATTGATTTTTTTCAGTATGTATGTTTAATATTAATACTACTTTCACTTTCACTAAAATAATTAACCAAAATTCGTCAAGAAGCTAAAAATAAGAGTGAATATTTTTCAATTATTCCAAAAACATATTTTAAAAATAAAGATTAAACTATATATTAACATAATTTATCACAATTTTTTTATTAATCCTGCTCCTTAGAAATAGTTCTATATTATTTGTAAACAAAACATTACAATCCCTTATATGTGTATTGTTGTATATTGTTATCTCTTTGTTTTATTTATTGTTTATTTCTGTTTTCTGTTTTGTGTATTCAGTTATGCAGATTTTGGGTGAGTGGATACTCAGAATGGGTTTGTGTTTGTAGCAACCAACATTGGAGAGGACCAACAACAATTAGATTTGCCTTTTAGATATGACCTATTAATACAGACATTGGAATGGGTGTTTTTGTTTTATTACAGTTTAATAAGTAGTCACCAAACTACCTCTCCTGGTATATGAGTAGCAATATTTGGAAAGTAGTTTTATTTAATGACCAATCAATTTTACATTACTTCATTATCTCTATATTTATGATTTTTTTAAAAATACTTTGTTCAGAAAGAAAACAAGAAACATGTTTTATATATATAATTTATAACAGTATTATAAAAGATTTCTTTTATAAAAAGAAAGACAGAGAAAAAAAAAAAAAAATAATATAAATTATGACACAGAAAAAAAAAGATAGATTTTAATTTTGTTTTGTTAATGTTATTAAAATGAAATGCTCAGACAGGTTCATACAGACATTAACAGATATGGTGGATATGATGAAAAACAAATTTAATTATTTATTTATTTTTATAACAATTCTTTTTATTTGTTTATTTATTTATTTATTATTATTATTATTATTATTATTTTTTTTTTGAAAGATGAAGAAAACACAGAACACCAGATTAATTTTAAACTAATTAAATCAAAAAATGTAACCTCACTGGCAGACTTTCTATAATTTTATTTTGTTGTTTTTTTCTGTTAATTTACTAGTAGGAATAGCAAACCAGTTATTGTTGAAATATAATGTTCAGGTAGCTATTCATATACTGATGACCATGTTAGTAATCATAAAACCAAACGGATTAATTTAGAGGAAAAAATTAAAAAAATAAAAAAAAATAAAAAAGATCATCAAAAGTATTACATTCAGACTTATTTTTTCCCTTTTAATATCTTTGATTTTATTTTTAAATTTTTATTTAAGTTAATCCATCCTTAAAATTAATTATCCACATTTACTTTATCCTTTCTTTTAACAGTCAATCTGATAAATACTTATGATAAATTGTTTCTGTCATCTTTTATTTATATAACTATTTGCTTCTTTACCAGAGACATATATATATATATACACACACACACATATATTTTAAGGAAAAATGAGATGTAATTAAGAAAAAATACTTTTTTACTCGTTGGCATTTGATCACAATTGTGTAACAAAAAATATTAATCCAAATTAAAATATTTCAGTGTCATATGCTGGTTCACATTTAAATAAAAAAAGACTTTCTAAGGAAATTATTATTATTATTATTATTATTATTATTATTATTATTATTATTATTATTATTATTATTATTATTATTATTATCCCAAGAAAAGACCCTAATAACTGTTTGCCTTACTCCCTCTCCACCACTGGTTGCATGGTAAAATTTTAAAATTTAAATTGCTTTAAATTTATATTGTTATTTATTCACTGGTTTCCATAGTGCCTTTCCTACAGTTTTGGGACCCACTTTAAACTTGCAATACATTCATACATTCTTAAATTTCATCTATCTTTATAAATATTTACGTATAATACATAAAGAAGCTATAAAAATTAAATTTCATATAAATCCAGATGAGAATATTTGGAATCACATATTTGTTTTTGATATAAAAATAAATTTTAAAAATTCCTTAAGTTTGAAAAATTATTTAATAATTAAAATCAAAGACAAAAAAAAAAATTTTTTACCAATTTTGTACTGCTATTAAATGTATACAAAATTATTTCCCATTATAAATTCAAAGTAAACACTGACTGTTCCCTTTTCACTTAGTATATGATGGTAAATGATTCCCTTTGTGTCTGATGGTAATTGATTTCCTTTTATTTATTTATTTTGTTTTTTTTTTTTGCAGGGGTGACTCAGGGAATGCTGGGAAGAATCTCAACACAATTAAATCGCTCCGAGTACTTCGTGTTCTGAGACCTCTGAAAACTATCAACAGAGTTCCAAAACTCAAAGTAAGTTTCATTTCATTTTTTGTAAAATATATTATATTCTTAAATTTGCTTTAGAAGTCCTTCAAGTTATTTATTTTATAAAGAGTACATTTAGGTAGTGTGTGTTAAGTGTGTGTAATAAATACCAATCTTTGCTAATAATAAAGTACTAATAATATAATGATGTTTTTGAGATGCATGTAGACTGAACTTTTATATATAGGTTTTATTTTCTGTTTGCTGTTGAACAATTTAACTACATCTGTTGTTTTTTGTTGTTGTTTTGTTTTTATGGGTTCTTTTTCTTTTTTCTCTTAATATTTTATTTTGTATTAAGTTATTTAACAATTTAACTGTTTCTTTACACACACCCACATACACACATATTCATGGCATATTTTATTTTATATTTTTTTTTTTTTTTTTTTTAAATATAGTTATCAGGTTTTGGGATTAATGTTCTTTTTAACATCAAAAATTACTCTTTTTTTAATTTTATTTATTTATTTATTTTTTTTTTTTTAATTTTTTTCAGGCTGTGTTTGACTGTGTGGTACACTCTCTGAAAAACGTCTCTCAGATTCTAGTTGTGTATTTGTTATTCCAATTCATCTTTGCTGTCATCGCTGTTCAGTTATTTAATGGGAAATTTTTCTACTGCACTGATGAGTCAAAACATGTAAAAGAAGAATGCCAGTAAGTGTTGACAAAAATAATAAATTTTTTATTTTTGAAAATATGAAGTTTGTCATTTAGTATGTGTTAATTACTGATATATTATAACATATGTGAATTTAATTACAATCATAATAATGAATATATTACTGTTATATACAAATGTATTTGCATGTGTATGTTAATGTGTATATCTGTTATAGTGTATGTCTGATGTATGTGAGTGAATGTGTGTGTGTGTGTGTGTGCGTGTGTGTGTGTGTGTGTGTGTCTGTGTGTGTGTCTGTGTGTGTGGGGGTTCTTGAGAGTGTTTGTGTGGATGGATGAGACACAAAGAGAGAGAAATGAGATGAATTTTCAAGCATATGAAAGTATATTTAAAGTAATGAAAACTCTATAAATTTAACAATACAGAAAAATAAGAGATAAATAAAATAAATTAATATTCAAAAATTAAATATGTACTGGACAATAATATATAATGAATATTATTTTTAAACCATACTGTTAATAATAATTGTTAAATAAGTAAATCCTCTATTTTAGAGAGCAGTTTTTCTTGCATGATAATTCAGTACATAAATAGATAATATTTTAATGTTAGGTAATTAATATTAATATAATAACATGTTAAATGTCTGGCTTCTTTATTGTATTTCTTGTATGATAATAGTGTACAAAAGCATATATATTGAATATTAAAGTCAGATAATGAATATTAACGTCAGATAATGAATGCGAATGTCAGAGAATTAATATTAATATAAACAGTTATGTTAAATGACTAAATTCTCTATTGCAGAGGACAGTATTTCTTGTATGACAATTCTGAAACACCAACAGTAAAAGACAGAGAATGGCTAAGACGTGACTTCCATTATGACAACATCTTAATGGCCATGTTGACTCTCTTCACTGTGACAACAGGAGAAGGTTGGCCAGGGTGCGTGTGACTTTTGTTTGTAGCAATAAAGACAATGTCTTAATTAAGAATGGATCATTAGCTTGAACTTTCTATGTTTAATGAAAGGAAATATCTGTTATATGTATATTTGTGGGTTTGTAATGGAAGTTCTTAAATTATATTTAAAAAGCAATCAACAGCAAAACTAAACACATAATAATAATAATAATAATAATAATAATAATAATTCCCATCAATATATTGTCAAAAATTTAAAAAAAAAAAAAAAACCCCACTAAAATTTGGTAAATAAATTTGTTTAGTTCATGAACCAAACAGAACCTTGATAAACTGAGTAAATCATTGTATCAACAGTCTTTTAAAGTTCTTTTGACATTTCTGTTTACAAAATGTCAACAAAAAAAAGGGGGTAAAAGGTCAGTGTGTACACATTTATAAGAATTTCTAACATGACATCCTTACTTTATTATTAGTAAAGAATTAGTATTACTGCAAATATAGTTTCTTGCATTTAGAGTATATATTCATAATTATCACTTCAGGTTCATTTGTAATTGTCATATATACAACATTTTAAACTAATTCAGTATTTATTCATATCGTTACAAATATATAGAGCAGATCAGAATACTGTGTTTAGACTGTTTTTTCACATGACAGGTATTTCAACAATCAAACCCAAAAGATAATAAGATATGTATTATGACATCAAATCTATTTTACAGAATTCTGAAGAATTCAATGGATTCAACTAAAGAGAATTATGGACCAAAGCCAGGCTTCCGAATGGAGATGGCAATATTTTATGTTGTTTTCTTCATCGTCTTTCCTTTCTTCTTTGTAAACATTTTTGTGGCCTTGATTATCATCACATTCCAAGAACAGGGAGAAAATGAACTGGTTGATCAAGACATGGATAAAAATCAGGTATACTATGATAAACATTAAGTATTAGATTAAGTGCTTGTTGGTATTTTCTCATTTCAATAACTACTGATTTTGATATGATTTGATGACACCACATTAAACACATTTTGATAAGCACTGAAATAGGTACACTTTTATGAATATTAAATTAGGTACTTTCTGATAAGTATTAAATAAGTAATCCTTTGACTTGCATTAAGTCATATAGATTTTGATGAGGTGGCATCACTGAAGAATCTAATGAAATGATATTTATTATCTTTTCTTAAAACTTTTATCTACATTCACAAGGAACAGAGCTGCAGAATGTTCAGAAATTGTGGAATTATAATTTTACACATTCTTAACATAAAGTTGCTTTTTTCAGGAATGGGTGTTATATCACTAACATAAAAGAATTTGTGATTTTGGGGCTTTATCATTTTATATATTATTAACATAAAAATGACTGAAAATTTCATTTGCTTTTGCATGAGGGGTATTATTTAACAAATTATTGACATAAAGAAGATTGATAGTTTCAGTTACATACACTTTTGGCCTTAATATTTTACACATCATCAACATAAGGAGAACTGAAAATTTCATTTGCTTTTGGAGAGGGTTTTAGTTAACACATTATTAACATGAAGAAGACTGATAATTTTAACTTCATTTTCTTTGATGTATAAAATGTTCAGACTCTGTCCATGGACAATGAAAAGTTTAGTAGCTATTTTATTATTTTTAATATTTTTATAGATGTCTCCTTTGAAGTAGATAGTAACTCTGATGTGTTTGGTTCTTTTGAGTAAAGCAAAATAACCATTTTCATAACAACAACAACAACAACAACAGATATTAAATATTTGGTAAAAACTAAAAAGTAAATAAAAATAAAATAATAAAAAATTATTTTAGAAATCACAATAATTTTATGTCTTACATATCAGTGTATCATTGTGTGTTTTATACTTCCCCCCTTTGCTTCTCTTGTTGTTTGTGTTTGGGTTACACATTATTTGTAACTCAAAGATTCCATGAGAAGAACATTTTATATTGCACCAGCTGTAGTTATGTTATTTTTATAATGATAAAACATATTATTTTGCTTATTTTATTTATTTTTAATTAATTTTTTATTTCACATTAAGTTTTATTTTAACTGCTATTTTACTGTTTTATTGCTTTAATATTGTTTTCTGTTTTTTTTTTTTTTTTAAATTATGTTTAACCTTTCTTTAGGTTTTAAGTTTGTCTGAGGTAAGGAACATGAATGTGTCTTTTGACCATGATAGTAGAATTAGCCAATAACTTCACAACAGGATACTCAGTCTAAATTGCAATTCTTAGACAAAACCCTTTCCATGAACTTTGTATGTGCATTCCAGAAACATGCATGGTCTTAAAACTTTTAAAAAATACTTGAATTCCTTAGCAGTTGATTCCTTAACTTCTCAAGGACCTATTGATTTCTCCTATGCCTGCAGAGATTGCTTTATTGATCAAAATACTTTTAATTATACTGCAATTTTGAGTGTATTGTATTATTTTTTACTGGTCAAGTACAATGCCTGGGTACCATCTACCTATAACAAAATTTAAAATTTTTGCTGTTAAATGGTGAAAACAGTTTAGAAAAAAGAAAACAAAAACAATAACAAAATAATAATAATAATAATAATAATAATAATAATAATAATAATAATAATAACAATAATAATAAATCTGTTTAAAAAAAAAAAAAAAAATGTAATTGAAGAAATAAAGCAAGAACAGAAAAATTACAATATATGAGATGTTTTTAAGTTGTTATTGAAATATAACTTTACTGATGTTAATTCTGTTTGTCTACAGTTTTATTTTATTTTCTGAATATTTTTCTTTAATGATTTTATTTCAAAGTTTCTGTTTTTATATCTTACTTTATTCAACAGTTACAGAAAAAGACAACAAAATTAATTTTATCTTATAGATATGCTGATTTATATTCATTTTGACATTAAGACACATATATGTGTGATACTATGAAACCTCAGTTTAGATTTTGCACTCTAGTTTCTGAATGATGTCATCTTGGTGCATGAATCTGAAACTGTTCACAGCTTATGCATGAACCAGTTTGAAATAAATGAACCATAAAAACTTTGTGAATAATAAAATCAACAAGTTTCACAGTTTATCAGTGTTGGAACAGAATTATAATTTTTACACACACGCACACACACACACATACACACACACAGAGAGAGAGAGAGAGAGAGAGAGAGAGAGAGAGAGAGATGAATAATGAAATAATTTCTTTTTAAATTCAGTTTCATGCTTATTTATTTCATTTTTATTTTTATTCAAAATGAAATATCAACATTATTTTTGTCACATTTATTGTTGGAAGAATATGATTCACATACAGTTTGCATGACAAACTATTTAGCTTTTTGATTCTTTGTTCACACAAATTTATTTTGCTGCAACAAAAAGATTTATTTTGTAAAGAAAAAAAAAAACACACAGAACTTCCAAACTCTTAATTATATAATGTATTTGCTTGCATATTTTACAAAAGATAAATATCACTGCTTTTGTTTAAAATAAAAATTATGGTATGTATATTATTATTATTATTATTGTTATTATTATTATTATTATTATTATCATCATCACTCTTCTTCTTACTAATATAAATACAGCATGAATAAGCACATTAATTTTGTCTGTTTAGTTCAGTTCAGGTGTAATACTTATTTTACAAAACAAATGATATGTTCTTGTATCTCTCTCACTTTCAGAAACAGTGTATAGATTTTGCAATCAATGCAAGGCCATTGTGCCGCTTCATGCCGCAGAATAAAGCCTCTTTACGATACAAGATCTGGAAGATTGTCGTCTGTCCAAAGTTTGAGTATTTCATCATGACTCTGATTGCACTCAATACTGTGGTACTGATGATGAAGGTGAGAAAAAACTCTTTATGTTGTTTTGAATAATTAATATTTTTTTACTTTTTGTATAGTTTATTAAAGTAATTAATATTTTTTTACAGTTTTATTAAAGTATTATATCTGGTATAACTTAAAATGTAAAACTTTTTTTACTTTTCATTTCATTTTAATAAAGTTTTATATAATATGATGTATTAAAATTACAATTTACTTAGTAATAATGATTAGATTTTTTTTTATCTGGTGCCATCTGGAATAATAATGTATAAAAATGTATTAAATATTAATTAATTTGACTTAATTTGAAATTATTAATAATAAAAAGACAGTTTTGTTGGAAAGTTAGCATTTCAAAATTAACGTTTAATATAATTTTTTGACTTGACATATAAGTAATAAAATCATACAAAATATTAATTGCATTATGTAAATTATATATTCTTTTTAATTTGCTTTTATGTTCAAAGTTTAAATGTAATGAATAATTATGAAGCATAAATTTATCAGAAGAAAAAATTGTATTAAAATATCACATTGTTTTGCAGTAATTTTGTTTAAAAATGTAATACGAAAGATCTAACTAAAATGTCAACATGTTCAAATTATGACTTTTTAAAAATTAAAATTATAATAAATAAACAATATTTTATGTTAATCTTTATATCTTTCTCAATATGATAGACAAAAAATATCTCAAATTTTAACTGTTTATTGCATAATCAGTATAATTTAATACTATATTTTGATTAAGTATTTCTCAAGTTATATTAATATCTTTTGCAATAATTTTTATTTATTTATTTATTTATATTACTTTCATCAAATTAATGTATTAATTGTTTTATATGTTTCAATAAATAAAATTTCATTAAGCTTCATTTATATATTAGTACAATTATTGTTAACACATTCATATGAATATATATGCATTTGATAACCAAACAAATGAAACTTAATGAAATTTAATTACCTAATTTAGAAACACTTGCTTCTAATAGTGTTAAACATGTTTTCAGTGTTTATATGTATTTATATTTACCTGTAATAATAATAATAATTTTATTTCAGTGAAACTGCTTACAATGGTTGTTGATTTTATGTGCTATATAAATGATAATAAATATATTACATATCAGAATTATTACTAAGCTGTGTGAAGTAAATTTTATTATTATTATTATTATTATTATTATTATTATTATTATTAATGTTACCACTGTTATTATTATTGTTATTATTGTTATACTGTTATTATTATTATTATTACTGATATAATTATGATGATGATGATGGTTAATATAATGTTTATATTTAAACAAACAGCCAGTTCCACCATTTTGACTTGTATGTTTTTTTTTTTTTTTTTTTTAATTTCATAAATATATGCTTTTAGTGCTTTTGTATTTGCTATCATTATGTTGTGTTACATATACTTTATTAACTAAGGTTATATAATTAGAAAAGTTTATTTTGGAATATACTTTTAACTGGAATGAACAATAACAACAACAACCTTTTTTTTAAAAAGTAAATAAAATTAATACCGAGGATATTTTGTAAAGTTATATTAATATACAATTTGCAAACTTAAGTCTAAAGGAAAAAGAAAAATCAGTGCAAAATAACTGAAAAGTAAAGTTTATAAATTAATAATAAACATGTTTTCAGAAATTGTGGTTAATAATTATTCTTTTCTTAAAACATTTAAAACAAAAACACCAAGAAAATTTTAAAAAGGAAGAAAACAAAAAAAATTACAATAATAAACCTTGGTTAATATCATCACCTATCAGATATTTTTTTTCCTCAATTTTTAATTTTAATGAAATAGTTTTTTCGGTTAAAAAGTTATTCTTATTTTGGTTTCAGATGTCACATTAAAAAAATAATAATAAAAATAATAATAATAACAAAAAAAGAGAAAAAATTAAAAATAATATATAAATAAATATATAAATAAATATATATAAAAAAATTTAAATTCATATTGTGACATCTTAAGGAAAAATTTACCATATAAGAAGTCAAACAACAACAAAAAAAAAAAAAAAAAAAAAATAAAAATAAAATAAAAAAATAAAAATAAATAAATAAATAAATAAAAAAAAAAAAAAAAAAAAAAAACTAAAAAACAAAAGAAAAAACCTCACAAAAAAACACTTTTTTTTTTTTTTTTTTTTGATTTCTTTTTGTCTGTGCGTTTTAACATTCTGTTTTTCTACCAGTATCACGGCCAAGATGGTGTCTATGTTGAAGTTAGCGTAAGACTCAATATAGCATTTACCTGTTGCTTCACGATTGAGTGTATGCTCAAGCTGATTGGGTTTGGTCCTAGGGTAAGACAAAACAAGCCTGCCTATCACCTTCATGTTTTAGAATAGATTTACTGAGAAACTTGCAGCTTGTTTTGGTTGCTTCATTTGTTACCTATTACTGACGACAAGACATTTTGGGATATGTGCTTAACCTTGTTAACAAATTGTTTTGCAGACTGGTGTAGATTAAAATGGGAGAGCAAAAATATAATATTAAGAATTTGTAAGATGCAGAAACTGAAGTGTAAAAGGTATATGGTGGTATTATGTAAAAATGATATCAGTATCAAGAAGTGTTTGATGTATATGGACACTGATGCCTTAAATGTATATTTTGTGTTAAAAACAAATGTAAACTGTACTAGTTATTACAGCAGCAATGGTATTTATTGCTTCAGACTGCAAGAAATAAAAATCTAAAATGAAAATCGTCATTTGATAGTGTGCAAATGTTTGTTACAGGAGAAGAGTATTTCAAAATGTCAATAATGGTGGATGGTTTGTGAATAATACATGTATTTTTCACTCACAAATTTACATTTCCTTACAGAAAATTTGGTTTTTCCTTCCCATACAGATGTTCTTGTATTCATTCACATTTTCTTTTCTTTTTTTTTTTTTTTAAAATTAAATCTGATTCTTAAAAACAAATTACTTATAAAAACATTTTATTTATAAATTTATTTATTTTTATTATTTTTTTTTTTTTTTTTTTTTATAATGGAATCAAAATTTATGGTACTAATACAAAGAGAATCATATAATAGTGATTCAGAATGTTATTACAGAGCATGTGTTAGTAGGGGAAAACCAGTTTCCTTTAGCATCTGTGATCATTAGAAGGTTTAACTGTAAAAACTTAAATAATATCTACAAAACATGATACAGAATAAGTTTTTGGGTAAAATCAAAAATCATTCTGTCAAAAAAAACCAACTGAAAAAAGGATTTTATCATAAACATGAATTGAAATTATGGGGGAGAGAAAAGAAAAGAAATATATATACTGATTTTTATATCAATTTATTAAATATTATAAATAAGTTGAACTTTGAACTTTCCTCTGGTCACATGGTGTCCAACGAGAATACAGATTGCTTTGGGTTTTTCATTTTTGCCACATTATCTTGATTTCATTTCAGCACTGGCTGAGGACTAACTCACTAAAATTATTATTTTTAAATTTATTTTGTTGTTTGTTCGTTTCTCTTAATTACTACAATTATTATTATTATCATTATCATTATTATTTTTTTTTTTTTTGTTTGTTTCTATGGATACTAGTTTATATATTTATATATTAACATATATTTAACCTATTTTTTTTTCTTTCTTTCTTATTTCTCTTTTTTGCCTGCTTGACTTCAGTTTACCCCTGGTGATTCTAAAAATAATAGTGGCCAGATGCTATCAGATGTTCTTTTAATAATAAACCAAGTCTTTACAGCTTCATACACAATAGAGTTCCTACTAAAGCTATGTGCTTTTGGAGTAAAGGTTTGAAGCAAACTCTTAAACCAGTCGGAGTGTAGTCCTCTGTTGTGCTCACCAAAAAAATAAAACCATCCAATAGAATGTTCCTTCTTTTGTAAATGTCTTTTGAAGTGACCAATGAAAATTGTAGTCCTGTGTTGTGCTCACAAAACATCAACCAGTTTCTTCTTTGTGTATGTATTTTATGGAGTGACCAATCAGAATGACTGGTTCTGTTTTGTTTTCACATACAGTATCCAATTAGCTGTTCCTTCGTGTGAATGTCTTTGAAGTGACCAATCAGAATGCAGCTTTACTGTTGTATATATATTTATATATGCAGATGTTCACTCCATGCAAGTTTTTAAATATGACATTTTTAAAGTTAGTTATCGGTTTTATCATATTTTAAAATTTTCTTTAATAAAATAACCAGAAACAAATAATACATAACAAAATTTTTTAATATATCAAAATAAAACTAACATTAAAAAAGACATAATTTAAAAAAAAATAAAATAAATATTAAAAAAAAAGAACAATGTGAAGAAGAAGGAGAAAAAAAAAAAAAAAAAATAGAAAATAGAAAACAAGAAAAATTGAAAACAAATTAAAATACTGATATACAGTCCTGAAATGCTGAAAATACTTTTTTGTATTTTTCCCATTCTAAAAATTAGATTACTGATGTACATTTTTATCATAACAAAAATAAGTATAAAAATTGTGATCTTTTATTGGCCTGAATAGTTCATTCATTTAAAATAATGTGATGAAAAATAGGTATCAGTATTAAAACCCATAAATAAATATTTGTAAAAAGCAAAGATAAAATTCTGACAGAAAAAAAAAACCCCACTGATAAACATTTATACAAATTATGTTTTATTTATACTTATTTATTTATTTATTTATTTGTTTATTTTTTTTTTTTTTTTTTTTTATTTATTCATTCATTTTAATAAAACACATTTATTTTATTTTATTTTATTTTACAAATATTATTTTTTTAAATTTTGTCCTACCAATAAACTTTTTAAATTTATTGAATCTTGAAAATTTATTTATTATTTTATTATTATTATTATTATTATTATAAAACTACTACTACTAATATTGCTGTTACTATTACTACTACTTGAATCCTGAATAATCTTGCATGAGTGACCTCTGACTTTAAGTGGTGTTGTCATGACAATGTGTTAGTATTGCTTTATGTATATACATCTCTCATCAAATCAAACAGTTATATTTTACATACATTGGCCTACGAATAATTGGAATGGAAGGTTTGCTTTAAATTCACACAATTCTTCACAAGAGAAACAAAAACATCTAAAGTGAAAAAAAAAAAAAAAAAAATGAACAACTGTTAACATCTTACTGAACATAATAAGTTAAATATAACACATTTCATATTACTATAAAAGTTTTAGATGATTCATGTTATATTATCTGTGGCTTGGCTTCAAAATACATAATAAGTTTTTAATATACCTTGGCATCATTAAGACAGACATTTTTAGTATTATAACATTAATACATAGGATTTTAATTTGCCTTGGCATCACTGAGCTATACATTATTATATTCCTAACACATAAAGTTTATATATATATATATATATATATATATATAAATATATATTTATATATATAAAAACCTGTTTAAAAATAACAAAGAAAGTTAAATCCATATTTTAGATATACCAGGAATTTTTTTTTTTTTTTTTTTTTTTTAATAAAGAACATATGAATAGTTGAAACATTCTGTCCACATTTAAGTTTTATTTGTTTTTTTCCCCCAATCCCCTGCTTTTGATATTTATATAATTTCTTGCATGTTTTGCACCAGCACTCTTTCTGCTTGACTTTTGTTTTTTCTTGTTGGCAATTACACACAAAGCATTCTGATGTAAAACTTCATTGTACTCTTGTTTTTTGCTAATAATATATTTATATAAGCAGATTTGAAAAAAAAAAAAAAAAAAAAATTAAAGGGGCATTATAAATTTCCAATAATTTGTATCAGTTAAAATATATGAAAATACTTTAATACTATATATTATGCAAAAAAAAAAAAAAAATAATAATAATAAATAATAATAACAATTTAAAAACTGTAAAATTAACCTCATAGACAAACAAAACATTTTTATAAATTGCTTATTTTAATTTAGATTCTCATTGATCTATGTGTAATAAAAATTAATGGATTATTTTGTAACATATACTTTATTCTGTTTAGGAATTATTACATTATTATTTATAATATTTTTTTTTTTATTAAATAAAGGTACCAGTTCACTGTATCATTTCATTCAAATATCAATATAAAAGATTTGATAAAAATGATTTGAAGAAATTTATAATGCCTCTTTTCACAATAAATATTCATACAAAAATGTTGAAACTTGCTTGGTTTTGTGATAAATTTTATTGGACTAGATTATTTAGAAATAAACTTTCAGTTAGAATACAAATTCATGTGAAAAAAATAAAAAATGTTGTTGCAAGCAGGATTTGACATTTTGGCTTTGCAAAAAACCAACAACCCAAAAACCAACAAAAAACACAGAGAAGACATACTTCAGTGTTGTTTTAAATTGTTAATAATTTTTCTAAATTATTAAATTAATTATAATAAGCTGAAGACATTGAAAACTGTGTTTTTAGTCATTTTTTTCTTTCTTTCTTTATTTATTTCTACTTTAAAAAAAAAAAAAATTGTTTACAAAATAATATATTTAATCAGCGTAATTCAATTAAAAAGATGTCTTAAAAATTAAGAATAGAAAAAAAAAAGAAATTAATTTTTTTTTAAATAAGCAAAATTAGATCATTATTATCACTGTTTATTTTAAGATTATTAATCTAGTCCAATAATGACATGTATTGCTGTTCTGAAAGCTTTAACCCTCTTTCTGAATTGTTGTCAATGCTATTTATAAAAATAAATGTGTGACTTTATTTATATATAAAACGATTTAATAAACAGTAATCATTATATAAATTAAGTCAGTCTCAAATAGATAAATGGATTGATGAAATTAAAATCTAAATAATATATAGATGTCTTTTTTTAAAAGGATAAAAATATTCTAAAAATTATTAAATATAATTTTTATAATTAATTTTAAAACATGAACAAATATAAAATATTTTTTAAAATCTAAATTGTATTATAATTTCTGTCTACTTTAAGCAAGTATTATATAACAAAAAAAATGTTTTGAAGTTTTTATTGAATAGATAATTATGTAATTTATTCAGTTAATTATGATTATATATGAACTGTATTTTTTCTACATTTTCAGAATTATTTCCGTGACTCGTGGAATGTGTTTGATTTCATAACTGTAATAGGCAGCATCATTGATGTTATCATCACAGCTCATTCTGTGAGTATTCATTTTTCATTTCACTTTTGCATTTAAAATCTTACATTTACCATTTTACATTTGATTTCATTTCATATTATTCGTGTGTTTGTCTCACTTTATTTTGTTTATAACTTTACTTCATTTTATTCATATTTGATTTTATTCATGATTATACTTCATTTAGTTGATTTATATTTTATTTAACAATTATTTCATTTTATTAATGAACAGTCCATTTTATATAAATTATTTTTATGATTGTACTTTATTTTATTTATTTATTGATTAATGATTTTATTTTATTTTATTCATTATTGTATTTCATTAGATTCAGGATTGTATTTTATTTTATTCTAGATAGTTATTTAGTTTTCTTTATTTATTTCTGTTCTACTTTATTCTTCATTTCAGTTTCTGCTTAATAATGTAAACTTTGGTTTTGTTTATTTTATGTATATGCAAATTTGTTTATCATTTAAACTTGCATACCATTGTACTTGTACTTATACATTCATACTTTACATTTTTCTATACTTTTCTGTGTGCATTTCATATTACATTTTATTATTTCTGTTTACATTTAATATATGTGTGCTTATTTCATTTAACATTCCATTTAATAATTAGTTTAATATTTCATTTTCATGTTCATTTTAATTTTAATAAAAAAAAAAAATTTCTGCAGATTATTTGCCATTCTAGGGATGGGTGGGTTTGAGTTATTCTTTTTGTCATGAAGAGGGAAATGTATTTTAAACATATTTTTAAAGTAACAAAATTACTAATGGTAAAACTTGTGTAATTTCCATTGTGATTAAGTGTCTCAGAATTAACAGTATAGCAGGATCAATCCTCAATACTCTACACATGCAGATATTTTCCAATTCAACAACCAATACTTAATTTTGGTACACCCAAGATTACTGTATACACTTTCTTGTAAATGGTGAAACTTTTTATAAAAGTTCTTTTGTTAATAATTGTTAATAGCCTACAACTGATATGGCAGTTGATACCTTCTTTACATTATTATAAAATTATACGATCAGTCCTCCTTAGTGTACCCTTTCAGTTATTTTTACTTCTAACCAGAGTACATAACTGGTACACCAAAGATTACTATATAAGTTTTCTTGTACATAGGACACTTTGAAAGTGCTTTTGTTATTAAACTCTTTCTTTGCAATAAGCTGATATATCCAGTCAAAAATTTATTATCATTAACTGTGGAAAGTGCATTTACCCCACAGCCTTAAAAAAAAAACACAATTCTTTGTTGTGCTGCAAGAAACAGACACCCACTCCCAGAGTCTCCCAAACATTGTATGAGTCCACTATGTGCAGCCATCTTGTTGAATTTGTTGGCAGTTATTTTTAATTATGCATTGAAAAGGTTAACTGATAGTACTGTGTAACTGATATGGCACTGGGTGTACTTTTCTCTACATTATTACAAAATAACAAGATAAATATCTAATAACTGTTAACATCAAAAGAATATTTTATGTACCATTCATCAGTCATGCATTCATTTATTCATTGTATTATTTTCAGTCATGTATATTGTTATTATTTGATTTTAAAATATTAATGTTGAAGAATATCTTAGTTTCTGTGTATAGACAGAATATTTGTGAGAGATTGTTTCTGTGTGTTGTCTGATTAAAATAATTCATCTTATTATTCTGAATTTTCTGGGGGTTTTTTTTAATGAGGAACAGAACAGAAATTATAAAATAATAACTTACATATATATCTGGTACACAGTCATACTTTAGTGATATTATATTTATCTTATACTGTAATAATGCCAATCACGTCACAGTAAAATGAAAATGTGTACACCTAACTGTCGACCGAAGATGGATTTTTTCAGAGATGGGTTCTTGAACTCCATTTCATTGTTTGCAATTCATGCTTTACGAGGTAAGTATTTCAATAACGCTGTTTTCTGATTTCACCAATAATTGTATTCCCATTTCCAGGTAGGGATTCTAAGCTGGGGCTTCTTCCGACTGTTCCGAGCTCTGCGTATCGTTAAGCTCCTACGACAGGGCTATACTATCCGGCTGCTATTGTGGACTTTCTTCCAGTCGTTCAAGGTATGCAATCCATGTCATATATTAAAAAATACCTAAATTTTTAAATTACAGGGACGTCGGTTCAGTTTTGGATTCTTTCGGCTGTTCCGTGCAGCCCGACTTGTGAAACTGCTGCGTCAGGGAAAAACCATTCGACTACTTCTGTGGACTTTCTTTCAGTCCTTTAAGGTAATAATAGGTTTCCAAGCAAGCCAGTTGGTCGGATATTGTTTCAACTATTTAATACTTTGGATGATTTGCACTCCTGTTTTAGATATTTCACCATTTTCTAAGAATTATTATTAATATTATTATTATTATTATTTTTGTCTTTCTTATTTATTTATTTTTTTTACATATTTCTTTATAACCTTTTTAATCTTTTCTTATCCATTAATACTTTTACAGAAACCTTTTTTTATTCATTAATTTATTTTTTCATTTCTTTGTTTTTAATCTAATAACCTTTGGAAGTTTGACTAGTCCAGCATGAGCACTTTCTACACATTTTATTTCCTTTCTTATTTGTTAAGAAACAAAGTTTAGACTTCCATGGTAAAGACATAAAATTTATTGATAACAAATATTTGCTCTATTTCCTAGCAAACAGTATTATAAATTATTCCCATTTCCTGAATTATTTAACAGCTTATTAAGGGAGAAAAAATAAAAAAATTTATGTATGAATACGTATTCGGGTTTAAAATAAATAGAGTTTAAATCCCTGGTTTGCGAAACCTAGCTTGCAACCATGCACATTTGAATTTTTAAGCAAAATCTGTATGTCACTTTTATATATTAATTCATTACTTATTTGTATTATGCATGAAGACTGATATATGTACATGTATTATCATGATATGATATTGTATCTATATTATATGTAATCCCTGCATACACATCTAGATTAGAACCAACACATATCTTTATATATGAATTAATTGTTTGTGTATGAGTAGTGATATGAAAATGTTATAATCATTTAACAGAAAAGAAATAATTTCAAGTAGATTTAAAGTCAGTTTTAAAGCCAGACAGTTTCGTTTTATTTTTTCACCTCTGAAATATTTATAATTTATTTTATATTTATTTTATCTATTTTTGAAACCAATATTTATTTTGCTTTTTTAAAAATATAGTATCTTCCTTTACTTTTTAATCCATTTTCATTATATATATTTTTAAATTTCTAGAATATAGTATGCACTAATTTTATAAAAAATTAGTAAATCAAAATTTAAAAAAATTACTGATAGAAAAATCATGACAATTTTCACAAACATTCCAACAATTTTAAATAACAAGAATCTTAGATACTGATTCAGAAAGGCATATAAAATTCAACTAAACAATAATTATTAAATTATGAAACCAGATTTCGTAGAAAATGTCTCCGAATATTTTAACATTTTGTTAACAGGCATGCCTTAACATTGAACAAATATTTCATAGAACATTTTGGTATTGTTTTCTTCTTTTACTGAATTTGTGACTTTCACATTAATTTTACTGTTTTTAAATGCACTTTTGTAACTAACATAAAATTCTAAATTTCTATGCACCTTACACATTCCAGATATAATTTATTTTTTATATATGTATGAGCTAGTCTTACTAAATATCAAATATTATTATTATTATTATTATTATTATTATTATTATTATTATTATTATTATTATGATTTGATGAATTTTACACATCATGTATTATTCTATGAAGCCATTTCTGTAAAATACTATTTAAATAAATCCTTATTAATATAATAATTAATATTCTGTAAGTAAACACAGGAAGGCTGTTCAAAAAGGATTTATTTTAATTTAAAATGTTTTTGAATAAAAATAATAATTATGATACTTTTTTTTTGGATATTATTATTATTATTATTATTATTATTATTATTATTATTATTATTATTATTATTATTATTATTATCATTATTATTATTATACCATTTCATTTATGAAGTTTAAATGTTTCTTTTTCATTTCCTTCTAATTTTGAGACATTTTTCTTTTCTTTTTTTCCTTTTGTGCCAGCATAAAAAACCTATACCTTCTCAAATGTAGTTTATTTATTTCCTTTATAATTATAGTGAATATTATCTTTTTAAAATAAACTTATTTTTTATTATCACTTAAAATAAATAACTAAAATCATTTTAACATTTATTTTTTAGAAGAAATAAATTAGTAATAGTAGTAGCAATAATAAAATAATGTTGACAAATTACTTTTAGAGAAAAAAAACATAAATAAATTAAAGTAGCAGCAGTAATGATAATGATAATATTAATAATAATAAAATAATGTTGACAAACTACTTTGTCATGTTGTTAATGTAAATTGTAATATATATATATTAGAATGGTAAAACTAAAGCTGTTGTCAGCTGTGTTTATGCATGTATATTAACCTGCTTAGATGTGTTTATATATATATATAAATTAAAATGTTTAATGTATCAAAAAGTACATTGTACATGTGATTGTAATGTACTTGTGAACTATTTTAATAATGTTGTATGGTATTGATAGTGATTTGTTTTAATTTTTTCACACACACACACACACACACACACACACACACACATATCTTTTTAAAAAAACAAAAACTATTTTACCAATAATATTAAACCTGAATATTATTTCTGTATTTAAAACAAATTTTATAAAACATTTTAAATGTAATGAAATGAATTATTTTTATCACAGTCTCAAACAGAAGTTACACATGAGAGTACAGGAATCTTTGTTTATTAAAACAATGCATATATCAGTCTACATGCTTTACTTACATTAATTATGTAGTTTAATTAACCATTAATTAGTCTTTAGAAAAATGATGTTGGTAAGTAAAATAACAGAACATTTTTGTTTATTTTCTTTTTTCTTTTTTTCTGCACTATAAAAGTCTCTTTTTTAAAATAAAACTTATTTATAATAATGATTAGAATAAATTAACAAATTAATTCTAACATTATGAAACGTATCTTGAAAAGATCTCTCTCTCTCTCTCTCTCTCTCTCTCTCTCTCTCTCTCTCTCTCTCTCTCTCTCTCTCTCTCTCTCTCTCTCTCTCTCTCTCTGAGTATAAAAAAAAAAAAACATTGAGTAAAATCTCCATATAATCTAATATGGTGCAGCAGCACAAACCTTTGAACAAAGAAAAACATGTACAGTGCTCTATTTTATGAGATATCACTGTATTTTAACTAAAATGAATCCACATCTAACTTTATCAAAATATATTGTACCACACAATGCAGTTAGCAAAAACCAGGAAGCATTTAATAAATGTAGAATTAAGTTTATCTTCTGCATTTTCTTGAGTAGCATCACCTCACTGAAGGAATTAAAAACATCCATTAACACTATATAGACACACAAACAGACACACACACACACTCACACATAATAATTTCTACATAGGCTACAGCATATTAGCTACTGATAAGTTAGAATGTTAATTACTTTGAATGCAATTCACACTATGACTTATTCATTCATAAATTATTCTGCCCCCCCCCCTTCCCAAACATCCCTTTTGTGTCAGTCCCTAGATTTTGATTGACAAATGTCAGCAGTGTGGAAGGTATGTATACAGCAGACTATTTTCTTTTAATGCACATTATATTACTATCTTCATTTTTTTCTTTTCTTTTCTTTTTTTTAAATTTGTTTTTGAGGATGGGGAAATATTTCGTACTTATTATCTGCTACATTTGTATACCAGTTCATTAATCTTTATTTTTATTTTAAATTAAGAGAATTATAAATAAATAAATAAATAAATAAATAAATAAAAAGCTACAATATTAAAAACAATATATAAGATACAATGTTAGACTGATGCATTTTCTTCTTATTTTTAGATATTTAATTTGGCAATACATACAATATAATCACAGTAACAATAACAACAATAACGATAATAACAACAATAATAATAATAATAGTAGTAGTAGTAATAAAAGTAAATAATAATAATAGTAATAATAATATGTTTTCTATCTGCCACAAATATATTATCTTTTTCATATACATGCAAACATACACAGATTACACATCACTACACAGTAATTTACAGTTTTATTTTTGTGTGATACAGCCGGTGGAAAGTAGTAAGTTTTTATCCTGTCTGTTTATTTGTCTAATCCCAATAAACATTCTTCTGTCTCTTTCTGATACTCATACTTCATTACCTTCTGCTGGGGATTATCATCAAACATTGATTCATTCTTTCATTAGAAATTTCAAAATTTCAAAATTATGAAATTAATACATGAAGTTAATGTACCTACGAACTGAAAATAATTAGGAACAGTAACATTCTTTTTTTTTTTTTTTTTTGTACGTTCTTCCTTTAAAGGTCTTTTGTTGTGTGCCTGTTGCAGTAACATTTTTCTGATAATGCCAATAATTAGTTCTGTTTAAGAAGAAGAAGAAGAAGAAGGAGAAGGAAAAAGGGTTGTTGGGGTGTTGATTTATGTTAATTTGTTGACTTTGATTTAATTGTGTTTGTTAATGTTTTATTTTACAGGCATTGCCGTATGTGTGCCTACTGATCCTTATGTTGTTCTTCATATATGCCATTATTGGGATGCAAGTGAGTATATGCCGAGGGTTGGGTATTGTTATCATGTACGTACGTCTGCTTTACTGCTAATTTTGTTTCCGTTGCTTGTAGGGGGGGTAGATTTGGATTTAAATTTGTTTTAATTATTTGTAAATCATAATATATTATATTATATTATATTATATTATATTATATTTTATTATATTATATTGCATTATATTACATTACTTTATATTATATTAAGTTATATTACACACACACACTGTAGTATTTCTTAAAAAACAAAGAATAAAAACGAGAAAGGATAATTTTGTTGTACCTTTTATTATTAGTCTTATTTAATATTATCTTGCCATTTCTGCTGTTTATGTTATTGCTGTTATTCCTTGGCTCTTTGTTGTTTCTTTTTTGCTCTTTATTTTTTTTCGGGGGTTTGATAAAGTTGATGATACTGTTCAAACTGTCTCTTAAAGATGTAAGCTATGGAGCTGCTGTTTAATAAATGCTTTAATTTGTTTTGAATTGAATATTGTTTAATGAAATATATATATCATTTCTTTTTTGTACAGCTTTTTATAATATGTTTCACTTTATCTTTCAATATTTTAATATTACTAGTTATTAATCTATGTTGCTATAGTGATGCTTGTAATGTAGATTATTATAAGTGGTGATAAATCTATAACAGTATATTGTGCTTTAGATAGTTGACCACTCAGTACAGGTTAATTTATATAGTGATAAAAATGTAACAGTTATATTATTATCATATAGATTACAATGCTTACTGTGAAATATTTTTCTTTTTCTTTATATTATCATTGTATAATATTATTTATAAACACTGAAAAATGACTATTTTAATTTCAGGTTTTTGGAAATATTAAGCTAGATTCCAAAACAGATATAAACAGACACAACAACTTTAGAACATTCTTTCAAGCTTTAATATTACTTTTCCGGTGAGTAAAGAAAATTTGTATGTTTCATAATTTTGTCCAAGTTACTATTTTTCAAGTTTAATCACAACAGTAAATTGTGGATACAAAGTGAAACCTAATTGTTAATATTTTATTTTAATGCAGTATATATATTTTTTAACTGTATCTTGTATCTAAATTTTAAGATATCTAAAAAAAAAAACCAAAATCTTAAGAACCCAAAATCCCCCCAGTAATAATAATAATAATAATAATAATAATAATAATAATAATAAAGGATAAATTAGATAAATATATAATAAAAATATTTAGTTTTAATTTATTAATTCTAATTTATTATTATTATGATGATGATGATGATGATGATGATGATGATGATTATTATTATTATTATTGCTATTGCTATTGCTATTATTATCATCATCATCATCATCATCATTACTGCCATCACATATAATATGAAATATCTACATGTCTGCAGGTGTGCCACGGGAGAAAACTGGCAGCAGATCATGTTGTCGTGTTTGCCTGGTCGCCCATGTGATCCAGAATCATATCCCCCAGAAGACAGCAGTCGAGAAAATGGCTGCGGCCTCAGCATTGCTTACTTCTACTTTGTGTCCTTCATCTTCCTGTGCTCGTTTCTTGTAAGTTATTCATGGTTATTTAAGAAAATATATGTCAGCAGATGGGAAAATAGTTGAAAAAAAAAAAAAAATCTTATAACTCTCCTCAAAAGAAAAACAAAAGAAAAAAACCAGTCTTTTTTCTTTTATTCTTTTTTCCTTTTATTATTTTTATCAGTTGTTTTTAACCATAAGACTAATTGAGTGAATTATCTAGTCACGTGTTTTGAATGAATATACCACTTATGTGGTTTTAATTTTACTGGAATAAAATGTATATTTATTTTTGTTGTTAATTAATTAATTTTTTTAATTAATACGTGAACTAATATAAAATATATATCATCAAGATATATCCATATATCATTATAGTACTCTTTTTTTTTTTTCTGAGCATAATTTTAGTCCATGCACTTTAAGCAGTTACTTCCGCTATCATAATTTTATTTCAAAAATTAAAGCACAGAGACCAGGTGAATAGTTTGCTATATATTACTGTTATTATTATTATTATTATTTTTATTTTTATTATTTAAAATGCAACAAAAACAATGATTTAATGTTTCAGATGTTGAACTTGTTTGTTGCTGTCATCATGGACAATTTTGACTATCTCACGCGAGACTCCTCCATTCTTGGACCTCATCATCTTGATGAATACAGCAGAGTGTGGGCGGAATATGACCCTGCTGCTACGTAAGTTTTGAAAAACCTTTATCAACACAAGATTAAGACAATTTGCTGTCATAATACTGACTGATTCTACTTTGTAGTCTTGTGATTATCACACAAAAACAAACTCAAAATGAATGTGTCGTGATTTTCTTATTAGAGAGAGTTGTGACCTGAGAAGTAATGGAAACACACCAGATTCTAATTTTTGTTTTTTTCCCATTCTAGACAGTGCTCTATTATGATTGGATATAAAAAAAAAAGGCTGTTTGTGTTGTTCTGTTCAGGTTTTTGGAAATACTAAGCTAGATTCCAAAACAGATGTAAAGAGACACAACAACTTTAGAACATTCTTTCAAGCTTTAATAATACTTGCTCTCTTGCTGCTGAGTATAAAATGCAGCTGCCTTTTTCTAACATGTCTAACAGCCAATTTGTTTTATATTATATTATTTTCAGTGGAAGAATACATTATACAGACATGTATGAAATGTTAAGAAATATGGAACCTCCAGTTGGATTTGGAAAAAAATGTCCTTATAGATTAGCATATAGGGTGAGTATCCTGTCCTTACAAATCAGTATGCAATATTGGATGTCCTTACACATTAATATAAAGCAAGTAATGTTCAGTACAATGGCAACTAAATGGTAACATAGGATCCTTAACAATTAGGATTTGTTAAAAAAATAAACATTTGCATTGTTTTCTTGCTTTCAGCAACATTGTATAAAGTTTATGTTCATATCATATTTACTAAAGGATAATATATTACACTGTAGGCATTTGAAAAGTGTGTTTTGTTTGTTTTTTTAATAAGAAAAAGATAAAATATTGGAATTTAAAAAATAAGAAGTTAATGCTCATTTTCACTAATGATAGTTTATCACACTGAATAGTTTAAGGAAATATATATTATTTAAATGTATTCTAACATGTCAAAGAGAAAAAAATATTTGACATGAACACTGTATTAATTAAATATTCTGTATTTCTGATTATTTTATTTTATTTGTTAATGGTTGACTTGTTTTTAGAAATTGATACGAATGAATATGCCAGTGGCTGAGGATGGGACAGTTCACTTTAAAACAACTCTGTTTGCTCTTATCAGAGAATCACTGATGGTTAAAACAGGCCCAGGTAGAATAATCTTATCTAGATTTATTTGTTATTATTTGATTTGTTTATATACCTGCTTCAAAATCCATGTGCAGAATTTATACAGTTTAGGTTTCATTGTATGCTGAAATAATAGAAATTCTTTAATCTTACATTTTTCCCGTTCAGTCAAACAACAATGAGTTTTCTTTATTTTCTTTCTTTCTTTCTTTCTTTCTTTCTTTCTTTCTTTCTTCATCTTATTTATTTTACTATTACAAAATGTACATTTGTTTGCATACAGATAAACTTCTTTTTGAAAAATAAAATCAGAAATCAAATTTGAATTCAATTTTGAAGAGAATTTTTTGAAAAGGAGAAATAATAATGTTCAATAAGCGTTTGTGTGTGTATGTGTGTGTCTGTGAGGTGTGTGTAGAAAGTTATAGTTTTCTTTTGGTTTTTTTTATAATTAAAAATTGATAGAAAAATATAACAATACAAAGTTAATTTGCAATAACAATAATAATAAGTACCAAAGACACAACTGTGATATAATTTTTTTATCTGTTCATAACAGACAATAATTTTAAAGAGAATTTTAAATTTCAGCTGAGGAAATGGATAAGAAAGATGAAGAGATGAGAGAGGTGATAAGAGTGATGTGGCCAGTTCAGGCAAAGAAACTTCTGGACTTACTCATGCCACCTAACAGTGGTAAGTACTGCCACAACTTTAAAGATATATATATATATATATCTGTTATGGTAGATAAACAGTGACAGATATCATCTTAGCCCTAAGCTAAAACAAATGCTAGACGGAACTTTGTTAAAACTGTATTATTTGGGTATAACAGTATTTATATTGAATTTTATTTTATACTCATTTGTTGAAATTCTTGGGGAATGTGAGGCAAGAAACCGTATCTTTTTTATTTTATGCCTTAATCTGTAATTAAATTATCAACCATGTGTTTAACAGGCTTGAACCATGCTTGTGCTGATATCCTAATTACATCTTGTGTATTTTCAAGTGAATATTTTAGTTATTTTTAACAATAGTTTGTTTAACAAGTTCCTGAAGATGTCTGGACACTAACTTACTGAATAACTCCAAACCATCTAACAACAGAAATTTCTTCTCAGTTTTAAACCATACATCAGCTGGTTAGAACACATATTCTAAATAAAAAATGTTCTACTTCAAATATTTATTTATTTGTTTCTCATAATAAAGTAGAAAAATATTATGCAAATTTGTGACAATATGTTGATACTTTTAGCTTAAATAACATCATCTAAATAAAAATATAATGCAAATTCGTGATGAGACACCTGTATGTTAGCTTATTAACTAACAGCATCTAAAATGGGTAATGTTTCAGAACCTTGGAGTGTATGCTTTGCTTGTGTTTTTGCATTAAATTTTGTATTTTGTCTAAACAACAGAACTAAATGAAGGAAAGATGACTGTTGGAAAGATCTATGCAGGACTTTTAATAGTGGAGAACTGGAAAGCATACAAAGTGAGCCAGTCGTCCAATTCAAACCTGAGAATGGTAAGTTTTGCTTCTCATTATATAAATGATGTGCAACTAATTATCATAAATTAATATTCAGATTGAGATCTGCTGAAGAGGTGCTGTTCACATTTGTGTTTTGTGTTATAAAAATATTTGTAATTTAGTAAACTGTATGAAAGAAGAATGTCTTTTATCTTTTCAGTTTGTGTATTATTAAAATGTAACAAAAATTGCATCCTCACTGAAATAATAATTACTTATTAGTTTTGAAGAAAACAAGATGCAAAGTTAATTTAAATATTGTATGCAGCTGCGAGATTTTGTAATCATTAATCAAGAATTTCGATAATTTGTGTCTCTTACTAAAAACCCCCGAAAAGAATATATTTATCAAAAGTTAAGTTTATTTTATATAGAGAATGAATATGTGCCTTAGCTTTCAGTATTACCTAACAGTATTATATCATTACCATATTATAATTATACATTATAGATTATATCATATGGTTTATAAATGTATTAATATTAATAACCATTTAGAAAGAAAAAAAAGAAGAAGATTTATATGTTTCATAGTGCCTTAGCTTTCAATATTTCCTAATAGTTTTTATACCATTACCATTTTATAATTAAATATTATAATTTAGCACCGTATGACAAATTAATAAATGTTTAATTCAAAATTATATATATTACATCGTGTCTCAGCTTTCAAAATTGTTCACGCTATTGTATTACATTCCAAAGCCATAAATTCCTTCGTCGTTTAGAAGTTTTACATAAATGACAGAACTGTGTTGATAATTTGTGTGCTGTGTTGTTATGTCCTTGTGTCTTGTGGACAGAACGCCTCCTTCAGCTTTGTTTCAGCACACTCATTACCTCCCTTGAACTCCACCATTCCTTCCCATAGATAACTATATCACTCATTTGACCTACTGTATATATGTGGTGAAAAAACCCCACCAAGAAAAGTCCCTCACATAATTTAGAATTTTTTTATCCATTTTATTCAAAAACAAAAAAATAAAAGGTGAAAAAAGAAATTAAAAAATGAAGGAAAGAAAAAAAGGATTTCTCTTGTCAGAAATAATAATGTGGAGTATATAATCAGTTTAGTTATAATTTATTTTATGTGTTGAAGAAACAATGTTTGTTTCTTATTCAGAATATTGCTGACAAGGTTTGAAATATATTCTGAAAAAACTGTAAATGTATTGTTTTAAATATAGATATAATATAATATTATATGTATATGCTATACTAATAGTATGATGTATTTTCCATGATGTTAGTATTCATACTTTACATCAATATTATTATCTTACTGAATTATTTTATTAACTATCTTGTTTTAATTCAGTTCTACTGGTATTTACCTTCATAACATCATAAACACATTATCTTATACCCTGCTATTTTATTAATAATCATGCATTAATCTCAGATTATTCGTATATCATTACAATATTCAGATTTATTCCGTTATAGTATAATACGTGTACCTATAAAACTCGGAAATAGACTAAAAAGATGACTAAAATTTGAACAGAATATGGAATTTGATGAGATAATACTACTGCCCTAAACTTCACCAGTTCTGACTACAAATGTTTCAAAACCTTTGACATAAGTATTGACATAAGTTCAACCAAACTGAGAATATATACTGAGTAGTTCTGAGAAAGAATACTGAGCAGTACTGGTCCACAAAATAAATGCTGATACACTAGCTGTGATTCTGGTGCACCGTCCTTAAATATAGTCCTCCCTAACAGCCAATCGTTTCAAGTGTTTTTGTTATATTTCACTAAATTCAAGAAGAATAATAAGGAAGGTTAGGCCAGAATCAAGTGCTGAAGTGTAGGATGGGTTTACATACCCAATGATGTATTCAAAATAGAATAATATATTGATATATTAAAAATACAAAAACATGTTCAACAAAATGCATGATACATTAAATGTATAATAATATAAGTATATCAATAAAATAAAACAATATGTCAACAAAATACTGCAAATATAGATAATATAATCAATAAAATGCAATGATATATTAAGAACAAAATAATATATCGAGAAAATGCTGTATTGTATTGAAAATACAATAATATAATCATCAAAAATATATTGACACTGTGCAGTATTTTGAGAACACTACCATATATCAAGAAAACGGATTGATGTATTGAAAATACAATAACATAATCATCAAAGTACAATAATATACCAGCAAAATGCAATGATGTATGCAGTTGTATGACAAAATTGTGTGTGTTATTTTTGTAGCCAGAGGGACATGGTTTTAGTTCCCTCTTTTGGAACAATACGTCATCATCACGTTTATATCATGATAATAATGACTTTGAAGATGATGATGATGACGATGCTGCTATGGTATGTACTTGAGCAGTTGCAGTTAACACCTGTAGTGTGTACTTTTATCATTTATTTTAGTCTTCAGGGTTTTATCTCTCACAATTTGATCTATAACAAGTTTAAACATTTATTATTATATATATATTTACTTTTAATATACTTTTTAACCTTTTTGCTACATTTTAATAGGTAAATTGAAAAATTTCTCTAAATGTGCATAACAAAATTTTTGTTTTTATTCTTTTTTGTAATTATATGGTTTTAATGCTGTCTAAATCATGATGGCTTTAACATTTTTATTTATTTTCTGTTTAAATAGAAAATTAAATATATATATATTTTTTTCACATTTTCAACTGAACCTATCTTAATTATAGTTTATTTTTTATTATATTATTAATGTTTTTTTTTTTTTTAAATCTTTGTCAAAAGTTAAACAATTAGTAAAAACTGATTTTATTTCCAAATAAATTCAAATTGTTATTGTCTTTTTTCATTATTATTATACTAACATTTTTGTAAACTAACAATGAATTCCCACCCTTAGCCAGAGTGTGAGATAAAATCTTGAAGTAATATTAAGTTGAAGCTAGGCCGAATGTGTATGTGCCAGCTACTTTCATTTGCGTATGTCTCAGTTGTTGTCAGAAGTTGTTATTATTATTATTATTATTTTTTTATTATTATTCTGTAGTAAGAGCATTTTAATTTAAATTTTGTCTGTCCCATAATTCATTGCAGGAAGAAAAAGATGAGGTTAGTGACCAATGAATAAACATCTTTGAGCACCAAATTTGCATGTTTAATAATAAAACTTATGGGCTGAGCACCTTTCATAAATAATTTTTAAAATTTCAAAAATATTTTTTAATATATATTTAGTTATTTTTATTATTATTATTCTCATTTTAATTTATTATACTAACCCTCTTATTAAATTATTTCCTGGTTTGTTTTTTTGTATAATTAACACAATGCACGATCTGTTGATTTTTTTATTGATATTTTTATTTTAAAAAATACATTAATACTTTTCCACCCCCTTTTTCATACATATAATAATTTTTTATCAGGCACTTTCATAACCCCAAATTACTTAGCCCTTTCTAAACATTTTTTATTTATTTATTTTGTATCTTTTTCACATATCTTTTATTTTTGTCTGAATATTTTTTCCTTAACATTTCATTGATCACCAGTATAAAATATTGTAACAAAAAAAAAAAAAAAAAAAAATAATAATAATAATAATAATAATAATAATAATAAAGAATTAAATAAAATGAACAGTAATCATTTTTTAAATAAGAATTACACTTTGTTATATTTTCTTTTTTTAAATTAATTTTTCATTTTTATTTATTTACTTTTTAAATTATTTTATTTTTAAATAAAAGTAAAAAATTTAAATAAAAAGTATTTTTTCAAAATCTCATTTATTTATAATAATCTCTCAAAAGATGCATTTTATAAAATAGTTTAGATATTTTAAGCTAGATACTGTGTATTGAAACAGCTTTTAATATAAATCATATGAATTTAATACTATTTAAAATAATAATTGTTTTAAAGTGAACTATACCACAAAAATAAAATAACCTAACAAAACAAAAATTTTATATTTTTATTTTAACTTATTTTTTAACTGTAATACTCCAAGTAGTCAATAAGTAACATATTTTCAGCATGTTCTGATATGTTTTAAATAAGTTTCTCATTTCCAGAGAAATATTTGTATTTATTTTTTACTTCTTGCACATTTAAAATACATGCACATCTTTTTTTAAACTTGCACAGATTTCATTTTGTAACTACTGCATTCATTATAACAAAGTAAATATTTTAAAAAGTCAAAACTTTTCAAACACAGTAATTTACATCTACTCGGAACTAAATATCTGTTACAAGGGAGATCACTTAAAGATTCTTACAAGGGAGATCAGTTAAACATTCATAGGGAAGAAACCAATGAAAAGCTGTTAAGTTTCAAAAAACTTTAATTTTCTATTTTGTTTATATATATATATATATTTATAAAACGATATTTTTTTAATTTATAATCTATCATTTAAAGGGTATAAAGGTCATACAGTTTAATTGAGGATTTGTATGTTGTTTTTCCTTTTTTCCTTTCTGTTAATTTTTATTACAAATATGAATAAAATAATTTCATATATATATATATATATATATATATATATATTATATATTATTTTAATAATAAGAAAGAAAAAAAATAAAAGTGAGTGAAAAAAATAAAGAATTTTATAAAGTAGAAAATTTCAAACTTTTCCTGTTTAATTTTTATTATCTGAATAAAGTTTCATATTGTACCTGCATGATTTTTTTGCATGATTTTAAATTCTTTTTTTATTAATTACTTTCCTGTGTCTATAATCAATGTGTATTCTCTTAAAATTGCATTCATTTTTTTTTCTATTTATACATTCATAAATTTATATGTTCAAATCCTATTTAACTGAATTTAAATAAATTAAGATATTTATTGTATAAAAATGAAATTTTAATTTTTATACTGTAAAATATTTTGAACAAGGAATTTATTAATTTGATTAATTTTCTGATTATCTTAAAATCCAGTAAACAATTATTTATTAATTTAATACTGGAACCATTTAAAGGTCAAATATATATTTAGCTGATTATCACTGATCTTAGATATTCTTAATATATCATATTAT
Organism: Chrysomallon squamiferum; assembly: GCA_012295275.1. NCBI lineage: Eukaryota > Metazoa > Mollusca > Gastropoda > Neomphalida > Peltospiridae > Chrysomallon > Chrysomallon squamiferum. The sequence continues at coordinate 21,986,156 of CM022672.1, read as the reverse complement.
TATTATTATTATTATTATTATTAATAAAGTTATAGTTTTTCTTTTTAAAGTTTTCATTTATTTAGTTTTGTCTTTAATATATTGATTTTTAGATTAACGATTATTTATTTTAATTTTGAAATAAAATGTATCTAACATCAAGCCATGTAAGCAAATCATTTTTTTAATTCTTTTTCTTCTTTTATAGGTATTATATGATGTATTTTTTAATTTAATTTTTAGTTGGTTTTTAATTAGATCATGTAGAAAGTGTTTATATTAAAATGACAGCCATTTTGAATATTTAATAATTTTTAAAATAAATTATGTATTTGTTGTATGTCATGATGATGATTACTTTGGGACCTGATTTTTTTGTTTGTTTACTGTATGTATTTAGTGTTAAAGATATGAATTTCATACACTTTATTATCATACCTTTTAATATACAAGAAGATTTAATTCTTATTCATAATACAAAATTCAATCTTTTTTCTTAATTAAAAAACAGTATAGTATATTAATTTCTATCAATTTTAGCTAATAAATATCTGGTAATTTTTTTATGTTTCTTTTCTTTTCTTTTCTTTTTTTTTTACTTTTTTTTTTAAAATTAAATATTCATAATTATAATTGGATTATATTATACTAATATGCACATTTAGAATTTAAACCAATAATCTTTTCATTTCCCATTTTCAAAAGTTAAATAACTGTTAAATAATTTGATTTATGTACCCTTAGAACTTCAACCATCTCAATCTTTTTTTCTAAAAGTTAAATAATTATACATTTTTTTTTTTTTATTTCTAATAGCAACAAGATGAAGAGGTAATAACAGTTTGAGAAATAATTTTTTTTTTTCACTATCTATTTTTCTATTTTAGTATTAGAGCATGATAACTAATTAGGGAACTAAGACAAAGAAAAATAGTTTTTCAATTAATCTTGTCTTTGTAGTATCTTTGCATTCATTTTTCAACCATTTTTATTACTTAAATATCACAGAGTTCTTATCACTGTACTTTTTAAATAATGCACTTTTCAAATATTCTTTTAGTTTCAGATAACAGTGTAAAGTATTATTTCTAGATTTCTTTTTTTCTAGGAAAGAGAAAAAAATTTATTTATTTATTTATTTATTTATTATTATTACTGTTTTAGAATTAGTTTTATTTATTTATTATTATTATTATTATTACTGTTTCAGTATTAGTTTTATTTATTTATTTATTTATTTATTTTATTGCTTTTTATTATTTTAAATTTTCATTATTTATTTACTAATATTAGTAATTTATTTTTTAACTGTTCTTCTGCTAAAATAAATAAATAAATAAATAAATAAGAAATATTGATAAATAAAAATTAGAAATATTTAATAAATATTATGAAGACATGTATATATATATCACTTTTAAAAATTGCTTGTTAACAGGATATTACTAATATTAATAACATTAAAAAAAAAAAAATTATTAAAAATAAAAGTAAAGAATAAAAATAATATAATCATTATTATAGGTTTCAGTTTTTAGATTTAAAATATAATAAAATGAAAAATTATAAAATACTGATATTTTCTTATTAGATTTCATCTGTTTTAAATTTTTTTATAATTTTTTTGGTTACTAAAAATAGCTTTACTTGAACTGCAGAAGTTGTTATAAATATTATTGTAGTTATTTTTTCTCAAATTTTTATATACGCATTTTGGTTTTTCTTTAGATTAATTTAGTCATATACATTTTGCATGATTTTTTAAAATAAATATATTTTGGAATGTATATATTATTTTTTATATATGACACAGAATGAAAAAGACTGAAAGACTGTAAGGTTAACTGAAAAAGTTACCTCATTTCTTTTTCAGAAAGATAATTAGATATTTTTAATTTTATTTTTAAATAAATAAATAAATTAAATATAACCAAATTCCTAAAAAGTACACATATAAAAGCAAAAAAAAAAAATAATAATAAATAAAAATAAAAAGTGATCTATAAATGGTATAATAATACATCTATGTACTGTGTGTGTGTGTGTGTGTGTGTGTGTGTGTGTGTGTGCTGTATTTTGGTTCCATTTCTTTCTATAGTCATTATATTTGAATTTATTACTTTAGAATAATACATCATTCTTTAACTTCACAGTTACTGAAATAAAGAGTGCCTTAAAGTCTATTCAAATAATAAATAAGTGAAAATAAATTTTAAAATAAATTACACCATGTAATAAATACAAACAATATGAAAAGCTGCTTCCCTTGATAGAAACTCTCTGTTAATATGAATATAGATTTTGTTTTTTGATTTTGTATTTGCTTATGTTATTAAACTTTTAATTAATTTATTTGACAATCACTACTTTTAACTATTTTCTACTATATATTGTATATATTGTTTTTTTTTTTGTGTACATTTATTTCATAAATTGTATTGTATTTTAAATGTTAAGTATATGTTTCCCTAAATACGTATTTATTTAATTTATTTATTAAATATATGTAATGTAATTGTATTTTACTGTTATATCATTTTACATTGCTTTATGTGTTCCATTAAATATTAAAATTAACTGTGTTTCATCTGTAAACAACTGAATATTTCTTGATTTTCTTTTCCTTATTTAACTCTTTTAATTCAACAATACAGAATTCATTTGTTATTTAACTGTATTTTAACCTACCTAATTCCTCTACTGCTTTTATGTTTTCTCTATTATTATATAATTTAACTCTTTTGACTCTAATATTTTTATGCTTATTCTGTTACTTACTTATTTATTTATTTATTTATTTATTTATTTATTTTTATGTTATTCGTATTTTTGTTTTTAGTCGTTTATGAGAAAGTACCCAAGGAGAAACTCTTACATTTACTATAATCACGAACCTCTCGAGGCACTTGATGAGAGATATGAAAAAATAAATGATGCATACATTTCCGAAACTGACTTAAAGTCCAAAAACGTTCAGGACAGCCACACAGAGACTGACCCCAAACGGCTGCCCAACGACGTACACCACAATACCAACACTCTGGCCAACCAGGCTGCTGAGGTTGATGAGCAGGCAAGATACTACAGCCAATACTTTTTTTTGATTTATTGGCATTTGCAAATGTTATCATGGTTCTTGGCATTTTTGTTTTTTGGAATTATATTAAGGTTCTTGCCTATTTGCATATAAGGAGTCGTTTTCTCTGTTTAATCGTTTGCATGTTATCGTGGTCCATAGCACTTGGGGGAATTGTGACTAGCTCTTACCTTGATTTCTTAATGGAAACAGTTGTAGATTTTTTTTTTTTCTAAACATTTGCACACCATCATGGTATTTTGGAAGTTGAATTGATTCTTTCCTACTTTCTCACTGGTCTTGGTTGTGGACTATTTTACTCTATTTAAGCATTTGCATATTATTATGGTATTTTTGGGAATTATATTGATCATGCTTATTTTCACACTGAAAGCTGTCAAGGATTATTTTTCACTGTTTAAGCATTTCACATTATCATGGTTCTTGGCATTTGTGAAATTAAAAACAATCTTGTCTTGCCTATTTTCACACTGGGATTTGTATTAACAATTACTATTTGTTATTTAAACCTCTGATACATTATCACAGATCATAGCATTTCAGGAAGTTTAAGTAATTTTCTTCTTACCAATTTTTATAATGGGAACTATTAAATATTCTATTTTTTTATTTTTTTTTTTTTGATTTAAACAGTTGTTTCTGGTTCATTACATTTGGAATCTGGTAATAATAATAATAATAGGAGGTCTTGGAATTTTGGAATTAGTAGTGTTTTAGTTTAGGTCTTTTTCATGCTGGAAATGGTTTAGCTTTTGTGTCAGTATTTAAATACTTTTAAAGAACAGCAGGTTTTTTTGTGGTATGAACATAAGTGAGGTTCCTCAAAAATTTCAAAACATCATTCTTGGTAATTTTCATCATCTCTTCCATTATTTAAATTTTAACTTTTCATTCATTCATTACTGGTATCTTGCATCTCTCATCAAAGCACTTTTTAGGATTTATCATTCATAAAATCTTACCATATTTTAAAAAACATTACTGGACATGGCAGCTAGATTTTTAATATACATACACTTAAAGCCTGGCACTTTCTCTTCATTCATTAAGTAATAACCAGTTAAATGCTACATTTCACTATTTTTAAAAAATGTCCTAAAAATCATCATCAAAAAAGTAAAAAGCTCATCCATGAATTCACATCAAATATTCCTAAACAAACATATTATATATTTTAATTTCAATTTCAATTATTATACATTTTTTTTCTTCTCTGTTTTCATTTTAGTTAATAATTTTCATTTTTCATTTTATTATTTTAGTAACAATAATCTTTTTGTTATGTTTATTTTTTTATTTTTCACTCACATTTGTAGCATTTTTATTTTATGAATTCTTTTTGTCTGTGGATAATGTTTGTCAAGCCGTTTATATTAAAATATGTAACAGAGAGAAAAATCAAAAACTATTTAAATACCCTTAAAGTGTACATTGATCCACATCTTATCATAAGATATATTTGATATATGAATCATATCAATTACAATAGTAGCAATCTTTATTTGATATCCACTATTTTTTATTCACTTATGCATTAATGGTTTTAAATAATAATGTTTGTGTAGTTTTAAATATATATAGCAACATTACAAATTTAGTAACTTACATGACATAGTATACTATCAAACAGCCTTAGTAAAGCTTTTTGGATCTACTAACCTCACATATCTAGTAATTTCAAAGATATAGTAAATTCATAGATTTTCTTTCCTGTTCATATTTTGTTTTTTTGTATAATGTTTGTGTGTGTGTGTGTGTGTGTGTGTGTGTGTGTGTGTGTGTGTGTGTGTGTGTGTCTTCACAATATGTAGTAATTTTGGACATCTACTAACTTAACATAGTGTTTCCTGTTTATAGCTTTTCTTTGTAAACGTGTGTTTGTGGTGTATGTGTGTGTGCGTGTGTTTGTGAGCATGTGTGTGTGTGCTTGCATGTATGTATTTTCATGTATGTGTTTTCACATATATCTAGTAATTTTGCATATCTACTAACTTAACATTTTGTTTCATTATTATATCTTTTGTTTTCAGAATGTGTGTGTGTGTGTATGTGAGAGAGAGAGAGAGAGAGAGAGAGAGAGAGAGAGAGAGAGAGAGAGAGATACTGTGTTCATATATGTTTAATCATTCTTTATTTTACTGATTCATTTATGTGTTTGAGAAATAGTTATCATTATTTAGTGTGTAGATATCTCATATTTACCTGGCCTTCATTACATAACGCTCATATCTATACTTACAATAATCATGTATACCAGTAACTAGCATTCCTTTCATATCATATCATATCACATAATCACAATGTTACCTCAGCATAACAAAATGTCCATGTTATGAACTATAATCCCAGTGACATGATTTCTCTAAACAAATTATATAGATATATCATCACTAGACTTTATGAAATATAGTTTTATAATATATATATATATTTTATTTCTTTTATTATTTTTTTTATTGAAGGATACTGTTCACATGTTATATCTGGTTTTTTTTTTGAGCATGTATGCATTTTGCACTTTGTGATTTTCTACCTATTCATATTACAAGGCATGGCTTCAGTAATGCATTTTTCCTTTTATAATATTCATTTAAATTTGTATTTATCTCATATTTATTATCATTATGTCTTTGTATCTACTGTCTCTCTCTCTCTCTCTCTGATTTGGCATTTATGTAACTGAATAATACTTAAACACTTCTTTATTACTTCTTTATTTTTATATATTTATTTTGTTTCTTTTTGATGTTGAGATTGTTTCACTTCTTTCCTAAACAAACAAATAAACAATCATCAAAGAATAAAGAGATTTCTATATATTTTCTTTATTAATTGAGATTTTGAGTTTCATTTAGCAGATAATATTTATATATTAATTTTAGTTATGTATTATTTATTTATTTATTCTATTTATTTTTTATTATTAATACTATTTTTATTATTATATATATATTTTTTTTTTCCCAGGTAATCAAACAGAAAGTTTTGTGATAAAATAAATAAATAATTCAGAAACAGCAAATATAAATACTTAAATATTAAACAATAATTTATGTGTTCATCAAAAGAAAATTTAAAAAATAATAATTTAAAAAGATGCTTGTGGTTTGTACAATTTTATAAATAAAGAAATAATACTAAAATTAGGAAATCATATTTTAGTCTTTATTTCCTTGTTCTTTTCTTAGGGATCATTCTGAAATCTCTTTAGTTTTCACGAATTTTTAAAACTTCGTCACGCTAATATTATTCAATTCTGTTACAGAGGCCACCATCTTTGTTTCAACGCTTGATGGGAGCAATGCGGACCCCATCAGCTCGCTCCAGCGCCTCCCTTGATTCTGAACATTCAGATGGAGACAATGTTTCTGAAGGTGGACACAGGTAAGAAGTGTTCATACAGATCAGGTGTAGATCTAGGTGGGGCATTTATTTGGCATTTACCACCCCATTTTATGCCAACCAATTGTGTTTTTTTGATAATTAAACTTGTTTTGATTTGAGTGTTATTATCAAATGTATAGAAATTAATGTATCCTGTTTTCTGAAATTGTTTATCTAAAGGTATCTAATCTGTAGAAATTTTATTTTTATAATTTGTCAAGGACAGAAGTGACTCTTTTAGGAAATAATGGAATAATATTCTTGACTGTCTGGAAAATTGTACAGTGCTTACAATAATACTAAATACATTTTAAAGATTATTATATTTTTTTTTTATTTGTAAAGGTCAGTCTTTGCTAACAATAAAGTATGACAGTATGTAACATTCATGCCCCCCACAGAAAAGTATAATAATAATAATAAATAAATCTAATAATAATAACAGTAATAATTTAAAATATTACAGAGCAGAATTTTCCTCTTTTTTTTTTTTTTTTTTATCTCTCTGAGAGCATTATGAAATACAGCATAAAGCAATAATTTTGGTTATCATCTGATTATAAAGGCAATTAAATGATGTTTAGAGTTTCTCTATTATGATATCAAATTACACTTTTATTGTTTTAGTATTGACAAAGGACACAACTGGAACAGATCATTCAGTTTTCTACGTCGCGGAAGCAGTAAACGAAACCGTGATGGTGACACTTCCAGTGTTCAGGTAATCAAAGAATCTAATTTGTTATTTTATCTGATATTTTATTTGCTCTTTCTTTCTCTCTCTCTCTCTCTCTCTCTCTCTCTCTCTCTGTATATATGTATACAGATATATGTGTGTGTGTGTTTTCTCTATTTACATACATGCACATATACATACAGGTACACTAACAATTTTTCCAGATAACTTTGATCCATAGCCTTAAATTTAACAAATATTAAATGAATCAATAAATGCTTAAAAATTATAAAGTTATGCTAAATTTTATTATTATTGTCTGCATCCATTAAATCAGATTATTAATCTAAAATATTAAATACAAATATAAATGAACTACTTTCAGATTTCAAACTGTTTGCATCTGGAAAATCATGTACCTGCATCTGTGTGTCTGCATGTGTGTGTGAGTGTGAACGTAGACTTGTTAATGAAGATGATTAATTTGTGCTGTTTAATTAAGATCAAATTATTATTCCCTTAGTGATAATGCTAAAATTCTACAACGTAATTCCCATTGTCCACATTCAAGAGCACATACTTATGAAAACTAGAATATATGTATTGCTTTAGTAAGAATATAGTTATTATAGAACTATTAAATTTAAGTGGGGTTCAAGATTACACATAGTAAATTAAGTTACACAACTGACTGCAACCATTGTAACTGATTTTACCAGATTAAATAAATGCATGAAACAGAAAGGAAGTATTGTAGCTTTTGATAAATATTGAAAATATCAATACAATATATACCATATTGTTATATTATAGATTTTTTTTTTTGTCGTTATTATTTTATTTTATTATTATTTTTTGTTGTATTTTAGTAACTAAATAGCATTGTTATTATTTTTGTTCATTTAAATATTAGTTTTAAATAATTTATTAGACAGTTTAGTTTTAAATGAATTTTAGTTTGCTTTTGTTGAAATAAACATATATTAGAAGAAGAGATATAGACATATTTTCAGTTTTAAATATACAGATTATATTCTAGTTTTAGATTAGGTTTGTTTTCTTTCCCTTTGCCTTGGTTGCTTTTTGGAGTATAGTACTCATCTAACACCACTGTGGAAATCTGTCATAGCTATAAAACAGAATGTTTGGAAAACCTATTTTAATAGCAAATCTTGGTGGCTGAATCAGACATCTGTATCCAATAAACCCAGTAATTAATTAATACATCTGATTCAATTTGTAAATTTAAAAAAAAAAAAAAAAAAGTAATGTATTGTATTTTTATTACGGTATCTGGTAGCTGGAAAACAACAAATAAAATTTTGAAAAAAACAACAACAAAAAAAACCTAGTACTTTATTGATCTTGGTAATGCTTTAATCTAAGAAAAACAACAAAAATTAATAACTAAATTTAAAAGAGAAAGAAAACTTGCTTTAGGAATATATCACTGTGTCAGTTACAAGACTGGGAATTAAGATTCTATGATTCATGAGCAAGTTAAAAGATCCCCGATGATGCTTTTTTAAAATAACAAATAATTGCTTGCAGAAATATATTATACACTAAATCAGATTAGAAAAACAATTAATAATCTAGAATACAAGTATAAATGAAAACGTTAGCAGAAAAAAATTGTTTACCCTTTTGGCAAAACATGTACTTCTGAGTGCCAATATGTAATCACCTAAGTGAACTATTAGGGCTTAATTTAAACTACTGCATTATGTCAATATATCTCTGCAATGGTGATTTTCTAGCATGTCAAGATATCTCTTCATTGGTGCTGAAAGGGTTAAATAAGACATCTTACTTACTTTCTGGAATATATTAATTAGTATACTTTGAACAATAAATAAACTTCTAAAATTTCAAGATTAAAAATAATATTTTTATATAACATGCATGTCTTACTATACAGGCTCAAAGAGGCAAATCTGGTGGATATCATAATAATTCATATGTCATTGATGAACAAGATGAATATGATGAATGTTTATCACAGGTATAAATTTACTGCTGGGTTACTTCCCTTGGACAACTCTTTAGTGGTGGTGGTGGTTTTTAAGGGTTTTTTGTAATATCTTTGTTCACATACTAATGTTAATATGAATTTTATAATATTAATTGTTTTATTGTGTAATAAATAATTAAAAATCTAAAATTAGATTTAAAACAGTTAAATTTTTTTATGTTTGCATATAATGGATGGCATAATAATAATATAATAATAATAAAATTAATAATAATAATAAAGTTTTTCTCCTAAATTCAAATATTTATATTTAAATTAATATATTATATAAGTAAACATTTAGTAGTTTTGATTTAGATTTGTGTTAACAGTGTACAGCATTAATTAAAATATAGTTTAAAATAGACTGTTTTTTCTCAGTAACTTTATCTTGTTTCAAAATTGGTAATTATTGTCACAAAAGTTAATTTTGATGTAAACAAAACATCAGGATGAAGAAATATTATTTTGTTTTATTTATTTATTTATTATATTATATAAATAAATAAATAAATAAATAAATAAATAAATAAATAAATAAATAAAATAAAATAAACAGACAAAAACAAAACCCAAGAATGGTTTACATGCTAAATGAGCGGAAGTTAAAAAAAAATAAATATAAAAAATAAAAAAATTATATTAAATAAATAAATAAATAAATAATAATATAAACTAACACTCCAATAAATATCTCAGTTAAACTTGTCTTTGCTTAGCATGGGTGATGGTCTTAATTGTTACCAGTTAACTTTTATTTGTCTCTGTTTGTTTGTATATCAATTTTTTGTTACCATTTTTTTTTTTTTTTTTTTTTTGTTTTTTGTTTGGTTTATAAATAATTCTGGTTAAAGAATTTCCAGTATCATATAAATATTACAGTTATGATGTACTACATAAAAATTAACCAGTTTCTTTTCAGTATAAAGTTAGACCATATTATATTTTACATACTGTTTATTTATTATCTCCAAACACTAATCTAGATATTATTTAAAAAATGCCTAATATTCAGAATACTTACTTTATTTAATCAGTACTTAATTATTAAAATAGAGTGTTAGTTTTGTACATAAAATTTTTATGTTTTATTATTAATACTTTGTGTTATTATACTTTAGAATTTGAGTTAAATGCATAAAATATACTGTCTTATAGACAAATATTAATTCAGTATAAAAAATGTATTTATTAATCTTTGTTATTTTAAATACTCAAACTGAGTACAGTTATTTTAAATATTAAAACTCAGTACAGTTATTATATATGCCAAATTCACTAAAGAAAATGTGTTTAATGTTGAAAAACCATTCTATTACATAATAAATATTGAAGATAAAATTTGTTTCTTCTTGTTAATGTGAGAATTCACAAGAAAACAAAAATAATAAATAAATAATTGTTTAGAACATAATATGTATTGTATTAGGAATATTTATTCTGTTATTTCAAATACTAATGCAATTTATAAGTTAAGGCTGATAAAGTATAAAATATACTGAATTTTATCATATTTCAAATACAAATACAATTAACAAGCCTAGCATATAAAATATATTTTATTCACGATATGTATTTATTTTTATTTCAAATACTTTCAGAGTTAGACTGATAATTTATAATATATATTCAGAACATGACAAATTATATTATTTCATAGAGTGATTTATATTCCTTGTAAGCTTAACAATATAATATACTTTTATATGGAATATTCATCTTGCATTTATGTGTGACACCTGTTGAATAAGTGTTTTACAATTTGCTGAATATTGTTTTTAAAAAATTTATTTTAAATATTAGCAAAACCTGTTACTATGACATAGTAATATATTTTTATTTTTATAGCTGTAACAGGATAAAAGTTAAAACTGTTACTTTTCTATTGATTTAAATATTAATAATTTGACACGAACAATTTAATTTATATGGAGTAATTATGACTGTCATGGTATCATTTCCATTTTTTTTTCTTTTTCTTTATAATAGCCTTTAATATTATGTAGGTTTTTGGTGTGTTCTTGTGTCCTGTATACATGCATATGAATTCTGAGTTTTTGAAGACTGATAGTTTTAAGGAAAACTGTTTTTTTCTTTTCAGGTTTTAATGTTTTGTCTAGGTCAACATATTAATATAATAATAATAAAAGTATACTTTTGGAATAAATATAAAATGTTCACACAATGAAAAAAATGGTTCCTATTCTTTCTTTTTTTCTTTTTTTTTTAAATTTTATAGTTTATTTATATATTTTAATTTTAATTTTATTGTTACTCTCTTCTTTTTTTCTTTTAAATTTTAAATTTATTATATTTGTTATAAATATAGATATTAATATCTAGTTTCTCAGATTTTTTTCTCCCCCTCCACCCTTGGTCAGTGAATTAGTAAACTTTAATATTAAATTAACAAGTAAATTTCATTTCTTTTTCCTTTATTTTTAAACTATCTTCATCTCCTTGAAACACAATATAAAATACAGTAGAATTCTCAATACAGATTGCTTTTTTTATTCATGAAGAATAACATGATATACATTTCTTTTTCTCTCCACACATACATGGAAAATAAATATAAATATTTAAGCAAACTGGTTTTCAATACACCTGGTATAAGGCTATTTACTCAACCATCCAACAAGATGAAGATTAACTACATGCAGAAATAACACAATTTCTCAATTCTTTTCTCTTTTTTTTTTCAAACTTTCTTTCTTCTAGAGTCTTGAACTGAGTGATGTTGCATATGTCTCTCACCCTGATCTTCCTTCTAGTAGGGATAACTCTCTCATAGCACTTGCAGCCAATCAAATAACAGCTTCTTTGTCAAAGCTTAATGAGGTGATTTGTCTTGATACTTGTGATTGGTCACCTAGTGTCTTCAGTCTGTGACTACCCTCCTGATTGGATTATAATGATTATGGTCATGTGGTAAACCCCTTAGTGACCTTTAAATTACCTTTTGCACGTGGTGTTTTACCTATGATGTACATGTAAACCCATTTACCCAGAACAGTGTCAGTCTTAACTGTGAAATGTTTTTGATTGTATAATTCAAACCCTTGTAGCCATTATTAATCCATCTTACTCAACCGAACCAGCATATTTACCATGTTTAGTGTCTTGGTACAAAAGCTGTGACGTATATTAGTGTAATATTTATTTTATTTTGTATCAAACTATGGCAATGTTTATATCTGTGTTTCTGTGTTACCCTTTTTATTACTATTATTATTATTTGTATTATTATTACTACTACTACTACTACTACTACAACTACTACTGCTGCTACTGTTACTACTTTAATTATTATTATTATTCATTTATTAATTTATTTATTTATTATAATTTTGACTATGGCATGTTTCCATCTTTGATGCTATTTCTTATCACTTTTTATAACTCTAATATTTGTTTTAATTAATCAGTTTCATTACCACTTTTCAGTGCATGGTTTATTTTTCATGTTGTTTGATTATTGTCAAGCATTTTCAAATTCTGTTAACATTAGACAATGCATGTACATGTGCCTTAACCAAAGCCATCACTGCATGATCATAAATTCTCTCATTCTCTAGACTTTAAAAGAAGCATTTCAAATTACACTTTTTAAATAGCACCTCCCTCCATATAGATAAGAGCACCATCAATATTTTGCCATTATGATCTTTTATTATTAATGTTATTATTATACTTTGGCTGCACTTCAGTTTTGGCCATTATAAAATTATTAGGAATATTTTCTTTCCATCTTCTTTTCGATATCCAGTTTTGAGCACTTTCTGTCACTGTCATATATTTTAGTGTATTTTAATAATCACATTTTTTAACACTGAATTTTTAAATTATTAGCTGATTTTGTAAAGTAAAAGTAATAATAATAACAATAACAATAACATAATAATAATATTATCATCATCATCATCATCATTATTATTATATTCTTTTTCCCTATTTATTTATTTATTAAATTTATTTATTTGTAATAAGAATTTATCAATTTCTTTTGATCACTGTTATAAAATAGACAGCAGATTTAGAATAATAATTTAAAAAAATTGTTATTTTCTTATGTCTGTCACTGCTGTAGATTACTACTATGGATATTACTACATAATTAATCTTGAATCATTTTGTTAGGTTTTATTAGCTAATTATTAAATCTACATCTGCTTATTCCTGTCAGTGTATTTTAAGTATAACCTGGAGTGTTTCCATGGTAACAGAAGAGATAAAATGGATTGAGATGTATTTACTGCCATCCAAATAATTTTATTTCTACATTATCTCTGTTAATTTGTTTTTAAAATCAAGTCATTCACCTAAAATTTACATCTTAAGTGGATTATTTAAAGTCTAGTCTGTAAATAATCTTTGCTCAAACAATATTTATAATTACATATATATATATATATATATATATATATATATATAATAATATAGTAAATTTTAATTCAGCATACATAAAAAAATAGACAGTAAAATATATAGTTAATAATTATCTAATAAAGGTTTTCTAATACATAATCACATCTTTGGTAATCATATTCATTGTTCTTATTTACATTATTTTCATGCACTATTTTATTTTTATTTATTTATTTTGATATTTTTTATTTTTATATATATATATATTTTTTTTATTATATTCTTTTACCTCCTCTAACTGTAGTAATTTCAGCAAATAAGAGCATGTGTTAATTTTATTCAAATCATGTCCCAGTATAGAATTTTTATTTTATGTTAGTTACTTTTACTATGCACCAGTCAAATCTTTGGATTTCACATTGTTACAAATTGATGTTTTAACATTATTATTTTCACATTTATTTTATTTATGAATATTAGATATTTGTTGCAAGATAACTGTGTTAATTCAGTTATATTTGTAAGATATTTTAAGTCTGTTTAAAATGTGTGTGTGTGTGTGTGTGTGTGTGTGTGTGTGTGCTCTGTGTCTTTTTTTTGTGGCAGATTTTTTTTTTTTTTTTGACTGTATGCACTTAATAAAATAAGTCTAAAATTTGTTTTCAAAAATGAATTTAATTACTAATTAGTATTTGTTGCACTCCCTTAATCGACAGTTTATATATTAGATGCTCCACACAAATATTTTAGAATTGCTAAACATGTTTGTTTAGTGCACTTGATTGGGAATGTAAGTTTGTTGCTTATAAAGGCAAAGAAATACAGATTTTGTATCATGTGATGTTTGTGGATGATGCACTTAATATATTGAGCTAAAACGAAAATGAATGAAATTAAATATTTTCTGATGATTACTATAATGCTGTAATATTTTAAAAAGTAGTTATTCATACTGAAAATGACAGCAGATATTCAAATTTACAATTTTGTTTTTTATTATTATTATTTTTTTTTTATTATTATTATTATTAAAAATACATCATTCTCATTTCAGTCAATTCAATTGTTAATTTATTTTATTGGTTATGGATTTTTAGGATGTTATCTATAATTGTTTTTGTTTCTATTGAAAAAAAAAATTATCAGTTGTTTTTAAATCTCACTGACTTAGAATAAGTATTTATGTATTTATTATATTTTATTTGTTTGTTTGTTTGTTTGTTTTCTTAATTATTAGTATAGTTACTCACTTACTTATTATCTTTTAATTTATCAACCTTACTTCAGTATTAGTTGTAAAAATCAACATATCTACAGTATACTTAAAACTACAAAACAATCAGCTATATTTTCAACAATACCCAAATTTCACTGTTTTGCATTTCATTTCTGACAGGCTCGAAGTCAACTAGACATTGGACATCCCTCAGCACATTCACCATCAACACCGGTGTCGCCGATGTCCCCGCGATCTCACAGTCCCTACGGCTCCCCTCGGGCTTCACCGCTTCCTCAGAGACGATCACCCTCACCACGGCGATCAGATGTTGGGTTCGCATCGGCAGTGTCAAATCTGGTAGAACAGGCCCACACAATAGCCGAACAGGATAGACGTAAGCAGTATGGTAGGTGCAGACAACAAACTCTACAGTGGAGAAGGCGTTTTGAAACACACGCCAAAAATATTGTGATAACCAACCCTCCCATTGGTTATTGGGTTTTTTTTTTACCACTGAATAGTATCTTTAAATATTTTTGTTCTTTTTTGTTTTGATATATATATGTACAGTTTTATTTTTTTATTTTTTTTTTTTTTTTTTATCCTGAAAAGATTATAAGGGTTTTTATTTAATTAATTTTTTTTTTTTTTTTTTTTTTATTATTATTATTTTTTTAATATCAATAATAATGGTTTTTAATTATTTAATTATTTATTTTAGGAAAATAATTGATCTGGTTTAAATATTCATATCATGCTTTTTGAGAAATGATTCAACAATAACAACAGATACATTCACTGTTCCACTGTAGAAATAAAGCATCAAATTTTACTAACACTAATATCAATGCTTAAAATTTTCAATCATCAGCTTAATAAATTTATCAGGTGCATGTATGGTTTTCATTATCATGTGCATGCACTGATGTTCTTACAGATAAATATGATTTTTGCTTATTTTAGCATCACTGTTTATTCTTCCTTATGATTAATTTACTTCAAAAAACATCATCTGAAATTACATTAAAAAAACCACTCTATCATTTTTGATTCATTTCTTGACTTATATTCGGCAGAAAACTCTACCTTGCAAACTTCTGTTTATTTTATTATTATTATTAATATTATTATTATTATTATTATTATTATTATTATTTTTAATTTACTTATTCTTATTTTATTCATTTATTTTATTATTCTAATTACATATATTTTATTTTGCATTTGCTATTTAATGCTTTTCTGCAAGTTACGTGCTTTTAAACGAATACGTATAATTTTATTTTTTCAACTGAAATAACTTATTTTCTTTCTTTCTTTTTTCTTTTTTTAAGAAATGCTTTCAAGTCTTCCATTATTTAGCCAAAAAAAATAACATTTATTTACCTTCTGCAATTATTTATTTTAATTATTTTTGAGTTAACTGGGTTGCAAAATGTTTTTGTTGTGAGACCTTCATCATGCAGTAAATTTCAAAATATTACTTGCGAACATCCATAAATTTGCTCAGTATGTTTATATTATGCTGTTCATATTGGCTTCCTTTCCTAACTTCAGTGCTTTGCTTTGAAATGCTAAATATATCATTCAAGACATTTATTAAATATTTTTTTCAATCTTCACAAGTGCTGTTCATCACAGTAAAATCTTTTATCTACTGGATCAGAGGTATGTACTGCTACTGGTAATAGAAAAGAATCATTTGACCATTGTTTTGGATAATTACATACAATTCAAGTATATAAAAACACCATCAAGGGGTAATTTAATCCAGGTATCCAGGTTGTCTGTTGGTTTCTAAATAAAAGTATTACAAATATGTAGTAGGATTAATGATGTCAGGGAAAAGGAAAGTTAATAAAAAAAACACAGCTCCATAGTTTATTCCTGTTATCAGTAGCAAGAAAACCTGTTATTGAAATAGTCTCTGATAATCAGTTGTGGAGGTATGTAATAGATATATTAAAAAAAAAAAAAAAAAATTATCAAAACAACTTTACAGTGTAGACATATCAATACACACAAAATATACTTTCTTAAAATACAGGAGTCAATATGAACAGTGAAAATATAAAATAATTATCATGCAGTTATAAACTGGTTTAATATTCTACAGCGATAATAATTAATATAAATATCCTAACAAAAACATTTCTAAAAAAAAAAAAAAAATTTAAAAATTAAATTTTTTTGAGACTCTTTCCTCGGGTTACTATATGGTTGTTTATGAGATAACAACTTTAATAATAATATTTTTTATAAATAAATAAATAAAACAGGAAAGTGTATGTGCTGCATGAAGTAAGTGCCTCACAGTTTTATTATTTTAACCCTGGTATTACTATTATTATTTGTTCACCCAGAAATGTTCAGTTCCTGCCTGTCCCGATATGAAATGATGAGGACTTCTCCACTGTAATGTTGCCATTTCCTGCACCTCTAACATTACACAAAGCTTGATTATTTGTGTTTGCTTGTCTTTGCTTGTACTTTTGTTTTCATTAATACTTAAAATTTATCATCTGATATGTCATTATTATTATTATTATTATTATTATTATTATTATTATTAATTATTTTTATTATTGTTACTGTTTTTATTATTGTTATTATTATTGTTGTTGTTGTTATTATTGTTATTTTTACTACTACTATTTATGAATATTTTAAGTAATTTGAATGCATTTGTGGTTAATAATATTAGAAATTTATTAATTATTATTATTGTTATTATTATTTTCTTTTTTTAAGCACTGCTGGAGTATTCATAAATAATATTTTATTTTTCAGTTTTTATGAATGATGTCACAGTTTTGTTATTTTTTAACTTTATTGTTGATATGTTTATTTTTGTTATATAGAAAATTTGTTTATAAATCAAAGTAACAATGAATAGAAAAATGTTCTAAAATACATATTCAGTAACAATTAAAAAAATAATAACAATAACAACAACAATATACATTACAGCAACAATAAAAATAACACAAAAATAAACAGTCCCATTTGTTTTAATAATAAAATTGTGTTTTATTATTATTTTATTATTATTATTATTATCTTAAATATCCATATAATAATAATAAAATATAATAATTATAATATTAATAATAATAATAATAATAAACAATAATAAACTATCCCAGTATGTACCAAAAATCAAATTCTGTTATATTATTTGTTTTATTTTATTCATTTTAACTCAATGCTGTTAAATCTGTACTGAATTTAAATCAGGCATTTAAAAATGATTCTTAACTCCTATCTAGGTTTTATTATTATTACTATCATTTTAATAATAATAATAATAATAATAATAGTAATAATAGGAAGAACAAAAATTTGTTTGAAATATGCTCACTTCATCAAAACTTAATATAAATGAACAGTGTCAAGATCTAAACTGAATCACTTTTCTTTCAGGAAGGAAATGGTTTTTCTGGTAAACCTTACAAGAAACCCTCATTTGTGGTTAGCTTTCCAAAATTAAAACTGAAAATTTAGTCTTATCCCTGGTGGCTTGCAAAAAGATTTTAAATTCCTAAACAGTTTTTTTTTTAATTATTATTATTTTTATTTTTTATCCCTTTTAGATGATTATTCCTCTTTTTTAAATCTGTTTTTCCACCATCTTATTTGCTATGTATTGCTTACTAACTATAATTTTTATATTTCCAGATTTATACTCAAAACCAAAGTATATGTACCTCATTAATAATTTTGTATTTGTAACAAACATCTAAAAGTTTGCATATTATTAATCATTATAAACCATATACATTCCTTTTTCCATAATTTTTATTATTCTTATTGTTTTTTTTTTTTTTTTATTATTATTATTATTATTATTATTGTTATTATTATTATTGTCATCATCATCATCATTATTATTATTATTATTATTATTATTATTATTGTTGTTTATTAATTTATACATTTTTCATAAAATAATTATCTCACTTCTATTCAGTGGAGAATATATTTTTATTCATTTTTCAATTGTTTTTTTTATTTTATTTTATTTTATTTTTAGATATTATATCTTTCAATTGTTTGGGTTTTTTGGGGTAGGTTTTTTTTTATTTTGGCTTTTTATAAAAATATTTTACTTGTATCCTTTATCTTTTTATCTTTTTAAAATATTAATTGTAATATTCTTTGATATGAGTTTTGTGACAAAAATGTTTAAATCAAAGCCTTGGAATTACATTAAAACCTCCATTTATTTTCCTCCTGTAATTAACTTTCTTTAAAATATTCTTAATTTATTTTATTTTTTATTTTAGTTCTTAAAATCATAAACTTTCTAAATCTAGCTAATATACAATAATATTTTCCTAATATCACAAACAATTTAAATTTTGTTTATATGTTCCATATAAATTACTTCTGCGCATACTTGGTTCTAAAAACCAAATTATGTTCCTTAAATCATTTTAATAGGGTAAATATTTGTTTTTAAAATATTGTTTCAAAATGTTTTGTCTTTTGCTGAAGAAATAATTTTTTATCAAATGTTTTGACTGTAAATAAAACCCTCTGCAAATGTTTTTCTTTTAATAATTACAATATATATTATAACTTTATTTAGTTTGAAAATATTTCGTAAGTCCTTAAATTAATCTTTCTAATTATATATTATTATTTTTTATTATAATTTTTCCTTCTTTTTTTTTTTTTTTCCTTTTAGTAAAAATGATACAGTGCTTGCCTGCTTTAATTTAATGCTTTTAATTTCCCTGTGTAGATTTACAATTTTAACTAAGTTCATTCTTTAGAGAATAACTTACCGAGTTCAGTAAAAACAGTGAAACCTTTAGAATAAATGAAATGAAAATATTTTTAGTTTGGTAGAGGGTTTCTTGTTCAGGTTTGCTACTATTCCTTATTTGTTTACATTTTGAAATCACACTAATTTCATAAAAAAAAAAAATGTTAATAAAAAATAAATTAAAAAATAAAACAATTATATAATAAATGTATAATATTGACATTATCAGTTATACAATAATTATATAATTGTCTTTATATAATAATTCAAAATTAGACTAATATTATCAGCTTAATTGTGAAGTGAACATTTCCAAATTATCAAATATTATTTTCATTTTAAATTTAAATTTTAATATATTTTTTCTGTTATAACACATTTGTGGTTTAATAAACATTACTTAAATACTTCAAATATAAACTGAATGTGAATGTAATATCTGAAACTGATCACATGACCGTTACCAGTATTAATTCATCATTTATTCATTTTTAAAATATAAATTTTTTCTTAAATATAATTTTATATATATTTTTTTTAAACTAGCCACATGTCTGTGATTTCTTTTAGTATTAATTCATCATCTATTCATTATAAAAATATAACACTTTAAAAAAAAGAAGTAAATAAATAAAGGAGAAAAAAAGAAAAAAAGAAATAGAAAATTAATATTGTCTTTTTTTATCACTGATATGACTACTGTGGTTTGTTATTAACTTGTCATAACATTGTGCTTTCATATGCTGAATTAGACCAGAAGTATACATTATGTTTAAAATTCACTGTCTCATTTTCAGGACATAGACATGATGATAGTTTAAGCGTTCCAACCTCTCCCCAAATGCGCCCTAGTCGTAGCAGATCACGCATCGTGAGACCACCACTACAACAACAACCTCAGGTTCCTGGATCTCCAAATCCCGCGACGTGATCGCGACGTAGCTTTCTTTCGCTCAACATCATTAGAAAACCGATCCCGAAGTCCCTCACCAAAACTGAACGAAGAATCTTCCCATCTGGAGTACTACGGATCATCAAATCTGATTGACAGATCTCGCAGTCCCAGTCCTCTCCAGTCTCCTCCGAAAAGAACCGGGCGCAAGCTGCCGCCAGTACCAGCGAAACCGTCATCACTAAACCTTGCTCAACCGAAACTGAAAGAGTCAATGCCAAAGGTCATGCCGTCGCCAACGTTACCCCAGCCTCCGCGGAGCCCTGGCAGCATCAATTTCCCAAAGTTAAACTCATCGCCGACGCATCTTCCAAAACTAAACATCCCTCCCAACTCTTCGCACGTGCCCCCTCCAGGCAGGCTGGGACGGCCCGAGCCTTACAGTCCAACAGAGAGGAACAATCTGAACAAGGTTTCCAAACGTCAGTCTCAGACTCTTCCCAGTGCACACAGAACTAGTGGTTTCCACGGTGACCCATCGTGGAGCCGCGAACATGTTTCAGGACGTAGTAGAACAGTAGCTGATTCTAGGACAGGTGATAGAAGTAGAATCGTAGCTAATCAGTTTGGTGAGAATTCACCTCCAGGTCCCGTGTATGGACCCGCCCCTCGTAGTGCTTCAACGCTGCCCAATGGACTGAAACCGAAAGGTCGCGGTGTGTCTAGGAAAGCAGAGAAGTATGAGATGCACAGTGATAGTAACATTCCTGTTAGAAATGAGTCAGATGAAGATGAAGATGATTGGTGTTGATAAGTATTTACTGTAGACAGACATTTTACCTTCTTTTTTTTTATATAGATAATATATATATATATATATATATATATATATATATATAGTAAAACTTAATGAATTTCCATTCATACATGTCTCTATCACTACATGTATGAAAATTTCCAAATGCAAAGAAGAAACAAAAACAAACAAACAAACAAAAAAGTATGATGTATTCCAAATACTTCCAGCAAATTCCATCGCATTTTCATAGTTCATGTGTGCACATCTTTCTAAGTGAACATGACTGATGTACAGAATATTATGTGATTTTTTTTTTTATGTGTGTCTTTTCTTTTCTATGGTGATATCATCATATTTATGAGGTCCAAATACCATGGATGAAAATAACCAATGTTCTCAATGTCTGTTGTTGTTGTTGTTGTTGTTGTTCCATTTGTTTTTTCTTACTTAGATAGAGGTCAGTTTGTTTATACAGTAGTACATGACCCAGAAGTGCTTTATTCCTAAGCAATGCTCAATGGAATGCATTTGTTATGTGTACATGTTTAGAAGATTTAAAAAAAAAAAGAAGATAATAATAATAATAATGATAAAATTCAACCAGATAAAAAAAAATATATACTTTTCTCACAGGATTTATTCAGAATGATTGGTATTCATTGTGTGTGAAAAAAAAAAATTGTTCTTTTGACTAACTGTTGTTGTTTTGTTTAATTTATACATGTTAATTGTAACTATCTCACACGTATTCATCAGAGAATACTTTGTTTGTTGGTTGGTTGGTTATTTTTATATTTTATTATTATTATTTATTTATTTATTTATTTATAAGTTATATATATAAATTCCTCTTGCATTCAGTGGAGATACTTTATTTATTTATTTATTTATTTATTTATTTATTTATTTATTTACAAAATAATTATCTGACAGTGGAGAATACATTTTTATTCATTTTTTTTTTTTTTTTTTTTTCAATTTGTTTTAATTTGATGGAATGCTGAATTGGAATTTTAACTTTGTGTTCCGGTATGCGAAATATCTGATATTCCAGAATTACATTCACACAATTGTTACGCAGTCTTTCAAATTTTGTTACACTGTGTTTGCTAAATGTTTGTATATACCGTAAACACTTTATATTGTGTTACATATTTATTTTGTTAATTAATTAAATTAAATTAATTAATTAATTAATTAATTTATTTATTTATTTATTTATTTATTTATTAACTTATTGCATATAATGTATTATAGTATTTATAAACAGAAACAAAATGTTACTAATTATTATTTATTAAATTTGTTTTTTGTTTTATTTTTTTCCTCTGTTTCTATTTATTTGTATTTATATTTGTGAATTGCAAATTTAAAATTAATATATACACTACATGATGAAAAAAAGTGATGCACTCAGTCATTTAAATTTTGAATAATTTAAATTTCTGTAAACCATTAGAATAGATTTAAAATCTTTCTGTAGATAATTTTTTTTTCCTAACATATTATAATAATAAATTTATTAGGATTAATTTCTGAGATCCTGTAATTAATTTTTACTTAATTAACATTGATTAAATGTGTTTTTTTTTTTTCACTTTTGAAAGTGAAGTTTGCCAGCAGGAACTGTGCAAAATTTGTAAATTTTATACTATAAATTTTTTTAACCAATCGGATATATTGTTACTTTCTTTTTACAATATGGTGGTGGGATTGTTTAAAAAATATAGTTGAATTAAAAGCAGATTACATTATTTATAAATCTTACATCATCCAAAAGTTGAGTATGATTTAATACCAGTTTATTTAAAATACATTTTCTAATAATATTTACCAATATTTTATGAAAAAACAAAATACTGAAATGAATTAAAAAAGAAACATATATACTGTTTTTTTTTCCTAAGTCAACTCCCCCAAAACCAAAATAAAACCTGACAAAGTAAAACCATAAAAAATTTATGACAAGCATAAAATATTTTCTACAACTGTAAGTTTTAATGTTTATTTATTTATTTGATGTATTTTATAATTACTGCTCACTGTTAAAAAAAACAACAAAAAAACCCAGCTATTTAAAAAAAACTATTTTAACTATAAGAAAGAACTGATTTTTTTTTGTCTTAATTATGATTTAATTTATAATATTACTGAAAAGACATTAATTATTTTACATAACTGAAACCACAACAGTTATATGACAAACTCAGATCATCTGCATCCTAATCAGTTATATGTAAATTCTGTTGATGTAAGTTTTGTTTTAGTTTTTTTTGTCTGTGATCAGAACTTTTCAGCTGGTCAGTGTTTTCAGTCTGCTGTGATGTTTAAGTGAATAATAATATGTAACAAAGGTGCATGGGGAAATTGTGGATACAGGACACATTCAACAAATTATTTTATTATTATTTCTTTTTTTTTTCTGTTATTTTGTTTTTGGAGATATGCAACTTTGAGTCATTACATAACCTATTTGTGGAAAATGGACGTCATTTTTTAGCAGTGTTTTAATAAATAACTAAAAATCCATGCTTTTCCATAGCAAGTAACTAGTAAAAAGACTCACAGATGTATAACAAACTATTCATTTTAAACACATAATTCTTCTCCATAGTTTGGTGTGTACAGAGTTTAACATTTGACTTCCCACCACAAAATGGGTAAATAAAGTAAAAAATATTGCGTGTTGTTGCTTGATATTTCAGAATTAAATAGATTTTTCAAGTTGAAAAATAATTTTAAAAATAATTTAATTCAATATTTGTTTTTGACGTGAATGAAGGTTTTGCTTCATGGCATCAAAATATATTGTTTGACTTATCCATGATTTTTGCATGCACCAATGCATACGACACCTGAAATATCAGTTTTACTTTCATTCCATAAATTATTCTACTTAATATTTACAATATTCTATTATCAGGACAATCCATTTGAAAAAAAAAAAAAAAAAAATGATAAAAAAAAAAAAACAAAAACAAAACCAGTGTTAAATTAATAAATACAGTTGTTTTCTTATGTTTTCAAAAATTATTATATTTATTTTTGTGCTATTGCTGAAGGATATATTTTCAGTCTTTTACTGAAAACTTTTTAAAATGGATTTCAACTGATATAGCATATTATTCAAATCCAAGATAACTTATTTAAATAGAAGTTTGAAAATGTTGCTTGTTTTCTATCTATAAATATAATTCAAATCCAAGACAATCTATTTGAAATACATTTTGTTACACAGATCAAAGATAACTTATTTAAAATGGATTTCAGTAATGATGCAGGTTTTCAATCCATGACAATCTGTATGAAATAAATTTCATATAGCATGTTTCTGCCCTATTACTCTAATCCCAGATTAACCTGTTTAATTGGATTCATCAGTATGGCATAATTTCAACCTATTATTTAAATCCAAGACAAAGTATTCACAATGGATGTCAGTAATGCAATATTATTTCATCCTATTACTCTGATCCAATATAAACATGTTAAAAATGGATGGATTCACTGATATGGCATAATTTCAACCAGTTACTCAAATTCAAGACAACTGTTTCAAAATCTGGTAATGAACATTTCCAACCTATAATTCAAATCCAGGCAAACATGTTTAATATTTAAAATGGATTATGGTAACATGTTTTCAACCTTTATTTCAAATCTAAAGTAACATATTTAAAATTGAACAGCTAGTAATGTACTGATATTTCAGCCTTTTGTTCAAACTTATGATGACATTTTAAAATAACTGACTGTATTAAAGCACGGTTGTTGTTCTTGTTGTTACGTTTTTAAAAAAACTTTACTAATTCTGTTGTATTGTTCACTGTTCAATAGACAATTAATTATCAGCACTTTTATGAATGTTTGTGTATATTGTGATATGATGTGTTTTTATCACTGAGAGAACTCAATGCTGCTGCAGGTTTTAACTAATATAGTCTAGTGTAAACATTCCTATGATTTGACTGTAAGTAAGTGTTTAAATAAATAAATAAGTAAATAACTGATAATAACGATGATGGCAATAATAACAATAATAAAAGAAAAACATATTAATAATAAAGAAATAAAATAATAACTTGACCATGTTCTTAAAAAAAAAAAAACACAACGAACCCTTTAAATGAATAAAAATAATGTTAACAGAGAACTGTTCACCAATACAGTAGAATATATTTTCAAATTTTTAATAAATAAATAAATAAATAAATAAAATACTGTAACTATGTAATAACAATAATAATATAATTAATAGCACTAACAACAGCAGCAGTAGTAGTAAACAATTTAGTTAAACGTACTAAAATTTCCTGTTAAAATTATAAGATTAAGACAAGCTTCTTTCTTAAAATGTAGTAATATAAACACAATTAACTAATAACATACATTAAAAAAATATATATTATTTGAGAAATGTGACAGCTAAGACCAAATCCAATGTTTTATATTACTGAGGAAACAGGCAGCCATGCACTTTTCATTACTGGTTGTTAAGAATATACTCTTATTATCTATTTTCATGTGTGTCTCTTTAAATATATAAGACTATAAAGTAAACTGTTAATCTGATTAATTATTGTAGAAATATATATATAATGTTGTTAATAGTTGTTGTTTCTATTATAAATACGGATTCACTATCAATTTTCCAGCACTTTCGGCTCCTTATCCTCCTTATTAGATAAATAGCTTTGCCAAACTGTATCCATGCACTAAGTTCAACAATTATCTGTTATCCATGACTTATGTGTGGCCATATTGTGCAAATTAAAAACTTTACAGTCAGTTTGTATTAAGTGATTGAAAACAATGATAAATTCTGTAACAACTAAGTCACATAGGTGAAGTTCAAATGTTTGTGTATGTGTGTGTGTGTGTGGATGTCCTCTATCCAAAGATTTTATCTAATGTAAATTAAATATAGATATATATATATATACATACACATACAGACACAGACACACACACAGACACACACACACACACTCTGACAGAACATTACAAAAAGAAAAATAGCATTTTGTTAAGTTGCAGTTTTACTTGGAGTAATTTTTACTTAACAGTAATCCGATTCAGACAAAATGAGGTATTGGAAAATTGATGGTGTTCCTTTCAATTTCTGTGATCTGTTAACTCTAGGGTTTTTCTTTTTTAGTCAAATTATAAAAAAAACTCATCTCTGGCAAAAATATAGAAATTCTGACTACAACAGGTTTCTTGGATATTTCTGAGGCAGAAACATTTTATACAAGTATACAAGTCTAAACAAGTATACATTATGTATCTTGTAAATATCCCTTGTTTTAATGTTTTACTGCTGTTTTGTTTTGTCTCATGACTCTTTCAGAAATGATTACTTAATGTAATAACAATGGAAAAAAGTTTCTTTTAGTTTAAAGGTTTATGAATGAATGAATGAATTTATTTATTAATTTATTTATTTGTATATTTATTATGTCATATGTAAAAACTAAAAATAATAATAATTTAAAAAAAAAATGAACTACACACAATAATAAAGTTTTAAACTAAAATACAATTATTTTTAAAAATAATTTATGTTCCTTAGTAATAACATAATATTAATAATAATTATTTATATGACTGTTCCTACATATTTCCATGTTAATTAGTAACATTATGGAGATGACCTTTGAGTTTTTAATTCTCTTTCCATTTCATCATTCTACCTTAACTGATAATTATATGAATTTTTTTTCATTTTTTGTACACTTCAGTGTTGGAAATTTCCTACTTGTAAATTAAGTAGACATGACTTTTGGTTATATTATTTCTTTTGTCTTTTATATGCCTTTTAAATCAGTTTCAAGGTATGACAAAGTAAAAATTGATGTATATACAGTTATCATTGTTCAGGCTTCTAACTGCTTAAGTAATTGTTTCTGAGATGGTTTGATGAAAACAAAAAAATAATTCTAGCCTCCCTGATTATTGTTATTGTGTGAAAAAAAGAAGAATTTATTTTACTTTTATTGATTAATTTTATGTTACCTAGAAAAAATACAGCATGATGCTGTTTACACACACACACACACACACACACACACACACACATTTTTCTACTTCTAACATTTTGCTTATATATAATGCTTTTCTTTGGTAAGATGTCCATCTTTAAAAAAAATTCTTCTTTCTTTTTTTTTTTTTTTTTTTATTTTATTTTTTATTTCTAAATAATGAATGAGATCATGTAAAAAATAAGAAGAAAATTTAAGTATTAAAACTTTCACATCATGAGTGATGTAAATTTAGAGAGGTTTATGACTTTTTTCAGTGCATCTTAGATTGGTTTTTAGAATTAAAAGAAAGAAATCATTTAAAAATAGGAAAGTTATAATACAGAAATAAAAAACAAAAATGTGTTCCATTATATTGTGCATTTTTAACAGTTTCTGTTAAAGGTAAAATTAAATTCTTTAGCATAGTTTTTTGTATTATTATAAATATTACGTATTTGTTGTATTAAAGGTTGTTTTAATTACTGTTGCTGATAAAACTGACAGTTCCATGTTAGGGCTTTAATAATTCTGAATTTTACTTAACATCTATTCCTTATCTTATTCTACATTACTTATTCCTAAAATATTGAAATATTAAGAAAAAAAAAAAAAAAATAAAAATAAAATAAAATAAATAAGAAATATATATATAATATGGTTGTAATCATTTTCAAATTTTACATCAAGGACCATTAAGAGGTAAACAAAAGGCTTAAATGGATTATCCTTTAAACTATAATCATTTCCAAAACTCCACAAACCCACTGATATAACAGTTCTTAGAGAAAACAAAACTACAGATCTGTAAGGCCAGTTTTTATATGATTCTTTTCTATGCCAGCTATAAGAATTCATTAAATAATTTTATATTAAAACTATAAAAATATAATTAAACCAAAATGAAGACCATTATATTAACAATGACTAGTTGTTACCTAAAGTGTGTGGACCAGTGACACAAGCTGAAAATTTAATCTAAGATGTACACACTGTATTAAAAGTAAAACTGCATGGATGATCATAAATGTTTTCTATGCAATTAGTTCGAATGCTCGTTGTATAAATTCATATGGTGTTCTTTATTGTATTACTTTATGAGTGCATGTATGTGTATATATATATATATATATATACATACATGCATACATACATACATGTATATACATACACGTAATATATACAAGTATGTATGTATGTAAAATCTTATATTTATAAATACATTCACATTATATTTATAAAACATTTCACCCATCTTTTTTGATTGCTGAATTCTTAAAATTTTTACCTATAGTTAAAATGTTTTATGTGAATAATTTTATGAAAATATGAAGCAGCACATTAACATGTGAAAGAAATGGACTTCATTTGATATCATTGCCATTTCTTAAGAAAGCTCACTCCAGCTGTATTTGATGTTTATATAATCTTCAGTTCCATAAAATGGCCGAAGATTTCTTTTGTCTTAATTCCCTTATCCATTTCTTTACTCTTATTTTCCTCCAACTATTTTTAACGTTTTTTTTTTTGTTTTTTTTAAATTATATATATAAATAATTTTTGTTTTAAATTATTGCCTATATCATATAAAAATGTTTTTTTTTTTTATATGTATATAAATTAAAAAAAAAAAAATGTTTCACATAAATTTATGCTTCATATTCTACTCTGTCACAATGTTTCTGTGCGCAAACATGGTTGAAATGTTGAACGTTTTGACTAAGAAATGTATTTTATTATCATCATACCCACCTTTCTTTAAGTGTTTGTGCTCAGCATCATTGGCTGAGCTAATCAAATGTTTCTGGTTGCTTGATAAAACTTTTCTTTTTTCTCTTTCCCTGCATCTTATTATAAATATTAATACTATTATTATTAATGATGACTTTATCATCGATTATTTTTGTTTTATTTCTTTTCAAATCTCGCCTTACAAAAAATAAAAAAATTTCAACATTTGTTTCTTGTTTTTTTTGTTTTTTGTTTTTTATTGCTGTTGTTTCTTTTGAGGTAAACATTTATTTATTGTTACGAACATGTATAGTGTTTGGGTATAAATGTTTTATGCAATTCTGTGTGTGTGTGTGTGTGTGTGTGTGTGTGTGTGTGTGTGTGTGTATTTATCTTCCACATGAATACAGCAACACAATCTGCTTGAGACCATGCAGTATGTCTGTCTGCATTTGTGTCCATATAACTGTATGTGTGTTGTCTATAATTTTGTATACATTTTTTTTCCTAAAAGAACTATCTTTTACTTGTATATAAACACACAAACACACACACACACACACACAAACACACATTCACACATAATTACATATATAAACACATACATGCATGTATACATACATTAAAAAATACACATGTATACATACATACAGGCACACACACACACACATATATATAATATGATTCATGGCACACTTTTCTATTCTGCTACTCTTTAGAAAATAATTTTTCCATTTGATTTTTGATACTGATATTAAATCAGTACTGATTTCAAATTAACCATTCTGATACAGCCAAATAGTTAAAAAAAAAAAAAAAAAAAATTACTCCCCAAAAACTAAACAATTTGAAAAATAGGAAAATATTTTCTCTCTATGTGTAAATGTGTATGTATGCTTGTGTATGTACAAAAACCACAATGCAAATTATAAAAAAGAATATAATACACACACCATCTGTTAATGAAGCAATACAGTGCATGCTTGTGTCATGTATGTATATATGTGTGTGTCTGTGTGTGCAGGTGTAATGTACATATGAACAAATATCATACAGATTAACATAAAACAGTTTTGTAAGCTGAACTAAATACTGTTTGTTACTGAACATAAACTAAAATATATTTTTCAATATCTTTATAAGTTTACATGAACATTGGTTATTTTATCTAAGTACAGACATAGTTATTCTGAAACACAAGTCTTAAGTCTATCTCACACTAAATAAATACACTTACAAAAAAAATATCACATTGTAAATATTATCATATGTCATTCAAGCAAACTTTATATATGGGATTATTCTTTGCTGAGGTTCCTTTAGGGCTAACAGTTTATTCTGTCATCATTTTTTTTTTGCCATATTTTTAGAAATACAGAAGCCAGGAATTTTATAATGTTCATAAATTTAGAAGCTAGTATATTAATATTTATTTTGGATGACATCTGCATTTATGTTGAACACTGATATACAACACCCTGTAATATGATAATGGTACAAACAATGAATAAGTGTCAGTAAAATAATAGAAGATAAATGATAATAGGGTAAAGTTTAAGTACATATACAAACACACACACACACACACACATATACATCAGTTCAATGAATGAATATACATATATGTTAATGTGTGTTTTGTGTACAATAATTATATATGTGAGTATCTTTTTGTGGTTATATTTGAAGCACAATGCTAAGCATATTCATAGTGGAGGATCATTAGGAACCAGCCATATTATAATTACACATTAACTTGAACCTCTTGTTATGATCTTCTTTCCTGCACTATACATGTTTTTATATCGTTAGCATGTGTGTGTTTTAAGTTCTATGCTTTTAACATACACAAACACACACATACATATATACATACATACATATGCACATATACACAATATTAACACACACACATACACATATATACATACACACATTCATATATAGACACACCTGAATACATGCTCCAGAGATACTAACACATACTAACATTCAGACACCCATACATACATACATATACTTAGTCACACTTACATATGTAGACATACACATGTACAAGATGCACATACACATACATACACAGACATATACTTATATCTATATACATTCACATTCACATTCACACTTTCACATATAAACATACATATATGTAGATACAGAAAGCACACACATACGTACATAAACACATAGAAACATCGACAGACACATTCGCATCCAAAATCTAAAAACTGCACATGCGCAAACGCAAGCAAATTAAACAATTAAGCAGCATATGGCGGGAAATATGAGACTGCTAGAAAATTAATATTTCAGCTATTTAAAAGTGTCTGTGATGTGACATTTTTTTCTGTGTTTGTTTTCATCATGATGCAAACAACGTCATATTTAACATTGGCTTTGACGAAACGAGCATAGCTTTGACAATCATAGAATGCTGCATTTTCCTTTTAATATTTATAACATTTATTACAAATCTCAGAACTTTCCTAACGTAAATTAACTAAAAATCAACGTTGAAAAATGAAAAACATGTCCTTACCTTGCACAAATGAGAACATCTCCGTGGTAAATTCCGTAAAGAAACTTAAAAAACACAAAATGGTAAATCCTTTACAACGTAACAAAAAACACGTAACTAAGTGACGTTATCTGGGCAGTTTCTTGTGACGTGATATCCAAAGGATCCAAACTATTTTCTAATCCCTTATTACGATTTGCTTTTTACAAATAAACAACTTTTTACAATTTTTAAAAGTGCGTTATATTCATTATAAAAAATATGTAGAGCTAATACTTTAATCAGGTATTTATAAAAATAATCATGGATGTCAACAAAAAACTCTATATAAAATAATAAGTCTCGTAATGCGTATAGTATTTAAAAAATCCGTGTTTTGACGGAGAAGTAGTTACTTATTTATAATTTGGGCCAAGAAAGAAGTATAAAATAATATTCTGATACTAGATATTACATATTATAATTTGTAACGACACTCACAATACAATAAACGTCGATGGTTTATTTTTATTTTTTTAACCCAACTCAGTTAATCAGTCAATACATCAGTTGTTAGAAATTAAAGGAAGTGAAAAACATTTAAAATAAAGAAAAGATAATGTTTTCTGGTAATGTGGACGCAAAGAAAATATTTCAGCAATATTTAGCGTTGATTCTGACAATTTAAGTTTTTAATTATCAACGAAAAGTCACAAAGACTAAAAAAAAAACCCACACACACACGTACTACCTGACCTTACAGTAAGCATGAAATCCTGTATAATTATAGATCTCTCTCTCTCTCTCTCTCTCTCTCTCTCTCTCTCACACACACACACACACACACACACACACACACGATATGTCTTCTTTACAGCTACACATATAATTTAAGCCTGGACAGGTTACCCCGAGAGTGAGAATCATCTCCGATAACGGATTATCAAAGTATTTAGAACATACGGGTATTTAGGTTCTGTATTCAGGTTCTTTTTTTTTTAGCGTCAGATTAAAATTAAAAAATACGGGAAGAAAAATCTACACAGTAAAAATGCATCAAGTAATAGCACTGTTGTTCAGTTTTGCGTGTGTTGGATTAAGTGAAGAAAAATTAATGTACATTGCTGTCCGACTTCCTCTGCAGGTAAGAGTATTAACGTTATGAAGATCATCTATGTATATGCAGGTTTACGTAACCCGTCCAGTTTGTTTTAAATTACTATTATTTATTTATTTATCTACAGGTATTTATTCATTTATGTATTTGTTTGTTTGTTTGTTTGATTGTTTGATTGTTTAACCACAGTTTCGTTTTTGTTTTAAATCATGTATATGATTTCAAAATGAAATGTATTTTTTTTTTTTAAAAAGTAATTAAATAATAAACATTATTATTATTATTATTATTATTATTATTATTATTATTATTATTAAACATTATTATTATTATTATTTTTTTTTTTTTTTTTAAATTGGAAATGTAAGAAAGACAATGAAAACGAGAAGGACAGATTCCGAGAAAGGTAACAACAAATTAGTCAAAAAATATTTTTATATATATATATATATAAATTATTTGTTCAGGGTGAAAGGTCACCCCCTGGTTCACCATGGCCTCTTCCAGCGGAATGGTCCAAAGGTTCCATCTTTAGAACTCTGAATCTCGACAAATTTCCTATCACAAGTAACCTTGACAACTGTGATGTCATTGACAAAGCCATCAAGAGATACACCAATATTATATTTGGAGGTCGTCACTGGATGACTGCAAAGAATTTGCAATCCCTGAAAGGACTGAAGATTGAAATTCTCAACAACAGCTGTAGTTTGTATCCGCACATGAATATGGATGAGACGTGTATGTATAAAACCTTACTGAAATATATTTCAGATCTTGACGTATTTTTAAATGTAAATGATCTTACAAAAATGACAATGAATGTGTCTTTAATAAAGAGAAAAATACAATAACAGAATATTAATAAGAAGTAAACGTTTATCAGTAAAACAACAACAGCAGCGTACAACAACAACAATATTCATAATAATTTGACGAGTACCACTACTGTTACAGTTTCTACTACTGTTACTAATAATGCGAAGTAAAAGAGGAAGTATGAAAGAATTAAAGGCAAAACACACAACACAAAAATAAACAAATAATTAAAAATAAGTAAAAAAAATAAATAATAATAATAATAATAATAATCATCATCATCATCATCATCAATAAAAATAAAATAAAGTAAAATAAAATAAATCAACTGAAAATACATTTAAAACAAATAATAATAATAATAATAATAATAATAATAATAATAATAATAATAAAAAACAACCAAATAAAACAAACAACAATAAAAAAAAAATAAAAAATAAATAAAATAAAAAATAAATAAATAAATAAATAAAAAAAAAATAAAAAAAATAAAAATAAAAACCAAACAAACAATACATCTTTAAAATAATGAACTGTCTATTCAGGAATCCAGTGTCATACATCAAATCATAGGTGACAGTGGTTTTTTTATCGCTTTGTAAACATTCATCTGTTTTTCTTCATAGGTCAGTGTGATCAGTTTATCGTAGGTAAACTAAACACAAAGATAATTCTAGTGTTGACCTAAAACTAAACATTTTAGTATCTCTGTTTACTTATATTGGCGAAGGATGTGAATTAATGATTCATAATATATATATATATATTTTTTTTTTTTTTTTAACTCAACATATATTACATGATCGGATATAGGTAAAGTTGGGTGAAAATTACACTAAAATACATAAAAACTATCACTACAACAATTACAAATCAGACAAAAACAACAACAACAAATAGCAATCAAATAATGAGAAAAGAGAAAATAACATGTTTTTTCGTAATTTTATTTTTTTTTTTTTTTTTTTTTTAAAGAAACTAAAATTTCGTATTGTAGCCATACATAGGGTAATACTAATGATGTGTTTGTGGATGTTATCATGCGTTTCTGATTTTTTCAGATAACATTTCTGTATCAGATACAGGTTTAATCCGTTCCAACACTGTATGGGGAGCACTGCGGGGTAAATACTGTTTTAGTATATCCCCCCCGTTCTCTCTTTTTCACTCTTTCTTTCTTTCTTTCTCTGTGTCTCTCTCTCTCTATGTCTGTCTGTCTGTCTATCTTTCTTATATCTACACAATTGAGAACTTGTATACAGATGCAAACATATACACAAATATAACAAAAAGCTAGAATCCACTTTATTTTCACAGGACTGGAAACATTTAGTCAACTGATTTATGTTGAAAACGGAAATGTAAGTAATACCATCATTGAAAATATTTTTAGTCATTAACTGAAAATATATGATATATAATAGTCAATAATAACAACAACAACAAATGAGTATAAAAATTAACAGAGAGAACACTGAAATAAAAACTGAAGTAGTTTTCATTGTTATCATCATCACAGTCATCATCATCATCATCGCAATTAATATTATTATATCATCATCATAATTGCCATCATCCTCCTCCTCATCATCATTATTTTATTATTACCATTACCATTATTATTATTATTATTATTATTATTATTATTATTATGATTATTATTATTATTATTATTATGATTATTATTATTATTATTATTATAGTATATGATCAGGACGGATACAATCAAGGACAGACCTCGGTACACACACAGGGGATTAATGATCGACACGGCAAGACACTACATACCAACACCTTTCATATTCAAACAGCTGGTAAGTTAAACACCACTGAAGTGTCACAGAGCTTCCGAGAAGTATTGGGTCTTTGCATTTTTATGTGTGTGTACATATACATATACACATATACATACATACATACATACATACATACATACATACATACATACATACATACATACATACATACATACATACATATATATACATACATACATACATACAAGTACACTATATTTGAATATGCATATGTATGTATATATTAATGTCTGTGTGTGTGTGTGCGTGTGTGTGTGTTATAAGTCAGTTTAGTATCATTTTTATTTTATTCTAAATAGTCATTATCTATTTATTTATTTGACAAACAGGTTTTATTATTATAATTTTTATTTATTTTATTTTATTTGATTTTTTTTTTTTTTTTTTTTCAATTAACAGTATAAATATATATTGTATGTTTTTACTCAGATAAATGTGCTATGACTATATTACTTGGAAGAGTAACCCTTAACTGCTTTCAAAGTTACCATGTCATTTTCTGTGTGATATGTTTCACTGTATGTTAATACAGTAACAAACTTGTTTTTATCTAGGATGCTATGTCGTACAATAAACTGAATGTGTTACATTGGCACATCGTCGATGATCAGTCGTTTCCGTATGTCAGTAAGAGCTTTCCGGAACTCGCCGAAAAGGTACGATATCAATAACGACCCCAGATGAAATGTATTGGAATATTTATCGAAGTTCACTATCATTGCACTATTAAATGTTTCTCCCTGAAGAGACATTCATTTAATACATGTAATGGATGCATAACTTTTGTGTGTGTGTGTTTTATGTTTGTATATATGTATGATTGTGTGTATGTGTGTATATATGAGTATGTATATGTGTTTGTTAGAGAGAAAGACAGAGAGAGAGAGAGAGAGAGAGAGAGAGAGAGAGAGAGAGAGAGAGAGAGAGAGAGAGAGAGAGAGAGAGAGAGTACATTATAAGTTTGTTCATTATACTAGTAGTGTTTGTGGTTTGATAAATTTATTTATTTATTTATTTATGTATTTATTTGTTTTTAAGGGAGCCTATTCCAAAAACAAGGTCTACACTCCGAAAAATGTTGCAGATGTTATCGAGTATGCTCGACTGCGCGGCATTCGTGTCATTCCCGAGTTCGACACACCAGGACACACACAGTCGTTTGGAAAAGCTTTTAAATGTGAGACAAATAAGTCAGTCTATTTTTATATTAATTTAAATTCGTAAACATGCCTGTCATTTTATTTATATAAATTAATAATGTGAGATAAATATGTCGATGCAGAAGAAAATCCTCTCTCTCTCTCTCTCTCTCTCTCTCTCTCTCTCTCTCTCTCTCTCTCTCTCTCTCTCTCTCTCTCTCTCTCTCTCTCTCTCTCTCTCTCTCTCTCTCTCTCTCTCTCTCTCTCTCTCTCTCTGTGTCGCAATATTAGCTGTTCGTTAAAGCTGTCTACTTTTTTCTCTTAGTTCAGTTAACCAAAAATTATGTCATGAAAAGAAAAGGGTTTAACAGTCGCTGTTTCCAGACATCTCACCGTTGTATATATATATCATTTAAAACTGTATTTATTTATTTATTTATTTATTTATTTATTTATTATTTTCAGATCTTATGACGACCTGCTGGTTGAACAACACACCGGCCACAGCTGAGTACGGCCAACACGCTAAGTACGAGAACTTTGACCCGTCTAAAAACACAACGTACGAATTTCTTGCCAAGTTTTTCTCCGAAATAAAAGATGTCTTCAAAGACAGCTTTGTACACATGGGGATGGATGAAGCACACTATATGTGTTGGTCAGTATAAATTATATATCACTTATATTCTGTTTGTTAAGTTTAAATGATTATTTCTGTTATCTGTAGCTTCTCATAATTTCAAATAGTATACATTTATATTTACGAAAGATAGATAGATATATATAAACATATACACGAACATATACACACACACACACACACATATACACACACAGACATATATAACAAATGATAAACACAATGCAGACATATGTTGTTCAAAGTACAGTATGTCATAAAGACACAACAAAATTATTTAATTAAGAAACAAAATAATAATAAATAAATGAAGCCGTGGTATCGCTATGTACAGTTTCTGTCTGCAGGTGTTTTGTTAATAAATGAAGTTATAAATGAAACATTTTGTGAGCCTGTGTCGATGCTTTCTTAAATGTCGATCGTTTCCCTGTTTTGTAATTACCCATACATTAAAACAACAACCTATTTCTAATTTAATATATATGTATGTGTGGTGTGCGTGTGTGTTGTATACCCACATAAAATATATTTATTTTGTTAACCAGGCAGTCAAGTCCTAACATATCGGAATTTATGAAGCAGCAAGGTTTTGGAAAAGACGACTACTTCAAAGTGGAGCAGTACTATGTTAAAAGAGCTCTTAGCATTATATCTGACTTACACAAACGTTACATTATATGGCAGGATCCAGTAGAACATAACGTAACGGTGAGGTCTTTGTATTTGGAATAATAATAATAATAATATAATCATCATCATTGTCATCTTCATTATAATAATAATAATAGTAATAATAATAATAATAATAATAATAATAATAATAATAATAATAATAATAATAATATTATTATTATTATTATTATTATTATTATTATTATTATCATCATCATCTTCTTCTTCATATATCATCATTGTCCATGTATTTTTATCTATATGGTTTTGCTTTTCTGGTTTTTTTCTTCTTCTAGTTCATCATAACTGTCTTCATCATCATTATCATCATCATCATCATCATCATCATCATCTGCTTTCGCTTTTACTTGATCAGTATCATCTTTATCTTTTTCTTTTATTTCTTCTTCTTGCTTTTCTGATCATCATCATCATCATCATCATCACAAACCTGTTTTTTTTCAGTTTTATTTCATCACCTGTAACATACTCCTTCTCTTCTTGTTTTAATGGTTATTTTGAAATCTCGTCTCTGTTCAGGTAAACAAAGACTCGATCATTCAGGTGTGGAAACACAAACCACAGTGGCCGGACCATTTCCTCGACTGGCGAGACTACATGAAACAAATTGCTGCCAAGGGTTACCAGATTGTGTTTTCGTCGTGCTGGTACCTTAACATAATCAGGAAGGAGTCGTCATGGCAACCATTTTACCGGTGCGACCCGGAGGATTTTTCTGGTTTGTTAAATTTCTTCAGTGCTTAATATTTCGCATGATGTGTCATCATGAATCGTCCATAAAGTTCGTGGCAACATAATCTGCTATTTTAATCTGAAATATAATCCATCTGCATATTACGTACGTAAGATCATTCTCTTTTTTAAGGAACTGCACAGATATATTTTAAATTTTAGAAAAATTTTATTATAATTTTTTTTTTTTTATAAATAGAATTAGGAATTTTGTTTTTTATAAATAGAATTAGGAATTTGTGTTTCGTACACTGTAAATAATTATACTACAAATACCATTTTCCCTTACTTATAAATATGCCATTATAAGCGAGACACAGTTATAATGAAAAAGCATTGTTTTTTGTTGTTTTTAAGTCGACTGGATATCCTTCAGACTTTGACTGTACAAAATTTAACACAATAAATAAATAAGTAAATAAGTAAAATCCTTGCCGTTAAACGCGAGCGTGTAGTTTTTGAATGAAACAGACCTTTCTTCTGAAAAATCTTTTAAGACGTTTCAAACTTTATTTTAATCCTATTTTCCAGCTTCATTAAAAAGTGATTCTTTTTTTTCTTTAGCCTTTCTGTATCTGTGATAAATCTGATACAGTTAACGCAAAACTTTTTTAATAAATATAAGTTCAATGTCATTATTAAAGGATAACTGTTTTTGGTTCTTTATTTAGATACAGGAAAAAGAATGGACCGAACAAACTGGGTCCGGTTTTGAGATTTTGAGTACAGTGTTTTATACCTAAAGACAAATTTTCTTTCTAAACAGGTTTAATAAATAAATTTATTATGTCCTGACATAATCTTGACACATTGGTATTTTTTTTTTTAAAGGAACTTTTTCATGTAATCTATCTATTTATCTATCTATTTATCTGTTGATGAGACAAATTTTCTTTCTAAAACTTGGTAACAAAATTTATATGTCATCTCATCTATCTGTATCTATTATTTTTTTTAAATATGTCCCTATCTGTTTATCTATCTATCTATCTATCTATCTATCTATCTACCTATCGTCTATCTATCTATCTGTATCTAATTGTTTTTCTAT
Organism: Chrysomallon squamiferum; assembly: GCA_012295275.1. Lineage (NCBI taxonomy): Eukaryota > Metazoa > Mollusca > Gastropoda > Neomphalida > Peltospiridae > Chrysomallon > Chrysomallon squamiferum. The sequence goes on along the minus strand of CM022672.1, from coordinate 21,946,698 downwards.
ATGTCCCTCTGTTTGTCTGTCTGTCTATCCATCCATCTGTTTATCTGTCTGTCTGTCTATCTGTCTGTCTGTCTATCTGTCTCTCTGTCTATCTACCTGTCTATCTATCTATCTATCTATCTATCTATCTATTTGTCTATCCATCTGTATCTATCTCTATACCTGTCTTTCTATATGTCTGTTTGTCAGTCTGTTTATCTAATCTATCTGTATATAATACTGAAATGTGTCTGACAGGCCTAGAGCGGCCGCAGTGGCAGAAAGACTTTGGAGTCTGAAAACACTGAACGATACACACAGCGCACAGTTCAGACTGCACGAACACAGATGCAGAATGAAAAGGTAGTTTTCTTTTTCATAAAATTAATGAGAAAAATAAAATAAAATAAAATAAAGTAAAGTAAAGTAAAGAAAACAGTTTTATAATGAAAAATCCACGAACAAATAATAAAATAATGATTAAGTGTTCGAAAGAACGAACCAGGTAATAAATAAATCTATTGTAATAAATAAAATAAAATAAGTAAAATAAATAAATAAGTAAGTAACTAAGTAAGAAGAAAATAAATAAATAAATAAATAAATAAACAAACAGAACAATTAATATCTAACTAAATAAAATAAAATAAATGAGTAAGAAACATTTTGAAAAAAAAATAAAAATAAAAAAATAATAAATAATTGATAGTCAAATCAACACATATTTCAACCCACCTTGCCACACATTAACTCATCCATCCTTCAACTCATCCACTATTCATACTTTCCTTTCCCCTTTTTAACAAACTAATCTGAAATGTATTACGCTCTTTTATTTAAACTTTTTTTTTTTTTTTTTTTATTTAAAAAAAAAGGGGGGGGGATATTTTCTTTTCTTCTTTTTAAATTAAAAAACCTAAAGCTGTTAAATGTTTTTCTTCAGACGGGGTATCGCTTCAGAGCCTCTGGGTCCCGGGACGTGTGATGACTATTACGAGGATGTTCCAGGTCAGACTCAAACAGATGAAACAACAGCTGGCTGTACAAACGGCAGTCAGCGATTTACACCAACAGTCGGAGTAATACTGATGATGACAATGCTTGCCTTTTTTAAATATCATTAGTGATAAACTTGTTATGATGTAATTATTTACTTAGAATTCATTGTCTTTTTTTTTCCGTATCTTTTTCTTCTTCTTCTTCTTCTTCTTCTTCTTCTTCTTCTTCTTCTTCGTCTTCATCATCATCTTATTCTTATTCATATTATTTTTATTTTAATTACAATTACCACTACTCCGCCTAGAGTTGCTGATGTAGCTGCTACTGTTACTACTACTATTATTAATAATAATAATATTATTATTGTTGTTATTACTGCTGATACTACTACAATATTAATTCCTACTGTTACTGTTACTGCTATAGCTTCTATTACTGCTTTTAGTTCTACTACTACTGCTTTTACTTCTACTACTATTATTACTACCACTGCTACTTCTACTACTACTATTACTACTACTGATTTTACTGCTATTAAAATTATCTCTTTTAATTCTACCGCTCATACTAAATTAGGCTATTAATTTTTATTCAGACTAGATATGTCCTTTCACTTGTACAAGTCTAGTAAAATATCCACGTTTTAATATAATTATGAATAAAGCCATATACAATTAATTATATTAGTATTTTAATTTAATGTCAGGTCGTAATAAATTTATTATTATTATTATTATTATTATTATTATTATTGTTATTTCTAAGTATTAGAAAAACTATCAAGGGTGTTAAGCGCTGAAGGGTAATCGAGTTTGATTATTAAAGTTCTCTCCCCTGATAATGGAAGCCTTGTTTAAAAATCAACATAAAAAGCGAGAGAGAGAGACAGAGAGAGAGAGAGAGAGAGAGAGAGAGAGAGAGAGAGAGAGAGAGAGAGAGAGAGAGTTAAACTAATAATTATGTTTACCAATTAAAAGACTGTCGGAAAACATTAACTGGGAGTACGTGTTCAACTGACTTACATCATTAAATAACCGCACTGCTGTTATGTTACCTGATATTTTTGTCTTACGCAATTTTATCGGTGTGTGAAAATAATATACGTTGTTATTTATAACGAAGGTTATTTATCTGACGCAATAACATCAGGATGTCCCTCTGACTTTATACAGACTTGATAGAACATTTTCAGCGATTATCGTAATTTCGAGGAAGATCTGCTTATACGTATGACACATACGTGATCAGGTTTTCTCAGACGCTTTCACTAATTAGTTAGTTAGTTAATTATTATTACCATTACTTTTATTATTATTATTATGATTATAATTATTATTATTGTTGTTGTTGTTGTTGTTGTTGTTGTTGTTATTTTTGTTGTTCATTTCTTGGTGTTCATTTATTACTTCTTTTTATTATTGTTAGTAATAGTAGTAGTACTACTGCTAGTAGTTAAAATAAGTAGTAGTAGTTGTTGTTGTTATTGAAATTGTTGTAGTAGTTGTAGTAGCAGCAGCAGTAGTAGTAACAGTAGTAAAAACAATACTAACAGTAATAGTTGTAGCAGTAGTAGTCGTAGCAGCAATATTATCAGTAGCATTACTATAAATGCTACAGTTAGTACATACTGCATATACAATTAGGTATATTTGTTCTAGGTTATTTGTATATGTGCCATCAGCCAATTTACTTCTTTACTGTTATCCTGTATCCTTAAACAAGGCTCATGAATTATTAATTTTTTGAACATCCGATATAAAAGATTTCCTTATGCATATTTTTCTTTATTTATTTTCTTTCTTCCTGTTTACATCACGGAATAATAATAATAATAATAATAATAATAATAATAATAATAATAATAATAATAATAATGATAATGATAATGATAATAATAATAATAATAATAATAATAATAATAATAATAATAACAATAATAATAATAACAATAACAAAACTACTACTACTTCTACTACAACTACTACTACTACAACTTCAACAACTACCTCTACTACTACTACTATCACTACTAATAATAATAGTAATCCGAAGAAGAAGATGAACGAATAAGAAAAACCAAATCCCATCAGTGAGAAGCTGGTTTAAACGTAAAACACCTATCTACGATGTCTGCTCCCGTTCACTTAAAAAGGAAGGTCTTCGTTTAGTTAATTTATTTCATTGCTGCTTTACGGTTTCAACTCTTTGTTCTTACATGTTGCTCTTCTCACACAGCTACCGTCCTTGTTTTTCACGTATTGCCTTCCTTATAATCAACGTTCAGAAGTGATCAGGCCGCTCCTGCGTGTGTGATTATTAGCAGGGAAAACAGCGCACGGCAAACCTTTCCCACACAGCACATCACACGCTACGGCTCTGTGGCTAATTTAGCCGTCGAGGATCAGCAGACTCAGTGTATGTAATTTTACACACTTCCACCTTCTCATGCTTCCCTTCGATACTTTGTAAACCCAGCGAGCTGTCTGATCAGCTAATCAGTCAGTGGAAGTGGGCGATTTTATTGCATCTTTTGCCTTGTTGTAATCTAGTCTACGTCCTCCCTTCCCGTCGTTAGTCATTGTCAGATCCCAGCTCTTTCCCAGTCTGTAGCTCTCCCCCAGTCTCTAGCTCTTCCCCAGTCTCTAGCTCTCCCCCCAAACCTAGCTCACTTAGTGTGTCTTTCGCTCATCTAGGTTTATTCATTTATGTTGACTTCTTTCTTTCCTTTGTTTTTATATTCGGTTCTCTGTCATACTGTTGTTTCATCTACTTAATTTATTTATGTTGACTTCTTTGTTTATCTTTTCTTTTCTTTCTTGTTATGTTTGTTTCTGGATCATACTTTTGTTTCATCTACTTAATTTTTGTTTCTTATTTCCTTTTTAAATTTCTTTCTGTATTATATTTTTGTTTCATCTACTTAATTTTGGTTTCTTATTTCCTTTTTAAATTTCTTTCTGTATTATATTTTTGTTTCATCTACTAACTTTTTTTCTTTTATTTCTTTCTTTCATTTTCACATTTGTTTATGTATTATACTTAAATTTCGTCTTTTATATTCTCGTTTTCAAAAAAATAAATAAATAAATAAATAATATATTATAGTAATAATAATAATAGTTAAAAGAATTCTCTGAGATCATTTTATACATTCAGCTGCCATGTCTGTCCACCACTGACAGATAAACACAAACACGTCTAGATGTTCTGTTATCTGTATTTCATATTCTTTTCACTCCGCATCTTTCTCAGACTGTCGTGTCTGTGAAACCAGCCAAGCATTCATTCTGCAGTAAATTTTTGATGTACATCAGTCATATTGTTAAAAATTTATATCTGCGACTAAGTCATACTTTTAGAATGTTTGGTTCTGAAAAGTCTGTTTTGTTGCTTTTGTTTCTTGTAATATGTTTTTGTCTATGTTGTTTTTAGGGCGGTTGAAAAAGTTTTTGTTACAGGCTATATGAATGTTTATAAGGTTTAATTTTTTTTTTTACATTCAGTTTTTTTTAATATTATTTTATTAATTAAATTTGTATTAATATTATTTTGTAAAATATGAAAGTATTTTCTATTTATATTTCTTTTCAAAGTAAGTACTAGCGTTTCTGTTTCCATAAATATATACACACACATACATACATACATACATACATACATACATACATACAAACATACATATATATATATATATATATATATAAAATGTATATATGTTTGTATGTAAAAATACAAACATAGATATAAAAATACAAACATAGAAAATATATTTAAAAAAAAAAAAGAATAAATAAAAAGAAAACAGAAAAAGAATCTTTAACAATTAAAACACTAATGAAAACGAAAGCAGGAAAACGAAACAGGACAGGATGCTGTAATAACTGAAACTAGTCAGTCCGGACACATCGCTATTTTTAATCAGTTCTTTTCCCTTTCAACTGATTCCTAACCTGTTGTGGTTTGACGAATCTGCACATGTTTTCCGACTGGGGCGACCGCGTGGGAAAACTACAACCGCGGTGAACTTGACTTCAAACCAACACGAATAACCACAAAACGATGTGTCTGACCTGCGTAGAATAGTAAATGTATAAAGATCCCACACTGTTTTAAATTTAAAAAACAAAACAAAACAAAAAACAAAAAAAACAGCAAGAAATCAAACAACAACAGCAAAAAACAAATAAACCAAGACAAAGACATTTTTGAGGGTTTCTTTTCCTGAAGTCTGTGTGTGTGTGTGTGTGTGTGTGTGTGTGTGTGTGTGTGTGTGTGTGTGTGTGTGTGTGTGTGTGTGTGTGTGTGTGTGTGTGTGTGTGTGTGTGTGTGTGTGTGTGTGTGTGTGTGTGTGTGTGTGTGTGTGTGTGTGTGTGTGTGTGTGTGTAACTATAGCATATCATTTCTCCATCCAAGATGTTTGTCTGCCTATTCTTTTTTCTCTAGATATCTTTCAAACCATAAAATATTCCTTCCTCCAAGATCTGTACTTTTTAGTACATCCAAGATGTTTGTCTGCCTTTCTTTTCCTCTCTGAACACACTAAGTGTTTCTTTACCTTGTGACTGTTCTTACCCTCCTCCCTCTAGCACCGGATCACAAAACCCACACATATTAATAATTACGCGATCTGAAATTCGACTTAACGAGCAGTTTCGAAACAAGAAGGAGCAGGATGCTGCTCTCCTACTAACGCGCAGGGGGATCTGCATGGTGTCCGGATGTATTGATAAGTTCTGTACAGAGTCAAATACACGTGTCTCAGCGTGCTAGATACAAAGCTGCAATCAGCTGTTGATATTAATAAGGATAAACGTTTTGAGACAAAGTGTTAGATAAGGGAGTGTCGTAAGCGGATTGTTACAAACATAATATTGGTTATTTGTCATATATCGCACACACGCACACACAAACAGATAAGCAGATAGACAAAAACATACATGCACATATGCACGTACGTACCGTTCTATATCTCAGTCTGTCTGTCTATCTGTCTCTGTCTGTCTGTCTGTCTGTCTGTCTATCTTTTCATCTACCTACATACAACTGCCCAACAAAAATACATTTTTTTATGTACTAATTTCTGTTAATGCAAT